>JAMJFZ010000597.1:27610000-28210000 GCA_026225945.1 Cricetomys ansorgei
GAAAAATAGTTAAAATATTGTGAGGATCCAGACTACAGTGTAACTTTCTGTTTGCTTGAGTGCTCTCTTTCTCTCTCTCTCTCTCTCTCTCTCTCTCTCTCTCTCTCTCTCTCTCTCTCTCTCTCTTTCTGGCAAGTAGAGAGGCTTCCTGCAAAGGGTCGGTCCTTTTGGTTTCAGTGAGCAAGAACTGTCAGTATTTGGGCCTAACTCGGAAAACAGGGAATAGAGAGAATACTATTGAGATAACAGAAAGGAAAACTTCTGGTATTTTCTAGAGGTCATAAGAGCCATCCCTCTTTGTGTGGACATGTTCTAAATGAAACATAAAGCAATGTATGCTTTCTCCTCTTTTTCTTGCTCACCATGTCCTGTGGCCAATCACTAAAGCCCAATATCTCTCCTAAAGTTGGGTAATTTAATCTTTAATCTAATGTTAATCTTTCTGCATATTGTTTAAAAGCAAAGTCTATTTGCTTTTTTTTTTTTAACATCAATTTTGCTCCTCCCCCCTTTTTTTTTTGCTTATCCTCCAAGGGAGCGTCTCTGACCTTAACATTTGAATTCTGATGGAAGCCTGTAAGCTGGATAAACACTCTCAAGACACTATGGAGAGGGGGTGGGGATGTGCTCGGTCGGTGGAGTGCTTGTGCAGGATGCACAACACCACACCCTGGATTTGATCCACAGCAGTGACACTGCATAAAGCTGAACATGGTGCCACATGCCTACACTCTAGGAGACCCAGGAGTTCAAGACCATCTTTGGCTAACATATTGGGTTTGAAGTCAGCTTGGGCTATATGAGACCCTGTGTCAAAAAAAAAAAAAAAGTTTCTTCAGGTCTGGAGAGATGGTTCAGTGGTTAAGGGTGCTTGCTATTACTCTGGCACAGGACTTGAGTGCAGTTCCCAGAACCCACATGGACAGCTCACAACTGCTTGTAACTCCATCTCCAGGGGATCCAACACCCTCTTCAGGAACCTACACTCGAGTGCATATAACTCAAACATAGACACACCCAACTTTTTAAAATCTTAAAAATAAAAACAATTAAAGTCACTGAAGAGAAGCCCAGTGGTCAAGTCCTTGAGTGCAGTGAAAGTCAGAACATGCGGGCTGGTGGTGGCACAGCTCTGGGAATCCTGTCTGGATGGAACTGCGTTCCAAGGGAGAAATGGCACAGCCAGATATGGAGGGGAACTCAAGAGGTAGAGGGGTACATGGGAGGCCTCAGAGGGGCTCAGTCAAGCAGAGAAAGCTATGGCTATAGAGGGGCTATGTCTCAAGTACCAAAAGACAAGAGTGAGGGACATTTAAGGTGACACTAGACAGGGAGGTCCTTTGTAGTCTATGTTGAGGGGAAGAGAATTAGCGGCTGCTGATGGGAGCCATGAGTCTAAATGAGGAGAAAAGATAATGAAGGATAACATGTGTCTGAATGACAGGATGTCTGTAGACTTCAGGAGATGTTAAGGAATACCATTTAATTCCTAGAATAACATTTGGGGTCCAGCAGGGCAGATATTACTGAGAGAGAAGAGCCATCTGCCTCCTCATCATGTTCTCAAGGCTGTCACTTTCCAGCAGCAGATGTCTGACTAAGGCAACATGTTCCCCTCTTGGTGGATAACAGTCTCTGCCTCCTCACCCCTGCAGTGCTAACAAGCTTATCAGGATTTGAAACTGTCACCTTGTGTAACATCAGCCTGGCTCTGCAGCTCTAACAGCAATAAAACCCAGAGCTGGGTGATGTCACTGGGCCACTTGGCCACACCCAACCTGGACTGTTCCCTGAGGGCACACTCAGAAGGAAGCTAGCCTCACCACTGGGCTCTGGGCAGGTAACAAGGCTGCCAGCTGCTGCCTGCTGAGGCCTGCCCTCCTCTGCTCTGCCAGCCCACTCGTTCACTGTATGTTCCAGCTGTTGGCTGTGCATCATGTTGCAGGAGTAGAGGATAGAGACATGCCCAGCCTGGGCGAATGACATTTCTAGCCCTAGGGCAAAGAAAGAGAGCAATGACAGACACCAAAAGAGCGAACAATGCTGGGCAAGGTGGCCTTTAATCCCAGTACTTGGGAGATAGAAGTGGGAGGATCTCTGTGACCTTGAGGTCATCCTGGCCTACAGAGTGAGCTCCAGGTCAGTCAGAGCTACATAGTGAGGCTTTGTCTCAAAATAGATAGATAGATGGATAGAAAGACAGATGATAGATAGATAGATAGATAGATAGATAGATAGATAGATAGATAGATAGACAGATAGGCAGGCAAGCTAATTCAGTCAGTAATGTCAGTCATGAGGGCTGTAGGAGAGAAGAGGGGTGTGAGGCAATTGGGAAGGTAATTGGTAGGAAGGTGGCAAGAGGGAAGGGGCTTTTCTTAGGCGCTGAGAAAGGGAGCCATGGCTGCATTAGATGAGCAAGGGCTCAGGAGCCACTGTGCAAGTTGGGGCACAGCCTCACTGCAGACAGGATTTTACTCATGGTGGAGGATTTTAAGCGGGGGTGGGGGGCTCTGAAATCAGAGGACGAAGCTGTCATAAGAGAGGCAAGCACAGTGAGGGAGAGAAGGGTCTGCATTCAAGGTGCATTGAGATGCTAGGTAGGAGTTAGACTTGGAGATGGATTAGAGGCAGAGTACAGGTCCAGAAACCAAGATCAAGAGCTGGGGCTGAACTGGCAGGAGGTGCTGGAAGAGCTGAGCTTACAGGTGACTGGAAGGCTGCATGCTTCTGAGTTATGTGCACAGGGATGGTGTTACAGCTCAGGAGAAGCCCCCAGGAGCAGGAATGAGTAAGGCAGCAAAGGAAGGAAGATCCAGCTTAGGTCTCCAGGGACAGAGGTGGGTGGGGCAGAGAAGGAAGGCTGAGCTTGGGTCCCTGAACCATGGGAAGAGAAGAACATTCTTAGCACTCTGGAAGGATCCATGACTCTTCAGGCTTCTGGTCTACAGCTCTGTCCCAAACAGGCCCCAGCTGACTTAAAAGTTGACTGTTGGCTATTTGAAACTGTCACCTTGTACATCAGCTTGGCTCTGTAGCTCTCTAACAGCACTAACACGCCAAGTGAGATAAACCCCTGTGTGCCTCTTCCTTGCCATTCATTTGATTATCCCCTCATTCATAAGCTCAACAAGCAAAGTCCCTAACACAGAAACAGCAACCCCATGAGGCTGTGCCCTAGCCCAACCCTGAGGCACAACTAAATGGGTTCAGAACGAAGAGGGACGCCATGGATTTGCTGTGCTTTCAGCAAATTTCAGGATGTCCTTGTTCTAGTTTCATTTATCTTGCTGAGATAAAATATCCCATAGTTAAAAAAAAAAAGAGTAAATTCTGAAAGAAAGGATTTATTCGACCTATAGCTCCAGGTTATAGCCCACTACTTCTGGGAAGTCAAGACAGGAACTTAAGGCATCACATCCAAAGTCAAGAGCAAAGGCTTACTTGCCTACTGTCATCTAGCCTTCTCTCTTAACTGTTCGGGAACCCTCAATCCCTGCCCCAGGAAATGGTGCTGCCCACAGCTCAAACAACCCCCACAGACATGGCCCTAACCCAACCTGCTCTGGACTACTTTTCCTTGAGACTCAATTCTAGATTGTGTCGAGATTCAGTTCCCTTTATAGTCACGAAATCACCATGAAATAAGTCCCCAGAGCAGCAGATCGGGGCACTGTACTGTGGTCTTCTCCGTGTGTGTCTAGTTTTAATTTTGCCTGACATTTCTTACTAATTGTACACCCTCCAGCACCCGCCATGGGGCGCCCGCACACTCTTTTCTTGGAGGGAGTGTCTGGGACATTTCCCAGCTCTGCCAACTTCTCCGAAGAAGGGTTGTTACCAGGTTCTCTAGCACAGCTTCACCAGCTGCGAGACCTACAGCGCATCCTTCCAGCTAGGCTACTTCGTGGTGTGCAGGACCAAGGCTGAACAGGAAGGGACCCTGAGTTTTCTTTCCAGCTCGTCTGGGTGTCATCACCCCTTGGCACCCTCCCGGATACACTGAGTCCAGAGAGGGGCTCCCCCCGAGAGGGCGCGCGCCTGCGTCCTCCGGGCGTAGAGGCCACAGCCCCAGGAGGGCGGGCGCCCGGGGTGCGCTCCCAGCGCCGGGCACCAGGCGTCGCCGTCGGCCCTCGCAGAGCCTGGGCCCCGCCCCCGCCGCGGAGCGGGAGCCGGAGCCGGAGCCGGAGACCTAGCCCAGAGCCGGAGGCGGCCGGACTCGGCCAGACAGATTTCCTCCTCTCCTGTGGGGCTGAGAGCTGCGGGGCTGAGGGCTGCGGGGCTGCGGGCTGCGGGCTACGGGAGGAGTCGCGGGCGGCGCAGGGACCTCGCTGCCCCCGCGCGTCCCCACTACCCTCCCTCACGCCACCGGGGACAGCGGGCGCCCCGGAGCGGAGCGCGGCGGGCGGGCGCCCGGGAGATGCGGAGTCGCCACGGCGGCGCGATCGGCGCGACAGCACCGGTCCCTGAGAGGTGAGTGGCGCGGTGTGGGCGCGTGGCTGTGAGCCCCGAGGTGGCCGTGCACCCCGTGCAGCTTGAGCAAACGCGGACAGCCTGAGCCACTGCCTCGGGAGAGACCGGTCGTGTCTGGGTGTTGCGTCTGAGACAGGTCCTTGTCACCCTCCTAGTGCACTGGGTGCCAGCGACTGGAAACCGTGAGACCTCAGTCACCAGGACGAGGCGCGCCCCTTTCCCGTGCCTGTCCCAACTTGGCTACCACCTTGGCAGCCCCCTCGGTGAACATCTTCGCGGAGGGCGTGTGTCTGCTGTGGCGACTGTGGGAGGGGGACAGCGATCCCGCGACGTGTGTGAACGCAGTGGGAACGGGAAGGGGTGCTAACCGGTGTGTTGGGGGCTGCGCACGCAGGGCTTGGACTGGAGCCTTTCCAGAAAGTGACTGAGTTACGCCAACTCCCGACGCAGCGGGGGGCGCTGCAGGGATGCTGGCGGCAGGTTTGGGCCCGGTGCCTTCCCAGGCAGGCATCAGTTTGGGATTCAGGATCGTGGTGGGCAAACTTGGCAGATAGCTCAGGTTTGACGCCGAAAATTGCAGTCCTTGGGGTGACCTGAGACGATCCTGAAGCCAAAGGCCAGCGGTACCCTTCTTGGGTGCTTCCCTGGACCATCTGGGAAAGGCTGAGAGACCCACAGGATGATGAGGCAGAGCCAAGTCCGAAGACGAGGACTGAGGACTGGACCTGACCTACATTCCTTCCAGGCATGAAATACCTTTCAAGAGAGGTTAGACCTTGATGCCTGCAGAATCACACTACTGGTTGATAATTGAGTTTCGATGACTCTGTGAGTGTTGGAACCTCGGAAATTAAAGAAAATGGGTGGCCTTGACTGTGTAGAGGAGTTCGAAGGAAGGCCGGCAGAGGATAATCACGTGTTCTAGAAATTACTGTGTCTCTGCCCAGTCAGTAATGTCCTTGCACCTAAGTGCCCTGTGATTCAAGGTGCCCAGATATCTTTGCAACAGTGTTTATTTATTTCCCTACACCTTAAAAACCTGTGCTTAGTTAAAGTGGAGCTGGGGGTAGGGGTGAGGTGGGGAGTCCCTTTCCAAAACTGAGGCACTGTGCCAAAGGAGGTATGAAACAGTGGGTTGTTAGTGGTTGCCAAGGTCCTTCAGCTTTCAGGGTATGGACAAGTGGACAGAACCCCTCCTGAAAATAGATGGAGGCTGGTGTCTCCCAGTGCAAGTTCAAGGCCCAGGCAAACAAAAGGTTAGGTGCTACTTTGCCTAAAAGATGGGGTCCACACTGTCAGGGAGAGGGACCTGAAGTCAGGGCCTGGCCTATTGAATGTCTTGGGGCCTAGGTCTTTGTTTCCTAGACTAATACTGTCTGTGAATTCTCATCACCCCTCAACCCGACCCCACAGTTTCCTAGTTTGGAAGTTGGGGTAGCGGCTGTTTGTCTCCATGAAAGGCCTGGTCATAGGATAAACTAGATTTGATAATCCAGATCCCTTCGGGCAAATCATCCCTGAAGGTCAGTGAGGGAGGTGTCCTTGGTTGCTTCCTGGAGCCCCTGTGGGGTCTCAAGGTGAGAAGAGAACAGGCCATTGGTTCCCAGACTGGAAATAAGTTTGTCCCTGCTGTGGAGGCACACTTGGCCCTGCAATGCTCCTGGGTCAGCAGCTTTCTCTACCTCTGAGGAAGCCCGGAGGAAGACTTGAAACTCTGTTCTGGGAGTGATCTTCTCAGCCTCAGGCATTTCTGAATGCAGATCTTTTAGCCCAAGGAAATGCAGGAAGGTATGGGAAGGGGCACGGATCCACTTCAATAGTTCAAATTGTGCTTCTTCTCCCAACTGTGCCTCCTTGGCCCTCATGGCTCCTTCTCTGTGGCCATTTATTGAAGCCACCCTCCTGCTGGTCAGGGGCAAATTCATAAGTTGAGGCACCTACAAGTCAACCTGATTCTTTCTTCTGGGGTATCATCGTCACCCCTAATGTGTCCCAGATAAAAGGTGTGCCTTCTTCTCCCCCTCTTCCCAACTTCCTCTAAAGCTTTCTTCATTCTTCTAAATACACTAGACTCCTCCCTGAGAAGGGGTGCTGAACTGGTGTTTCTGTGAGAACAGTACAGTTCCTAGCACCAATCCCTTCCATCTGCTGTTGGGTGGAGAGGCAGGTAATGAAACAAGCTCTCTGGAGCATGTGGACTTGTGTGAATGAGCTTCTTATGGATGTCCATCCAGATGTGTATTGATGTGCATTGGATCATGGAGAGAGGGGAACAGCCCATACAGGAGCTGCAGGGCCAGTTCTTAAGGGAATACTGAACTGATGAGTCCCTGCAGGACCTCCCCAGAAGGCTGGTTTGGGAGCAGAAAGGGAACACAAACCACAAGCACTGTCTTCCCTCACTAGTTCATTTTCTCATTTATGATGTTTGAGTCACACTTGGGGAGGCTCTGCTCCAAAACAGAAGTGAAGGTGGCCATTAGGAGAGAGTTGGCCTACTCAGCACCTGAGTGTCGCTTTCGGAAGTCCTGTAATCAATGTAGATCATCTTAGGGCTTGCTGTCTCCTAGCAAATCGAGCTGTGGCCTAGTATCCCCTGAAGGATCCCTACTTTCTAGACCACAAGACATGAGGCCTTCAGCTTCCAGCTCAGTTCTCTCAAATGTCTTAGCCTCCTCCAAACCTCTTGGGACCCTCTGCCTGAGGGTAATCCCTCTTCCTCTTCATTCTATGGAAAGACATTTGGCCTATTCTAAAGTACTTGTTGGAGTTTATTTTAGGCTTCCTGTTTCAACAGTTCAGCTCTTTTACCAGGCTGTCAATAAAGGGTGTGTTTCTGAGACCTTGGATTCAAATCCTGCCCTTGGTGTGGTCCTGCTTAAAAGACTGGAGTTCAGACCGCACTGCTCACTCCTCGGGAGTGGACTGACCAACTCTGCTTTGCATGACTGCTGGGGTGAGGCAAAGGATGCATATAAATTAGAAAGCAGTCAGCACCCAGGAAACTGGGTATGTTTTCCTAAAATATCTAATGTTATATACATCATATATGTTTTTTTAAATAAAAAAAAAAGCAGTGTGAGACCAATGAGATATCTCAGTTAAAAAAAAAATGCTTGTCTTACAAGGAAGAGGACCTAAGTGTGAGCCCCAGAACCTACATAAAGCATCCCAGACACGTGCTGGACCCTTGAAATCCCAACTCTGGGGAGGCAGAGACAGATGCATCTCTGGGACTTGCTGGTCAAGTAACTTGCTTAGACTACTTGGTGAGTTTCAGACCAATGAGAAACCCCATTTCAAAAAAAAAAAAAAAGGTAGATAGCCTCTGAGAAATGTCATTTGAGGTTGTCCTCTGGCCTTCACATAAATGCACATGCACTCCACCACACACGCACGCACACACACACACACACACACAGGCATAGCGAACGACGTTTGAGTCAATAAAGCCCAAGTCTATACTAGTAGATGGAGTCTTTATTTATGTGCTATCTGGAAGAGTAGTTCAGAACAATATAATGTGACATACTAGGCAAGTTTTGCATGATGAGCTGAGCGATTATGTAAAATTTGCATGATTTAAGTGTTTAATCTCATAATGCTTTTACTTACCTGAGCACCAGGAGTGACTTCGTTCTCCATCATACACCACTGACTCTGGTGTTAGTGATCCATGAGGCAAAAATACACCTTGCTATGGACATTAACCTGGGCTTGTGACCTGAATTAAATCAGGCTGGGTGTGAAGCCAGGCAGAAGAGAAACAACCCAAGCACCAAGAGGCAGTGGACCTCTGCAGGCTCTGCTCAGATTCCACCTGCCCTTCAGATGTCTGAGGTTCATAAACCACAAATAAGGTGATAGGTTGAGAAAATGTTTCGAATTCTTCCCAAGAGGCAGATGGTGGGGGTCCCGGCTGGATGCAGGTGGGGAGAGTTCTCCTTTGGGGATCACCCTCCCAGCCTATTTTCTTTTCTCATTTCTTGCTGCTGTTCCTCAAATCTCACCTGCTGGGGTCCGCCCCATCCAGGTGTGCCACACAGGGACTTTTGATGTGGTTCACAACCTCTGTAGTCACTGCAGCTGGCTCTCTGCCAGAAATGTGGATCCCTTTCTTTCAGCTACATAAATAAACACTTCAAAAGGTCTGGTGGAGTTCATGAAATAAAAACCCTTAGCAGTATAATTCAGAAAAACAAGTCAACATGTCCTTTTATATTGACTCCCAATGAAGGAAGGCCCAGATAAAGCATTTTTAAAGAATGATCATCTATTTTTATATTTTTTGATACAATAAAGAACAAATTTAATCTTATCTGTTGTGGATTTGGTATCAAGTATTAATAACAAAGGGGAGGATTTTGTTTTTGTTTTTTTGTTTTTTGTTTTTGCCCCAAACAGCTGGAAGCTCCATAAGAGGAAGGAAACTGAATTAAAAACCCGTAGTTAGCTGGGCTGGAAACCTACTGTGCTGTAGTCAGGTGTTTGGGTGTCAGTAGTCTGGGATGAAGAGTGGAGTTGACTGGGAAGTTTGGATCTCTGGTCTGGGTGTGTGCAGCACAGACTCTGATCCCCTAGAAGGTCCAATGTGGGGATCACAGCTTGACCATGGGCTCCTGTAGCAGATGTGTGATTCTGCATCTGCCTGGGGATGGCCAGACTGTAACAGGGTTCCTGGGACTCAGCATGGTTGGGGTGTGAAGTGAAGGAATACATGGTGGAAGGAGACAGAGCAGGTCTGTGCAGGTAGCCTATAGGAGGCCAACTGCAGAGGGTTCTCCAGCCATGTCACCGTGCCTGGAGCATAGCCACAAATAGAACAGACAGGTCTTTGTTTCCCAGGGAAAATGGCACAAACTGGGGCTCTGGGCAAGCACTTTGTGGTGGAATAATGGGGTCAGAAGGATGTGATCTTTGGGTGTGATCCTGAGCAGGTGTGATTCTTCTACTCCCCACCCCTCTTTCTCTTCCACACCCTACCCCCATCTCTCTCTTTGTGTGTGTGCAAACATGTAGGTGTACTCACCCACACATGCCCTTAGAGAGGTCAGAGATTAGTTTCTGGTGTTCTCTTTCCATCTTTAAAAAAACCCAACTACTTATTTATTTTATATTATGTATTTGAGTACGTCGCCCGCATCTTCATTCTATGTGTACCATATAAGTGCCTGATGCCCACCAGGGACAGATTCTCTTGAACTGGAGTTAAAGGTGCTTGTAAAGTGCCAAACGAGTGCCGAGAACTGAATCCAGGTTTCTACAAGAGCAGCATGTGCTCTTAACCACCGAGCCATCTCTCCAGCCCTCTCCATCGTATTTATTGAGCCAGGGCCTCTCACTGGCCTGGAGCTCACTGCTTTGTCTAGATTGACAGGCTAGTGAGCCCTGAGAATATCCTTGTTTCTCTCTCCCCCAGTGCTAGGGTTACACACCACCCCTCTTGGCTTCTTACATGGGTGCTGGGATCCGAACTCAAGTAGCTATGCTTACACAGTCCAAACATCTACAGAGCCATCTCCACAGCCCTGTGGTTCCAGTCTTCAGAACAGGAGATAGACATGGATACAAGGGTTCTTGTGTGGTGGAGGGTACAAGCAGAGACTTGGCTAATGCTTACAGAAGGATCAGGAGCTTCAGCTCTTGAACCAAGGGCTCGAGAGCATCCAAGTCTCTGTCACAGTGTCCTCAGGGCAGGTGCTAGGTTTCTAGTCCAGCAACAGACATAATTTTTGCCAGGATTTAGATCTATTGGTTAGATCTATTTGGATCCTTCCAGCTGGACATTAATCACCATTAGTACTGAGAAGAAAATTAGTTCCATTTCTTCCCCTCTCAACTAGATTTTTTGGATCCTTGTTTGGATAGATGCTTGATTACAGCGTGTTATGATAAGTGGCCTTTATACTGTGTCTTTTTATTTTGTCTCCCACTCCATGGACCTGGGGTTTCCAGGCTGCGTCTCTCCAGCCAGCTTCTAATCAGTTTGTTCTGAGGGCTGTGTGCTCTCTGCACACAAGGCTGCAACCTTGACTCAAGGCCACCAAGACCAAGTATTGTGCTGAGAGCAAGATGCTGCCTCTGAGTGGAGCCTGGAAAGGGGGAGCTCTATTCGTCATGGGTACCTTGTGAAGCTCTGCCAGCTTTGACCTTCCTTTCTTCTCCAGCTCAAAGAGGCCAGCCTCGAAGCTGGGCACCCACCTGCACCATTTGATGCCTTGCCTGGAGGCCTCCCTCCCAGCCTCCACCTGTCTGTCTGAAATTCCCATCATGGGAACCAGCTTTTAGTTCTATTGTTGAGATTTCGGCACAGGTGGATTTCCTCCCATAGGGAGAACTGTGTCTCCTGAGGAGGGGGAGGTGGATGATCTTCATGTCCTGGAGGCAGCCTACTTCTCTGTAGGTGGAGGAGGGCACATGGAGGCAGACAAGGACAAGGGCTATGGTAAGGTTTGGAGGACACCAGAAGTCAATTTTTCTCATGGCACGATTTTTCCCATAGCTGACCTTGGTCTTGGCAGTTCCTTGTCAGCTGTGTGTTTCACAGGCTAGCTGCTTTGAGGGAGAAGGGATGGGTCATTAGAAATGCAAAAGCCCCTAGCTTTTCCCACCACGTCCCAAGTTCCCCAGACCCGTGGGGATGCCCCAGGTGGGGAAACAAGTCCAGCTGATGGTCTCTGTGTGTAACTTCCTCTCCTACCTTCCTCCCTTCACCCCAGTTCCCCTTCATCCCTGATCTCTACAAACATAGAGGAGGGGGGAGGAGAAAGAGAAAGAGAGAAGCAATTGAGCTAGGCAATAAAGGAGTGTGCTGGACTCTCAAAGGCCAAGCTTCTGTCTCCCACTCCTGCCAGCCAGAAAGCCTGCAATCCGCACATGCCCTTTCGGTAGGAATGTGGAGTCTTATATCTCAGGCATACCTGAGCAGAAGATAAGAATTAGGACCTGGCCAAGACAATTCCAGAAAGCATGGTAGAACATGGTTGTATCAGGCATAGAAACAGGTCCAAACACCTTGTTCCTCTGAAGTAGAAGTTCTCTCCTAGTTACAGGGCAGGCGATCAGTGTGGATTGATAAACAGCCGCCGGATGTGTACGTCCTTTCCTTTGCATTCAAGGATGTACAGAAGCTCAATCTGGGCCAGCAAATCATTGCTTTAGGGAACTTCCTTTCATAAACAAAACACAAAGCAAGCAAATGTGCTTTCAAAGAGCATTAAGACATTCAGCTTCGTAGATAAACAAAACTCTGCAGGCCTGGTTTGTACTGTGACGTTCACTGATAAAAACAAAAACAAAAGCAACAACAACAGAAAAAACAAACCTTGGTTTCCAGCCACATTGTCCTTCATTGTTACAAGTCAAAAGAATCCTTGTCCCGAACACTTTCCTCAGCTAGTGGTTTTGCTGGACCTGAAAAGCCTTCATGAACAGCAGATGCTTAAGTGCTGGGTGGGGGTGGCTCTGACACAGCCAGTCGCCCTGTCCTTAACTTCCAGCTGCTGTTGACTTAGTGTTCTTTGTCTGAGCTCCTAGTGGCTCTCCATCAAGTGCATCAGTAATTCAATACATTTCTTTTTGCCCACATTGCAGGCTTTAGCTGAAGTTCGTTCAGTCCTCTGTTGGTGATGTTATCCACCTACTCATTTAAATTCCTTTAAGCAAAGCCCCAACTTGGGCTCAAATATAATGTAAAAGTGCAAGAGTCAGAAATTTACCCATTTTGTACTATGCTGAGCTGAGTTAGGTCTGTTCTTGGCAAGCTAGAAATTATCTTTCAAGGGCTCTTTCTGAGTTTCCCCCAGATGCTAGCAAGTGTTTGAGAGTCTGTAAGAATGCAAGAGGCAAATGGAATGTTTAAATCTTTACCGAATACTTGATTATATACATACTGTGCTTAGCACTGCCAGTTCTGACAAGATCTGCTCTATGGATGCCCTGGGTCCACAGGGACACAGAGCCTACCACCCCATGGGAGGGATGGAGGTGATCAGATATAGAGGTTGGACAGAACAGGTAGAATTGGCCTATGGAGTGGGAACTAGAAAGGCTTCAGTAAGTAGAGCAGGCTTGGGTGTGGATGTTTTCTTGGCAGCCAACAGGACTGAAATACTTCAGACAGAGAGGCTTCTGTATGCTTGCCCAGCAGTGGGAAGTAGCCTCTCCTATCTGGGGAACAGCAGGTGTCTGAATGCAGCTGGAGCAGGGGCAATGAGGAATAGGAGAGATGGTACTTGGGGGCTCAGCATTCACAGGGACACCAGCTAGGAGTCTGGACCTGCCTTGGTGATTCTGAAGCACACTGCCAGTCCCTTCTGTAGGAAAATGTGTTTGTGTACCACTTCTCATAGGTTGGAGAGTCTTGAGTGACTCTCCCCCATCATGAAACCTGTGAATACTGAGGCGAGAATGACGACTCAGTAGGTAAAGCACCCACCGTGCATGGTTTTGAAAAGCAGGAGTGTGATGGCACGTGCTTGTACTGTGACTGGAGACTAAGGAAAGACCCGACGGCTGTAGGTGTGACCCAGAGCACAGGTTAGTTTTGGGGAGACTGAGGCAGCAGGGTGAGTCCCTAGGCTATGTCATTACACCAGCCAGAGGCACTCTAGGAACCAAGGCCCCGAGTTTCTGGTGAGGGTGACCAGGTGTCCCTGGAGCAGATGCTGGCTCAAAGGCCAAGGATCAGGCCAGGCTGTGAGGAACGTGAGGTGCACAGTAGGAGTACTTGGCTGTCTTGGGTCGGTCTTGGGTCTGTCCAACAGAAGCAAAGCGCCTTAAACAGGAAACTGCCTCTCTGTGCTAACCTGTTCACCTTATTAAAATTCAGCAAAACTTGTCACCTCAGAGATACAGGCTCTTGAGAGTTGTGGTGTCGTCTTGCACCCACAGCCAGAGCCACTATGAATAGGCTAATGAAGCTGCTAGTGGTGAACTTTGACCTCTCTGGGAGACAAACCTGAGATTTCCATTTGCCCTGCCATCCGTGACTTCCATCAAAGGACCTCAGCCATCCAGGAGCTCACATTTAAAGTTTCCTTTGAAACTGGAGGAAATCTGTGTAGAAGCAATGAAAGTTCTGGATAGGAATGAGACCTTGGGCAAAGACTTTAAGAAGGGGTGAAGCCAAGGCTGTGAAGGTGTTACAGTACTCACGATGCCTGGGCTGTCCTCATAGGACAGAAAAAGAGATAAAATCACAGCAAGAGCAGGGATGGGGAGCTCACAGGAAGGGGGTTTGATCCCTGGAGCAAGCATGTGCATTTCCCAAGAGTGAAGAACTGACTAAACAGAGAAATGCAGACGCTGCCTACTGTTGGGAGAACGGAAGCTCTCTGGAGGGTCCATTGTCCAAAGTCACGGTGGTCAGAAGCACTGCCACTGGGTTCACTTCAGACCTTGCTCTTCCAGTCTAACCCGACCCAGATACCTGACTATGCACACAGGGAAGTTTCTAGATCTGAAACATACACATGGCCCAGCGTCTGTGCATATGAGTTTGAATTTACTGGATGTTGATGAACTGGTCCTGAAAAAGCATTATTTCCAAATAAAAGAGGAAAAGAGCCACTTCTTTCTAGTTATTTTCTCAGCGACTTTCTTCGTCTGTTTTAACGTCAACAGAAATAGATTTTTTTTTGTATGAATCTTTCCATTTGCCAGCAGCTGAAGTCACCTCCTGCCTTTGTCCGCTTGGGTTGCAATGTGCTTCGGCTCCCTATTTAGAGATGGGACTTGTCACCAGCGGCAGTTAAGGGAAATAAGTCTTACCTGGGGTCCCATGGCACACTTCAGGGATCAGCTGACCAACGTCCCTTTCCCATTTTGAGCTGGGTGGACTGATCCCTCATCACCCCCTTCCTGAGCCTGAAGCACTATCTGTGCTGCTGGGCCTCAGTAAATGAGTCCTGACCAGTGTCCAGCTGAGGACAAACGAGGTGCATCCTTGGGCAGGACCTGAAGGTGAGACGCTGCTGTCTCCTGCTCTGTATCCACTCTCTATCTGTTCTGCGCAGCCTAAGTAATGCTCTGTCTATTCCTCCAGGGAGGGTTTCCACCCAGCAAATTGCTTCCAGGAGGAGTTTCTCGTGCACAGCACGCTTTGTTTAGCAAATGATCTATTGTTTGTTTTATTCAAATGCACAACCTGAATGGATGGGCTTGTGCTGGGCAGAGATCAATGACATGGATCCTGGCTACTTTGCTTAGCATCGGCTTCTTTTCCCTTCTCAGGGTAACAGGGCTTGCTAACAGCTGAAGAGTGGTGTCCTTTCCTTGCTGGCTCGGAATCTTGGAAGCTGGAGTAGGCAGGCTCAGTTTATCAAAATGGTTTTTAACCTGGCAGGTGGAGAAGGCGGGCATGTCAGGGCGACTGCTCTGAGATCATTGCTATAATGACATTGGGTGAAAGTGCTTGACTGTTTGACTGTTAACGGGCTTAGAAAGTATATCGACAGGGGCGTGATTGGTTTCTAGTAACTAGGGTAGGAGACAATGGTTAAACTAGAGCCTCCTGAGAAGAGGCCAGGGCTCCACTGGAAAGAGGGACTGTGGGCTCTGCCTCTGGGTGGATACTCTGCCGGGGTCTCACTTATGATTCAGTCTGTTGGTCATCCTCAAAGCCAGATTCCCAGAGAGCTGGTAGGGATGTAACTGTCCACATGGGCAAGTACCCTCTTCTACTCTGCCAAAGCTAGAATTTGGGGAAGCAGAGAAGTGAACCCCAAGTCTGACTAAGTGAGAGGCAGCACAAAGTGCAATATGTGGAAGCCCATACCTAAGGATAGCAGGCAGTCCTCCTCTCTCCTGGGGCCTCAGCCTCCGCAGGGATGTGTGTGATGTCACCTCACCTGCTGGCAGGGGCTGGGCCTCCATTGCACACCTGTATTAAAACTCACACTGTACACTGAAGAACCAGCCCAGGAAAGCGCTGTCTTCAGATAGAAAAGGAAAGACTATCACTCTTCTATCCCTCAGTCACCTTCCTCAGATGTCCTAAGGAGAGCCACACTTCCGCACAAGCCTTTTCAGTGTACTGACAAATGATGTCACCTCCTACCTTTTGCTTCAATGTCAGGCATTTGAGAGGTTTGCCCAACACACTCATCTCCCCATATAGAGCCAGAATCTGTCACCGGCTGTGTGTCAGAGCACCAAGGCATGTGAGAGGTGGAATATGCCTGAGTGCCCTCAAGGTCATGATCAGGCTCACTCACTGGCTGAGGGAGCCGAGGGCTAAGGGCCCAGGCCCACATAGTGCCACCCAGGCCCTGTGCCCTCTCACCGTAGCCCTTGGTGACACGGTGGTCTCCAGCAGCCTCGCTCCACTCCAGACTCCCTATAGAAGGAGATAGCGCATCCCAACAGAACCAACCTACAATTGAGTCTAGACTAACTGACCCCAATGTGAGCCTCCTTGCTCTGAAAGGCCAGGCTGGGCTTTCTTCAAAGATTCTTCTATGCACAGGGCTGACCCTAACCTAAAAGATCATTTTCTAGGCTTGATCTCACATGTCCTCCTTGGGGGTCAGGGATGGAATCAGCCCCATTCAAACCATGTGGTTCACACATTGTCAGGTGAACCTTCCGGGCTACACTTAAACCAGAGCAGTGGTGTGAGAGCAGATGACAGATGCTTCCCTCGGGACGCCCCACATTCTGCGTTCTCCTCGGATGGCGTGGTTCATTGAGAGTGTGGGGAGGGCACAGTGAACTGCATTCGGGCCTGGAGAAGCTGGACTCAGGGGCCTGTAGCAGTGACAATGTGACTGAAATTACTGCCATCTGCACAGTGCCAAATGAGCACCCGTGCAGTGAGTTTTTGCTATTTTTCCTGTGACTTGATGTCATCTTAAAAATTTAGACTGAGAGAAGCTGTAGGGTTAGCCGAGGTATTTCCAGAGCCCTCTGGTACCCCCCCCCCCACACCCTGGTACCCACATGTCTTTTTACAGGAAGGACTGGATGTTTAAGGCTTTATGACACTCCTTGGGAATCTCAACATGTGGCCAGGGCCAGAACTTTGAGGGCTTTCTGTAGGGTCCCAAGAATGAGGTCAGGCTCTTCCCGCTATAGAGGAGGGCGGGAAGGTAGCCAGGAGGATATGCAGGCAAAGCTGTTGAGCCCAGAGAGAGGCTCACTCTGGGCAAGCCCCAAGTGCCATCTGTTTGTGCTCCTCTCCCCCAGTCAAGAAAGCACTGGAGGGAAGCAGTTGGCTAGAGCAAGCCAGAACACACTGTAGACTGGCCAAGTCCAGTTTCAAGGTTACTCTTTGAAAAAAAAAAAAAAAAAAAAAACAGGGGATATGCAAGACTGAGATGCTGATAGTGGTGTCCCAGGCTGCTGGTGTGATGAGGCAGCCACACAAACCATTGTACATTCCTCTTCATTCCCATTCACCTAAGAAACAGGTTTCTCTACGCTGCCCTCCCAGGTGGACAAACACCAGTATGACTGCTGTCCTTAATTGGGAACACTCCACGTAGATTCTAACTCCCACATATGTCTCTTCCCCCACCACCGGGATGCCATGAAGGTCTGTCCCATAAGTGGCTAACCCTGTAAAGCTCAGCTCTGCTTTGCAATGCCCTGTGGGAAGAGACCATGAACATATAGCTGGCTATGCTGAGATCTTTGGTCATCTACCTGGGCTTGAACTCTTTCAAGAAGCCCTGATTTCTTTTTCCAGGTATAGCAGGAGCTGTAGTGTTTGTTAGGGACTGTCTTCTATTCTTGACATTTTGGCTGAGCAGTTTCCCCATCTCTGCCCTAGGCTACCTCTGCCACACATGGTAAGACCATCCTAGGTTTGCTTTTAAAGAGTTCTAGCTTGCTTTGGGAGAGTTGTGTCCCTGCCCACTGTTTCTCTCTGTCACATGTAAAGGAGACCAAAGCACCAGGCCCAGGCATGTGGTGAGGTCACAGCACTTCCCAGGGGTGGTTTCCCCTAGAGCCATTTGTCCTGGTTCCCTATCCCCCATGCCAGTTCTGTTTTCTGCTCAGAACTTCACAGCTAGGGCTGCTTAGCCTTTGGCTGAGGACACTAGAGTTGGCCAAATGAATGTGCTGACCCAGAGCCAGCAGCTGTATGGGCAGCTGTAGCCGCCTAGAGCCTTTGGTGGCTTTGCCTTCCCACACTCTTGCCCTGGGGCAGAGGCCTGGAGAGTGAGTCCTTGAGTCAGCATGGAATGGCATGCTGTTCCTTTGCCATGAGTAACAGCAAAGGATCCAAATGCCGAGTGTTTTCTCCCTGTTGTTGTCCAGTGTCAGGAACGGCTTTACCCTGTGAGGAGTGTACAGAGTGTGGCCTTCCTGGAACTGGGTACTACCTAGGGGTACAGTGCAGAGGCATGGTGGAGACACCCGGACTTAGGCCTCAGGAATCAAAGCTATCTTTAGCTCCCTGCTAGGAGTCAGGAGAATCCAAATTACGAGATACTTTGCCAATCAGCTCTGGACTTGAAAATCACTTCAAATTGTAGGGATCCATAGAGAGTTTTGCTTTGAGAAAAATCTCATCAAGGTAACCTCATGTTGGATACCAATGTGTGTGTGTATGCACGAGGGTGCATGTGGCAGCCAAAAGACAACCTCAAGTATCATTTCTCCTCAGACGTTTATTTGAGACAAGGTCTTACTTGACCCAGAATTCCTTGCTTTGGTCAGGCTCACTAGCCCACGGAGTCCCACGATCCTCCTGTCTCTTCCTCCCCAACAAAGACGGATTTTTACATCCATCTGTGGTTCAAGCCCAGGTCCCCATGTTTGTGTGGCAAGCATTTCCTGAGCCCTATCCCAGCCCTTCATTTTCCTTTCACAGAGGGTCTATATCACAATCAGCTTATGTTTCAATTTCTCTGCCAGAATCTCAGGTGAATCTGGAATTTGAGGTTAACATTCAGAAAGGGGTCCCAATCCCTTGCCTTTGTTTCCCATTGCCTGATTTCTGGTGAGTTTCCCACAGGATCAAAATGTATCCAGCAGTTATGTTCGTGTTGGTACAGTATGGGGTCTGGCTCCAGGAGGGGACATCCCTTTAGAAAGCTTACACTGGAAAACACCCATTAATGAGTACAAGGTGCATTTGGGTGGAGCTTAAACACCGTGTCAAGATGCATGAAAATAAAATTAGCCATGGTGTCAGGCAGAAAAATGTCTCTGGGAAAGTGAGTGTCTGTACAAATTAAAAGAGCATGTGAGGACAGAGTTTCCACTTTGTTTATACCATTTGTAGAGACAGTAATAGGGCTATGGGCATGGCTGTTTCAGTAGGAAGGATGGGGAAGGAGAGTAAGATGATAGTAAGACAAGAGATAAGGGCTGGGGAGAGGCTCATTGGCTAAAGTGCTTGTTCTGCAAGTATGAGGGCCTGAGTTCAAATCCCCATCATCTATGAAAAAAGCCAGGCATGGTGATACATGCCTGTAACCCCAGCGCTGGGAGAGAAAGACAGGATGATCACAGAGTCTTGCTACCCAGTCTGTCTAGCCTAATTGAAAATCTCCAGGTTTACTGAGAGACCCTGTCTCCAAAGCATAAAGGGGAGAATATCTCAGTGGGTACAGGTATGTATAGCTACTGTTCAATAACTGTGAAGAGACACCATGACCACGTCAACCTCCAAAAGAAAGTATTTAATTGGAGGCTTGCTTACAGTTTCAGAGGGTTAGTCCATGATCAGCTTGATGGGAAGCATGGTGGCAGGCAGGTGCTGGAGCGGTAGCTGCGAGCTTACATCCTGATCTGTAAGGCAAGGCAGAAAGAGAGACATGGGCTTTTGAGACCTAAAAGCCTAACCCCAGTGACACATCTCCTCCAACAAGGCCACACCTCCTAATCCTTCCTACAAAGTCCATCAGCGAGGAACCAGGCATTCAAACATATGAGATTACGGAGGGACATTGCCATTCAGAGGTACTTGCTGCCAACCCTGGTGATCATAGTTCAATCCCCGGGTTTCACATAGTGGAAGAAAAGAATTGACTCTCACAAGTTGTCCTCTGGCCTTGTACCCACACACATACATGATATGCAAAAGTAAATAGTGTAATTTATTATACAAATAATACATAAATAAATGTAACTCTAAAATAAGGCAGAGAGTGATAGAGAAAGACTCCTGAAATTGACCTGTGACTTTCACTTGTGTATGCACAGGTGCTCACACCTACCCCTATATACACACACATGCATACATCGCACACACGAACATACACACACAACATGAGATCAAGTAAACATGAGATTATCGGGAGCTTTTTTCCACGAGGCACAGTTTGTTTCCTTCTGTCCACTTTTTCTTTTTAGCGGTCATTATGTAATATTTGATGTTTTACTCAGGTGTCCAGCCTTCGCACATGACAATGCAGTGTTGTCATCCATGGATGTGTTGTGATGCATTCATACCCATCTTCACATGTATGTGACCCTCGGGCACCAGGCTGGACATGTCTACAAGTCAAACAAACACCTAAAGGACCATCCAGGCAAATGTTTAATAACATCCCCTGCATTACAGAATATGAAAAAATGAGTCTGGGCCTATGAAGTTTGGCACTTCTATGCTTTTTGAAAGTGCTTGCTGATCTGTAAGGCAAGGCAGAAAGAGATTTTAAAACCTAGAAGGGATGAGTATTGAACACTGGTAGAAGCTGAGTCATCCTTACAAATGGCAAAGCAAAAGAACCCGGGACAACTATACCATTTCTCCTTGAACTAGAAGCAATCAGATAGTGCCAAGGAGACACGGAAACACACTTATCTGGGTACTGGATATGCTTGTGTGACCTTCAGCACTTCTCTCAGTTTTCTGCATTCTAGAACATACCTAGCAAATTTGTCCCATCTCAGTTGTCTAAAGCACACCTGAAGGCTGGGTGGGGCTGTAAGGTCTCCTTCCATAGCTGGCAAACTGATGTTGGCTCTGCACAGGTGGCTTTGCTTATTTGACTCCTGCATGTGGACACAGCTATGGAACCACTCTGAGGTGTCGATGGCTGTCCTGTTTAGTGTTTATCGTCTTGATACAAGCTAGAGTCATCTAGGGGAAAGGAACCTCAATTGAGAAAATGTCTCTTTCAGATTGCCTGTGGCGAGTATGTAGGACATTTTCTTGGTTAATGATTGATGTGGGAGAGCCCATCCCACTGAGTGGGTTACCAGCGCTGGGCAGATAATCCTAGGTAGTATAAGAAAACAAACTGAGCAAGCTATGATGAGCAAGCCAGTAAGTAGCATTCCTCCATGGTGTCAGCTGATCCTGCCTAGAGTTCCTACCTTGATTTCCTTTCACAGTGGACTATAAACTATAAGGTGAAATAAACCCTTTCCTCCCCAAGTTAACTTTGATCATCACGTTGTAATGCAGCAAAAGAAACCTAACCAAGACAATGGCCAACAGCTGTCTCCCTCCCAGAGAGCAGGATCCATGAGAAAGCAAGGAAGAAGCTACCATGTGTTTAGGATCTAGCCTCTGAAGTTACATCCTGCCATTTCTGTAACGTACTCAAATGGTGACTCAATTTAGCCATATTCATACATGGAAGAACAGCCAGCCCTTTCCTAAGAGTAGGTATTGTCCAGAACTCCTTGTTTTAAGTCCTGGCTACATGAGTGCTGGCTCTTGGCAACACGTGTCCCAGTGTGACCTTGGCTAACTCAGTAAGAACAGAAACTTGTCAGAAGGCTGCTGGACAGTTCTTAGAACCAACATTAAACCGGGGGAACAAAGCTCAGAGAATTAGCAGGAGCCCAAGAAGTTTCAGTCAAGGTCAGGACACAGGAAGCTTCTAGTAAGAATGTAGCCTGTAGTCCCTTACCATGTTGCCTCTTGAGATAATCTTATAGCATCCCAGGATCTGCATGTCATCATGCAGAGTCCAGTGCTGGTGTAAAGCATATGGGAGTCTTGTGTCACCTACTCTGATGTCAGGCTCATGGAGGATCCAAGAGGACAGGGAGATACCTACCCTGGGGGCATCCTTTGGTTCACTTGTGGTACAGGTAGGGATCTCTTCCTGAAACTGGAGGAGAGTTCAGGCTACTGAGCACTACCCACAGAAGAGAAAACCTCCCCATTTGCTTGCACAGATCTTAAGTGTTATTTCAGCTGCACTGTAGCCTGTGCTATGTACTAACATGGTGCATGGTTGCTTTATGAACACCGGCAATGCGTACTCTTTAGACATGGTAGAAAACCCCTCTGTATAGGAACTAATCCTTTTAGAGAACAGATACTCTTCAAATATTTCTTTTGAAGATTAGAACTCTGTGAAACAGGTTTTCTAAAGGCAGAATAAGGAATCTTTGTGCTTCTTCTTTTGCTCACAGTAAGGAACTCAGAAGTGAATGGTAACCCCTTGCCATATTCCACGCTGAGAGAAAAAAAATAGTTGCTTTCTCTTTCCTTTCCCTAGTAAGTGCCTTTGGGAAGAAAGTAGAGGTTGTTAACAAAGATTTTTAAAGGGTTTGGGTTTATTTTATTCAGTTAACCTATAAGACTGTTTAAATATGAGTCCCATTAAGAACTAAGCATAGGCATCCATGAATGAGGAAGAGGCAGGTGTCTTTCTTCTATGCTACAAGACACACTTGAACATTCCCTTTCAGCATGATGTTTTTCTTCTGTTCAGAGCCCTTCAAACATATGTAGCAGAGACAGAAATCCTTTTTCTGTACTGGAATTGCTTTCACCCTTCCCAGGAGAGGAGGCTGCAGCCCTGTGGTGACCCACAGCAAGGAGGCTGAGAGTTTGAGATGCTGTGCTCTACCACTGGGACTAGCCACAGGCTCTGTGGGTCTGGTCCTGAGGCCACCACCATAGGAGGACTAGCAGGTGAGGGACTAGACAGGGACATGACAAGGAAGGTGCTGTAAATATCCAAGGAAGCAGGAAGGAGGTGGGGGAGCGAGGGAGCGAGAGAGAGAGAGAGAGAGAGAGAGAGAGAGAGAGAGAGAGAGAGAGAAGAGTGAGGAGAGAGAGGGGGAGAGGGGGAGTGCTCTGAAGCCGGAGTAACCATGGCAGGCAATACAGTCGAGCAAGCCCCACAGTCTCATGCCTCTTTGAGGTAGTGGCAGCTTGGGCCCCTGCAGCATCTTTCCTGATGAGACTCATTTGGCTGTTTTGTTCTCTGGCACCTGAACACAAAGTTGTCACAGGCTGGCATTAGATGGAATACTGGCTTGTATTTTCTGGAGATGAGCTCTTCAAAACTACTGGAACCTACTCATTGCAGCAAGGTGCTCCCCTAGCTACTAGGGGACTCATGGATACCCAGTGGCATACTTGTGATTCCTTACATTTGATTTAAATGCATGTGAGATGGTAACAGCTCATTTGAGGCATAGAGAATGCACTGCTAAAAGTACACTAAGTTGTAATCCGAGAGCGGTACACCTGGGAATCGATGTCAGATTCAACAGCTCCCAAACCAGAGCACCTTGAGAGACAGCACTGAGATGGAGAGGCATCCCAGGGGCAGCCTGGGGTCCCACTCAGCTTTCATTCCATTTTCTGTCATCATGACCATGATTCAGAGATATTTACATCTTGCAATTAGCCACATGCTTGAGGAAAATACAGACTATCACGTTTGGGGGTGGGTTCTCTCAGTCATTTATACCAGAATGCAGACGGCTGACCGCAGGGCAAACATAGACTGCGGGGCTACCGGAATTGATTGAACTTTTAAGAGCGAAACAATCTCTTCTTACCCAGTGCACTGCAGAGGCCTTTTTATTATCTGTTACAGTTGCGTGTGGTGATCTAAAACCTCTTCCTTTTCACATGGCATTCTTCATGGTTTATATTGTGTTTGGACATAAAGTACAGAAAGCACCACCATTGTTTGGTTAAGATAGTAGACTCTCTTTTCAAACCTGCTGGAGAATATTGACTGGGCACTCGGCCTCTGTATGATTGGCTTTCTCGCTCATCTTCATATCCTGCATCTGTGGCGGCCTTCAGACGTCTAGTTCAGGCACACTCCAGAGACAATTGACTCGAGTGATTCACAGCCTTTGCAATCTCACTGCCTCTCTGCTTTTGCTTATCTATCCAACCTAGCTCACACACATCTGAGCAAATATCAACATTCCTTTAGCCCAGGAGTCTGTGATTTGTTTATCTAGCTATCTTCTGGGCCCTGGTTCCAGGCCTGCACCTTTCTCAGTAAATCTTGGCTATTGACAGGCCTGTGTCTGCTTCCTTAGTGCTTAAATTTTCTGAGTGGGGAAGAGGAGAAGGAAACTCAATGTGTATTCAGTGAGCGGGTCTTTGACGGTTTTAAAATGCATGCATGGGCACCGGTTTGTATCGATCTGGCTCTCCTCCTGTGGGGAGGGTTTCCAGTGCCAAAACCCATTTCCTCTTTTTCACACCATCAGTGTTTTTTCTCTGTCCACTGGCAGTACGACAGATTTACTGTTTTGTTCTGGGTTAAGCAGAATACCTGTCTGTCACCCTGAACCTAGCTGCTGTGCAGACCGATCAAAGACTGATCTTGTCGTGGGCGGGAACTTAAAGGAATTCACTCAAAATGTACACCTCCCTTCAAAGTGCCATTTTAGAAACCACAGTGGTAGGCTGGGGATGTGTTGATGATGCCACATTAAAACAATATAGCATTCACTTTTATATAGTTATTTTCTCAGCCCAACTCCTTTTATTCAATTAATTTATTTCACATGTATTCATTTGTGTGTGTGTGTGTGTGTGTGTGTGTGTGTGTGTGTGTGTGTGTGCAAGTCAGAGGACAGTTTACAGGAGTTCGTTTTCTCCTTTCCCATGGGAGTTCCAAGAATCAAACAAGACTGATGATCATCGGTCCCAGTAGCAAGTATCCTTACCAGCTGTGCTGTCTCTCTGGTCCTTCCCAGCCTTTCCCCCTTTCCCCTCCTCTCTCTTAAAGTCAATAATAAAGATTTTTAAAGATTTATTTATTTTTTTATTTATGTGTATGAGTGTAAATGTTTTGCCTGAATGTTTATATGTATACCATATGTGTGCCTGGTACCCAAGGAGGCTAGAAGAAGACATCATATTTCTGGAACTGGAGTTACAGATGTTTGTGAGCCACCATGTGGGTACTGGGAACTAAAACCGAGTCCTTTGCAAGAGCATTCTTAGCTGCTAAGCCATCTCTTGGCCCCAAGTTACAGGCTAGGCTGGCCTTGAGTTCATGGCCCTCCTGCCTCTGCCTCTTCAGCATATCTGAAGGCTGTGAGCCACCACAACCAGCAGTAAGCCCAACTCCTATAGCTGGATAAAACATTGGACAAATATGTCAGAGGTTAAGGTCTTGGTAAATCAGCCTTTGTACAAAAAGACTCTGTGGCTGTGCAGAGGGACATGCCTATTACATACAGAAGTGGCTGTGTGTACATATATATGCTCAGTTTGTTTGCAGCTGTTAGGACCTCAGCAACTGCGAGCCCAGCCTCACAACTTGCTGTTCAAGTTTTAAAATTACATGTGTGCTACTTGATGTTAAAAGTGAAATTAAGCCTTGTATTGGTATAGTTCACCCCATTAAAGCATCGTACTTTGGGAAAAGGAGCTTAATACGCATTGTAAAATGAAATTAGAAGGTGATTTGCATTCGTGGCTACATATGCAATTTGCTTCTGTCAACTGCAATTTTTCAGATTAATTTCTTCCATGATGTGTGCTGTGCAAATAATAAACTTATAAATCTCCTTATACATCTAGATTATTACACAAATCCTTAATATTAATGCAACGCAGTGTTACTTGGATGTATGAGTTGCATGAGAAGTAGATGAAAATTTTGCTTTAGAGATCAGAGAAGAGGGAGGCCTTAAAAAAAAAAGTTACTACTGAGTGTCTTTGTGGGCCAGGGACACAAAAATCTGCAAACTGTGGTCATTGCTCTGAAGAATCTGCTACTCAGACATGTTTCCAGAGAGTTCTCTGAAAGACTTATCCCCAGTCTCTGCAGGTCATGAGTAGATGTACCGAGGCTACAGCCTCAGCAGGTGGCCCTAAGAAGGCAGAGGACACCTATGACCAGAGCTTCATGGAGCAGATGGACTTCACTTCTCACACAGATGGGGAGGTGGTGCCGCATGCCTTTGAGCCCAGCACTCGGGAGGCAGAGGCAGAGGCAGGTGGATCTCTGTGAGTTTGAGGCCAGCCTGGTCTACAGAGTGAGTTCCAGGACAGCCAGAGTTACAACAGAGAAACCCTGTCTCAGGGAGGTGGTGGGGGGGTGCGGTGACAGAATTCAGAGAACCTGTGAATTTGGATTGGGGTGAATATTTGAGCCTTTGTTTCCCCACCAAAGATGCAAAAATGTTCATATACTTCCTATTCTTTTTAAAAAATCCTTTTTTTTTTTTTTTTTTTAGTCTGTCCACAATCCAAGCCACTCTTTTTGATGTATAGCTTCATGAGCTTTGAAAAAAACAAACTGTGTAGCCTCTACCCATCACCTCAAAGCAAACTTCTCTCTTGTTTAATCAGACCCTCCAACCCCACCCCTGCCCTGACAGGCACTGGGGAATCTCCAGCCCCGTCATCCTGCCTTTCCTGTAGCAGCGGGTAAGGGGCTCCCTTTGCGTACAGCCTTGTGTCTGACCTCCCTCATTCAGTACAAGCGTTTCCAACTCATTCTGTGTGTGCCGGTAGCTCACTCCATGTCACTGCCGAGCTTCTCCACAGCAGGCTGTCCCTTCTGTTTGTGCGTTTCTCAGTTGGAGACATCTGAACTGTTTCCATTTGGGAGCATGCAGTGAGCAGGACGGCTCTAACACACGCATATAGATTTGTGTAAACACGGGCGTTCGTTTCTGATGAATGCATGAGGATGGGCAGAAAGTAGGTTAGGCCATACAGGAAACCTCTGAACTGCTTTCTATAGAGGACACACTACTCACCTTCCCATCAGCAAGTACATGAGAACAGTGTTTCTGAACTCTCTTGGTGGCCTTCATGGTCTTCTAGAGGACCCACGTTCTGTTCCCAGCACTCACATGGTGGCTTACAACTATCTGTATTCCAGTTCCAGCGGATCTGATACCTTCTTCCGGCCTCTGTGAGTACCAGGCACACACAGTGTACCTATATACATACAAAGGCTCACGTATATACATAAAATAAACCTTTAAAAAGATTAAGAACCACTAAAAGACACTAGGTTTAAAATATCTTTATTTCTGGTGGGTTTTGTTTTTTCCCCTTTTTCTGCTGGTGCCCCGCTCAGGCTGCCTCATTGCTGTTGCTGTTGAGACAGTGGCTTGACAGTGATGGAATATGCCCAGTCTTCGTTATTTATTCCTGTTCTATGAACGTTAAAAGGTGAATTCAAGCCTATGTGCTCCAGTCTGGAGCCTCCCCATGGCTCTGTCCTACTCGGTGAGTGGGAAGGCATTGCTACTTTGACTTAAGACACTCTGTAGCCGTCTGTGTTTGTTTGTTTAAACTTAAATGGTGAAATCCTTCTGTTTTTTCTTATGTGGTAAAAAGAGTGAACTAACACTGTCCAAAACTGATTCTGTTACCTTGATTTAGGAACTGTTTCTTAATGCAACTGTTTCGTTTCTTAATGAACACGCAAGCTTGTGGTTTATCATTATTATTAAAACCTCCAAAGCACTGTGGGCTTGGTGTCGTTTTCTGCCTTTATTTTGCCTTCTCAGCACGGCTTCTCTGTGAGAATTCGTCTCCTAGCAAAATGATTTTTAGCCACTTGAGATATTCTTTTAAAAACCTGTCATGGATTCTTAAAGTGAGCAGATAAGTTTTGACTTAGTCACAACTGAACCAGTGGGTCAAATTGTAGCGCTGTCTTCAATGGCTAAGTTTATAGGAATCATAAAGTACAGTTATGATGAATATAATAATGTTGTTTTTTAGCTCTTCTCAGGAATGTAAGACATGGACAACTGTGATGTAGTATTTTAATTTCAGCTCAACAATAACAAAAAAATGTATTTACCATTCTCTTCCTTCCTATAAAAAAGAAAAACATTGAGGGACTGGAACAATGGCTCGGCAGTTGAGAGCACTAGCTGCTCTTGCAGAGGACCTGGGTTTGGTTCCCAGCTCCCATAAGGCCACACAACTGTCCATAACTGCAGTTCTGGGGGATCCAGTGCCCTCTCTGGCCCCCATAGACAAGGCATGTACATAGTGTCCTTCTACACGTGCCTGCAAACACTCATACACATAAAACAAAAATAACTAACTCTTTTTTTAAAATTTGAGAAAGAAGCAAATGCAATGTATATATTGGGCATTATCATGCTGTGAGTTAATTGTTACTTCATAGTGAGCTATCATCACCAATAGTCATCCTTCATTTTATATTTAGCATATATATATATATCAGGAGCTCACGGTTTGCAGTGCAAGAATATAAGACAGACTCCTGCAGGTGTGCATAGCATAGCTGGGTGCATTCACGCAGGTGCGTGGCAGGCACCATAAAGAAGTACCAGGTTAAATTTGAGTCCTTTGAAAAAAAAGGCACTTTCTGGAGTTTATTCTTGAATCTAACACACCTTCCTGTCTTGCCACCATCAGATTCATATAGTAGGCTAAAACAGATGAGCACACATACTCAGTGAATTCAGACGATGTGCATTTCTTTATCCAGTGGGTTCTATGGGTCAGAAGCCGAACATGGCTGCTGGTCCTGGCTGCTTCTCTGCTTATAGCAGCGGTTCTCAACCTGTGGTCGCAACTCCTTTGGGGGTCGAAGGATCCTTTCATAGGGGTCCCTTAGACCATAGGCATATCAAATATTTATATTATGATTTATCAACAGTAGCAAAATTACACTTATGTAGTAGAAATGAAAATAATTTTATGGTTGGGGGGTCACCACAACATGGGGAACTGTATTAAAGGGTCTCAGCATTAGAAAGGTTGAGAACCACTGGCTTACAGTCTTGAAGGA
Organism: Cricetomys ansorgei; assembly: GCA_026225945.1. NCBI lineage: Eukaryota > Metazoa > Chordata > Mammalia > Rodentia > Nesomyidae > Cricetomys > Cricetomys ansorgei. The sequence continues at coordinate 27,638,392 of JAMJFZ010000597.1, forward strand.
TGAAGTTGCTGTATTCCCGGGCTGCGTTTCTTTCTGGGAGGACTCTCCTTAGATTCAGTTGGCAGAATTCAGTTTTTTGTGTTTGAAAGTTGGATGCTACCACTTTCCAGCCTGCTGTCATGGGGAGTTGGGGGGATCTCCTCATGTTCCTGCTCTTGGCATTTCAAAGCCAGTCATGGATTGGGGAGTTTCTCTCCTGGTCCCCTGGCTCTCTGATCCTCTTTTGCCTCCTGCCTTTGGCTCATTTGTTTCTCCTCTGCTTTTTTAAAAGTACTTTTAACATTTACTTATTTGCTGTGTGGATGTGGGGGTAGGGATACTCATGTCACAGTGCATGTGTGGAAGTTGTAGGAGTCGGTTCTCTCCTTTCGACTACATGGGTCCTGGGGATATAACTCAGGGCATCGATCAGTCTTGGCAGCCTGCCTTTATCTTGCTGACGGATCTCACCAGCCCCTTCATCTGCTTTCAAGGACATTCAGCCCACTCAAGTAACATAAAACAATCTCGCTGTTTTATCATCGTCTTATTAGCAAACAGCATTCCATATGCAGAGTCCCTTCACAGAGACACTAAATCAGCACTTGGTGGAAAAAAGAAATGAACGGGTGGACATCTGGGAGACATTTTTAGAATTCTGCCTAACCTCTCCCCCCCCCCCCCGCCACGTCTTACCCACATAAACAGCAAAAAATGACAAAATTCAAGGTTCTCCTGCCTGCCTGACTGCCACAAAGGGATTTGTTTCCTCTCCAAGTCAATATGTGCTGTGATTATTTCTGTGCTGTTTACACGCTTCGTGCCTAAACCTCGTGGAATGCATTATGCATATCTTCAGGAATACTCTTTACATAAATTAGGAGGATTCTCTCTTTCCTGAAAACATTGCCACACAGCCATGAAGTCTCCGTAGAAATTGGGGACTGCTTACACCTCCGGCCACAGTCAACTCTGGGAGAAGTCTGATGTACACCGGATGGCAGGAGAGGGAGGTACGATGCAACCCACCACATGTTTTAAGTTTCCTAGGGCTTTCCTTGCCAATGTGATTCCAATTTAATATTAAACAACTATTTAGTTCTCCTATCAAGAATGAATCTGAGGTCCCTTGGCAGTTAGTTAGTGGAGAAAAAATAATCCGAAGTACTTCATTATTTTCTGCATGTTGTACTGGGGGTGACAATCCTTAGCTAGGATAGACCAATAACCCTCCATGTACAGAAGAGTACTTGAGGTTGGGGATTAGGGGATCTTGACTCCACCTTTTCTCTCCAGCTCCCACAACTCTCTAGGCTAGGCCATTGGGATTTCTTAAGCTAAAGTATTCCCATAATAAGAAATGAGGGAGAGGGATGTTAAGGTTTTTTGAGACAGGATCTCATGTTGTCCAGGCTAGCATCAAACTTAATATATTGCCAAGGATAACCTTGAACTCTCAATCCTCCTGCCTTAATCTCCTGAGTGCTGAAATTACAGGCTAGCATCAAACTTAATAGGTTGCCAAGGATAACCTTGAACTTTCAATCCTCCTCCCTTAATCTCCTAGCACTGAAATTACAGGCACACATCACCATGCCTGGTTTATATGGTGCTAGGTATTAAAACCAGGACTTTGTGCATGCTGGAGAAGTGTTCTACCAGCTGAGCTACATCCTCCACCCACTAATAATCTTGACTTTAGTAAATATTGAAGAGATGGGTGTTTAAGTATATGCTTGGTAGTTTACATAGCCCTAGACACTTGCCAGCTGCATGTGTGCACTCGCGCGTGTACACACACACACACACACACACACACACACACACACTCCTCCTCCTCAGCCCTCACCCCTCCAGCAATTAACTCATCTTTACTTGAGAAACTCACAGAAGTGACTTAAGTAGACGAGGCCTCTGAGATGAGGGCGGTGTGCTGAGGACATCTTGGAAGTAAAAGCGGAGAGGCCAGAGTTCCGCTTCTTAACTCAGCTTGCGAGCAAGTTGACAAGAGGATATGCTGGCCTCGCCTGCATCCATCTCCCAACCTACCAGCTCACAAGTGCATTTAGTGCTTCGAAGCCAAGATCCTGAGTGTGAGTGTTGTCATGTGAAGGGGATGCTATTGTCCTTTAAGATTGTTTTTTGGTTTTTGGTTTGCTTTTCTTTTGACAAGGGCTTACACAGTACAGGCCAGCCTCAAGCTAACTGTGTGACGGATGGTAACCCTGACCTCTTGATCTTCCTGCCTTCGCATCCTGAGTGCTGAGGTTACTGTGGTGAGCCACCGCAGTTGGCTTCACTCTCATCTTTTAATGTGTCAGGACATTTGTTTACTTTAGCCAGAAGTTGCACCTCTGTCTCTTGGAATGTGCCCTTCAATAACAAGAGGCTGTCTTCTCCATGGATCTGTTTGTCTTCTTCTCCATGGATCTGTCCATTTTTAAAATCATGGGTCTTACATGCCAGACCTTAGACCACCTCAGACCTAGTTTAGGAAACTTGGGGGTGACAGGAGACAGTCAGTCAGAATCCCTGGCCTCCTGCTGTCTGTCACAGACTCCTCTGCATAGGGAAGGAAGAAATGCAAGCCAGTCACTTGGACCAGTGCTCTATGGAGTGTTTAGACCTGGAGAGCAAGGCCAAGCCTTTCTTCCTGTGTACCTAAATGGGGTCAGCCACATGACTGGAGAGACTTCTGAAAGAGAGGAGTGATCTATCTAGCCTTGGGCTGTTGGCCTTCCTGTAAGCCAGGCCCATCTGTATGCCCCCTGAGTTAGGATCCTGTGGCTCTCTGGTCTCTGGAACATGAAAAATACATGTAAAAGGCTTCCTTTTTCAGCCCCATGGGGAGGGAGCTGCTAGTGTGTGGAACCCCCAGCAAACAACCCATACCAGAGGAGAATTTCTCTCTCACACCCCACCTCCCTCCACAATTGTCCCAGCCCCCCATATACCTCTGTGGCATTCTCAAACCATCTAGTTAGTCAGTAGTCCCATATGTGTCTGCCCCTCTCTCTTCCAGTTTCCATGGAGAGGCTGGCACAGAGATGCATGACTGATGGTGTGCTCTCCCCCAACAGTCCCCTCTGGGTGCAGACCTTGGGCTATCACTGCTTTCCTTCACCAAGGCTGCCTTGGTTCTCCTTAATGCTGCAATCCAAAAGTGTCCCTGGCTTCCAGGAAGATGGGTTGGGCCCATTTAGTTAGGCCTTGAGGAAAGCAGAACTCTAGGGACAAAATTCAGCCCCAAAGGCATCTTGGTACTGACCTTGTGTGAGATCTCTGAAGACAGGTACCGTGCCTAGGCTTGAATTCTGCTTCCTAATACAGGGGGCTTCCTAGTCTTCATGTACTTTCTCCTAAGTGTGCTCAGTGTGTTTTCCAGCCACTCTGTCCTTCCAGCCTGTGCTGGCATCTAGGGCCAACAGAGTGCTATACCAGGGAAGGCACACATTTCCCTGGCAGGACCTGTTTCCATGAGGGCAGCTTCTCTGCTCTGCTCCTCTGTTAGCCCCCTGCAGGTCCTGCTGATCCTTCCCTGGGGGCTGTAGTTCCTCTCTAGGTTCTGCCTGGGCTCAGCAGTGCAGTTAGACATTCAGAGGCTCTGTCCTGACCATTGCTAAAGCAGAACCTTATGGAAGGGCTAATACTTTGAGGGGAATTCTCCACCTGTCCAGGTGCCTCCCTCTTGACGGGCTGGTGGCAGTAGCCTGAAAGGCTCAGGTTTGTAGTTTCTTAGGAGCTGAGGAACTCACCTTTAGTGCCTATTTGATATTGAGGAAGCAATACCCAAAGCTTCAGCCTAGCCCTCCACTTTTCATTGAGAGAGAGAGAGAGAGAGAGAGAGAGAGAGAGAGAGAGAGAGTGTGTGTGTGTGTGTGTGTGTGTGTGTGTGTTTTGCTGAGGATGCAACCCAGGGACTTGCACATACTGAGCAAGCACTCTTCCAGTGGGCTACATCGTTATTCCTCTTTTTTCTTTTTGTTTTGAGACAAAGTCTTCCTGAGTTACCCAGATTGGCCTTGAACTCATTCCATAGCCCAGGCTGACCTTGAATTTTAGTCCACCTATCTCGGCCTCCTCCTAAGTGATGGGGTCACAGGCTTGTACCCCCTCGGCCTCACATCCTCTGCCTGTAACTGTCCCAAGGGTTAATGTCACCGTGTGAGCGGTGACATTACGGTGTGCTTCCTTATATTTTAAACACCCACAAGCACAGAAACCATGGCCTCCTTCACCACAGCAGATGGCACAACCCTGTGCTTTCTGTGCCAAGATTAGCCCCTAAATGGGTGCAGGTCTGGATGTTGCCTTTTTTAACAGAAGGATCCTTGGAGCTTGCCTGACACACTTTGAGCTTTTATTAAATGCTAATGGCATTGAATTAACTGTGGGCAGTTTATATGATGGGTTGGTTTTAATTGGGACTCCTCACTTGCCATTCTGACATAAAGTCTCCAGGGCCTCAGAACAGTTCACCTGTAGTAAGCCTACATACTGCTCTGTGGTCTTGGATGGGATGGGAAGTAGTATTTTAGATACTCTCTGTGGAAAATCACTCTTGAATCTGTGCATCTGTTCTTCTTCCTCTGATTTCACTCTTACAGTAATCCCAGGAGGGACCAGGGGACTGAGTGATGTCCAGGGTTTCCTAACTATTGTGATCTGGTTGAGGGAAGAGTTGATTCTGGATACGAGCTCCTTGGACATCATGACATCTCCCCCACCCCCAATCATCCTGACTCATGGCTGAGAACTGCCCCCAAGGCAGATACTCTATAGCTACTGTCTTTCTTTAAATGAGTCGTTAAGGATTCTTGGCACAGTGAAGCAGCTTAAGAATCACTGTGGGTATTGGGGTCTCACACTCAAGACCCGTGTCTCTCCGTCTCTCTGTGGGGGATCCCAGCCTCTTGCAGACCTAACTGATGGTTTGTATCCTGAAGACTCTAAGCTGGTGAGCAAAGCACAGGAGTGGAGGTGGCAGAGCTGGAGTCCCAGCTGTATCTTTTACTAGTGGGGTTCCAGTCTTAAGCATGGAAGTTAATGCGAATCTGTCCACATAATGGTGCCTTTTGAAATTTTCACCTCCAGAAGAAGAAGAGCTGCCTATCATGAACCCCTGGATTGCAGCTCCTGTCCATCACCCCATACATCTGGTTTCCCTTGGAACGATGAGGGAATCAGATGATTCACACCATTCACCCAAATTAAGCCACAAGTGGAATGTATAATAAAAATCCTGAATTTTTCATGCAGAGAAGAAGTACTAGCAATTACCCACGCTGGCAGGGGGCACTTTGCAGATGAGGAAACAGAAGCCCCCCAGGGTTGTTTCAGATCTAGGTGGAATCAATATCTCTGTAGGGGAAAGGGAAACTTGTCCTTGCTAATGCTTGAAAAGTACGCTGCTTGCAGTGTGTGTGTGTGTGTGTGTGTGTGTGTGTGTGTGTGTGTGTTCCATAGTTTCTGATCTACACATATTAGTAAAGACACTGAAAAGATGAAGTTGGCAGTCCCTTCTCATGTGTCCTCAGAAAGCCTCAGAGAGGCTTTCACTCCATATCTGACCAAAGACAGTGGCAGCCTGTCCACATGTGACTCTTTTTAAAGGTCAACTGCAGGCTTGAGTCCGGCCACAACTGGCTATGGAGACCAGCCACATGTGTTTAGGGACCCATCTGGGGAACTCCACTGTGAAAGGAGCTGATGAAATGACAGATCACCAGCTACAATGAAGATTGTGAAGGAGCTAGCCAAGCAGACCCTTAGCTGGGGAAATGAGCTGTACAGTCCAAATATATGACTTCCCGGTCCTGGAGCTCTGGTCAGTCCTGACTCTGAGTGTTAATTAAGTAGGCACTAAAAACAAACAAACAAAAAACCAAATGAGCTTATATATATTTTTTACTATCAATACTGTGTTTTTACAGCTTGAATGTACCGTGTGTTGGTTTACTTCTCTGTGTATAAGTACCTGGCTATGTGCCTTGGTGTCTGTGTGTGTGTGTGTGTGTGTGTGTCTGTCTCTGTGTGTGTGTGTGTGTGTCTGTGTGTATGTGTGTGTGTGTGTGTGTGTGTGTGTGTGTGTACAACCCAGAGTTCAACATCTGGTGTCCTCAATCACCTTCTACCTTATCTTGTTGAGTCAGGGTCCTTCACTTGACCTGGAACTCACTGATTTGCCAATGCTGGCTGACTTCGGGTTCCTCCTTCCTCCACCCCACACCCCCACCCCTACCTCTAATGCACTGACCACTGACCAGCACTGGGGTTGCAGGTACATAATGCTATGTTCAACTTTTTATGCGGGTGCTGGAGATCCAAACTCAGGTCTCCGTGTTTGCAAAGCAAGCTCTTTATTAACTGATCGTCTCTCCAGCCCCCAGTATTCCTTCCTAATATTCTGTTTCTGAAACATGTGGGGAGCGCACACTGATACATTGGCATCCATGCTATTGTAACTGTTTGGGATTGCTAATAGAAGCTGAATCAGTCACCTAATATTAGAGCAGATCTGGTCAGGAGTCCCCAAGTCTCTCATCTTCAACCCTGGCTGGACGCTGAAAAATCCCAAGGTGCTCCATGTTGGACTAGATTACCATTTTATTATCGGATCTACCCTGGAGAATGCCGGGAACTCAGCATGCGAAGACCAGCTTCTGTAAGAAGGTTTTCTCAACCTTTGAGCAAAGTTTCACAAATGCCTTTTGGGTCCATGCCACTCATCATGTTCAAACAGCATAAAGTGCCAGCAAAATCCTTTTCCAGAAGTATCATTCTAGATGTGTCATAGAATGAGCCATTTGTTTGTAATTCATATGATAACTTTTTCTGTAAAATATGGCTTCAAAAATTTTCCCTCTCATTAAAGAAGGAGAGGGAGAGGGAGAGAGGGAGGGAGAGAGAGAGAGAGAAAGGAGGAATCCATTCACCAATTAAAGAATCTACGCTGAGGATATTTAGTTATTCATTATTCTTTATTTAAAGAATTTCTAGTCTTCTACAGCGAACATCTGTTAGCCTTCTATGTTGGAAGATATGAATGTGGCCTGTGGTTCTTTAACTAGAACTCTCACATTAGAGGCCTTGCTATTGAAGAAGAAAGCATGCTTAGGCCCAAACATGGGCTTTTCGTTGTCAGGAGCACACAGCTCAACTAAGTGCTGTTCATCAGGGTCCTCAGGCAGATGGTGCACAAGGCAATGACTGGGAACTGTGACTGGGCTGGACTCTGGACCCCCTTAGGTACCCTGGCCCCCTAAAACTCCACCTGCCTCTCTTTGCAGCTCCCATCTCTGCCCATGTGGGTCCCTGTAGAACCTCATTGACCTTGAAGACCTCCCCACCGTCTTAGATTGCCCTAAGAACCTTGTTCTGACCTTGGCATTCTTTGATGAGGTGGTCTGGAAGCTGGCGGCCAGCCCTATGCACAGATTCAGTCTGTACAGCCAGTCTGTAGCACCTCCGGCTCTGCCTTAATTATCGTTCTATCGTAGCTTCAGAGCACGAGTCCATGATCATCACGGTGGGAAGCGGACAGGCATGGGTGCTGGAGCGATAGCTGTGAGTTTTACATCCTAAGCCGCAGGCAGCAGGCAGAAAGGTGGTGGAGAGGGAGAGATTGGGTGGGCCTGACATGGGCTTTTGAAACCTCAAAGCCCACCCTCAGCAACATACCTCCTCCAACAAGGCCACCCCTCCTCTAACAAGGCCACACCTCCTCCAACAAGGCCACACCTCCTAACCTTTCCAAACAGTAACAGCAACTGGGAACTAAGCATGCAAATATAGGAGCATGTAGGGGCATTCTCTCAAACACCACATGCTCCCAAGGAACTACAAGCTGCTGCCAGCCCTCTCGATGGACCTTAACCATGTACCTTTCTGGAAACCTAGGATGCCACCCTTGCATGCACCCATATTGAAGCTCCTACTCTGGTATAGCCTTGTGCTGGGCAGAAGTGATTCTTACCTCTCTCCCAGAGTGAAGTTCCCCCTGCTTCCCCAGCAATGAGCACATTCTGTCCTGTGTGAGGTCTTCCCACTGTCCTGCTGTGAGCATGCTTGGTACTGGGACAGGGACACAGCTGAGCCCTAGATGGACATCCTCCTGTTGAGAGATAGAATAAACCACGGCACAGTCGATTGCCCTGGTACTTGTTTGTGTTCACTGGGAATTGAGTTATATCTGACTGTGCTACCTTTCCTGTGCCTCTGGTATCTTGCAGCCATCCCTAGGTCTTCAGAAGCACAGCAAGTACTTGGGGGCTGGTCAAAGGAGTGGGGTACTCTGGGAACATGCTCAGAGCAGACTGAGGAGCTCAGCCAGAGGCATGGTCCTGACCGAAGTGGGGCTGTGCCCCAGAAGCTGTCCTTGAACTGTTGTATAAAGTACCACCTGTGTGTAGACAGGGCAGGGTAGGGAGGTGGAAGAGGTCTGTCCATGTGCGGGAAGGAGAAGGCCCTGAGAGATCTGAGGTCAAGGTCGGCCGGTGTCACAGAAAGCCAGCCCTCCAAACAATAATCATGTCCAGCTTCTAATGAAGCTTTCCCACCTACATACTCTGCCTGCCCCTCCTTCCCCCTGAGGTCTTGGACAGCTGCTAGTTGGCATTCATAGGAACGGCATGTATTTAAGAAATCTCTACCCTGGACAAGGCCGTGATACCGGAGCCTCAGGAGAGGTTGCAGACACAACTGCCAAGGTGGGGCCATTTGTAGGCAAGAGAGCCTCATAGGCCTTAGCCAAGAAGAGTGGAGCCTGCCTAGCTGTGCGCTGGCCACGTGAAGTTACCACCCCTTTATTTTCCAGAGAAGCCAGGAACCTAGAATTTTCATGTGAAATTCATATCAGGTACGCTAACAGCACAGATTTCCTGGCCAACAGTCAGGTCTCCACCCTCAGCGATGTGTCCATGCACATTCTTGGGTTTGCTTGCTTTTTATTTTTTTAATTTTATTTTTTTTTACTCCAGATTTTCATCCCTGCCCATTCTGTAAACAGCTCCCTCTCTTGTTTAAACCGTAAGTCAAGTCCCCATCTGGAAGGTTCTTTCATCCAAGCAGATGAACACAGGCCCCAGACCCTTTAGGGGTCTGGGGGATAGGTAAGGGTTGCCCCTTCCAGCCCTCACTCCACCATGGGCCAAGTTCAGAGGCACAAGCCAGAATGTGGCACACAGTGATCTCATTAGCACAGACTGTAGCCTGTGGGGGAAAGCAGAAAACAGACAAAATGCAGACGTGTCTTTGAAAAGCTGAGTGGCTTTTTATATCATCTCACCCGGAGAAAGTGGGTCAGCATCACAGGAGATGTGGGCCAAGTCTGCAGCAGTCCAATCAGGAGCACTTAGAGCACCCTCACCATGTCTGGAAGCTGAGGGTCACGTGTCAGAGTAATGCTCAAGAGGAGGAATGGAGAGAGCGAGAGCTGAGAAGTCCAGGAAGGTATTTCAGCAAAGAAGACCAAGAGATGGTGCCCCATCTGCCAGAGATCAGAGCTAGTTAAAACCACCAGGCTGGAAGAATGCAGGAGAAATGACGAGGTTGTGGGTGCTATGGCCCAGGCAGTCTAATGTGGATTTGTAAGGGGAAAAAAAAAAATTGTTCCCTTACATGTTTCATTAAAACAATGCAAAACAGAACAAAACAAAAACCATGAACTGTAGCTATATTTGGGGACACTCAGTTTGATCCCTCGTCTTTAGAGTTAAAAACAAAATCATACCACAGAGAAGAGGCAAACATGTTGTGGTATGGACATGGAATGGAATACTAGTCAGTCATGAAAAAGGAAGTCCTACAGGATGAACCTAGAAGACATTATACTAAGGCAGGCTTTTTAAACTTTTTCAGCTTATGACACCTTTCACCTGAGAAATTTGTGCATCACCCTGAGTGTTTGGGTGTCTTGCTTTCTTTTCCTGGTGCTATGATAAAATACCTTGACAAAAGCAAATTAGAGAGAAGGAGTTTATTTTAGCTCACAGTTCCAGGATATGGTCCATCATGGCCAGGAAGTCGGAGCAGTGGGAGCTTGAAACCACTGTGCACATGGACAGATGATTAGGAAACAGAGCTGTGAGTGCGTGTTGCTGCTTAGCTCCCTTTCTTCCCTGGATAGTTCAAAGCCCAGCCAAGGGGTGACGCCGCCCACAGTGGGCAGATCTTCTCACCTCTGCAGTCAAGATCATCCCTCCAGGGATGGAAACACTTGCTGCTCTCTCAGAGGATGAGCAATCCATTGAGCAGCTCAGCATTGAGCAGCTCAGACTAACTGTAACTCTAGCTCTAGATCTGATACCCTCTTCTGATCTCCAAGGGCCTGAGAACGGTGTACTTACATTCACGCAGGCACATATAAAATAAAACAAAATTAATCGAGGAAATTAAAAAAACAACACTCAAAACTTTTTTTTTTTAAATAAAGCTTCCCTAGCTTTCATATAGATCTTATATGTAGTTTTAATTTGGTTTGTGGATATTTAGATTTGAGATGCTAATGTCAACAGTACTCTGGTTTTTATTCCAAATATCACTTGCTTAGTTCTGATACATACAAGCAATGAAATTTTTGTATTTACCCCATGCCCCCAAACCTTATATACAGAGGGCTTTCCTCGTGGGTCCGCTGAGATTCTGTTGAATGCTCTTTGATGCCACTTGTAGGGCCCTATAAGGTTCTTCTTTAACCTGTTGATTTGATAAGTTAAACCTGCTCGTTTTGAAATGCTGAGCCAGGCTTTTGTACCTGGGCTGCATCCTGCTTGGCTGGGCTGACTTCTTTCTCCTCACAGTTAGATCCAACTTGCTAATATTTTGCTAGAAAGTCCACATTTGTGATCTTGCCAGATGCTGGCTTATGTTTTCCTTGTAACGTCTTGTTCTGTTAGTACAACGCTAGCCTCATGAATCATGAAACGGATCCTCTTCTTCCATCTTTTGGAAGAGATTATGGAGAACTGCTTACATTTTTCCTTAAAATTTTGCTATCTGTACACACTGCTTTCCGTTTTTCATGATTGTTTATTTTCTTTAATAAACACATTTCAGCTCAGACGGTCAAACTCTCTATTTTGAAGATCAGAATTCTGGGTTGCCTGCAGGTTAGGGCTTGAGGGGGTTGGGGCACAGAGAGTGGTTTCCTTCAAGGCACCCAGTTCACACAGTCACTGTTCATCTACTTGTTCATCTGCTCACTCAGTAGCTACCTTCTCAGTCTATTTGCGGTAGATAAACCCAGTCTCATGAAGGCGGCGTGTGCCTTTCTCCTGTCTGCTGGTGTGTTTAATCTGGTTACTTGTCTTTTTTTTTTTTTTTTTAATAATTACAGCTCCATCCCAGCACTCAGGAGCTGAGGCAAGATTTTTGTGAGTTTCTGGCCAGCCTGGGCTACAGAGGGAGACCCTGTCTCACTCAACAATAAAAACAAAACAACAAGAAACAAAGGATAATAACCGCGCATTCTGATTCATTTCGACCCTGTTACCTTTCATTTTATGGTAATTGTTGAAATTAGTGTGACAGGAGGTTGCCTCCCTGCATCTGAAAAGATTGCCAAGCAGATTAAAAGTACAAACTCACCGTTGGGACGGTGCAGTTTAAAGTGACTTGCTTTCTAATATCGGAACATGCTTTGGGGACTTTATCTACAAATGCAGACCCGCCCCTGTGATGCTGACTCTGCCAACAGATCACCTCCATCCTAATGTTAATGTGAATTGGATTCTTCCTGGATGCTGGTGAGGCTTTGGTGGGGGATGCTCTGCAGTGTCTACTACAATGCTTGTCAGGCCACCAACGGTGTCACTTGTATTTATTAATTTACTCAACGGCTGAAGTGTTGGGACTGTTCCCAGTGCTGTGGGGGATGAAAGGATGTAAAAGTAGTGCCTGTCCTTGTAGAGAACGTAATCTCTTGGGAAGCTCTGACTGATGCAGACAAGATGGGATAAAATGAGAGGTAGGGAAACCACTGAGTGACAGAAGCAGGTCAGAAAGGAGACCCGTTCCTTGTGCGCGCTTGTGGGTGCCTGGAGACGCAGAGTCCCGTCACCGAATGGTCATACAGTGGCATCTGCAGTGCACATTGCAAGGCCAGGCAGGCCTTCCTGACTGTTCTCTGGTGTCTACCCTGCACCCCTATATTGCATACATACATTGGTTAGTGCATCATAATCCTTTTGACAACATCTTTGAGTTGGACACGTGGATCTGGCCTGGCCATCGACACTGCTTCATTGGGTTTCTAGCTGCTTCTGTACTTCGCCCAGCCCCTTGAAACCTGGATACACCACACCCCTCTCAACAGCTCTGGGAGTGGACCAGAGTCGTCTTTGGATCTGCTAGCTCAATAATAAACTTGGTACTGTACATACTCTGCTTTTCTTTCTGAGTGCTTATCCCTACTTGTCCAAACTCTGGGGCTTTTTCTTACCCAGAAACAAGTCGTCCCCAGCAGCTTCTCGTTTGGTTGTCAGGGAACATTTAGACTAGTTGGGGGCTGACATCTCGGGCCGAGCTATGGGTTTCCAAGAACTTTGCCCATTCCTCCACGTGTCCTGCATGCATGTGGCCTTCTCTGGAGGCACAGATGTGCTTATCTCAGCCCTCACAAATGAAAACCATTAGACATTCAGCAAGTTGTCCCAGCTGTGGTCTGATTATTTAGCATCCTCACTGAGGACAGTGTCCCCTTTTTGGATGGGGGCTGGCAGAGGTAAGACGAGAACAGTGTTGGTTTGTTGGGAAGCTGTTTGGAATGCTCCCAGCGTGGAGAATTGAAAATGCATCTTTACAAGCTTCTCTGGGGGTGTAGCGGGGAATGGTGGGGTGGGGGCTGGTAAGTATTGGCAGCTGGCAGCCCCCCCCCGGCCCCCAGCAGATGACTTCTCTTTTGCCACTGGGCAACAAAATGGGTTGTCAAGGAGTGAAGGTCTCCCGGGGAACTTCCACGGTAGCCTTGAACTTGAAAATGACTCATGTTGCTAAGCACAAGAGTGTTTCTTTACTCACCAAGGCAGACACTCATCTATTGCTTGAAATGGTCAAGCAATTGCATCCCAAATGGCCATTAGGGTGAGACAGTCCTTCCTGATTGCTGTGTATGGGATCCATACTACAGGATACACAGCACATACTTAAACATAGTAGGCTCCAGGTACCAGGCATGGCTAGGGATGGGGCAGCTGTTGGGCCTGGTTGTCCTTTGCAGTGGTGTATGTGACTCTCTCTGTTCCTGGTTTTACCTGGGTCCCTTCCTAGCTGTCAATGCATTTGATAATCTATCAGCTTAAGTATCCGTCGCCTGAAAACCCTAAATGCTCCAAAATCCCAAACATTCTGAATTCAGACAAGATGCTCTATGTGGAAAATGCACAGTCATGTGATGTAGCGTCCTGGTCAAAATGCAAATGCACTAAAGAAACACATGCAGAATCGCTTTCTGGGAGTGAGAGGAAGCTCAGCAAAGTTCTCATGCAGTGTGAGCATGAGAACTTGAGTTGATCTCTAGAACCCACATAAAAAGCTGGGTGAGATGGTTCGTTCTTATAATCACACACCAGGGTGTCAGAGACAGGTGGATACCTGGGACTCACTGGCTGACCAGCCTAGCCTGCTCAGTGAGCTCCAGACCAGTGAGAGATCCTGTCTCAAAAAAATAAAAAATAAAGATGTGTAGCTCTTGAAAAATTAACACTTAAGACTGACCTCTGGCTCATGGGCACATCTTTCTATAAGAATGCGAGTACATACACACACACACACACACACACACACACACACACACACACTATTGTACAAAAGCACCTAAATACCCGTGTATTCGTTATATGTGAGACATAAATGGATTTCATGCTTAGCCTTGGGTTCTATCCCCAAGCTAACTCATTATATATACTCAGATATTTCAGAAATCCTGGGGGAAGAGTGAAAGCTGGAACATCTCTGGCCCCAAGCATTTTGGATAAGAGATGCTGAAGCTGTTTTTATTTCACCTTAATGTATTTATTCTCATCTCCTACAAGTCTATCAGCAGCATTAGGAAGAAGCTGAGCTGTCTCCCTCATGCTCTGGCAGGCCCAGGCATGTAGTGGGTGCTTGGCAGACATGGATGGGTGAGTGGGTGGGTGGGTGTGAGGAGGGGAGAAACCTGCTGGATTCTTGGCATAAAACAGCTTCTCAGAGATACTGATGGGGGAGACTCCATGTCCCTCTGTGTAGCATTGGGATGTTTTAATACTGAGTGATGAAAGATTCAGGAAATGTTTGATTCTTTCCTTCAATGGAGCCCAAGAGTCATGAGAGAGCATCCCCTTAGGGATGAATGGTCATTTTTGGAGGGAGGAAGAGGGACAGAGGGCTGGGTACCTAGCCACTCTGTGCCCCTGTAGGCAGTCCACATAGATGGAATGTCCCCATGGTTTGGTAGGCCAGACTGGGTAGCTCTTCCTTAAAGCTGCCATATCATTCTGTGAGATTAGAAAGGTTGCCTAATCTAGAGGGATAAACCATGTGTTCTTAGTGGCTCAGCTACCAGATGGTGACACTCAGAAGGAGCCTCTAGTGAGGAACCCCCTTGTGGATTGGGTGAGGCAGATTGGAGTGTGCCTTGGTGGGTAGTGACCTGCAGGGCAGGTTTGAGGACAGAGTAGGGTAGATGATGTGTGTCTTGATGCTCAGGGGCTCTGCAGGAGAGGGGAAGGACACAAAGAATTATCTTGTTGGAAACATAATAGTTACTGGAAGAGGCCCCGGGTCTTGGTAAGGCCTGGTTTGTAGGAAGGCTGGCTGTCAGTGGGATTCAAGGGCTAAGGGACAGCAGGGCATACTGGAAACTTTAAACACAACAAGTTAGGGTGCCCTCAGATTCCCATGAAGATAGAATTGGAGCACCAGGTTGCAAAACACTGATGAGAGGAAATTAGGCCTGAGAACCAATTGTGGAGGAAGTTACTGATGACCTGGGAGGCCTGAGATATGGGAACAAGCAGATAACCTGCATCCCCTGGGGCTCTTCTCCTGTGGGGGGGTGGGAAGCATGGAAGGTGGTGAACTGACACCACCCAAGGCTGTGGTGGCTGAGGCCCATTTTCTATACCTGTCACAGGACAGCAGCAATGTCTGGATGTATTCACTTCCTCCAGGAAGCCTTCCCTGACTGCTGGCCCAGGCCAGGGGAATCTTCCCTAAGAGAAATACCCAAGTAAATTTCATTTCCTGATGTGATAACATGATCAGACAGCTTTGGGGTTTGTCTATCCCAAAGCAAAGCCCAGCACAGAGTAGATGTTCAGAAAGGCTTTTTAAATGAGTTTGCTCTGTCTTTAGTGAATGAGTCTCCTGCAGTGGGAAAAGCACTTGCTGAGGATTGGACTGGAGTTTGGATGGCAGTATCTGTGTAAACTCCCACCTGTAATCCCAGCCCATGGGTGGTGGAGACAGGATCCCTGGAGGAAGCTGGGTAGCTAGATTACCCCAATAGGTGGAGGGAAATTGAGGAAGACAGTTGACATTGGTCCCTGACCTCATCTGTACATGTACCTGTACATTCCTGTGAACGTGGGCCCATACACACAAGACTAAAATACAGTTTAAAAATAGTAATAATAGTTGTCTGAATCCTGCTTGGATGGCAGAATGGAGATGGCAGATTCACAGTGGCAAAAAAGCTGCCTTCAGCCCTGGAGTGGATAATCACAGGGGATGAGTCTGACCTCATCGGGGTGACATTTTGTGAGTGAGAGGTATGTGTGGGGGAGAGGGAATGAGAGAGAGTGTGAATGTCTGGGAGGTGGCAGTATGGACATGTAGGTGGGTGTGGGTGTAGGTGTGACTATGTGTAGGTGTGAGTGAATGCATGAATGAGTATGTGTAACCGTGCAAGGGTGTGGTGTGCAAGTGTAGGAAGTGACAGTGAACACGTGTGTGTGTGTGCATGCGTAAGGGAATATGCATGCATTTGCTGGGATGGTCTGCAGTGTACCTCCATAGCAGCTTTGCAGCCCTGTTACCAGTGCAGCTCACTTCTGGTTCCTGGAAAGTGAGGACCCTGAGCAGCTCTACCCAGAAAAAATACGTGCCCCGGTTAGGACAGAATGAGGTGCCTGGAGCCACCTAGCCCTAAACCCTGGCTTTGCCCTCCCCTGTGGAAGGGAGTCCAAGTGCCACGCCTTGGAGGTCTCCTTCCTTGTATCCTTTGCAGGGTCATTTAAAGTCTTTTATATTCTCCCTTCTGGAATCTTCTTACCTCTTCGCTGTGCAGCCTACTCTGCAAAGCTGACCATGTTTGCAGTTGAATCCAGAGAGTCACAGCCCATGATTCACTTCAGCCAGTAGAGAAGTATTCATTTCAAACTTCTAGGAATGCATTTCTAGCGATGATGTTTCTAGCTGTCTCTAAGAATTAATGAAAGTCCTCACTTGGTTTGTTTTAATCCCTTGCCTACCCATGGATATTTTGAAATGTTAGGGGAAGGATTTTCATATTTATTAATAAACAGCGTTGCCTGAGCAATCCACTTCACAGCCAAAGGCGCTGAGTTAGGTGGCAGCGGCGAGCTACTCTTTCTGCCACTGTGAATGAAATTCTTGAGAGAATGATTTCAGAAGAGGAGAAGTTTATTTTGCTCACAGTTTGGAGGGTTTAGTCCATGGTCACATGGCTCCATGAGTCTGGAGCTCTGTCAGGGAGAATGCCCTGGGGAGATGACAGCTGGAACATGTGGCATAGGCTACCCATGTTGTGGACAGGCAGTAGAGTAGGGTATCAGACTGCCCCATTCAGATGCACGTCCCTGGTGGCATGCTTCTTCTAGCTAAGCGTTGTCTTCTATAATTTCTACCAACTCTCAAGACAGCGCCACTAGCTGGTATCCAACTGTTTAGCACATATACGATGAGGGACAATTTACATCCAACATAGCAACAAACCTTGTCGCTGAGATGAGGCTGATGGCATTTGAGAGTGTGTCTTTGGGAACACAAACTCTAATGATGTTTTTTAAAGATTTTATTTTTATTTTATGTACATGAGTGTTTTGCCTGCATGTATGCATGTGCATCACATGTGTGTCTGGTGTCTATGGACACCAGAGGAGGTTGTCAGATACCTTGGAACTCGAATTACAGGTAGGTGTGAGCTGCCATGTGGGCGCTGGGAATCAAACCCAGGTCCTCTGGAAAAGCAGCAAGCACTCTTAAGGGATGAACCATCCTCTTGGAGTACTGTAATGATTCTTTTAAAAGCTCTTTATACTGGCTAAAGCCATAGCACTTCATTCTGGGCAAGGGCTTGTGTTCACCTGGGAACTTTGTAGAACACAGCCATCTGAGCTTTCAGGACATTGGCCTGGAATGTCACAATACTGCTGTTCCATGAGTAATGGGGACCAACCATCCATCCATCCATCTATCCATCCATCCATCCATCCTCCAGTTGAAATATCACAAGAGGATCTGGGCCTTTCCACAGTTTCTCAGAACCTTTGGAGAGTGCACCCTTGACCTCTGAAGGCCAGCCCAAGGTCTGATTCCTTAATGAGAATGTTGCTGCTACAGTAAGTGGCTCTTACTCCTTTAGAAGCATCTTTAACTCAAAGTTCCTTGATGATATTTTTGTGACTATCAAATGGCAGGAAATAGATGCTGCCTCCCTTAATTTTATCATTCCAAATGTCACGAGGATGGCGTGGATCTTTAAAAGGCAGAAGAAGAGCCTCATTAGTAACTCCCATGGTAACCAACCCAGCTCGATCTCCTCCTTCCCTGTCGGTGGCTATTTTCGGTTCTTAAATTGATTGGCAACTCTGTGGAAATGAAGTTGAGGGGAGAGCACAGAATGCACATGCCCACTTTACCAGGAGCTGAAGGGCCTTCTAATTCTTGCTCCTCCAACTCCATCCCAGGTGTTAGCAGAAGGTAACAGCCAGCTCTTGATGGGAAATGTTTGTTTCTTTCCATGTGAAAGAAACAATGCTTTCCCTTATTGTTCTGTGTAGCTTATGTTAAAACACAAGCCCATAAATGGTTTCATGTTTAATTCTGCTTATGGTTGATTTTTTAAAAAAGACTTATTTCTATTTTATGTGTGTAAGTGCTTGCCTGCCTGTATACCTGTTACCATGTGCATGCCTGGTGATACCAGAGGCTAGAAGATGGTGTTGGATGCTTTGGAACTGAAGTTCCAGGTTGCCATGTGGGTGCTGGGAACTAAACCTGGGTCCTTTGCAAGAGCAGCAAGTGCATTTAAGTGCTGAGCCATCTCTCAGAAGAGGACACTGGCTTCATTTGCACTAATTATGGGGACCCTTCAGTACAGTTGTGATTTGAGGCTGTGTCCTCCAGGTGGCCTAGTTCCAAATGGACAGTGTCAGAGCTTTGCAGGTTCAGGGTCCTGCCAGTGTCTCCCCTTGTTCTGCAACAGGTCATCAGACATTGAGGGTACTGGTGCCTCAGCCAGCCCCAGACACCTGGGAACCGTGTCTCATCACTACTAACACACAAGCACCTTAAAGCATCGTGGAGCCCCAGGGCATCCTGGGTACCTCTGTGAAGCCACCAGTACTCTCAGGTGAGCAAACAGTCCCAGTGGCACATGTTCATAGCCCCACACTTTGCTGTACAAGAGTGAATGTGCTGATGTTCAATAAATGAGGGCACCCTCATTTAGTCCTGAGGCTACAGAAGACCAAGGACTTCAGGTGTCATACTTGGGTGGGTGGTTTTCTGTCTGGAGGGCCCACCACCTCCTAGGCTTCTTCTGCTGGTAGGGGGAAGAAGCCCTATTCACCGAGATCCACCATGGATGTGAGAGGAGCCCCCTCCCCTCCAACAGACATTGCATCTCAAGTCTTCCACCTGATGTGGAAACTTGTGTTTCAGAATGCCTCTGAAAAATGAGTACGATTTAAATCAGAAAACTATCTCCGGACACAGTTTGTGCCTTCAGGTAAAAACCTTGGTCTCTCAGAAATAAGGCTTTGATGACAAATGAGCACACACTCCGGGGTGATGTCAGGGGCCACGCTGTTTTGCAACACCCACTAAGCTTCTTGACGATATTGGTCATCTGCCACCCAGCAGGGAGGTTCGCACGCGTGGATGACAACTGCAATGACTCTCAGCCAGCCCTATTTTAAAACTGAATTTTAAGACAAATTACACTAATTTGTTGTTTCCTTGCATGTGTAGAATAAAAAGCAAATGCCAGCTCCAGTATATCAAAATGTCAACTCAGAATAATTTCCTGTAAACTTTATTGAAATACAGCATATTTACAGAAAAATGTGGGTACACAAATGCATGGAAACTTGACAGGAAGCCACTGTGGATCTAACACCCAGACCACAGGATTTAGGATGCCCAAGCCTCCTGTGACCACCTTACACCCCTTCCCCTGCTCTATCAATGGTTGCCTGCATTTGAAATTCTACATATGATGTACTTCTTATGTTTACTGAACACCTATTATGTGTTCAGTATTGCGTGGTTTTCAATGAATTTAAATGGCTTTCCCTTGCTGGGCTATGTGTATGTCACAATTAGTGTAGACACAACTATGGATGACACCACAGGAAATGCTATGCCAATGGACTCTTTGCATCATGGAGACAGAAGGCACCGTCACCCAAGTACCCAGGCACGGGATGGAGAGGGGTTTTGTGTGTTTGTGGTGTGCATGAATATGTGTGTAGTGTATATGTGTTTGTGTGTGATCATGTGAGTCTCTGTGATTATGTGTCTGATTCCATCTCTGTGAATATATGTGTGTGTATGTGTGTGTGTGTGTGTGTGTCTGTGTGTCTGTGTTTGTGTCTGTCTGCTGAGCCTGTGTGTGTCTGTGTGAGTCTGTTTGTATATATGTCTCTGTGTGTGCGATGTGAAAGACTGTCTCAATAGTGATTCCTCAAACTAATCCACATGGTGACCAGCTTACACGCTATATGCTCAGGAAGGCATCATACTTACAGTGAAGTCATTTGGAATTTGGTGTATCTATGGATTACACAGAGTAATTGTGTTTCTAAGTTGTCAGGAAGTTCCTTGAGCTCACTTATCTATGCTGAGATTGAGTAAACAGGAAGATGGTAAACAGCAGCCCCTGCCCCTGATGTGGGGAAAGCCAGAGATGATCTTAGAAAGCCATTATCTGGGGCTGGGGAACAGCTCCATTAACAAAGTGCTTGTCTTCCACGCACAAGAATCTGAGTTCAGTCCCTCGAAACTATGTATAAAGGCAGGCGCCATGGTGTGTGCTTGTTACCCCAGTGCTGGGGACACAGAGGCAGGTGGATCCTGACTCACTAGCCAGTCAGACTAGGCCACTTGGCAAGTTCCAGTTCAGTGAGAGACCCCAATCTCAGAAGAAAACAAGATGTGTGGTGCCTGGGGAATGGTATTCTAGATTGGCCTCTGACCTCCATATGCATATATGTGCCCATGAACCGACACACACACACACACACACACACACACACACACACACACAAATGATTCATCTTGTGTGGCAGCTACCATAAGAGACACGAAATCCAGTGAAAACACAGCCATCAAAGCAAAAAGGTACCTTCTAGCCCTACATCTACACAGCCAAACAGCTTTATCTCACTCTTCCTGTGAGCCCCACCTCTGATGTCCTGGAGCCAAGGGCCAGGGCCTACAGAAGGAAGTTAGCCAATGGCCAGGGCCTAGAGAAGGATGCCAACCAATGGTCAGGAAAGAAGAAACCAGCCAATGACCAGGACCTAAGGAAGGAAGCTTCCTCAGCTTTGGTCCAGCTGCCTGTCATGTATGTAATTTGTGTTCTTTACCACTAGATACATTAGAGAAAGAGGGCCTAGTTGTATCATTCATGGTCTAAGAGGATTTGGGATTAGATGCTACCTTCCTTACTTGCTCCAGGCTTCATTGCACTGTGACATAACCCATGAGATTATAATAAAAATAACTGGGTGGCTGAGAGCATTAAATTGAAAAACTTTTACGGGAGCACCAGGCAGGCTCTGCCTCCCCATGAATGCCGGCTCCCCCTCTCTGAAGATAAGAGAGGGTTACAATTGTATCTAAACTCAGTCCTGAGCTTCCTGGCTGACAAAGCAAAAGTGAAACAATGGCTCATATTGTTCTAGTCCAGTTGAAGGAATGTTCCTAGTTTTACAGGAAATACAAACATTTTTCTGGTACTGCACTTCAAGACAACTTCTATTCTGTAAGCTCTTAGGGTTCACATCCATGATTCTGACCCTCCCATTTCCACTCTGCTCCACAACCCCCAAAAAAGATGGTGTATATTTCCTTTGCAATTCTACAGCAGGCTTGTGCCAGCCCTTTGATAAGAGCTACTAACCTGAGATTTGATACTGTAATACTCAAATTGGAAGGCTAACAGAGTCATTGAGCTGAGCTAGTCCATGCTTTTACCCTTTTATTACCTTACAGTAATAACACGCAGAGAGAGCTGAGAGGGAGGCTGTCTACCCTGCTTGATGGCTCCATTTGCTACAGGGCTGGGCTAGTGCAGGGATGTGGAAATGCTCTAGGGCCTTCCAAGATCTGGGTGAGGCTGGAGAGTCTGGTGGTCAGCACTGTTTTCATCAGGGTCTATGAAGGAGAGGGTCAAACTGGGGTCTTTTCTGCTGGGAAGCCACATTGGCACTGAGCTGAGAGCTGAGAGGGTTGCTGCCACGGGCCTTGGACTTCCTGAAGGAGCTTGTGAGTTCAAGAGCATCATGGCCTTGTTCCAAGGGCTGTTGGCCAGGGGAGGCAGAGCCAGGAACCTTCCAGGGATGCTGGCACCGTGAGGTAAGGATGCTTCTTTCTCTTTCCTTGCCTAGAAATCCCCAAATTTGGCATTACTTGTGACTTCAAACCAAATGTGCAAAAGTTTAACTAAATTCTTATTTTTTATAGAGAAACTTAAAATACAAATGTGGGTGCACACACACATACACACACACACACACACACACACACACACAAGCACATGCATGCTGAGTGTACACCTACATACTTACCACATACCATACACATGTGCACACATACATACACACCACATACACACATATACACACTACATGCACATACACACAACACGCACACTCTTGCACACACAAACACCATGTGTGTGCATGCCCACACATGCACAATAGCATAAGCGTGTGAGAGTGTGTTTTCCTCTGGCACTTGTCTGCCTCCACTGGCAGAGCAAAGATGAGAGAAATCACAGAGTGCCACCTCCCCACACTGGGGTCCCTGGAAACCCCACCCCGAGGGCTTTCTGGAACTCTGCTGCTGAGAAGCACTGGCAGTCCCAGAAGCTAGCCAGTGGCAGGCAGTTGCTTTGAGATTCTCGCAGCAACCACAGCTCTGTGGGGGCCAGGTTGGTGTTTTCACAATCAGTCAGAAGCATAGCTCCTAGCTAGATGCCCCTTTCCACCCTCTAAGCCACCAGAACTGGGTGCCTGTCCTTTGAGGCTAGCTCATCTCTCCTCCCACGTCACCTGCCCCCGGGGCCTAACCTCCCTGTTGCTGCCGTCAGCAGTGCACGCTCTGCACGTTTTTGCTTAGCTGGAAGCGGCTTCTCAAATGCTTCCAGTGGAGCAGACATGTGCTGCACAGCTGCTGGTCTGTCGATGGCATCTCACACCCGAGCTGGAAGGATGGCTGAGCACTGCCTAGAAAACTATACATTCTTCCAAACTCTGAAGCTTCCTGTTCTGATTCCCCACACACACTTTGAGCTGAGTTGGCTAGAGAAGTGCAGGCCCTCAGTGTGCCTACCCTCACCAAAACAACCTGGTGTGATCCTCTTGTTGTGTAGGCAATAATCCTATTCATTGAAAACATCTGTTGGGGAAGAGCTCTCTCTCTCTCTTTCTCTGTCTCTGTCTCTGTGTGTGTGTATGTGTGTGCGCGCGTATGTGTATAGTATGTGCTTATGCTTATATGGATGTATGCATGTGTGTACAGGTGAGCATATGGAGACCAGAGGTAAAACTGGACATCTTCCCCAATCCCTCTCCATGTTATATTTTGAGAAAGAGTCTCTCACTGAACCTGGAGCTCATGAATTCAGACAGACTGGGTGGCCCGTGAGCTCCAGGGACCCTTCTGTCTCCTCCCAGTGGTGGAGTTACAGATACACACCGCCATGCTCAGCTTTTACATGAGTCCTGAGGATGTGAACTCCGGTCCTCATGTTCACACAGCATGCAGTTTACCCACTGAGCCATGATCCCAAACCATGGTCATTTCTCTGAATTATGAATCTTTGACTGAGTGGTCATCTTTTAAAATTGCCCCCTGCCCTGTGAAATTTACCTAGAGTTAAGGTTGGCAGAACGTCTGTGTGGTTACTGTGACCTGATGACACAGCATTGTTTGTGGTCATTACCTTATCCCATATCTGTAACAAAATGGTAGACGTGTCCCTGTCTATACACAGCAGCTTATGTCTCTGTGTCTTGTGTCACACACAGAGGTCCTGCTTGTAATAAACTGAATTGAATGGTTAGACAGGGTTTTGACATGAGTGTGGACTTCGTTGGTTGGGAGTATTTGCCATACTCATGTGACACTCACAGACTGACAACTCTGGTTTACTTCCAGTACTCACCCTCAACTGGGTGAGCACAGAGACCTGGGAGGGCCTACCTGGGACAGAGTTTGACATGCCCAGTAGGGATGCCATCCCTTTAATTTCCTGTCTAAGCTGGAGGAGGCCCTTGTCAGCTCTCCATTCCGTAACAAGGGGTCAGAGAGATGGTGCCTGTCTCGGGTTTGGCATATGTCGCTGACATGAGGCACAAGAACCTGGTGCATGGTGTCCAGGCCACACAGCTGTCATGGTTTCAGTGCCTCAGATGTTAGTTCCTAGGTAGAGTGAGTGTTTGGGTGAGGATGGGCGGGGACATCCGGTCCTGCGATGGATGTTGTACAACCCTCCCCTATTTTTCCTTGGGGGTATATTCCAAGACAACCCCACCACCCAGTTAATGCTTGAAAACTTGGCTAGTCCCCAAGCCATACAGGTGCTGTGTGTTTGGTTTCTATGCATCTACATCTATGATGAAGTTCACTCTTACATTGGGTCTAATAAGAGATTTACAACCATAGCTAATATAAAATATAACAGTTCCAACAAGATGCTGTGTTAAAAATGTCAGTATTGCTGTGGGATTTGGGTCACTAAAATAGTCATTAAAATAAAGGTCAATCCACCAAGTGATGTGGCTACTAAGTGTCTAACAAGTGGCTATTATATACAGCATAGATAATCTGGGCAAAGATATGATTCGAATCCCTTGGCAGTATAGCAAGAGATTTCTTAACTCTCATAAGGGTGAGACATTTAAAGTTTATAGATTCTTATTTCTGGAAATTTCTATGTACTATTTTTGAGCTGCATTTGACTAACTGAAACCTCAGACAACAAAACTACTGATATGGGGGCACTGTACCTCTCAATACAGCTCATGGGGAGGCTCTCAAGTACATGAAATGTGTAGTAGAAAAAAGCCAGTTCTAACATGTCACTCCCAGCTTCGTATTGGCTCAAGATCACAGCCAGGCAATGGGATGCTCACTCAGGCCAGGTAAGTTCCTGCTGATGGCCTGGGGAACTGGTGTCCCTTACCACTCTCTGATGTCACTCAACAGTCCTCAGACGTGGCATTGAATTTCATGAATTTTCCCAAATTCAACTTCCATGATTTTACCAGTTTGGAGACCCAGCCCAGGCCTCAGTAAGTGCTTCAGAGGAATTTTCTTGAATTTTGTCTTGAGTCTGATGAGTTGGGGTTGTATGGGGAAGTGACACTGTTTGTCTTCATTAGGGGTATCACTGGCAGATGGCTTCTCAAGGATGTGGTGTTGTTTGACCACAGAGCATTATGGGGAGGGAAGTGTCATGGCCAGAGCCCTTCCTCTAGTCTGCTGGGTCCTGACCACTTCCGCCAGCTTTGCCTGGAAAGAGCTCCTCCTTCCATAGTTTGTCTGTCAGGAAGTGGTTCCTTACCCTGGCCCCAAATATTGGGTGGGGTTTCCCTAAGATTATGGGCTTTCCACTTATCCTGGACTTTGGAGTCTGACCCACCTGGATCTGGATTCTGGCTCTTCTTCTTCCTGACCCTGTGGCCTCAAGCAAGTCACCTCAGACTTATCAAGAGGATCAGGTAGGACACTGGATATAAGTGGTATGTCCGCCTCTTAACATTGCAGCAGAACATTGTCCTACACAGAGTCTAAGCTTGGGAACCACACGGATGAGTTCCACAAAGAAACTTGCCAAAACCTTCGATGTTTGAAGTATGACGATGATCCTGTGCTGCTCTGCATTCAAAGTTCCCCACAGTATCGTATAATCTATGAGCCACATGCTGGACACACCCAATAGAGTTCTAGATTAATCTAACAAATGTGCTTAGGTTGGGTGTGTGGCCTTGCCTTGGCCATCCTCGGGTATAGACAGTGGTTTTTCTTTCCTTTCCCATAAAGTCCTGCGCTCACCCACACAACACCATCTTGTTGGATCATCACAGCAAAGCTGCATCAGTGCCCTCAGGTAGAGGGACTCTGGAGCAGTTGAGCCCTCTTCTGTGGGCCTCAGCCTCTCCTGTGTCTGGGGGCAAGACTGGCTTTTGCTGTTTCATCCTTGTTCCCTCAGACTATGGGCTATAGAAGGACCAGCAGACTTGTGGGAGGTAAAGGAAAGCCAGGCACATGGCAGCCCAACTCTGATGACCTCTGACAGCTTTGTTTTCTGCCAAGACCCAGGACTGCCAACTGTACAGTCCAGCAACTCACATGCATGGGTCTTGAGATGATTCTTTGGTTTAAAGGAAAACAATTTTCCTTGAAAATATGGCTGCACCGCCTGGCCCGGAAAGAGGGCAGCTCATCTGTCTAGGCGACTGAAGCAGAATTCAGTCACACTCTGTGCTTGTATTGCAGTGTATTGTTCCGACATGGAGCGCTGCATACTTCTGTCATAATGCGGTTTTTGTTGCCCGATGAATACAGCTGTGTTCTTTTCTGTGGAGGAGGGATTCCTGCTGAACTCGCAGAACTTTCTCAGTAGCGGGGGATGTAGGTGCACGTCCCGAGTAACGCAGACCAAGGATGGAGATGCGTTTGCTCACAGCCCTGTCATGGTTTGTAAATCCTCTGGAAGCTTAGCTTTCATGAGGAACTGTTGTAAGTAGAGAAGCGCAGCTTCTCTTTCAAACGATGCAACTGGTGCTCATGACACCTCTGCTCTCTCTCCCCGACTTAGAACCAGACTCAGCTCTGTGAATTTTATAATGGACTAGTTCCATGGGTCGAGTCAGGTATAAGTGGAAGATCACTGCACCAAAATATCTGAGGGTACTTTAGCAAAATGACCGCTTAAGTCACTTAAGTGACTTCCTCATTGTCAAAGTCCTTCTCAGAAATGTCTTACAAACTGGCTCTGCTCTAGGTAAGTGCAGGGTGACTTCCCCTTTCCTTATGACACGAATGTCTTATCTTAGCCCCTGAGAAATATCCCTGCATATCTATTTATGAGGGATGCCGTGCAGCCCGTACCAGTCAGTTCCCAATAGCTCTGAGACAGGGGCCTACCAGGTACATGGCAGCACTGGGTGCTGTGTTTCAGTTTCATTGCCCACCCCGGGCTTACCACCATCTAGTACTCACTGCTGCACTAAGTTGATGTTTGTAGCATCTCTTTTAGACTCCTTTTAGGACCATGAGTGTGTGTGTGTGTGTGTGTGTGTGTGTCTGTGTGTGTGTTTTAACCTCCCAGGTGGTGAGCAGTTGGCCTGTCACTTTCACACAGCAGGGATGCAGTTTGTGTTAAATGCTGGCCTAAGCATCTTATCCATTCATCCTCCACGATGCTCTGAGGTACTAGTGTACACTCAGAAATGTTTAGACGTTAAAGAGATTCTAGCAGTTACAGTCTCTGTTCAGAGATCCCCAAACCAACTGTGACTTGGTAAATGGCTGCCTCTCATTTTTACCACCTGTAAAGTGTGGATCACAGCCCAACATGTGACACAGGGTGGCTGCTATGGTGACAAAGGTGGCTTTCTCATTATTCAACATCTTTACAGTGAGACGTAGCTAGGGAGGTGCTGTTGTAAAACAAAACCACAGACAGAGGGAGGAGAGAGTTAAACTGATAAGAACAGCAGAAGTGAGGGGTCCTGGAAGTCTGCAGGACACAGACCAAGGAGGGGGTGGCAGGAGAGAGAAGGATCTGACAGGTTTGGGTGATAGGGCACAGCATGAGGAAATCCAGACACTGTGGTGTGTTCAGAGGGCAGTGTTAAGTCTTTCCTGTGAGTGGGGACCTCTAGAGGAGATCACTGTGGCATCTTCCTTCCCCAGGAGGGTCCAAATTTTGACAAGGACCCACACCTTTTACTCTCTTATCTACACCAATCTATTGCTTAGGGAAGACACTCAGCTTTGCTCAGGGTGGTCACTGGGGCCTCTTCGTGCTCTGCTGTAGATCCATTCCACCCACTCTCCAGCATGGTTTTAGAGAAACCTCTAAGCATGAGACTAGTCTTTAAGGTTGTTAGGTTGTTAAGTTGTTAGAGCAGAGGCCATGGACAGCTCTCCTGGACCAAGTGTCATCTCACTAGTTTCACCAGAAGCCTGGCTCTGTGAGTATTTTATAAAGCTTCTTTCCCTGTACATGTGTCCACAGCAACAAGCTGAAAAGCCTACTTCAGTTGGGGGATCTCTGGTGTGTCTGTGGGTGTTGAATTGTCATGGGGTCATTTTATCCTACTAGCAGTGTCAGTGCACAAGCAGAAAGTAGCAGACAAAAGATCAAATTGTATATATGTTGCTTTTCGTGGGATAAAGATGTTGGGTGTTGCCGGGCAGGAAGCCCAAGCCTGCAAGCTGTCAATGGAGAGACCAGTGTGGGAAGAGCCTTGGCTAGCATGGCCATGGGAGATGGCTGAGCTCTGCTCAGTTTCCCACCGTTAAATGGCACAGTGGGTGAGGGGAAAGAGACACAAGAGCCAACATCCAGGAAGCAAGAAGTCTATGGGCAACTGCTTGGAACTGAGGCTCTCTTTAATAGAGTGTGGCCCGTGAAGCAGGCTTGGTCACAGGTCAGGGAGTCAGGGGAGGGAAAGGTTGACAAATGACTCCACTGTGGATGTGGGCAGTAGATATCCAATGGGGTTGCGTAGCTGAAGACACACCTACCTGCCTGTCAGCCCAGGGGCCCAATGAGGGTTCTGTATGAGAAGTGTTCACTTGTCTACTGTTGCAGAGAAAATAGGGTCATTGTTTGTAAAGCTTTTATTTGGATTTTTGAAAATTCTGAAATATTCTTTAGTCCACTGGATGCTGTCTAGGGGTTCAGGAACAGGTTTGTTTTCTGTACTAGTTAAAGAATTAAAAGGCAGAAAATAAGTGTTGCTGGGAATCTGGGTGAGTCCCAGCAGCCATCCTATGCTACCTGGGAAATCAGGGTCCCTTCTTGGGGTTCGTAGTCTCATTAATAAAAGAAGTCAAAAACTGACACAAGTAAAAGCTAGAGGACAAAGAACAGATTCAAATAGAAGCTCAGGGACAATTTATTGGCCTTTAAAAGGAAAAGCCCAGGGCGAGCAAGCTGTAAATCTTGCAGCTGCCTAGAAGGGAGGAGGAGAGTAGAGAAGAGAAGGAGCAAAGACTAAGCAGCTCCAGCTCCCCAGTAAAGTGGTACAGAGACCAGCCACCTGGTGGCAGGCAGCCACACAGCAGAGGGAGCTTCAGAAAAGGAGCAAGGAAGGCCAAAGCCTTAGGGGGTATGGGAGCTTCCTTAGGCTCTGGCCAGCATCCCAAAGAAAAAGAAACAGTTACACCTTTCAGAGTCAGACCTCAGAAAGGCAGGTGGACCTAGCCAGACTCCATAGCCACTCTAAAAGGCTGCCTCAGAGGGTGGGGATTATGAGAAGGAAAAGTGCATTGTCTTAAGGTGAACCCACCTTCCCTGACCTGCCCCACGGCATTGACTCTTAAAGGAGGAGACAAAGGCATGTCTCCACCTAGAGGTAGCTTCCGTTCTTTACACTTTGGGGCCTTTGGGAGTGAGCTGGCAGAGTTAGTGAGGGTGTGCCTTCTAAGAAAGAACAAGTAAGCTTCAAGTGCCCTGTTTTCCTAAACTGCACCTGTGTCATGATGCTCAGAATCTCCCTGTGGGATCCAGAGCTCAACTGTGCACTATTAGAAGTAAAAACCGTGGATTTGTGAGGTGGGGAGGGGGTCCCTGGAGCTGTGCCTTAGCTGTGTGTGCTGTGGTCAGAGGGCAGATTCCCAGGGGAGCAGCATAAACAAGCACCAACAGCCCACACAAGGGTCCTTCTGTTTCTAAGGACTTAGTGCAGCCAATTCTGTTCAGGAAGAGCTCAAGGAGGCAGCGAAGCCTGTAGACCAGCTCTGGAGCCACTGCCCTGATCAACAGTAGGACTCTTTGTAACAATTAACTCCGACTTTGAGCCTCAGTTTCCCTATCTATAGAGAAGGTCTAGTAATAGACGCTTTCTGGGGCTTTAGCGGTCCTTGTTATGATGCTTCTACAAGGAGCTGACAGGGCTGTTCACACCATTTGATCCGCAATCACAGGAGCCTTGCAGAAAAGCAACTGAGGGGGATCTAAAAAAGAAAAAATAAAATTAAAATATGTCCAAACCATGACAGTGACTGTCACTATATCACCACTGGAGAAGTGTGTGCACCCTGCACAAAGAGAGGAACAGGGCGATCACAATGCTGTACAGAGATGTAGCAATGTGCAAAACACCAGGCCTGTGCTTGCAAACAAGGGTTCCCCTAGCTTTCTAATATGCACAGTTCCCATACAAGGAGTGTACCCCAACAGTGAGCAGTTAGAGAAGTGTCGTATGTACTGGGCAGAGAGCAGGCTTGCCTGGGAATAATTGCT
Organism: Cricetomys ansorgei; assembly: GCA_026225945.1. Classification (NCBI taxonomy): domain Eukaryota; kingdom Metazoa; phylum Chordata; class Mammalia; order Rodentia; family Nesomyidae; genus Cricetomys; species Cricetomys ansorgei. The sequence continues at coordinate 27,668,306 of JAMJFZ010000597.1, forward strand.
AGAAACTGTCAAACATTTAGAAAGTGTGCTTGTCAATCTTGGGTTAACAAAATGGATAGCTGAGAAAATGTCATGTTGGTGACATTGTTTTGAAGAATCTCTCCCTTTTCAGGGCAGTTTATGCCTATGGGGTAGGCAGAGTAACATCTTACCACACTCCTTTGTGCGGGGAGACTTCCCTCCTCTACCTTCAGTTGCTATTTCCAGTCCTTCTTCAGTGCAACAAAAGATGGAGAAATAGCTTTGCTGGTTTCTGCAAGGTAAACAAGGGAACTGTGAGACTTGGCGGTGTGAGATCAGTGCCAATCTGCAGCCTCGATGATTAAGCAACATGACACATTCTCATCCCCCCACATGCCCTGGCAGCATAGTGTGGCTGACTGATGGAATGCAGGCGAGTCTGAGGCACGACTAGGGCTCAGCCATGCCTGTCGCCTGTGATGCTCTTGATAGGGTCTTGGTGACTGTCCTATTTCTATCAGTGCCCTGCTGCTTGGCTAGTCCGTGTAAGATCATGGGTATAGTGATTGGGCTTGAGAGTTACAATGGCTGACAGTGGATAGCTATTCTTGCTCCCACAGTGGTCTTGACTCATTTATTGGTGCCTTCTGGGAAAACCGGAAGCTCAAGAGAATGCAGCCAGAATGGAGGAACTTGGCCAGGTCTGGTTATTCACAGTAAGATTTGTTCAAGGCCAGCATTCCTGGTATTTCCTCACATAGAGTTTTATGTGCCCTTTGCTATAGGAAATCAACTATCATTAAAATATTCACATTGAGGAGACATACATGATGCATATAGAAAAGGTATGCTAGAATTTTTAAATAAAATGCAAGTGCTTCCACAATTTTTAAAATCTTACTGCCTGTTCAAAAGAAAAGTCTGTAGATAGATAAGCTGCAGGCAGCAAAACATTGCCCAAGGAAATGCCCGAGATGTGTATGGGCTGCCAGTGTGTGGAGAGACGTTCTGCTTTCGTTCGAGTTCATAAAGCTGGACCAACTCTGTCCAGCTCAGTAGCAGTTGTAACTTCATCCTCAGCCAGAGCAGTTCCTCGAACATCCAACGCTGCACTCTGTCTTCCTTATGGAGCTTGCCTGCACAGTAACTCCTCTTGCTGGGCCCTTCTATCTTGGGATCCATCAGGACCGAGTCTAGCTACTGGTCACTTCCTTTGGGAACTCTCTTCCTGAGCCTGACCTTGCCTGCCCTTAGGCCTTCCTCAGTGTGGATTTCCCCTTTTCTGATGTCAGCAGCCTCTTTCCCAGGGTAGGCCTGGCTTCCTCCCTTTGCTCCATGGAAGCAGAATGGATGTGGCTGTGTACTCAAGCACCACCAACCTCAGCTCTACCTCTGTGGCAGGTCAGTTCAGACCACTCCCAAAGACTTCCTCCTTGGTCCCCAGAGGAGGGATGTGGTGACCTGTCTGGTACTTTCCAGGTATTTCTGGACAAAAGAAGACAGTGGAGCTCTCCCTGGAACTGAGAGGAATTTTTAAGGGATGAATCTTCCAGCATCATTGTTGCCCTTAGCTTGCTCATGGTTTGGGGTGGTAGCTCTGCCCTCTCAGGGAAATCAGTCAAGAGTAGTCTGGGAGAACACTCACTGGCCCTCTTCTCACACTGCAGGCTGCGGGGTCTTTAAGGAACACCCCCTAGGTTCAGGATAGCTGTGAAGTGTGATGGGAGGAATCAGCAGAAGCTGCCCCCCCGACCCCACCCCCATGCTGAACAGGCATGAATCTCCCTCCTACCTTCTTCCCCTTTTTGAAGGATGCTGACTTTGAAGATAAGAGCAGGAAGCTTCTAGTTTGTGGAAGGATGTTGAACAAACTGCCCGCATCAACTGCCTTCCCAACCCCCAGGTTTAAAATGTTGCTTGTGCGTTTTTAGAGGTTTTGCTCAGTGTAACGGTGACTATCTACAAGGCCTCGGGCTGTAGCTGGTAAAGGTTTGCTTTAGAGCCTGTTTGAGGATTTGGTTTTACTCTAATTCTGTAGTTAGGGAAACTGATAGCCATTCGGTCATGTGCGAGCCACAAACCAAGAATACTCACAATCTATTGTGCTCCCTGCAGTTCTGGGCTTTCAAATTTTATTTCAAGAGAGGCACGTTACTTCAAAGTCCAGTTTTGAGTTATCATTTGTATTTGGTTGTTTATTCAGCTATTGACAAAACAGTTTCTGTTTCCACACCTTTTCCTTTGTGGTTTTAGTCTGATTTGACCCAGCCTACCGCCTCCAGCTGAAGTCCTGGTCCAGAAGCTCTCGTGTATCACTCACTGGGCCTTATTTCACATTGAAATGAGTCAGCATAGCATTAGAAGGTACTTTTGAACATTCCTGTCAATTACCCTGGGATGGTGGCGGCAGTGTTCACCTTTGGCTTTTCCCATTGCTTGACTCCAAGCAAACACTCTTCACAGCATCGTCTCTGGCTGTTTTCCTGTGTGAAGGGTGAAGCTTTATAATAAGCCGCTCTACAAAAAGACAGTTCGCCTATCCACAGTAACCACTTTCTGTCCAACACCCAGAGAGCCTCTCTCTTGTGCTTTACGTTATAAAGGGACTCATGGGATATAAAGGGAACCCTCTGTGACTTTATGAGACTCAAAATGCTATCTCCTTATTGTTTTAGACATAACTTCCCTAGTGAACGATGCAATATCACACAGTGTCAGATGTTACAAATAGATCATATATGCTACTGGTTTGTTGTTAACAAATTAATGTGCGATCCTGGGAATATCAGTTTCCCTAAGTATGGAATTAGAAAAACAAAGCAACAACAACAAAAACAAAACACCCTCTTGTTCCCCCAACAGCTGGTTGTTAGCCTATGAAACTACTATTGATATTTGTGTGCTGTTTGCACCCTGTGAGCTAAGTGTATGTATTAGCTATGGGGTTCTTTTAGATATCTTTAGGGTTCTGTACATAGACCATCCTGCCACTTTAGAAATAAGCTTTATTCTTTTCCGTTTTAGTTCCCATATCCTGTATTTTTTTTTCCCTTGCCTTATTCGATTGGCTAAGATTCATACTGCATGTTACATGTTGATGGCAAAGGCAGATAGATATCCCTTGTTACGTTAGGACTATATTGAGTACAGATTTTTCCAAGCAGATCTGCTTCTTTGACTTTAAAACTACTTCACAAGTTAACTTCTCAATTTGTAACCTGATAATAACTTATAATAACCTTTTTATTTTGTACTGCAGAGATATAATTGTGTTTGTTTTAAAATAACTAGCCCTTAAAATAACTATCATCACAAGCAGTCTGTTAGAAATCAGCATGGATTAAGCCAGCTGTTTCAAAATAGTGACAACTGAAAATTGATCCTACCCTTTAACTACTGTTTAGTAGTGAAATCACAACCCAGCCACATCTCCCTCTACAGACAGATAAAAGCCTGATAACCCTCGTGTGAGGTTGCCTGCTTCATGAGAAGAAACACAAAGTTGTGTCCTTTAACTGACTGGTTGATAAACAGAATGTGGGAGCGTAATATTTCTTCATAAAAAGGAGTGAAGTACTAGAATATTCTATGGGATGGACGGGGACTCAGAAACATTATTCTCAATGAAAGAAACTAGTTGTAAAAGGCCATGTATGGTATGAGTCTATTTCTACAAAATGCCCGGAATAGGGAAATCCATAGAAAGTAGATGTGTGGTTGTCAGGACAGAGATGGAATGGGATGGGGGACCGTGAACTCAGGAGTGTACATTTTCTTTTTGGATGATGAAAGTGATCGAACATTAGGTTTTTAAGTCCTTTTTAAAATTAATTTTTTATTTCATGTGTATGGGTGTTTTGCTTGCACGTTATATCTTTGTACCCCACGTGTGCAGTAGCTGAGAACACCAGAAGAGGGTGTCATGTCCCCTGGAACTAGAGTTACACATGATTGTGAATTGCTATGTGGATGCAGGGACTCAAACCCTAGTCCTCTGCAAGAGCAGTAAGTGGTTAGCTGAGCCATCACTCCAGCCTCTCACATTAGGTTGTAATGAGGGTTATTAAATTCCTGAATATACTAAGAAACACTAAATTATGATTTCGATATAAGATTTACACATATAAAATTTGAGTGGGCAAATCTATACATGTAAATCATATCTTAATAATAATAATCTTAAATAATATCTTAATAATATCTTAATATCTTTTTTTTTTTTTTGGTTTTTCAAGACAGGGTTTCTCTGTTATAACTTTGGCTGACCTGGAACTCACTCTGTAAACCAGGCTAGCCTCGAACTCACAGAGATCCATCTGTCTCTGCCTCCAGAGTGCTGAGATTAAAGGTGTGCGATACCATGGCATGGCTTAATGATGCTTTATAAGGGAAAGAGCACGTGAGCTAATTAGTGGTCAGGCTGGACAGAGATGACACCAGGGCCATGGAGTGAAAGGCTGCCTCCAGCTTGAAGGACCATCTGCAGGGGACATGCAGGGAAGGTTTCAGGGGGGTAGGGGAGGTAGAGGAAACCTTCACATGCTTCACCAGGGGGAGCAACCTGTGCACGTCCTCAGGGACTGGACATCAGACACTTCAGACACTGGGCAGCCACATTCCACCCTCAACTGGCTGCCAGAGAGCACAACAAGGTTTGGTGTAGGACGTAAGTGTTGGAAGCCTATGCACGCAGTGAAAAGAAGTTACCGCCAAGATAAAGCAGCCTCCAGAAAACCCTGACATGTGAACCAGAAATGGATATAGGCAACCTGTACTGTTGGAAACAGAAAAATCAAGTGAGCAACCAACATGTCACCAGAATGCTAACGCTCTTTTTTTTTCTCCCTCTCTCTTTCAGACTATAGCCCTCGTTTTCCCTTGGTGAGTACATACCTTTCTAAGTGTTTTCTAATGTATGGTTAGTTAGCTAAAAATGCCTGGGATTTAATATTATTTAACTAATTAATATTGTTATATAAAGCTTACCTTGTTGAGAAAGCAGGCCATATGGTCGGAGGGTGACATCCAAATTTAGCGCCTGAACTTGCTCAATGGCTCACGTCACACTTCTCACTATTTTTTTTCCTCCTGGCATTTGAAAAATAGCTCAGTCGCTCAGTGTCCTGAAACGTATTGTTGAGAGCAGTTCCCACATGCTTTCCCTTCTCTGCCCTGTTTCTTTTACAAGGGTCCTGCCTTATCTCAGTGGCGCACATTCAACACCCATTAGGGTGCACAGTGGCACTTGATTGCCTGGTAGGGATTCCATCTTAAACGGATCTGCTGCCGTGGGAGAAACTGCTAAGCAGTTGCTTTTCTGAATGGCATGTTGGTAAAGATGTGTTAGTGTCACAGGATCTTGTGTTTTACACCGTTGGGGTCCAGGTAACAGCAGAATTTCCACGACTTTAAACATAACAGCCCGTATCTATTTTGTTCTGTCCTGTTTCAGACAGCCTCTCACTATGTTGCTAGAGCCGACCTCGAACTCATGATCCTTCTGCTTTGGCCTCCGTAGTGATGAGATTCCAGGCCAACACTGCCATTGCCCACTTCATAACCTTTTCCAAAAACATTTAAATCAACTTAATGCTGTTCCTTCTCCAAAAGAAAGGGAGAGAGGAGACTCTGAGAGGTTTGTTGTTTTGTTTGTCTGTTTATTGAGACAAGGTCTCCATCTGTAAGCCTGGTTGGCCTAGAACTCACTATGTAGACTAGGCTGGCCTCAAACTCATAGATGATCCTCCTGCTTCTGCCTCCTGAGTATTGAGATTTTGGGGCATGCTCCACTAAGCCCAATAGAATCTGGGTTTTGAAATGGCTGCACTGTGGTTCCAAGAAAAGAAGGGAATGTTTAGCTTATGAGCTGCCCTTGGTGAGTGTCATCACAGAGTCAACTAGGAAGTTCCATTTCCTGAATGCACAGCCTCCTTTGAAATGCCTTTGCTAGTGGGGCATGCTATCACATGCCTATAACCCCAGGACGTGGGAGATAGAGGCAGGAAGTTCTGCAGCTCAAGACTAGCCTGGTCTATGTGAAACCCTGTCTCAAATAACAAAACAAAAACAGCAACAGTAAATTTCTGTGTTCCAGATTTTAAGGTCCGTAGATTGGTTCTTCAGTCTAGCTGGCCTCCCCTGTTGGGCATGGGGCCCATCATGTTATTTCTCCATCTGAATGTGAGTGAGCATGGTTGTTCCTGCTTTTATCAAAGGCAGGCTAGTTTCTCTATGGCTGTTTCTCTATGTTTCGGTAAGGTGGCCTAAAGATAATCAAGAATTTATCAAGCTAAGAAAGAAAGGAAACCTTCATGTGTACTTACTGAGTTTGATGGTCCTGTTATCTGTTGTATCATTGTTAGACGTCATCAATTATGAATGGCATCTGACTTTAGGTAAATGTTGACGGTGGGAACAAAGGGGAAGTTCATTACTGGAATAATTTTTGTGAGATAAAGGTTTAATTGCAAGTCAGCAATCCCTATTGTCTTGGAACCTGTGCCAGTCGTGTTGGCTTGTGCATGCTGGTGTGACTGCCCATTAAACATGACACTCATCAGAAACTGGATTTGAGCAGTTTGGGTTTTGTTGTTGTTTTTTCCTTTGTGCCTGCCAGGCCTGGAGTGAAGTATTCAAGGGTCAGGCCCCAGGGATTTATCTTCTTCTCAAACACAGGACACAGATTCTGGTTGGTTATAGGCATGTGACCTTTGTGCTCCTTGGCACTTCACTCGGGTCTGGCTTGTCCAAAGCCAGCCTTCCTTCCTCCCATTCTAGGATTTCCTAGCCTCTTGGTCCATTGCCCTGATGCCCATCAGTTAGCCAGCAGCTCTCCAAATAAGTGATCTTGTGACAGCTGCTTGCCTGGCTACACACACACACACACAAACACACACACACACACACACACACACACACACACACACACACACATACACACAGCTCTGCTTTAAACCCATCAAGAGGTTTGGAAGCCAATGTCCTTCCCAACAATGCTAAACTGACTTCTGTGTGTCTGTGTTTCCAGTATGGGTTGTGATATACAGGCAGCTCCAGGCAACAGCTCTGATCTTCTTAGCCCCCACCTTTGCCTCTGTGTTGGTTCTGCTTTAGTTAGCCACTCAGTTCCTGGCTTTAAAAATATGGAGTTAGGAGATGGTTCTGTGATAAAGTGCTTTCTTCCCATGCTTAAGGACCTGAGTTCCAACCCTCCCCCCCCACCCTGCACCTAGAGAAAAAGCCACACATAGAGGGGAGCGCCTACAAATGCAGTGTTAGAGGTGGGCAGGAACAGGAGAATCCAGAGGCCTAATTGGCCAGTCAGTATAGCAAAGCAACATCAAGCTCCAGTGTCACTGAGAGACCTTGATTCAAAAAATAAGTGATTGAGGAAGATATCTCAATATCAGCCTTTGGCCTCCACACTTGCCAGCAAAGGCAAGTGCACACACGCAGATAGATTGATAGATAGATAGATAGATAGATAGATAGATAGATAGATAGATAGATAGAAGATAGATAAATGGGTCTGCTTCTGACTTGAGGAAGCTTTCTCTTTGACATGAGGAGTAATATTGACCTCCCACCCAAGGTAACCTAGTCTGCCTTCATTAGTAATCTGCCTCCTGGGCTGCAGATTTTCTATCCTGTTTTGTTTGCATTGCTAAACATTTTAGATTAGGTGCCGAGCTTCAGGATTTCAACTAATAGTGAGGAAATTATTTCTAACTTCTGGTGTCTGAAACTGGCTTTTGAGTGGCTTGAAACTTTGGACAGTCTTCTTGGGTGGCGTGGGTAAGCTCCATTGGTGCCTTGTGGGATGACTACAGAGAAGCCAGGCTGGCAGTCCCTAATAGAATGGACACACCAGCCCAAGCAAACCTCCTTTCTTCTGCCCAGCGTTGCCCAAGAGGATGAGGGTATTTAAGTGAGATGTGCCCCAGCAAAGTTCATAAACACCAGCTACTGTGACCAATGTTGCTCTTATGTTAATGTCATCAGAGAATCAAGGCAGCTGCTTCGAACTTCGAAAGACGCATGGAATTGGGCCTTGATGTGTACAGACATCATACTGAATGTCAAAAGGTCTTCACTTTATTTATCCTTAACATCCTTAACATCCCATTTTTAAAAATCTATATTAATATTGGCTGTGTTGGCACACGCCTTTAATTCCAGCACTCAGGAGGCAGAGGCAAGTGGATTTCTGTGAGTTAGAAGCCAGCCTGGTCTACAGAGTGAGTTCCAGGGCAGCCAGAGTTACAACAGAGAAACTGTCTCCAAGAAAGAAAGAGAGAGGGGGATGGGAGGGAGAGAAAGAAAGAATTGGCTTTCAAAAAGAATCTCAAAGTTTTTCTCTTTTGTAATGGGTTGGGAAGAGTCTTTCAAGCAAGACTTTTCACTTTGCATTTAACATTAAACTTAATAAAGTGCTTTCTATGTAAGTTCGAAAAGTTGAGTTCAATTCCCAACAAGAATATAAAGAGCTGAGAGTGGAGGTACACACTTATAATCCCAAAATTAGGGAGGCAGAGATAAGCCAATCCCTGGGGCTCACTGGTCAGCTGCCCTAGGCAAATCAGTGAGTGAGCTCCAGGTTCCATGAGAGATCTGGTCTCAAACATAAGGCAGGGAGCAAAAAAATAGAGGAAGCCACCTGATGTAGACCTCTGACCTCTACACACACAGGCTCATGCCCATGCAAATGCACACACATGGAACACACAAGCTCACACACAAAAATCAAAAGACAAACCACTAGACTTTTGAAAGTAATTCTATCATACTTATCTGTGACCAAAGGTCTTTCAACTGGAGAGTGTCTGCAGGTGAGTGGGTTTCTGTGGCCTGGAATTTAATGGAACGTGAGAGTTAAGAATCTATGGGAGATAAATAATTAAGGTTTAAATACATTCTCCAGACTCAAGGAGCATCTCTATTTTAAAACCTAAGGGTGGCCATGACCAAGTAAAAAGCATGTGATACTATAAAGGGATGTTCTCACTTTGGCTCATGGAAATACCAAAGGAATAAAACTGAACGAAAGTGCTAATGTCCAATAGTAGCTAGGTATGCACCAGCTCACCCTTAATGATCTATATATGCCTCTTCCCCTTGCACTTTCAAAGCAGGTTGAGTTTTCTCATCTGAGTCAATGCTCTTTGGTGTTGGCATAAATGGTCATGATAACAGGACAATAATCTGAGATTTTGAAAGAGTAGTTTCTGGTTCCGCCAGTCTTTGAGGTGGGGTTGCCCTGAGGTGGATGTCTGGAGTGACTTGAGCAGGCAGATCAGGCGCTACATGCCCTGAACTGGCCTTTGGAATGGCAGGAAGGGCAAGAGTAAGTGTACAGAGCGCAGGAAGAGCTCTGTGAGCCCTTTGCATGCACTTGGGCTTTCTGTTAGTTCCTGGCTCCCTGAGCTTCCTCTCAGATTAGCAGAGCCTCTGGAAGCAATGAGAGGTTCCTTCCCTGCTGACCCCTGGAAGCTGGTGAGGTCTGCAGTGCACTCTGGGAACTAAGGGTGACTCATGGTCTTCCAGTCCAATCCCCTCGACAGCTTCCACCTTTTTTCTAGAAGTGCTTCCCAGAGGAAGTCCATTGTCACTCACAGAGGCAGGCAATCCCCATCCATCACCCTTTCCACCTGGAGGGAAAAAGGAACTTGGGTTTTCCATATAAACTCTGGTCTCATCACCACTCCTGCGGCAGACCCCGGCATTCGTCTCTAAGTCCGTTTCAGCTGACAGAGAATCATGGATTCCCCAAGGCCAGGATGGCTGCGGTGCATCGTCCCAGTTGGACAAGAGGTAAAGAGGGAACCTGAGGGGAGCCTTTCCTGCCACTTTGGATTCCCATCATGCTTGCTTATCACAGAATTTCTAAAGTGCCCCAAATTTAGGTTAAAGAATATTATCAGGACCTTCTTCACAAAACAAAACATTAACTTTGTCTAGCCCTGTGCAGGAAATCTGAGTTGGTCCCAGAGCTGGTTTGGCTCTGCAATAGCCCCAGCTTCAGCCATGTCTGGAGCCCAGCAGGGCGCTGCTGTCTATTTGGGCCCGGAGGGCCTTCAGGTGACCAGGAATCAAAGGTGAAATTATTCTTTCTGGTGACCTGAACACTTTCCACCTATTATCAGCTGGGCATTTTATCATCAGGAGTGCCCTCTTGATCATCCTTTGGCATTTAAGAAGTGACACTTTAATTAAAAATGGCACATTGAGAAAGGAGGAGGAGGTACTTGAAGCATTGAAGCAGGGCACGGGCCAGGTCCTCAAAACGTCTGTCATTGGTGCAGGAGGCCAGTCTCCCCCCACTCTCCTCGTGCCCTGTGAGGTTTTCCTGTCTGTGGAGCTCGAATGGTAGGAACAGATGGTGTGAGCAACAACAGAGCAGCACCAGCTGCCTGGGTGGAGACATCATTCAGAACGCAGTGGGGGGAAGACGAGAAATGTATGAGTCCCATTGCGGGTATGCTTTACAGGGAGATTTCTCAGATCCACTGGACCTCTGAATTAGGAGCAAAGTTGTGTGCCAAACACAAGGACAGACTTGTGGTTGAGAACTTCTCAGTGGCATCTCTACCAACAGTGTGTCCCATGGCAGTTGGGACATCAAGCAACAGATTAGATAGCATCTTTCCAAAATCTGCCAATCTCAACTGACTTTCAGAACTCAATATGATGTGAAGTTTAATATAAGGTATTTAAAACATTAGGGGTAGGATCCCGGTGGAATTGCTGAACAAAGAGGCTTCATGTGGTAGGCTCTCCCCGTAGTTTAACAGAAATAAGCAAATGCAGGAGGAAAGATTGGGTTTGTGCTGTTTTGTAATGAGGGCTAATTGGATCTCAGTGACCTTTTAAGGACATGTTGATGATAACTGGAATGTTAAACTGATCCCAGACAAATCTACACAGTGATTGTCAGGCAATCAGAAATGGTGCAGATTAGCAAGGCATGGACGCTCATGCCAGAGATCTCAGAATTTGGGAGGCTGACGCAGGAGGATTGCTATGAGTTCAAGGCCAGTCTAGGGTACATAGTGAGGCATGTGCTTGTTACAGTGCCGTATCACTGTGTGGTTGCTAAAAAAAAAAAAAAAAAATTCTGAAACCTCGGGTTGGTAGAAATGATTATTTGGAAAGCAGGGTTTGTTCTATTTCCTGTTTTGCTGATTTGAAAGCCTTACGCTTAAAGCGCAAATTTCATTTATTATAAGGTGAATCCAATATAAGACACTTGACAGTTTGTAAAGCATGCTCAAATGTATTACCTCATGTGGGCCTCCTGCATGTTTGGAGACAGTCTGGGTATGCTTTGCCACCTCCACCTTGAAGATGAAAAATCAGAGCCAGGGGCTGGATAGATAATGCAATGGGCAAGAGCTCTTGCTGCACAAGCTGGAAGACCTGAGTTCAAATCCCCATTTTTTACATTTTTTTTATATTTTTACATTATAAATGTAAGTTTACATTTATAATGTAAAAAATCAGGTGTAGTCACGTATCTGTAACCCCAGTGCTGTGGAGGGCAAAGATAGGGGTATCGCTGGGGCTTGCTGGCCATTAGACTAGCGCCACATTAAAAACCAAAAAACAAATAAACAAAAGAAAGCTCTATCTCAGGGAACATGGCAGAGAATAATAGAACAGGACAGCTGAGGTTCTCTTCTGGCCTCTACTCCTGGAATAATACACACGTATCACACACAAATACACACACACACACACACACACACACACACACACACACACACACACAAAGAGAAAACAGACCCAGGCAGGCTGGAGAAGCAAGACAACAGGACAGACAGCAAGATCCATGGGGATTAGCAACCTGGTAACATGATAGTTTATGTGAGAGAGACAGAGAGACAGAGAGAGACAGAGAGAGAGAGAGAGTGTGTGTTTACATGTGAATACAGGCAAAGGGCCAGAGGCATCTCCTGTAGTTGGAACTATAGGCAGCTTTGAGACACCTGACACAGGTGCTGAGAACTATCCAGGTACTCTGCCAAAGTGGCACATGCTCTTAACCACTGAGTCATCTCTTCTGTCCCTATATATGTTACCTTGAACATGAACTATGTGTCATTTCCTATAGCAGATCCATAGAGGGATCTTGGCAGAGTTGTTTGAAATCCATTAAAAAAACAAAACAAAAAACAAAAAAAAAAAACCCAACAAATCTTTTCCAGTGTCCCTCTAACTGGCAGAATCTCTTTCTTACTTAAACATTAGTCAGCTCTCATGACCATCACCCAAGGTGAGGTCATACATGCTGAAAGGTAGGATTCCACTATGAAAAATATTATTTTACAGCTGTGCAAGCCCACAGAGCACACTGAAAAACCAAAATGTTCTATGAGCTGTGCACATGGCTGGTTGGTGGGTGGATCACTGTATTTTGGAACAACCTTATAACCATCAAGTTGCTTTTGGCCAGGGCTCCCAAAGATTTCCGCATGTTATCTGCTAACCATTTCAGTTTCCTAATCTCTTTTCACACCCTCACCAGGTTTCCTTTCAACACAGCCTGTCCACTCCCTGGCCGATTGTTTATCAGTATCTCCTGCAGGCTCATAGTTGTATACAGTTTTGTTTTGTTTTTTAAAACAAGTGCGGTGGGGGCTGGGGAGATGACTTAGTGAAGCGCCTGCCTGCGGAGTAAGCATGAAGACCTGAGTTTGTATCCTTGGCTCTCACATAAACAGCTGAGTGTGGTGGCAAACATCTATAATCAGAGCACTGGGGAGGCAGAGACAGGGCCATTCCTGGGCCTCACTGGCCAGCCAGTCTAGACTAATCAGTGAACCTCAGGTTTGGTGAGAGATCCTGTCTGAAAAAAGTAAGGTGAAGAGTGACTGAGGAAGACAGTTTTTGCCATTAGCTTTCATCCTCCATGAAGGCATACCCTCACACACCTGCTTGTGCACACATAGTCACTTACACATCCACCCCACACACATTGGAACAACAACAACAAACAAGCAAGCATTAGGTGCTGGGTCTGGTTTAGTTTGTAAGGCTCGTGTCTGAGCCCTTGCTCTAGCAAGACTGAATGTGTATTTTGTGCAGGAGCCTCCAGGAGGCTTGGATAAAGACAGATGGTAAGTCAGTGGAGACCAGTAACCTGGTAATTTGATGGTTTTGTTCAAGAACGTCAAATGACTTGGACTTCTTCCTTCACCTCTTCAGAGTCACAACTTCCTTATCTAAAATATGAAGGACTGGGTAAGGACTTTTTACAAAAGTCTCTTTAAGATAAAATTCTGTGATAGTTAGATTTGAGCTAATGACAGAGGTCCCCGGTGGACAGTAGCTGCTGTGTACCAACCATGACTGTAGACCCCGGTGTCAGTCCTCTGCCCTACTGGGATCTGGGATGGGTTTGTACGTTATTATCTGTGTGATGATAATCTCTGTTTTGACAGCAGCTGTCCTGTGGCCCTGCTCTCTGCTCACTTCTATTTGCTCTCACTCTGCCCAAAAAATAAATAAATAAAAATAGGCACATACGGAAGGTTTTGCTAATGGAAAAGTTTTCTTTGAAAAGCAGTGAGTCGTCTTCCCATTCTGCTGCTCACAGGCCGAAAGAAGAGACAAACACTGGGCCTCTGTGGACTTTAACTTTACAAAGTGGTCCAGGGCTGTAGCTCAGTGGTCAGGTGTTTGTCTGATGTGCCTGAGGCTCTAGGTTTCATCCTCAAAGATGCAAACAAGAGAGTGGCTCCCCACTGTCGGGAGATCCGTTCTACAGAATCATCTTTGGAACCACAAGGAGGTTTATTTCACTTATGGGTGTGGCTCACTGCAAAGGCCAGTTAATATGCTTAGAAACCATGGACACCTCTGTATTGCCCCCCCCCTAATTTGGGGAGTTTGAGAGAGGTCAGGTTGAAAAATGTATATCATTGAGATGGTAGAGGTTCCCAACCCACACCCCACTAGTCCCAGGAATTTCTAGTTCATAAACCTACTTTGGCTTCCATCCAATCCGAAGCCAGCACTGACATTCTCTTATGCTGTTTCCTGTTGTGGGCGGATTGATTTAATTTTTAATGAGTGATTCACTGTCCATGGCTGTGTGTTTTCCTCCTGGTGAGCCGAGTATTAAGTCATGTTTCCTTTAAAACATTATTTTTGATATCAATTGAGCAATGTAGTGCTTAGCCATGGAGACAAAGGGACACAGTCATGTCCCTGAAGGGATGGCATGTAACCTGTCCCGGGACATGACAGTTGTGTGACTGTGATGGTCTCCAAAGAGGAGACTGCCTCTTAAACATCCAAACTGTTTATTTTATCACAGTGTTTTCCAAAGCTGTGTAATTTTGAGAGCAGTTTTCGGGGCTTTCTACTCTTAATCTAGACCCTTCGAAAGCCTCACGGTAGATGTCCCTAATGGAAAACCTGGCCAGAACATCAGTTCCTGCATGTTTGTAGGGCTTCCTCCCTTCCCTCCCTTCCATTATTCACTCTATGTGGCCTTTGGCTGCTCGGTTAGGTCATGATCTTCATCAAAATCAGCACCAGAAGTATACTGATACCCCAAGGCAACTCCTCTTCGGTCCCCTCTCTTGCAAACTCTCACCTGATACCACTCCTATAGAAAGTAACAGAGTGTGGACCACCGTGGCTTTATTGGGAGACCCTCCTTCCTGGCCTGAGCATTGAGCAGGGAGCATGCTGGGTAAGTGGTCACAACTTGCCCCCTACACCCAGCTCTGAGGCGCCAGTATCATAGTAATACCTATGGACTTGGGAATCCATGAGGGTGAGAAACACAGCCACCATGGCTCACAGTGACAGCAGAAGGATGAACAGGGCAAGTGGCCTGCTTGATGGGGTAGGTCAAGAAGAAACAGTGGAAACTGCAGGAATGAGGGCCAGTAAGATGTCTCAGCAGGTAAAGGTGATAGCTTGAAAGCCTGGTGAAATGAGTTCGATCCCACACTATTGAAGGAGGGAACCAATTCTTTCAACTTATTATCCTCTGACCTGCGTTTTCTCTCTTTCTCTCTCTCTCTCTCTCTCTCTCTCTCTCTCTCTCCCTCTCTCTCTCTCTCTCTCTCTCTCTCTCTCTCTCTCTCACACACACACACACACACACACACACACATTTACACCACATACACACAGGCAAACCACACAAGTACATATGCACACACATAGACATGCACACACACTAAATATTTGTAAGAAGACCAGAGTAAATGTTATTAGTGAAACAATTGAAAAGATGTTATAGCTGTACTTCAGGGAGAACAACGCACAAGAAAGCAGTCTTGCTACAGGTAAAGATTCCTAAAAGCACAAAGCTAGCACCAGAAGGTTTCCTGCTTTTGAAATGATCTGCTTTTTGTTTCTTTGGTGTTGGGAATTGAAACCAGGGCTTAACACACCCTAGACAAGAGTTCCACTACTGAGCCCCTCCCTCCACTCACCCACTCAGATAAACACCAATCTGTTCTTAACCCAGCATCTTAAGCCTGGGCTCAGGAGGAGCTGGTGCTGAGCAGAGGAGACAGCCTGTGGCAGTTGGCTATGCCCCAGCTCTCCTGGGCTCACTGGAGCTCAGGAAGCACATGTACATTCTGACAAACAGCAAGCTAGAGCAACAGCCATCTGCCCTGTGCTGATCCACCTGCATCCCAAACCCAAATACCTCATCAGAAATCCAGATGCCTCTTCAGAGAACCAAACTCTGAGTTGGAAATTCACGGTTCTCCTCAACAATGTAGGAACCACAGGATCACAACTGAATCTAAATCTGTACCACAAGCCCGAGAGCATGGTCAGAAAACCAAGCAGAACTGACAGGAGGTCCCCTTCCACAACCCAAACACCTGGTCAGAGAACCATGCCTCTGTTTCAGGCGTCTGCATCAATGATGAGGACAGGAACCTCCATTTATCACTTAAGTGAGCTGACATTCTAAACTTCTCAGGGTTTGGAAATTAGACTTGCTTTCTTTCAGCTGGGCTCCAGTGCGCTTCCTGAATGCGCCCACTATGCATACAGCTGCGTCTTTTTGATGTGTGTGTGTGTGTGTGTGTGTGTGTGTGTGTGTGTGTGTGTGTGTGTGTCTTATTGGAAAGCCAGTAGCCATGAGAATTAAACCTGCTGCTTCAACCCAGATTTGGTAAAAGATAGAGTCCCATTGAAAGTTCTGATTGTCTGAGGTTCTCAGGCCAACAGTCTACTTTAAGGTCATTGCCAAAAAAACTGAGATACCACAGGGAGAGAGGAGGCAAACCCAGGAGACTGGCCCACTGACACAGAACCATCAGTCCAGTTAAAGGAAATGCTTATTTTCCCATTTCCTGTTTCCTATTCAGTTCACATTTTCTATAATATGTGACTCATAACTTGAAATCACGCTTGGTCAGATCACTGCCCAGGGCAAAGGACCGTCTGTTTTATCCCCGCTGTGACGGGAGGGTGGGGGCCATCACGGTGGATGAACTTTTTACCTTTGAGTCCCTGGGACTTGCCCAGCACCTAGCAGATCTGAGAAACTTGAAAACTAGTCTGTGATTATGTGAACAAATGAACAAACTAGCACAGAGAGAAGCCATTGTCTACCCAGCCCGGGGCACCACTCAGCATGAATGAGCCAGACACATCAAATGCCGGGTCACTTGTTCAAAGAGCACTGGGGGCAAAAAGGCTTTTTCTTTTCTTCTTTTCCCTCTGGACCTGTCCTAATCAGTTTTGTTTTGTTTGTTTTACTTATCTTTAATATCATACTCCCTCCAGCATCGGGGTATTCTCAGGCCTTGGACTTGGCAGGAGAAAGGAGGGAGGCCACACAACCTCCACTTTCCTGTGCAGGAACCCAGTCTTCTGCAGGGCAGTTGCCGGAGGGGCAGACAGTAGGAGATGCACCCTAGGGAGTGTGGCAGAATGTGGAGCAGGTGTGGATCAAGACACTGAGCTCCTGGAATGTGCACCACTGCCCATTTCACCTGTAAAACACAGACTTCAAAAGATAACAGATTTGGAATGGACTTCAAAGCAACAGTTCAGAGCCTTAGGCCTCTGGACAGGGCTTTCCTGAGCAGGGCCCGAGGGATTTCTCTGATAACACACCTCTGGAACCAGCACTGGGAGTGCAGGGTGTGTGGGGATCAGCTTGCTGTGTGCTTACCCGTGGGGGTGGTAGAAACCTGAGCATGGGTCCTTTGCAGATACACTCTAGTAACCCCTGATTCCTTATCTGTTTCTGGAAAGTTCCTCCCAGTCTAATCACACCAGTGGCCAATGCCCAGTGCCTATACCCTGTTTCTCACTCCTACTGCCTTATGCTGCCATGAAAAGACATGCCACTGTTTAGACTTCTGTGTTTGCTCATCCTTTCATCATGAGATCACAGGCCTTCAGGAATCCCCCCCCACCTCTCTCTCTCTTTCATTCTCTCATTCTTTCTTTCTCTCTCATTGTCTCTCTCACACTCTCTCACACTCTCTCATCTCTCTCTCTCTCTCTCTCTCTCTCTCACACACACACACACACTGGTGGCAACAATGTAAGCCTGGGTAGAAAGAGAGAAAGAAGTCAACTAACGCCCATGTGTTCCGGGCAATCTTCAGTGGTCCTCCTTGTCAGCACCACTGGCTCTGTGACCTCTTTGGAGGCTGTGCTCAAGGTCATTGTATTGTTTTGTCACTGTGCAGGCAGGAGTCAGGTGGGCATATTGGTACTTTCAGGTCTCTCTCTACTTGATCACAGGGAAGGGCCCACTCTGCTTCTGTGCCAGCACCCATGCCAGCCAAGACTACACATTTCAGTCTAACATGGGGCTTTGGTGCCTCTGGTCTTCCCAGCCCCCACTTCCATGCTTTCAAAGAGCGAACAGATGTGCCCGTTGACCAAAGCCATTTACTAGCATTGAGCTCCTTGATATGTTTAGTCACTTAAACCTGTGTCTAAAAATGACACCCTGAAATCATGTGGATGTTTCATTTAATGAAGACAATGGACCTCTTCTCAGCACCTATGGCACCTCTTTCCATGTGGGCAGGGTGCAGCAGCTGGCAAGAGAGGCTTCTAGTGCAGGATGGCTCTAGCATTCAATATCCAGCAGGCTCTCACATCTCTCTCAGAGATGAGGACCCACAGCACACCTGCTATTTTCTGGGCTCAAGAATGAGGTGAAAGTTATGGCTGGCAATGGCACAAACCATCCATTAGTTCGTGGTAGGGGAGGCCACTCAAGAGCTCATGAGCCCTGATGCTAGTTTCCCCCGCCCATTTCCTTAAAGGTTAGGGTGTGCATGGCTTCTTGTTAAACCTGTCCCTAAGCCAGAGCAAGCTAGAAAGAGGCTTAGGTTATTGTCATTGGAGCACCCTATGCAGATATGGCCAACACAGAGCAGAATCTAGGAGACCTACACCATTGGGCAACTTTGTGGGGAGTAACTGGAGATTACCCCACTTTCCTGTTAGAAGGAGGAACAGGGGAGTGAGAGCTTGGTTTTCAAATACAATACCCATGTTAGGTGGCTCAAACCCACCAGGAACTCTAGCTTCAGAGGAACCAGTGCCCCCTTCTGGCCTCCAAGCTTAAGTGCACTCAGATAAGCACACACACACACACACACACACACACACACCATGATTAAAAATAAAATCCTAAAAAGATAAATAATAAATGTTCAAAAGGGAGTTTCACTCAAGCTCTCAAGTCCTGTGTACTCTCAAGGTCTGTAGATCCCAAATAGCACCACAGAGTTGCCCATGATGGTTCCGCTGATGGTCTAAAGTTTAGGCTCTAAAAGCTGAACTGAATTTGGCAGTTGATTTAATTAGCAGCATCTGCAGTGGGTTGTTTTAAATACCTATGTAGAAACCTACATTCCAATGATGCTGCAATATTCAATTATTATTTTTTGAAGAGATAAAAGGATAGCTACAGTGAGCACCACCTACATTTGCTGGGTGCCAAAGGAAGATAGTCCAGTTATCAACCTAATCATCCCTCCTTGCACCATTTAGCATTCTGTCCATGTTTATCCTAGCCACACGGGCATGCACTAGAAAGTTATCTTAGCTCACCTTGAAGCAAATGGATTTGACCTCTATTTATGAAATGTGCCTTAGTGTGAAAGAGGGAGCTTTCTTTCAGAGTTGCACAAGCCATCTGCCCCTGGCTTGTCCCTGTGTTAGATGCTAGCCTTGGGGTAAGTCTCATTTCTCTCGGAAAATTCGTGTTGTGGACATCTTGTTGCCAGGAATCAGTGTGATTGACTTTTCATTTCAGAGTGATGTCAAAGCTCATGGTATTCCCAGTGTGCACATGGAGTGGTGAATGATGTCTAATTATTTGGAATGGAGTAGGCTTCTTGAAGGATGTGCATTGGGAGATTCTGTTGCCTGGCAACATGTAACTTTGCTGGTATGCCACTAAAGGCATTTTAAAGGGATAGAGACACACATCGAGACAACTGTATGTTAAGAGGAGAACCTGGAAGCTGCCTTGTTAGAAACATTGCTTCCACAGTAGAAAGTAAACACTGAAGAGGAGATGGGGGTTGGGTCTGGGTACGGAGAACATGCCCAGACACAGGTGTGAATGAGGCAGGCTGGCCACATTTTTCCTTGCATCTTTCGTTGGATTAAAGTCTATTTGAAATGCTCATCTCTCTCTCTCTCTCTCTCTCTCTCTCTCTCTCTCTCTCTCTCTCTCTCTTTCTCTCTCTCTATTTGTGTGTATATGTGTGTGTGTGTGTGTGTGTATACACTCATATGCAGGTGCCTGAGCATGGACATGGACTTGTGTGGAAGCCAGATGTGGACATTGTGGGTATTTCTGTAGTCTTCTCTATCTTTTTTTAAATTTGAGCCTGTGCCTCTCACTGAACTTGGAGCTCACCATTTCAACTAGACTGGCTAGTCAGGAGTCCCAGGATCCATGTGTCTCTACCCTCCCAGCACTAGAGTTACAAGCCAGCACTACATCTGGTCTTTCTACATGGGTGTTGGGATCCAGCGCAGATCCTCCTGATTGTACATCAAGTAATTTACTCACTGAGCCATCTCTCCAGTCTCGTCAGATCCCTCATTTCCAACAATGCTATATCAGTCTAAGGTCTGCTTCTGAATACACACACATACGTGTGTGTGTGTGTGTGTGTGTGTGTGTGTGTGTGTGTGTGTATGTGTGCCTATAGCTTCCTTTTGCTCTATCTGCACCGCTGCAATGGGGGATGGTGTCAATAAACTCTTGCCTATCCAATCCACCACCTACCTGTCTGTTCTCAGTATCATTCCCTGTCAGCAGCTATGCTCATGAAAACATTTCTAGTAAGGATGAAGGAGGCAGGCTGTACACTCAGACACAGGGCTGGTGGTGTGTCCAGGCTGCTGTGAATTACTGTAAATGTCACAACCCTCATTCCTTTTTGAAGTGGGTGTTGTAAGAAGTGTGTCCATTTATCATGACAGCCTGTGTCGGAGGTCCCCACAGCATTCTTTCCTACATGGAGAATGTTTTCTTTGTGTCACTAAAACAACAAAACTTCTCAGCCTGCAGTCATGCCACGGGGAGAGAACTCAGGAAGGGGATGTGAGTGACACAAAGCAAAAAGAGAGAGAGAGGAAGAAGGAGGAGGAGGAGAAGAAGGAAAGAAAGAAGGGGGAAAGAAGGGAGGGAGGGAGGGAGGGAGGGAGAGAAGGGTACGAAGGAAGAGACCAGATTCCACAACTAAAATGGCTCAAACTTGGATTAATTTAATTTGAGTCAAATTTAGATTTAATGTGTTCCTTGTTGGAGTTCAGCTTCATGATCATCTGCTTTTTCCAAATAGCAGCCCCTAATTTGCAAGCCCCAGTATATTGTTCCCTTTAATAACACCCCCCTGTGATGTGGAAGCTTACTACTGCCCTGAGCATCCTGATTGGCAGGAAGAGTAAAAGGAAGCTCTCAGTGGCCACACTCAAGGCACTTTCTCCTGTTCTCTGTAGCTGCTGCCAGGCTAAGACATTAGCCTTCTGCTCAAAAGCTGAGTCCTTGGGTTAGACCTTCAGAGGATCAGCATCCTTGAGTTCAAGTCCAGTTTGGCCTCTGAGTGGTTCATCTCTCAGGAATCTAGGGCAGTGAAGGGTGAGAAGTGCAATAACCTTTGTATTTCTTAAGGTAGAGTTCTCAGACACAGACTAAGTACTGTGTGTGTGTGTGTGTGTGTGTGTGTGTGTGCGTGTGTGTGTGCATTTGTGCAATGTGGAAACCAAGCGTAGGCCCTGAAAAGTATGTGATGTTTAGTTTTAAATAATAACTTGCCATAGCTTAAAATCACTTGAGAAGAGAGCCTCAGGTGAGGGAAATGCCTAGAGTAAATTGGCCTGCGAGCATGTCTGTGGGGATTGTCTTGATTCTTAATTGTCATAGGAAGACCCCATCCACTGTGAGTGGTACCATTCCCTAGGCTAGGTCCTGAACTGTGTAAGAGAAGAAAAAGCTATCTGAGCCAAAGCAACAAGCAGGCAGCATGGCTGTGTTTGTTCTCTGCTCTTGACTGTGGATGTGATACGACTGTCTGCTTGAGTTTCTGCCTTAACTCGCCCTCAGTGATGGGACTGTAAGGTGAAAGTGTAAGCCCAATAAGCCTTTTCCTCCTCTAAGATGCTTTTGGTCAAGGAGTTTTATCACAGCAACAGGAATAAAACTAGAGCTAAGTGAATATGGTGGATCTTCCAACAGGAAAACAAGTCGCTCCTCCTTCCTACTTCATTGCTTCTGCTGTTTAAAAACTATTTCTCGTATTATTGATAGTGGTACAAGTGTTCTCCCTACCCATTTAATGCAGGGACTAAGTTGATACATTTTGAGATGTTACTTCATTTTCTAAGTCCCACTGCATCCATCACATTTAAGCCAGCATGCACACACGTGGTCCGCTGAGCTGCCTTTCAACACTGTGGAATAGAGCTAAGAGTCCACTTAATGATGTTGTACATGACGAGGTGTTTGTTTCCAGTAAAGTCTGTACCATGTAAAGCGAATGGCTTGATTTAAGTGTGTGGTGTGACTGTGATTGCTAACTGAACGCACAGCAGCAATACTGCAGCGATCACCATGGCAACCGGTGAAAATAATGGCCCCCTTCGGGAATAAAAAAGATTTCAGATCCCCTTGCAATCAGCAGTGTTGGCGGTTTGCAGTAGAGGTGGTTTTCAGTGATTGTTTCAGACTTTATGGGCAGAAGACGAATGGACAAGAGGATTTTCAGAAAATAAATAGATTTGCAACAACTCATGTGATAATCTAAGCCATGGAGAAAAGAGAGACAGCAGTTCCAGTAGTTGATGAGCAGGTGCCTAGGGTATTCCATCCATAAGGCTGTCCCCTGGCTGCTAGAAGCCTGGTCCCTATCCCTCCCGCACAGAATGACTCTGGATGACCCCGGTTGACCTATATGGCCATTAGAGACTTTGCACATATTCTTATTGGAGGCAGAAATACTAGTGAGCTGAATGAAATGGAGCAAATAAATATGCAATGCCTTCTCGGCACATGGAGAGCACTCAGTGCACGGTACTTCAGATTCTCAGGATAAAATTAAAATGAGTACCTAGATTGCTCGTAAGAACGATAATAGTCTTTCAAAATATAAAATGTAGAGTACTGCAGCAAGCAGCTCTCATGGAGGTATGCACTGCAGGTTGAGGGGTATACCTGTTTCTTCTACAAGGTCTGGTGCTTTATTGGACCTCTCTGTACACCTTTGGGGTGCACCAGCACTACTGCCCTGAGACATGGAAGCACAGTTTCTTTATGAAATTGCACATCCCCTGGGATTTGATGAAATTTGAGTTTACTTGTGGAATCTGAAGTAAAGGCCCTGTCTGAAGACCTCTCCACTCCATCCAAGGGAAGGAGGCCTTCCTCACAACAAGGCGGCCTCGGGAGCCTCTGGCTTTCAGATAATAGAATGGAAAGAAAACAGAAAGAAAAGCCAAGAGAGCTCATTTCCCATTTTATTTCAGGATGTGCTGTGGAAGAGGTAAGAGATGATTTTGATATGAGAAATTATCTCTCCAAGGTCACATCATGCCTGAAATAGTAGTGTTTTCTAAGCAGAGGGGAGTGGGAGAGTCAGCGGATGGAGAGTTTCGGTTTTGGCAAGATGCCTCAAGCCCACGATTCTTTACTGTCTATTATATGCTCGAGCATCTGTTAAAAGGGTAATCCTGATTTAAATGTGTGTGCATTACGATAAGAGGAGAAGTCTCTGGACCATGTTCAAGAAAAAAGCGCTAACCTGTATGCCTAGGAGACTCCCGGACGTGTCTTCCTCACTTCGTGTTGCAGTTCGGTGAGCTTGGCTCAGAGAGTGTCCGTTGAAAGTAATGTATAAGCAGTGACTTTCATCCTGAGCTGAATCAAACCCCAAGGGGATCCCATGACCGAGGCCTCTCACTGTGCCTTCTTAGTCCCTGTGGGCTGTGAATCCACCTTGTCCTGGGAGTGAGGCCCTCTCGAGGTCCACTCTTTTTTGAGCTTGGCAGGCAAAAGTAACCACCAGCTGGGGCTGCCCACTAGGGTGGCCCTGTATTTTATTTTATATCTCTTTTTTCTGATTAAAACTTACTTTTTTTAAAAAAATAGCATGATGCTATGAACGATGAATTTATTTTTGAAGCATTTCAATAAATACTCTCTTCTGGGTTTTTGCTATGGTTCCACTTTAAGACAGGGTCTTATTATACAGCTATGACTGGCCAGGAACTCACCATGTAGACCAGGTTGGCCTCTTTATCTCACATGCTAGAGTTAAAGGCATGCCCCACCACACCCAGCCCTGGTTTCTAGTGACAGTACAAGTGTCAGCAATCAACAACCTACAAGGAAAATGACAAAGTGAACTCCTGCATAAATAATATAATGCCGGGTGCATCCGTTGCCTACTTGGGAATACTTACATATAGGTCAGCAGATGCTAGTGCTGGAGAAAGTGGTTTGAAGGAATTGATTAAGTAGGGGCTGCTGCGTACGTATTCATGGTTGTACAACACAGATGGGAAAGGGGATTTCCAGAACGGTCCTTCCATCACTGCTTTACATTGTGAGACATGTACACTTTCCAACCATCTTTAATTTACTATCTTTACTTGGCACTCAGCAATTCAGAAACGTCACACCAGTTCTATTTCAAGTGCGTGCAGGAGCTCAAGCTGCCGTTTATAAAACACAAAATCCGTGTAGCTGTCAGGTTCTCAGTGCTATGCAGATAAGGCATGCCTGTTAGTGCCTTCTTGTTTCCATATATTGCTATCTAACAGGTAAGCAATTTCTCTTGAGCTCGAAATGTAAGAACCAACTGTCCATTAAGCTAAAAGTAGAGGTTTAATATTTTGGACAAACATCTTTGAACTGACATGAAAATGTTAAAGATGATTTAGGAACTGTCCAGCGTGAAGCTTATTGAGTCACGGCCTGAAATTCTCAAACTAGAAGAGGAGCGGTTTTTGTTGTTTGTTTTGTTTTTTTCCCCAGCTGCACTGCTTTCTTCCTTTCCTTAAAAAACATACTGCTTGTGGGGTAAGACTACATCCTTTTGACTGAATAGCATATGCTCTCACGGAAATTGTATTCGCAAAAATGTTCAGATTGTTGTTACATTGCTAATGTTGCTGCTGTGTGGATAAGCACAGACACTGGCCTACCTAGGAAACATTTCTGGTGTTTATGAGATCAGCCTTCCCGCCGAGAAGAAATACCAGGTTTCACTTTACGTGATAGTTCCTTTAAATCAGTTTATCTAGGAGCCCCAGTCCTTACCCTACAAAGCAGAGAAAGAGCACTGCAACTTCCTGGCTCTCCACTCCACTTACATTGCTCCCATGGTGCAATGTAAGAATTCTGCTAGAATTCACAGAGGTAGCTGCCCAGAAACGCTTCCGTAGGTGACAGTGTCCAGGGATAGGAAGCTGCTGTTCGGGATCTGCAGTTTCTCTGAGAATCCTCCATGATGGGAGGGTCCCCGAGCACTGAACCTCCACATGGCACTTCTGTAGCAGGATTCGTTGTTCACTCTAGTGTGTGCCTTACTATGTTACATATTTGCAGAGGCTGGGAAGGACAACACAATGAGATAGAACTTCTGTTACCTTTCTGTCTGTTTGGGGTCTGTGGTAACTGCTCTGTATTAAAGAGAAGCCTTTGTATGTGCACACATGTGTCCTTGTAGGGCTGGATGTGCAGGTATGTGTGTGTGCGCAGAACAGACACAGAAGAGGAGAGGGGGGTGTTATGTGGAAATTGGAAGGTGTAAGAAACGTTGACTTGAAAACTTGCTTCCAAAGACTGCTTGGTCACTTAGTGTGCTAAAGAAAAGCTCACAGAAAGTAAGACCTAAGCACTGGTAGAATGCCAGAACTTTCTTTACAAGATACTCTATCGCAGGGTATATGTGGATGTTTCTAGGATGTCTCTCCAGTTTTGGTAGCCACTGAAAATCTTTCTGCTCCAAGACTCACTTCTCCAGGGGCTCTTCAGCATTGCTTCGTGAACCTGGGATGTCTTCCACCCCTGCACCCCAGATAAGCTCCAAGGACTGGGAGCTAGCACGCCTGCTCAGGACTGGCCCCTAAAGAAATACCCTCCTTATAGAAGACTATGTGCTCTGCATCTGATGCTCTGAACCTCCTGGGGGTACTGAAGTGTTCTGAGGGGGATAACTATGGGGGGATGCGTTTTCAGCTTAGAGGAAACAGCCACTCATTAACGGAACTTCCGTGATGGTCTGTGGTGAGTTTTTGTAAACAGTGCCAGAGTTCTGAGGGTCCTGGCTTCCCCTCCTTTCTGTCCTCCATAAATAAGCTCATGCTGTCCTTTTTGCAGAAGGGGCAATGGCTGTGTTTCCCTCCCATCTGCTCTCTGCAGGCTGGAGGGCAGCCCTGCCCCAGCTGCTGTACCCAGCAGAGCCTGGCTGCTGTAAACCTAGCTGTGCTGAGAGAGGACCTCCAGCCTTGGCAGCCAAATGCTCACCAGAACGCCTCCAAAATCCACAGTGGATGCGTCCCGATTGGAAGGGCCAAGCTGTCATGGTGTAATTTGCAGCTAAGCCTGGGCTGTTCCCAAGTGCTCAGTTTTGATCAGCTTCCCAGGGTAGTGGGGAGCCGGGGACAGCAATTCCATCCAGGGGGCGAGAGAAATGAGGGAGGAAACTTCCAGGAGGTTTAGGTCTTAAAGGTGGTCACTTACTCAAAGACCCCTTTGGGTAAGACAGTGTTCTGCAGGAGCAAGTTGGTAAAGAGCATTATTCTCTAGTCCCAGGAGCCTTAGCGACTAGGGACAGGTGGGAGTGAGTAGGACGGAGCTCCGCCACTTGCCCCTCTTTGGGCACTCTGTGCAGCACAGGAAAATAGGCTCAAGCAGCTGAGTCAATGGATGAAGATGGGGTATGAATGGAGCTATGCCAACTCTCTGCAGTACTGGGGCACCCTGGGTCTCATAGCAGGGTTCACCTCTTTACATGCCTGTGCGTACATCCTCCACACTCGAGTGTTGAAAAGCAGAGTGGCCTTCAGATCAGATGCCAGGTTCCTGTCCTAGCTTGTCACTTTCCTGCTGAAAGGTAGAGATAACTTGACCTCTATAAGGTAGCCCTGTGTCTCCCTAATGCCCCTTGCATGGTACGCAGCAGAACAGTGCCCGTGAACAGGCCTGCAGTGCGTGGCTATGAGAGTGGTGGGTAGTACCTGTTTGTATAATGACACTGGATAGCAATCTTCCCCCCCCAATATGCTGCAAACATGAGCACCAGAGCTAGGGTGATGAATCAGTGGGTAAAATGCTTGCTGTGAAACAAAAAGGACCTGAGTTCAAATTCCCAACACCTACGTAAAGTGAAGTGCAGATGTAATTGTTGAGTTGGAGAGGAAGAGACAGATTCATCCCTGGTGCTCAGTGGGCAGCCAGTCTCAATGAATCAATGAGCCCCATGTTCTGTAGGATGCCCTGTGTCAAAAATAAGATATGAAATAACTGAGGAAGACACTTGATTATCTCTGGCCTCCACACACATGTGCACACACATGCACATGCTCCTGGATCTGAACATATACACACACCCTGATACCGACACACAATATGAGCACTGAAAGTTTTCTCAAAGTTCTTATTTTTAAAACTATACTCTGCTCATAGCTGGATGGTGGTGGTACACGCCTTTAATCCCAGCACTTGGGAGGCAGAGGCCCGTGGGTCTCTGTGAGTTCAAGGCTACCCTGGTTAACAGAGAGCGCCAAAACAGCCAGGGCTACAAAGAAGAACCCTGTTTCAGAAAAAACAAACAAAATACAAACTATACTCTGCTCCATCTATCCTAAGAGTAATGGGAGCTAAATAAAAGGAAATAAGTGGGATGGAGAGATAGCCCAGTGCTTACAAGCCATGACTGCATTTGTAGAGGACCAGGGTCCTGTTCCCAGCACACGCATGGTGGGTCATAAAAGCCTGTAGCTTCATTTCCAGGAGATCTGATGCCCTCTTCTGGCTTCTGTAGGCATTACATTCATATGCACATACCCACACATAGACACACACCTATGTATGTGATTAAAATACTTATTTTTAAAACAAGAAAAGGGAAAGAAAATGACTTGTCATACTAGCAAGCAGTTTATAAAAATATTTTATTTTTAATTATGCACATGTGCGTGTTTGGGGGGTGAGGTATACAAGAATGCAGGTGCCTGAGGAAGCTAGAAAAGGCATTAGATCCCTGGAGCTGGGTTACAGATGGTTGTGAGCTACCCAGTGTGGGTGCTGAGAACTGAACTCAGGTCCTCTGCAAGAGCAGTGTGCACTCTTAACCACTGAGCCACCTCTACAGGTCTCTTAAAGTTTTAAAGGTAAGTTTTAAAGGTAAGATTTTGAAGAGCTTGGAAATGAAAACATGTTGTCTTTCACCCATTTGTGGCAGTTCACATGTGGACAGGGGCCTCTGGAGTCCTGCCAGCATTTTAAAGTTATAGATAAAGAAATGATCCCAACTTAATTTGTACAGATGTTGCCAGTAACTTCTAATAATGAGTGCAATTTGCAATACATGCTCACCATGTAATTTAGCACAATAGGACTAATATTTAATCAAGACTCAGGATTAATAGAAGCAAGAACAAAGTCTAGGTCCCAAGCCTTTGTAGAGATGGGGGTCTCTGTGGGTACCCAGATAGAGATCCTGTAGGTACCACCATTCCCAATAGCCCAATAATACTCCCACCATGCTTGTCTAGTCTCTGGAGAGGAAGCAGTGTCACTTACTCATCTGGCAAGGGTCTCCATGTTTATGTGCCTCAGTTTCCTATCTGAAAAATGAAGATGATGAAAAGGATCTAATATCTCACTGTTGTGAGACCCAAGTATATTAGTGGTATCAGGCACTTAGGAAGTAGCACACAACACTCAACAGATGTGGCTCATGAGGGTGTCCTTCATCCCAAAAGTAGGTATGTGTTTGTATTAGGCAGCTTCTCATTGCTGTGAGAAAAAAAACCCAAGGCAGGCTACTTTATAATGTAAAAAATAAAATTTTGGCTTCTCGTTCTGGAAACAAAATGTCTGAACATTGTGGTGTGATTTGGAGATGCCCTCCCCACCCCAGGTCCCAGACTGTATCTTATCATGGGTGGGAATACCCAAGTACGTCTTTCTGTGGGCTATCTCTCCCTGTGCTACTTTTCTCCCTGCTGTGACCAAATACTGACAGTAAGCAAGGATTTATTTTAGAACCTGGTTTGAAGACACAGTCTATCATGGCAGGGAAGGCCATGGGACCAGCATGGAACCAACTCTAAACCCGGTCCTCCTAGCAACCAACGCCTTCTTCTACAAGTTGCCTTGGTCATGATGTCTTTTCACACTAACAAAGTCATCGATACAATACTGGAGGTGACTTGTCTTTATCGAGTTAAATTAGCCATGCTGAAGTGTAGAAGCCATTTGCATTTGTTCATATAGGGTGCTGTGTGTCTATCCCTTCTGCCCAGTATCAACATATCTGCATTGGTCCAAAAAGAAATCCCATCCCCTAGCAACCAACTTTCTCCAGCTAGGTTCCTCTTACTTAAGGCTCCACAGCCTCCCATAACAGCACCAGCAGCTGGAGACCAAGTGTTCAACACATGAGCCTGTAGAAAATTTTCATATCCAATCCACAACACCCCCGGTACTCCTGCAACTGATAGGGTTGGGTTGACAGTTCTTCACCCTGCTTCAATCCGATCACTATCCAAATCCACCTGTAAATACCACAGTTAACATGTCTACCCTTTCAATACCATTAACTCATGACTTTGTGGTTTAAAGTCCTCCGTGTGTTCTGGGGATCGGTCTTATCACACCATGGCAACATAGATGACATGTGGCGGTTTGAATGAGAACATATCCCATAGGCTCTGGCATTAGAACATTTGGTTTGCAGCTAGTGGCACTATTTTGGGGAGCTTTGGATAGTGTAGCTGGAGGAAATACCTCACTGGGGTTGGGCTTTGAGATTAAAATCTTTCTACTACTTTGAGTTTGCTCTATCCGCTCTGGGCTTGCAGTTGAGGATATAGCGCTCAGCTTCCTTCTCTGGATACAAGCCCACTACTCACTGCCATGCCTCACCACCATGATAGACTCTAATTCTTCTGTGACCATAAGCCCAAATAAACTCTCTTCTACAAGTTGCCTTGGTCATTATGTTCTATTACAGCAACAGGAAGTAATTGACCCAATCTTGTTGGTGACTTGTCTTTATTGAGGTAAAATCAGCCATGCTGAAATGTATAAGCCACCTGCATTGTGTGTCCATCCCCTTTGCTCAGCTCCAACATATCTGCATCAGTCCAAAAGGAAATCCTGATTCCATGAAGCACCCTCCTCCTGGTTCTTGGCAACCACCAATCCACCTTGTACACCTATTGATTCACACATTCCTGTTATTTTATGTAAATAAGCTCATACAGTGTGTGACCTTTTGAGTCTTGCCCCTTTCCTTTTACAATATGCCTTATAGCTCAGCTTGGCCACACTGTGTATTAGTCCATTCTGTCCAGACTGGAGACTCTCCCTGTGTGTGGGTATGCCTTCTTCTGTTTAACCACTTGTCTTCAGCTGGGAATTCAGCTTGTTTCTGCTTTAATAGCTGTTATAAGGGTACAGCTATGAATATTTATGTACACATTTTTGTTTGAACACCTGTTTTCAATTCTTTGGGGGCATCTACATACCTATGGGTGGATTATACATAATTCTAAATTTAAAATTTGAGAATCCACTAATCTCTACTTCAGTTCATGTTGATCTTGCAAGGGGCTTCAGTTTGATCCCAGCACCCACACTGAGTGACTCAAAACAGCCATGTCTCACAACTACCTGTAATTACAACTCCGGGGAATCTGATGCCCTCTTCTGGCCTCCCCAGGTACCTGCACTTGCATGTACATATTCACACATAGACACACAATCAAAGATAAAATAAATCTTTTTTTTAGAGTACCAGGACCTCCCTTCCAGCTGCTGCCGGGCTGATGGCTCCCAGCTGTCCTCGTTTTTCCTAGGCTGTGGCAGCACGGCTCCATTCGCTGCCTCAGCCTTTGTGTCTCCTTCTCTTCTTACAAAGACAAGTCAGTGGACCCGGGCCTCGCCCAGCTCATCTCGGCCTCATTTTAACTATTCACAACTACAGAGATCCTCTGTCCAAATAAGGCTACAGTGTGAGGCCCCAGGAAGACTCGACTCAGTGGCTTCCTCTTTGCCTGTCCTCATCCTTGAAGGTCTCAAGCACCCCATCACGTGGGGCTTCTGAGACCAGCTTCTGCCTCTACTCTACAGTTCCAGCCTTAACCCATGTCCCTGGGGCATTTTCAGAGGCGAGGCTAAGTCAGAGAATTAAGCATGTATGCTTAATCAACTTCTGGTCTCTCTTAGGTACTTGACCAGCTTAGAAAAATCACTGCTTAATTGAAGACTGTTTCCTTCAGTCTGATCTAAGTATGATCCAGCAAGTTGATGGCATTTAAAGATTCTTTGGTTGATTGCTCTCATTTCTACATTTTAAATTTTAGTTATTATCATCAATGTTTGTATGTGAATGCGCAAGCACAGTCATGCCGTGACATGCACGTGGAGGTCAAAGGACAACTTTCAGGAGGTGATTCTCTCCTTTTACCCTATGAGGGTCCTGGGGACCACACTCAATGGGTCAGCCTTGGCTGTAAGCACCTTTACAAAATGAACCATCTCACCAGCAAAGCTTTCTGTTTGTACAAACATTGAGGACACAGAGTTGGGCAATGTTAGAGGTGGGGCTTGTGTCCTTTCTCTTTGCTATCTCACTTAGAAAGGCCTGGGTTCCAGAGAAAAGTTCTGGGTAGGCATATCTGTCTTGTTCACAAAATAAAGACAGCTTATAAGGACCATTGAGGAGCCCTTCCCGAGCCATGAGGCCATGTCAAGTACAGTGAATGTCTGGCTCTCTCCAGAAAAAGAATATGTCTGTCTTGCCTCTGCCGTGGCGTCCTCTCTGCTCCTTCTGGCCTCTCCACCTGCATGGTGTGGCATTGGGCAGATGATGTGCTCATCGATAATGGAGTGAGAGCTCCGGTCCAGCCTTCCTGCCCTCACAGATTCCACCCTGGTTTAACTCAAACATTGCTAAATGCAGTAGAATAAACCCACTGGAACACTGAAGCCTGGTTCTGCTTCCCTTATTACACTTCTTCCTCATGGGTTGTGACATTTCCTACCACGGAGGTCTCTTCTCCTTTTAACAGAGCAAGGAGCTCTCTCTTAGAGGACATAAGAGTCTTGATTCTCTGTTGATAAATACTTGAGGCAATAGGACTCTTGTGTTTATAGAAAAATTGGTTGGGTGGGGAAGAAAACTCGTTAGCCCTTTGAGGGAGGGGAGTAGAGGCTATTTCATTCACTCACTAGACAAATATTTATTAAGTACCTATTTTAAGGAAGAGGAGGCCTTTCCCAGGTGGAACAGGATAAATGAAGCTTTGCATGCGGATGTTTAGAGTTCCAGACCCACAAAATGCTAACATTGGCTTCTGCCAAGAGAAGCAACGGGTATTTTTTTCTTGGGGATAGGGAGATTCAGTAAATATTTTTCAGTGAATTTTTTTGGACTTTACAAAATGTGTATCCATTTGTCCTGAAACGAAATGGTTGTCTGTTTAGATGTGCCCCACACTCATCCTGATGAAATCTTACACAGTTCAGGAGCAGGGGCATATCCAAGACTATTGGAGTTTACCCATGGATATGTGGGTGTCTGTATTCTGGGTACTTGTAAGGTAGCCTGAGTTTGAACTATGGCTTTGTCATTTTACTGAGTGTCAGGGCTGGTTGCCTGACCTCTTTGATCTATAGAGCCCTGTGAAACAGGCACCATGGAAGACTTGCACTGTTCTAGAAAGGTAACCAAGGCCAGAGGACTAAACTGTAGTCTTGCTGGAGTGGGGACTAGGTGTTCTCTGCAGGTCTTATAGGAGCAAGCCTTCCTGGACTGGGCTGCTTAGGATCTAAGGGTCAGAGGCTCAGCTCCAGTGGCATTCCTACTGGAGCATAGTTCTGTCTCCATGCTCATATGGAAGTACCTCTTCCCCTGGGGTCCAGGATGCTATATGTCCTATGTGTACTGGGGGTTTGTGGCTTTGGAACTAAAAGAGTAGGCCCTCCCCAGAAGCCCTGCTCAGCACCAGCATATACAGAAAGAACCAGAAGTAAAATGGTTTATGCTGCCTCCGCCTTGATCACTTTTGAGCTGAATTCATTTCAAAGTGTTTGTTTATACTCCATAAAGGCCCATCATCAATGGCAGGGGAGCTGCACCTCAGTTTATTCCTGAGAGTTAATGAACAAGCTGGGGGGTGGTGACTACTCTATATGGCTGGCCTTGATCACATGACCACCCTGTCCAGACTCAATAAATTGTTGCAGAAGGTCCAATGAGACAGGCAGTGCCAACAGCTTCTCTCACCTCTCCAATTTCCCTGGAGACGTGAGAGTTTATGCTCTGCTCACTTTATACACTCTGAGAGAGGCAAAGCTGGTCCAAGGCCACTCAGCTTGTGAATGGGAGCCCATGTCTTAACTTTGAGATCCAGGCATTTCCAATGAGCATGCTGCAGAGACAGCAGCCATGGTTACAAAGATGCTGGAAAAATAATCAACAGTTTGGCACTTTAAACCTAGAATCCCTCACTTCCTTGATCTTCTAAATATTATTATTGAAATAGTGAGGACTGTTTACTTAGGGGGAAGGGATTTCCATATAAAGACAACAGAATTTCCCTCCCAATTCTGTGTGATGATTACCAGTCCTCCATGGCACATAATCAAGGGGACATGTGATTGGCTCCCTACACCCTTGGTGATAGAGAGGCAGGCCTTATCCAGCCACAGCCATAAGCCAACAGCCCAAGGCAAAGGAGGAATGGTCACTCTGTTTATGGAGCATACCCCCGTCCTGAGGGGCATTCATTTATTCATTCACTCATTCACCCATTCTGCAAGTCCGTATTGGTAGCCCCCAGATGTGAGGGCCCCTGCAGGCTGTGAGCATGGCTTGACTTTCCCAGCCTCTTCAGCCCTTGTTATTTGCTCTGCACAACCGACTCCACGTGTTCATATCCTCAGTGTTTCCCTATACAGAATCCCCATTTTGCGTGATTTGCCCAAACTGCTCTTGCACTTGGAAAATGGAACTTGGAAAGCAGGCTCCTTCCAAGTGCCTGGCTCTGCAGAGAAGTCTTGGCTGGGAACTAACCTTTTCCCTTGCCTGAGAAATAGCAAAGCTGCCCACTCAGTGAAAAATAGACATCATCTACACATCTGGGAAGAGGCTATGCTGCCAACAACTTTTCTCCTGGTGGCTATCCTTATTGGTGTATTAAATAGCTAATAACAGACCCATTAAGCCACTGGCAGGTGAGAGCAGTTGTCCCCAGAGATGTTGCCATCTCACCCTGAGTGCCTCCCAGATATGTATATGTACACACTGTGAGCTATAGTCTCCAGAATAATTGATTTTAATTTGTATGGAAGAATCAATGCTGCAGGAAGAAAGCCAATGTCCTGAATGCGCCATGCTATGCGATGGGTAATTTCCTCTCGACTCCTTTCAGCCAAGGAACTTCCACTGGGGTGTTAAATTTCATGACTGAGGGAGAGGTGAGGGACCCATGTATCATAGAATTGAATTGAAAGTGAGGAGGTGGGGGTGAGGGTGCCTGCTAGGGGGAATTCAAATGTGCCCTAAAAGACTGAGTCCTAATTAATCGCTTCAGCAATGTGTGAATGGAAAGAGGGGATTTGAGAAGTTTGTCACAGCATTACTGCAGTCATTATTTAGGTAGTGATGGGAATAGAAAACACATTTATAAAGTGAATCTGTAGAGATGCTGATCAGAGGGTAAACCACTGGGGACACACAGAGTTAGTCAAGAAGGCTCCCGGCTGGCTGGTAGCTTGCTGGTATGGGTAGATGTTTCCATGACTTTGTTGTGGCACCATCTGCTGGTCATCTTTGGCATTTGCCCTGGCTGGTGTGGGTAGATGTTCTCATCACGCCACCTGCTGGTCATCTTTGGCATTTGCCCTCTAGTTTCAAGTGTGCAAGTGCAGGAACAGTTCCATCTAGTATGCTTTTGAATTCAGATACTAAGCTGAGAAGAGCCCATAAAACCTTAACCAATCATACTTTAATTATGTGAAATCTTCTTGGATACCCGCAAGCTTCCTCTACAATACTCAGTACTTTGCTATTGTCTGTCAGCCCCCCCTGGGCAGTGAGCATCTTGGAGCCCTGTCCCCCCACTCATGCATCCTCATATTGGAACCCAGGTTCAGGAGGTGCTCACCTATGGGTGACCTGGAAGAGCCAGAACAGAGGTGGTGCCAGGAGCACGTGTGTAGTATGCAGTGGCCACTGTCCTCTTGCTGGCTCAGAGCAGATCATGAACAGGGCTAATCTGGGTTCTACCACACATCCTAACATTGTCACAGGGCCTCAGATCACAGACCCTCAGAAGATGGAAGATAGTCTCTGAGAGTCAGGAAACTTGCAGAGTGACAGATATTGAACCCAGGTATGTGCTTCACCAGTCTTTCTCCCTGTTCTCAGTGCACTGCCAGGCTGATTTCAGGACACTGAAATGCTCAAGGCTGCTCTTGTATCAACCCTTCTAGAGCTCAGCACCTCACTAGGCAATAACACAACTTCTGCTTGACCTTGGCTTGTGAGATCCAGACCAGCATCTCCCTGTACTCAACAGTAGTAGTATCCAGTATTGCTGTCCACCCTGGCTTAGCAGCAAATAAAAAATCAAGAACATAATTCTGTCCCCCAGGGCAAGACTGGTGAGGGCCCCTGGCCTTAGAAGGCTTTCTCCAGGCAGCCATCTGTTGACCATCTGATTCTCTGCTCAGCTCGGGAACCATGCAGGCATACCTCCAACATGCCAGGCTTGGAAGAGCTGCACTTCATGGAGTGCAGTGAGGTTTAGGAGCAAGCTCAGTCACCGTGTCTTTTCCAGTCTTTTCCAGTAGGTGGGTGGGGATGGGGCAGGAACCCTTGAACTCATTGAAATCTCCTACTGGAGAGTGTGGCCTCCCCAGTTAGAGTTGAAACACTCAAAGGGAGCATGTTTGTCTAACACTGTCAGTTAAACCAGACTTCTTCCATGAGATGGGAAATACCTGTTGATCCAATGAACAAACAAATCTGGACAAATAAAAAAATAATCCCTATTACTATCTCCTGGTCACACTAAAATCAGCATTTCTTTAAAAATGCATGAGCTCTGTGATGTTTCCCAGTGTGAAAGCAAGCCATTTTATGAAATTGGTGTGCATTTTCTATTAAAGAGGAAAGTATCTACTTATTAATATTCCCAAAGGGTAGCTTTTGGGTTTTGCTGCCGGGCTGCTGTTATAATTCTCTATAATTATATGGTGCTGATTGTAGTTTGCCAACAGAGCGTCAATAAAATGAAATGTAACCCTGGAACTAACACACACACACACACACACACACACACACACACACACACACACCACTCTCTCTCTCCTGGAATTCTCTTGCTCAGAATATGCAGCCTTACTGTTATCTGGGTCCAGGGAAGCAAAAAGGATGTCCCACTGCAAGCCTAATCACTGTGACCAGAAGGGGTCTCCTACAGAATTCAATCTTTGCAAATAGGGAGGATTTCCATTAGGGGACCCGTTGTGATGATCTAGAAGTAGAGGGAGAATTCTATTTCTATTTCTTTGTTTTTGCTTTTTGATGGTGAAGGAAATTGAACCTAGGGTCTTGCACCTATTGGGCAAATGATCTACTACTGGGTTATACACCCAGCCCATGAATCCCATGTTTGAGCAGTGTTAGGAGCCACTGGCAGAAAGGAGTCTGACAGAAGTTAGCATTAGGGGGCGGAGCCATGTAGGAGCCAGGAAGTAGACCCTCTCTAAACACTGAATCTGCTGGCAGTGTCATCTTGGGTTTACAAACTCTGGAACTCTGAGGAATTTCTACTCTTCGTTTGCCATCCAATCGAAGGTGTTTTGCTCTAGTAACCTGAACTGTGAAGGGGGTGGGACTTGCTTTATTTTGCTCAACTTTGGACACAGTCAGTGCCATTAAATAGTTGAACGGCTGCATATGAATAAGCGAGTGAGTGAATGCATGGATGCATGAATGAATGAAGCTACCTCAAACTGACTTGTATTGGACTGGAATGTGACCCTGCCTCTTTCATTTTCTAGATATGTGTCTTCAGCCAAATAGGATGTGGTCTTTCTGGGTGTGGTTACCTCTGTAGTAAAAAAGACCGCAGGAAGCCATGGTCCCTCTGTGCACTGTGCATCAGGCAGGAAGGTGGTGAATTGATATTTTAGTACTAGAAACAGAGTACCCTGGTCTAGGGAAAGGCAGGTGCTACATGGAGGGCATGGGTTCCTGGAGTGGCTGGCCTGGGCCAGACAGGGGAAGGAACTTTCCTGGTAGAGCATACTAGAGAGACTGTCCCCAGCACAATCTTGGAGCTGCTGAGATGCAGAAGGCAGGAGGCCCATTGAGGCAGGGGTCCAGGGAAGATGCTGGAAAGGCAAGAAGGGGGACCTGCCCACACTGGCCTCTCCTAGGATCCTCTCTGAGCTCAACTGCTGAGCAGGAGATGGCTATATTTGTTTTTCTTTCACCACACTTGATTTCTAGAGTAGATTTAACCCCTTCCTTCCTGTTACTCAAATGCTTTGTTTCTAATATTTTTGGCTTTTTCGATTTTTATGAACAAAGCTACTGTAAACACCTGGGTTCCAGCCTTCTGTGGACAAGTGTATTTCTGCCTTTGATTTGTAATGTCCATGTGTGGAACCACTGTGATTGGTTCTTGCTTAAGTTTTTAAGATTTTACATTAATTTGGAATAACTAAAAACGTCCACATAAAGTCTGGAGACCTAGCCTTCTTTGGGGAGCTCAGATGTGGCCTGCATCATTGTGTAACCCAAAGCAATCCAGCTTCACCCCGTTTCTTCACATATCACCCCCATCTGTCTCTGTACTCACAGCCTATGACTGCTGTTCCACAGGTGGGCATGCAGGCTGGGTTCAGAGCAGCTCTCCAAAGGCGGGGGGCACAGGACACTCCCCTGCATCCTTGCTGGAGCTCCCTCAGGACCTTGGGATGGGGAACTAGGGCAGACGGGAAGCCTAATTGTTCTACCCTGACTCCAAGCAGCATCCTTTGATAATTTCAAGTAGGGTGCCTTGTCTTCAGACCCTCACCGTGCCAAGTTGTGGGAGGATTTTAATTCAGTTTGGTCTTCCTTAATTTTCTGCAGATACATGAGTTTTAATCTTCTTTTATTAAAAATAAATCCACCCTCTTCACTCTCGTCTCTTGTGTAAATATCTAATTAGGGCAGATGCGTGGCCTGGTCCAATGGGGGTGTGTCACTGTCCCTCAAGAAGGAATTGACTTCAAAGAACTGCTCCTGCCACATGAGCAGTGTTAATTGAGCCAAACAATGTGCATGAATTATTTATAACTGCTCCTCTGGTTATTTGGCGAGAAAATCAAATCCCAAATTGCAGCTAAGAAAAGCAATGTCCCTGCATTATAACTCAGATAAGCGTTTAAGACCCTCTCTGGCACACCCAGCCACGTGAGCATTGAACATGCACAGCTTCTCTGGTGCCTGAGATGTCGTGAGGGCTGAACCTGTTCAAGCCCTGGAGCTGTTCCTCCCCAACCAGCCTGAGTGCTCCTGGGAAAGGGTATAGATGGTACTGAGGGCTACTATCTCACCTTGTCTCTCTCTCTCTCTCTCTCTCTCTCTCTCTCTCTCTCTCTCTCTCTCTCTCTCACACACACACACACACACACACACACACACACACACACTCCATTTTATACTGGACCTTCTGGAAAGGAGAAACCAGGCCCTTTCCTACTGCTGCAATGACCACACAGTCTGAGTGGCATATAAACTGGTGGTCAGTTCATCTGCAGGTGTGAGTTTACCTTTCATTTGCTTGGATGAGCATCACTCCTATGTGCTACGCCCTTTCCTAAAAAAAGAAGGTACTGGAAGCATGTGGCAAGCCCCACTAAAGGTTTAGCACAGCACACCAGCAAGACAAGATAGAACCACAGTAATGAATCCATACCAGTGGCATTTGGACAGCATCCTTTCTATCTGTCTTCTCTGCCCCCTTAGGACACACAGCTATGTTTCCTTGCCTGGGAGCTAGGGTCCCAGGGTTCTGATCTAGAAGAGAGAATGCATCATAGCATAGAAGCTACAAGTTGGGGGCTGCTGACCTGAAGGGACCCGTACACTGGCTTTGGCTTCTTTGTTTTTGAGACTGGGTTTCCTGTAACTCAGCCTGGCTTGAAACTCTGAATGTGCTATGCAACCAAGGGTGACCTTGAACTTCTGATCTTTCTGCCTCTGCCTCCAAAGTATCTAGGTTACAGGTGTGCATGTGGCCTGGACTGATCTTATGCCTCATGCTGGAGATTGTACCCAGAGTCTCATGAGTGCTGCCAGCATTCTGCTGACCAAGCCACATGCCCAGCTTTTCACTATGCTCTGAAAGCACCTCGCCCCTTTAAAGGTGGAATTGCACAATAAGGTAAAAATGCACAGACCTCAAGCCTAAGGTCTGATGGACTTGACAAAAGCATGTCTCCCTTATCTCCCAAACCCCCATCAACAGGGGGCACTGACTGTTTCCCGGGGAACTATGATGGACTGCTAATGTCACCGTCACAGGGGGATAATGCCCATCCCTTCACCTCTGGAATTTAGTCCCTTCAATACGCTTTCTAGAATGTTCTACCCCAGTGGCTGTGGAGGGCATAAGCTAGTCCACTGTGTGCCCTATATGAGGGCACAGACCTAAATCCTCCAGCCTAGTTCCTCGTAGCCTCGATTGGGTGGGAATTACCAGGTTGTTTCATGGAGAGGTGCTGGGTTACTTGTGTGTGCTTCCTTCCCATAAAGCCTTGCAGCAAACAGGTAGATCGATGGTGTCTGTGCAGCAGCTTCTAGCTGTAAGTCACATCCCTGTCATCTTGCAGATCTGTGTCATCTGCCTCTTAAATCTCCTGCCTTGTGGTCCAATTAAAACAGGTCTCATTGACCCAAGCAGAATCCATATCCTGTGGCTCTGATCATGCAGATGGTTCTTGCTTCTCCAGGAAATTGTACAAAGTTGGCTAAGACCTCTGCTGATGACAACCAGTCTCTACCGCAGTGGGTCTGACAGATGAACTCAACAGGAGGTAGGGGGTGGTGAGGGCTGCCATCATATCTGTGATTAGAGGCCATTGCTGTCCTCTAGGAAGTCTGAAAGCTGTCCATGATGATGGGGAGAAAGGGAGAAAAGAATGAAGGAAGAAAAGGAAAGGAACTAAAAGTAGAAGAGACAGGAGAGATGCTCCATGGTTAAGAGGTCTTACTCTTACTGCTCTTGCAGAGGACCCGAGCTTGGTTCCCAGAACCCCTGTCAGGCAGCTTGTAACCTCCTATAATTCCAGCTCCATGGGACCAGGCACCCTCTTCTGGCCTCCACACACGTTTGGTTACTGACCACTGGTAGAGCCGCGGTGCCTGGGTGATTGGCACATTTGCTGAGGCAATTATCCTGAGATTGCAGAAGCTGATTTCAGCAGAGAGAACATTAGTCTATCAAACTGCCTGTGAGTCTCCCCTGGAAGCAGTAATGGAAGTGTTGGTTTATTTATGGGTCTTGATCGAAGGGCATCACTAGCTGATTTATAGCCCAGATAAAGTCAAATAAAAGTCATGAGGGCAGGAAGTGATCTTTCTCTGACTCGTCCATTGAAAGTGTCTGTCCCCATCCCTGGAGCACCCCCAAAACACTGCCCAGATTGCACTGTTGTCTCGTCCCAAGACCCCAGGTGTTCCGTGGAGGGTGCTTCATGAGCAGGACGCAAGATGTGATCAGTGGGGAAACGGAGCTGAGCCAGGGCTACCTGCAGGCTTGGTGAAAATAGAGTCACTGCCTCCCACACATTCTTGTCCCTGAAAGTGGAACCCCATAGCTCCGCTGAGTGTTCCTGAGGCTCTGACATGATGCAAGTTCAGAGAAGGAATGGTCAGCAGTGTGAGGGCCAGTGGTCCTGAAGGAACAGCACATATTTGCCCCT
The DNA here is from genome assembly GCA_026225945.1 of Cricetomys ansorgei. Lineage (NCBI taxonomy): Eukaryota > Metazoa > Chordata > Mammalia > Rodentia > Nesomyidae > Cricetomys > Cricetomys ansorgei. The sequence goes on from JAMJFZ010000597.1 coordinate 27,708,960, forward strand.
CCAAACACACTGGGTCCCCAGCTACAGACACCTGCTTCCCCATCCCCTGACAGCACCCCTATACCTTTGCTGGGAACTGTTGGGACTCACCCCTTTTTCCCTTCCAGCCACCCCTGTAGGTAATACAAGACCAAGAGGTGGCTCTGACTCACAGAAATGCATATTCAAGTGCAGAAAAGAGTTGACAAGGAGCCCAAGGGGGGTGGGGTGGGGGAGGCAAGTGACAGATGGACAGCTGTCAGCAACAATCAAGTCAGGGTGATCTGCATAGTGTACAGGGAGGGCTGATCTGCAGAGCAGAGCGTCCACCATGGCTGGCAAGGGGCCTGGGAGACAGATGAGATGCTGAGGCAGATGAGAGTGAGGTAGCTGCTCAGGATAGCGATGTGAACAGGGGCTGGGAAAACAGAAGTGGATTGGAGAGAGACCATCATTGCTGCAAAGCCACACCTCGAGCTGTGGTAATTTCACAGGTAGTCACATCTGGACACACTTATTAATATGAAGGTACAGTAGTGGTGAGAATGAGAATGTTTATGGCTTAAACATGAAACATACCCCTGACACTCATGAAAATCGGGGTCCAGCCCATGGGCTTTGGGAAGTGATTGAGTCATAAGGGCTTTGATCTCATCAGTTGACTGAGGGGTTAAAAATCTGACAGTGTTTGGGGGGAGGCTTTCCCTACATTGTTTTCCTCAAGTATTCTGTCAGAGCCTGAGAAGCTGACTAGCACAGAAAGTAACCAGAGCTCCTTTCCCAGCGAGTGACCATCACCGTCCAGATTTCCGTTACATGACCTGGCAGTGCCCTCCATTAGAGCTAAGAATTTTTCTGATTGAAAGAAAGGACAGAGACTGAGAGAGTGCGGAGGGAAGGGGCTTTGCTATGCCCATTGATTATCAGTCGTTTTTTGGATAATGAACTTATTTTCTCCAGGTCTATTTGTCTGTTTGTTTTTGTTTGTTTGTTTTGCCTTAACCACTAATGTGCACTTGCTAGTAAAAACTTTGGTTAAGTAAGATCAAAAGATCATCCCAACAAATTTCCTGCCTTTGTTTACATGTAACTTTTAATGACTGAAGAGTTGATTGTGACTCCCATTCACTGGTGTTATAAAGCCCCCATTCCTTATTCTTATGTGACCCCCATTCATCTGTGTGACCACATCCATTAGTCTTACACACTCTTCCTGCAGTTACCACTTGTAGGTTATCAGGGGCTTCCTGGCTTCTCAGGTTGGAAAGTTTGTGTTTTTTCCAATGGGGAAAATCAAAACTTAATCCCTAAGAGTCTGGCTATCTGTGCCTCGTTTGGCCTTGTTGAGAAAAGCGCTGTGAGCTTCCTGTTCTCTAAACCAGTACCTGGCCAGATGTGAACAGACTTTTGTGCTTGTTGATTAAATGAGTCCAAGGATGGTGGAAGTGTGCCACTGAGTGGGATCCTGTGAGTTCCGTGATCAGGTCTTATCACCGGATGAAAGTGGCTGAATTCCTACTGAAGAGGCTCTTCACTTCTCACTCATCTTCAAGAGGGCTTCGTGAATAATTGGAATTATGCAAATTAGCATCCACCACAAAGGGAGTTAACAGGCCTGCTGACAGACTCACAGGTTTACAGGTCTTTACTGGTAGGCTGGGTGGAGTGTGACTCACTTGCATCCATCTCTCTTCCTCTCCTCCTCCTCCTCTCTCTCTTCCCTCTTCCCTCCTCCCCTCCCTCCCTCTTTCCATCTTTTCTTCCCTCTCTTCTTCCCTCCTTCCACGTGGCCAGTACCTGATTATCACGCCACTATGCATCTTCACATGCCCAGGATGACACCTGCCTCCAGCAGGTCAACTCTTACCTATCCGGAGAGCCAGTTACCCCCTGGACTCTGGACAATATCTGCCTGGTGACTTACAGCCTGGCACGACAAGCCTCTCCTCTTTTCTGCCTGCTTTTTTTTTTTTTTTTTTTTTTTTTTGCCTTTGCTTTTTTTTTTTTTTCTTTAATGTGGGAACTCCTTTGCCAACATCTTTTTAAGGATGTTTCCATGTTTGCATTTAGACATTCAATGACCTTTGCTCAAAAGCAATTAAGTTCTACCCTTCACCCACTGAGCTGAGGACTCCCAGTGAGCACCTCTTCCTTTTTAATAAGTGGAGCCATCATCAAAAGAGGCAGGGTCACATGGATGGATACACCTGAAACATGCTGCGTCTGCAGATTTTAATGAATAGCCTTTATACATATATAATTGTTTAAATTTTTCATCCCTGAACATATTCACACCTAAATGTTAGGAAAGGTCCGTGTGGTGTTTTGTTTTGTGTTGCCATTGAAAGACAGTGTTTTATCTGAGTTTTTTTCCCCCCCTTGGAGCATTAAAAAACAATTATCTTGCCAGGTGGGTCACCTTGTCCTGATTTTATAGAAAACAGCTATTAGAAACAGATACTTGGGGACTGGAAACGTGGCTCAATGGTAGAGTTCACACTGCTTTTGCAAAGAACCCAAGTTTGGTTCCCAGCACCCAGATGGTGTTGAGGTAAAAGGCTCACAACAGACTATAACTCCAGTTCCAGGGACCTGATAGCTTCTTATGGCCTCTGAAGGCCCTGCACTCGCAGGTGCATATGTACACAGACAGCCAAGCCTTCACAGTTTCAGTCTGGTACTGGTATAAAATGTGGTAAAGGCAGGAAGGGCCAAGCCTGGAAAGTCTGCTGTGTTCCAGAAAAAGTGGCTTCTATTACCAGCTATCATTTCATAGTACTGGTACGCTCCTTCTGAGATCTGGACTTTCTACATTGAACTGCAGCCCATTGGGTGCAGGTCACCCAGCCTTAACTGGTGAGAGTGAAACAGCTTCCCATTGTCACTCAAGTGTTTGCAGATCTCCTAGTTGATGCCAAGGACTTTCTGCTGCAGGGACTTGTCAAATTTAGCCTGCCCAGAACCTTCACTGCCCTGCCAAACCAAGACCCATGTGTGTGCCAAAGTGAAGGACCCTGGGAAATGGTCCTGAGAAAGATGTCATGGTGCCTTCCATGTCTCCATTCATGTTCCCTTGGTGCGGAGATGGTCCTCCAGGAAGCTGAGGGGGAGCTGGTGGTCTTCATACACTGTTGTATAAACCTACCACTCTCCAAGTATAGATTTTCAACATCCAGTATTAGGCCCTCATATAATTCTAATAACATGGGTTGTTACTAGAAAGTGAGCCTGGGGGAAAGTCACTGCTAGCACAATGGTCCAGGGCCTTCTTAATTCAGCCCCAAACTTCTACCCTCACCCTTCAGTTCTTCCTAGGAAGCTGAGCCCCTGTGGGCTAAAACAGCTATTGTCCCGACAGTGGGTCATGGGCTTCCTTCAAGCCGCTGTGTCATCCCATCTGCTGAAGGTTCTGGTCATGTGCTTCATTTCTGGGGAACTGTGACGGACACCCTGATTGCATGGTCACTGCCTTCATTCTTTAGCCGGGGCTGCTGGAGCTGCTCTTGTAGTTAGTTCCCTCCCAGCTCTGGGAGGTTCCCTGGTCACAAATGGGACTTGGCTCAGCTTTGCATGTCCAGATTCCAGCAGGCTACTTAAACCTTGTCGTGGGAAGTGCTGCAAAAGTATTCAATGGAATAAGAAAGACAGATTCATAGTCAAGTTGATAGAAGGGTGGATCTTGAGTGGAGCAAAAATAAAGTGTGCTTTTCTGGAAATAGACTGCTTTGTTCGTCCCAGCTCTGCAGACTGCACGAGCTCCATGCCTCCTGCGCTTAGCACTTGGCAGGCACACAGCAAATACTACTCAGCTACAAACCCTTGGAGTTCGGCATGGATTTAATTCCTCCTCCACACGTTATTTCCGCACAGATTCGTGTCTGTGCTTACTAAGTAGCCTGTGCAAGTTTTGAGAGTGAATGGACAAGGATCCTCAGACAGGTTGTCACTAGCCTTAGAATACAAGTGGGATGATAAAGAGACAGCAGATGGCTGGACAGGTTTTGATGTCTGCACAGTTTATCTCCCTCTACTGGTCCCATCAGGAAGTTCAGCTCTGGGAACTTGGAGACAGCCATCCCTGCATAATGGGGGGAAGGAACTGAGCTTCATCCTCCTCGAGGGTGCTGACCTGGCCTCCTCTTAGATCACTGAGTGCTTGGCGAGGAGGGTTATTAATGCTTGGGATAAAGCACAATGTTTCACCCAGGAATTCTGCATCTCTGGAGTTGGGTTCAGCCAATTAATAATTCCCAATCAATTACCCTGCAGTTTCCTCTAGTGTATGCAAAGTACCGTGGCAATGTTCAGTAACAGATTGGAAAGAGGAAAAGGCAGTGTGTGAGCTGCCTGACAAAGGAGAGCCCAGGCAGCATGGATCCAATTGAGGGCTCGTGTCCCTAGCAGTCCTGACCTCCAGCATGGGCTTTATAACCCTGCAGGTGACTTTGCCCAGTCTCTCACCTTCCTGAGGCCACTGGTTCTCCATCTCCGAGGGGTCACTGTGTACACGACACCCGTGCAAATGTCAGCCTAGAGCAGGTGCTCACTAAGGCACAGAGCTATTTGTGCCTGTGGCTCACTTTTTAAATTTACAATATGTACTTTGGAACTAGAAAGAGGAGAGGCCACACGTGCTGGTGGCCACCGACTGATTGCTCTGGGATCACTGTTACAATGTACCTGGGACCCTTTCATCCTGGCAGGACTGTCTACTGAGTTCTGGGGTTGCCATGCTCCTTCTGCATCTTCGCTCTTTGGTATCTACAAACATTGGTGCTCCCTATTGGGACAGCCTGAGTGCCATGTGTCTCCTGGCCTCTGTTCTGAGGTCTGGCCCGTTCACATCCTGCGTGGAGGCTTTAGATAGCAAAGTAGGAATGGGACATAGACCAGGGCTGGCTGCGGATGTGGTTCCATGGATAGGGAACACATATCTGCACTGGGCATGTGCCACTGCCTGCCTCCACTGGTCAGGAGTCCTCAAGCAAGGTTTTCTCCACCACAAGGTAGACACCATCACTGTCACCTCTGATGATGGTTGGCGGTGATTGGGCAAAATGGGGAGCCAAGTGTGAATCTGAGGTCACCACCTGTGGGGCTCTAGTATGAAAGAACTTTCTCTGTGTTGAATCCATGCCATTCAGTCTGTCCCCTGCATCCATTCAACCCAGTGAGCACTTAGCTCTCTCCTTAAGCTGTAGATGGCTCTGTGGAGTAAATAATACAGTCAGAGGCAAGGCCAGGAGGGGTCTGTTGGAATAAGCTGGGAGAGCATATTGCCACAGGATAGAAGAGGTAGAGAAGGACGCTGAAGTTGACCTCAATACTGCTTGGTCAGGAGCTCCTAAGCCAGGTCTGGAGGGAATGGATTTGTTCAGCCTAGTGGGAGGGGTCCAGAAAGCACCCAGGAGGGTACCAGCATCTGTTTACCCAAGAAGAACAGCCGCCATAGATACAACTTGACTAAAGAATGGCTGTGGAATGGAGGTGGATGAGCAGTTGGTACTGGGGGTGTGTGGTATCTGGGGTGCCAGATGATTCACGCAGATGCCTCTTGGCCAGTAGTATGGACAAAGGTGGGGTCTGGTCCTACTCTACACTAGTTCACCCTCAGCAATGTGGGAGCCGTGAGCCTTGGGTCCTTTGGCTGGACCTACAGATGTTAGTGACGGTACTATCATAGTGTGGGGAAAACAAAAGAGACTGAAGTCAGCAGGCAGAGTTCTCGGCTCCTTGGAAATCTGCAATTAGTTCGTCTCGTTTCTTCATCCTCCCTGTTGAGTGACAACCACATCCAGGGGCTTCTATCCAGGAACATTCTGAGCTGGTCCTTATCTCTCTGCAGGTGTGCCATGGAGCCCTTCTGTCCACTCCTACTGGCAAGTTTTAGCTTGTCGCTTGCCAGAGCTGGCAAGGGCAACGACACCACCCCAGCAGAGAGCAATTGGACCAGCACAACTGCAGGTAAGGACCCAGCTGCCTCTGTTGCCTCGCACTCTGCCATCTCCCCAGCACCTAGGACTGCTGGGAAAGAGAAGTTAAGTGACTCTTCCAGTGTGCCAATTAGGAAGCTAGGTATATACCCACGACCAGAGCCATCTATGAGTGTTCAAGAAGGCTGTTCCACCTGCTGGGGGTTGGGGGTGGGCTCAGCCTTGGTGGAAAGACAGAGTGAGAAAGTCTGAAAGGGGTCATCAAGATGACTCAGTGGGACAAAGTGCCTGCTGTCTGCCCTGACAGCCTGGGTTCGATCCCTGAGACCCACACAGTGGGGAGGAGAGAACCGACTCCTGTAAGTTGTCCTCTGACATCCACATGTGCACTGTGGCATACGTGTGCCCATTCATAGGCACACACACGATTAGTTGATTAGTAACAATAAATTCTGAAAAGTCTGACTGTGTAGAGCCCCATTTAGAGCAACTGTGAACAAAACTGGCCACGAGTTGGACAAATGTGAATATTGGTTTGGTGGTTTGTTGTGTAACTTTTCCTGAGGAGATACGAGCAAACATCTATTTACCCAAGAGAGGACACCCGCTGTAAACCCAAGAACTGACTGCATCCATGTCTAGCTTGGTGAACCAGTAAGTTTCTTGGGGTTACTTACAGCATGAGTGACTCAGAGGCAGCTGCTTCAGTGGAAAGCCCACTGCAGCCTGGGTGACGACCCACGAAAGCTGTATCATCGCAGTTTCCTGCGCAGCTTGTAGGCAGCTCCACTGAAGAGTCCCTTCACCCCAACCTCCACCCTAATCACAACCCTGGCAATTTGTCTATGGCTTGGAAAACTTCAGGAAGGAGCCTCATGAATCGTATCGCTTTCGTACATTCTGTGAACCTCCTGCCTTCCCTCCACGAGAGTATGTTTCAATCTAGAGGAAACAGGCCACACGACAGGGCTAAACGAGTAGGAAGTAATTGTCAATACACTGTAATGTTGGTATATGGTGAGGTTTCTCTTTTTAAAGTAGAGTCATTAGTTTTAGAGATGGGTGAGGAGCATTCTTGGGTGGATCGGGACATCCAGGAGATGGAACTGAAATGGACAGGGCTGCCCTGTCCTCATGAGAAAGTTAGGATGGACATACCTCAGGGTACACATGGAGATTATTGTTAGTCTGTTCCCTCGCCTTGTAGCTTAAAGGTTAAAGAAGAAAAAGCCCATGTGACATCAAGGAGGAACCTCAGAGACATTCCCAGTGGCACAAGGCAGACACAGAAACCCCATGATGTAGACTAAGGTAGGATTCCATTGACAGGAAATACCCAGGACCTGAAAAGCATGGTCAGGGATAGCGGCAAGCAGTTTTCTGGGCCAAGGATGAAGACAGGAGGAGTCTTACTGGGGACAAAGAAAGACTCTAAAACTGTTATCCTAGCTACCTGGGAACTTAAAGTACATTAAAAACAGGTGCATTTTATAACATGTAAATCTCATCAAAGTTAAATGAGTAAATATTATGCAAAGCCAAAGTGAGGAAGAGGACAGGGAAAAGGGGAAGAAAAGCAAAAGTGGGTCTTCTTGACTCTCACCGCCTGGGTTCAAACCTGTCTCAGATACTTGTTAGCTGAGTAGCCTGGAGGGACTCACTGAACCTCTCTGTGCCTCCCTGCCCCAACTCATGAGGTGCAGTGGTTCAGACCCTGCCCTTGGTTGGCGATGCAGTGAGTATTACAGAGACGAGCAGTCTGGACGGTCTCCAGAACACAGCAGCGCTCTTCCACATTGGCTTCTGCTGTGGTCAACAGGGCGTAAGCTCCAGACCCAGTCTCTGACAGCCAGGGAACACTTCAATCCCCCAACTCCCTCTTTGTATTTTTTTAATAGATTGTGATTGAGCCAGGCTCAGGACAGATAGATGAGGTCAGGGTCATTCCCTAAGGAGTTGACAGAGCTTCCTCGAAGTGCCACTTGGTGGCAAAGTCAGATGAACCTGCAATAGCAAAGGCTGACCGCTATCTTTGCACCTGCCTGGTGCCCATCCTTCGCTACACACCTGCCTGATAGGGTGAGGCCTACCCACACTGGGGCAGACCATGTGCTTTACTCAGTCTGTGGATTCTAGTGTTAATCTTGCCCCCAAATCCCCTCTGACGGTGGTCTCTAAATGTCTTGGCAGCCATGACCTGATCAAGTTTACACATGAAATTCAGCATCATCCTTGGTCCCTGTAAGACTAAAGGAAGACCCAAACTGTCAATATCTTTACAGAAAAGCTTCTTAGAAAAAGTTGGTGGGTGTTGGTGCCATTCTGGTGGGTCAGAAGTTCAAGCTTCACCCTACTCAAGGGCTTCACAGTGTTTCCTGCCCCTAGACTAATATCCTGTGGAGGCAATGATAGCCCTTAAGGGAGGAAAGAAGCACAGACCTTCTTCCAGGGAAGCAAGCATCTGATTGAGAGAGTGCGCTGGGCTGTACTGTCTTCCTCCTTGCCCTGGCATCCCGAGGGAAACCCACAGCCACAAAATACCAACCCAGACACTGTAGTATGTACTTCTCTGCGGGTGGCTTTCCACACAGGTCATCAGCAGCATTGTGCAGCATAGGGGATCCCAGACCTGCCCCAAGGAAGTGACCTTCAGGGACATTCACTGAAATCTTCCTACCCACATCCCTGACTTCCCTCACTAGCACTAATAAGCCGGCTACTTAGGGACACCTGGAAATCTGTCAGCATGTCCCTGTGAACATCTTCAAGCCCAGGGGACAGATCATCCATCACCCCACAGTAGGGGTAGGACTTTTGCCAGAGTACTGTGACAACCCCATGGGCGGTACCTAAGTCTCCCTCAAGGTGGCATCACCATCCAAGTCTAGGGCTTTCTGGTTCATTTGAAAACAAGATTTATTGGCTCATAACATTGTCGTGGGCAAGAAGTGTTACTTTCAGGAAGAGAGGACTGTCACGTGACCTCAGCACCCAGAACAGAAGCAAATGTGAAACTTTACTCTGGTTAGGTTTCTTCCGGGCCTCAGCACTTAGCAATAGCTGTGGTCCTGCTATCCGGAGCTTTGTGGGCCTCGAGTTACATAGCACTGACTGCTCCTTTGTCCTGAAACTTGGGAGGGCACCCTAAGTGCGCTTTAAAAGATCTGGTCCCTGCCGGGCAGCAGTAAAACCACCCTGTAATCCCAGCACTCAGGAGGCAGAGGCAGCTGGATCTCTGTGAGTTAGAGGCCAGCCTGGTCTACAGAGTGAGTTTCAGGACAGCCAGAGTTACAACAGAGAAACCCTGTCTCAAACAAACAAACAAAGGACCCTGCACCCGAAAGAAGTATGAAGTATCTCTTGAGGGTTAGCACATTGCCAGAATGTGCCAGAACAACAGGAAATGGTTTCCTTTAATCACTGGCCGAAATGAATTCAATATTCATCATGACACATTTTCTTAGACAAAGAATTCATTATAGATATGTAAAAATTGTAAGGAAATGTTGTTATCCGTAATATATACAGGAAGAATCCCTAAAAATTAATATGTAAAAGAGCACAGTAGGAAAATGGATGATGTTCTGGTCTGCTTTGCTACTGCCGTGATAAACACCGTGACCAAAAGCACCCCAAGGAGGCAAGGGTCTACTTGGCTTACACATCCCGATCATGATCCAGCATAAAAGGAAGTCAGGGCAGGCGCTCAAACAGGAACTAAGGCAGAAACCACGGAGACCGCTGCTTACTGGCTCACTCACTGGCTCATGCTCAGCTAGCTTTCTTATACAGCCCAGGACCCCCTGCTTAGGAATGGTGCTGCCCACAGTGGGCTGGGGCCTCCTACATTAATTCATAGTCAAGAAAATCCCCCACAGACATAACCATAGACCCATCTGAGCAAGGCAATCCTCTGGATAATTCTGGGCTGTGTCTAGTTGACAGCTGAAGCTACTAGGAGATGTCAGACGCAACAGGGTAAATCAAAGTATCTAATCAACTCCATTTTAATCATCATGAAAAGGTGCTGAACGCTCTAGAAATTAGAGAAAAGCAAGTTAAAATGGTATTGTGCTTTTGCCTGACTTTTAAAGTGAAAGGATCACCAGTGTCCAGAAAGATGTGGCTCCTTCATCAACCCCAGGTGAACATAGCAGTCGGGTGCTTTGGAAGTCATCTGGAAATTTCTATCGTTGTTTGATAATGTGTGTAGTTGATACAGGGGTTCTCTTTTAGGAGATGTCATGCGGAAATACTGGTAGAATTAGGTGTTGGGGAGAAGGCTCAGTGGTTAAGAGCACTTGTTGCTCTTCCAGAGGACCCAAGTTCAGTTCTCAGCACCTGCATGGCCCTTCGCAAATGACTGAAACTTCAGCTCCAGATCAGACAATCTCTTCTGGGCTACACAAGCACCTGCACACATGTGGTACAAGCACATAAAGATGTAGACACACATGCATACACATAAATAGAAATAAATCTTTTTAAGTGTAGAAGTAAAAGGGGTACAGGGAACAACAAAGTGGGGTATATCCTCAAATACCAATGCAATCTAGACCCATCAAAAGTGTAGGATTGCAAGCAGCCGGGACACAGAAGGAAGAGGCTCACTTAGTAAGACAACTCTCCAGGGGCAATGAGAGAGGTGAAGGGGGGACCTGCACAGAGTGTGTTTCATCTGATTGTTTAGCATTAGTGTTGGGATATGTCATCCAGTAGAGATTCTTCATAACCATTAGTTTGGAGATTTTTCTTCCCTAGCAATTCATAAAATACCAGTACGTCCTATAATCCATGTGATCTTGGATGACAAGAGAGAGTAGCATCTATTTACCAAACTTGCATGTTTATGAATGTAGCTTCATAGGAGAAAATATAGGGGAAGATGCATTCCCAACTTCATGTCAGGGAAACGAAGCAGTTGGCCTATGTGTGTTCATTCTGTGCTATATGGGACATTTATCAGAGGCCTCTGGCTAGTCAAGCTTTTTGAACTAGAACCTGGAAAGTTCTCCAGTCCAGTCCTCCAGAGGCTGTGTTGTCTCTTCCCAGAGCACAGCTGCTCACTGTGCTCCCCATCTTTCCTTCCCTCTTCTCCCTCATTTATTCCAACTCTGCATCCCTACTGGGGATTCCTAAGGATATAGAATGCCCCTCATTGGAGGGGTACTATCTGTCACAGATTCATGCAGAGCTCCATAGGGTCTGGAAAGAGCTTCCCACAGCTGGCCCATACCCCTCTACATGGGTCCCTTTGACACAGCAGATGAGTCACCTGGGGAATCTGTGTCCAGAATAAAAAGTTCCAGGTTCCACCTCACATACAAGCCATTGTCTTTCCAGTGTCAGGACCAGAATCTATATAAGCAAATGTGTGTATACACATACAATGCAGGTATGCCTGTGCCTAAAATCTACATGAACACACATGCACTCACTCATATACAGTTGGGAAACCCGACAACACTTTAGGGAAAAGATTGAACCATCTAGAAAGAGCCATCTGCAGTTCCCCACTCTGGCCCTTTGCCCATGCCACCACACCCCCAGAGTCAGTGTGGACTGGAAGCAGCATGTGACTATAGGATGTCCTCTGGGAGCCCTCGTGCTTCTGTGGATGGAACACCACTGGGGCCAAGGGGACACTGCCCAGTATGCACAAGGGTTTCTTTTCTGGCCTACACTGTTTATCAAAGTTGAATTTAAATCTAATTGCGGACCAATGTAAACAACTTCAAAAACTTTTACATAAAGTGTTGGTTTCTTCTTTGCAACATTTGAGGCAGGAAGTAGCTTGGAGTCATCTTTCCATGGACTCCAACACCCTGTAGCCAGAACATGTCCTACATGGCGCCCTATGTTCCACGCCAAGCAGCCTGGCCATTGATGTTCCTGCTGCCCTTTGAAAGCCTAGAGTTTCTGGTCCTGACCTCTGTTATCCTGGACAAAGAAAGCTCATCAGAAGTCACAGAAACCAGATAGAGGGATAGTGTTTCCCTGTGAACACCATCCTTTTGTGGCAACCCATCTAGGGCTTGGGCCAGCAACCCGTGCCCTGTGCCATCCCTGTGTCTGCCACCACAGCCTGTACTCCAGGAACATGGACATGGAGGCTGGTCCCTCAAGTCTTTGATGGAGCCCAGGGGAGGATTGGCAGGGCCCAGAGGTCCCTTTGTCTGTGACAGGGTGGACCTTGTGGCCAGCCAGTTTAGTCACTGTTTGTGCAGAGCAGAACCTGAGCTGAATGACCTCTAGGCAATGCAGAAGTGGGTAGTTTCACCATAGTGACAACCCAAGAAAGACAGTGAACACTCCCAGAAAAGAAGAAGGAGACTGCCCATGTTTTCTAATGGCCTTTGACCAAAAATGAATGGAGTTGAATCAGGGCATCCTGAGCAGTAGGACTCCCTGGGACTGGCTCAACTCTGCCCTTTAGTGCCAGGCAGCTCTCGACAGCCCAGGCTAGAATTTGCTCCAAGCCCTAGCCCTGGATATAGCTCCCTGGAGACACAAACACAGAAGCCTTGGGCCAGGCTGAAAGGACCCAGCTGTGCAGTGGGCAAATTTGGGCTGGAGGGAGGGACAGATATCCCCAGCCATTGAGCCTAATGCAAACCTGACCTTGTATATGATCAGAACCAACTTCTCTGGGCCAGGGCCACAGGTTGTGGGTCATAGCCTCTAGATTATATGCACAGGGAGGGGAAGACAATGACCATATTTCAAAGTCCTTCCTGAAACCTGAGCTTCGAAGGACCAGACTGGCACATGTGAGGAAGGACATGACTACCCACCCCCACCCTAACACACACACACATACACACACACACACACACACACACACACATACACACACGTACACACTCAGCTTGGAGACAATATTTGGTACTTCTGGAACTCAAGAGAATGGAAATCCAGCTATTGACTGACCTCCAGGGACTTCCATGAGGCATCTGTTCACTCCTGGAAACATGTGATCAGCAACTCTAGAGCTTAGTCCCTCTGGGCCAAGTCAAGTAAGGAACCAAGCTGGCTAACTGGAGTAGTAAGCTTTTGATGGAGCCCTTTGAGTGGGAACTTGGTGGAAATGAGAGAGTACCCCAACAGGCTGGGAGGATAGTGAGTTAATGACCACAGTGTCCCCAGAGTCAAGGTAGCAGGGTAGGCCTTGGGAAGTCAGGCTACCAATATGGGAGTAGGAATACATGTCTGTCTGAGGAAGGTGGACCTGACACAGGATGGATGAGCAAGGGTTCTTTCTGGAGGCCAGCAGTCTCTGCACTCCTTACATTGTGGCAGGGAGTACTCAACCCAAAAAGCCAGACAGCAGTGTGCCTGTTCCTCAAGAGCTGTACCCAACCCTGGGGCCAGGCTGTTCCCTTATGCCTGGTGCTCCTGCCCCAACTGGGCTAGGAAACACAGCAGTTCTCTGAGGGGTAATCCACCTTCCTCTACCTCCTCATTGTGGAGAGAGACTGGGCCAGGGGTATACACTGGGGTACGGGAAGTTCATACTTTATCAGGGAACTTGGGCAAGTCACACCATCACTCTCCTCTGTCCCAAGAAAAGAACCGATGGGAGATAATTTGCAAACTACACCACGTGGTTTACTGTGGAAATCCTTTCTGACCCTTCCTCAGGGTCCTGACAGGGCCTCTCCCTTCTACCACCTGCCCACCCACAGGCCCTCCGGACCCTGGTGCCTCCCAGCCGCTGCTCACCTGGCTGTTGCTGCCTCTGCTTCTCCTCCTGCTCCTCCTTGCAGCCTACTTCTACAGGTAGGAGTGTCCCCAGGCACTGACGTGCCTTACCCAGCTCCTATGAGGAAATGAGTGTACTAGAGGCTGGGGGTGTGGGCCCAAACAGCTCAGACACCGGCTGGCCGGCCTGAGCTGCACACGGCTCAGTCATGAGCAGCAGAAGGAGCTTTTCCCGGCTCACCTGGTGGGTATCACCACACTCAGGGCTTGAGGGTCCCTGGTGTGCTGAGACCTAACACATTTTGTGCCTCTAAGGTTCAGGAAGCAGAGGAAGGCTGTGGTCAGCAGCAATGACAAGAAGATGCCCAACGGGATCCTAGAAGAGCAAGGTACTGTGCACCGGGTCTCAGTGCTGGCCTTTAAAGGGACAGGCGATTACAGCCGTGTAATGCTTAAGCTTTCCTCTCTCTGAAGCTCCTCCTGGGTTCCTGCTGCCGCTTGCTTGCTAGTAACGTAGAGTTTCTCTATTTCGGAACTCAGCGTCATAGGTCATTTTCCCTGCAGAGAGGAGCGGATGTCTGAGACATTTCAGTTTGTGGTTTTTTTTTTTTAAAGAGACCACTCACATCCTGTCAGTTTAGCAGGGCTCTGCCATCTAACTTCTCTCACTGAGGCCTTTGAAATCGTCTTGTGATTGAGGCTCTAACCTGCGATGAGAAGTGCTCAGTTGACACTGTACTGCCTCCGGATCAAGCTGGAGAGGACACTGCTCTGCCAAAGCAGTTCACTCTTTGGAAGGAGCGTCAGTCGGGGGACATGCCTCACTTAGATTCCATCTGTGTTCTGACTTGTAAACGCTATGATAAAAGCTTGTTTTTCTTTCTCTGTGCTTCAATGGTAGACAAAGCAAAGGTTTTTAAACACGCAGGTTCTAGCTGAGCGAGGTGGCACGGGCTTGTAATGTCAGAATCTGGAAGCACTTGCCGAGGCAGAAGCATCACAAGTTCAAGGCCAGCCTGAGCTGCTTCAGATGGTCCTGCTTCAAATGACCAAAGGGGTGAAGCTCAGTGGAGTGGCACAGCACTTGCCTAGCATGTGTAAAGTCCCTGGTTCAATCCTCAGTGTGGCAACTAAAAGCCCAAAACGCTGTTTCACACTAGTGGCTCCAGCTTTTTGTCATAGCTTCTTACTTAGCTGTGCCTGGCTCGAGGTAACGTGCATGTCATCAGAACCCAAGTGAAACTTTAGAACTCACCCAAGGTAATAAAAGGACTAATGCAAACCCCAGAGCTTGAAAGAATTTGAGCAACAGGGGACCCAGCTAGGCTGTAGCATTGCAGGACTTGCACAGACCATCATTTGGCCTTGGTGCACCTTCCTTCCCATCCTGCTGTTCTCTCTTCCCTGCACATCCCATCAGCCAGCACAGAGGGAAGAGTGTAGCTGGGAGGGGTACAGAAGCATGAAGGCTTCTACCAGCTCACCTGGTGGAAGCTGAAGGGTGTCTCGGAGAAAAGACTATGGCTTAGGCTCAGCGAGCTCTGCGAATGGGACAGGGCCTTTTGCAAGGGTGACAGCCGATTTATTCTACTGACCTTATCAACATCAGCTCTTTCCCTGTGAAGTGAAATACCAGTCCCTGGCACTTCTTGCACTTCATTCTGAGACTGTGGGAGTGACTTGTCCAAGCCCCTCACCCCACAGCCCGCCCTCTCCTTTGCATGGTCCTCTTCCTCTACCTTAAAGATGGTTGATTTCTCTGCATTGCAATGCATGGGATTTCTTGCCAAGAAGAGGACCCTGCAAGACAGAGATCCTGGCAGATTCTCATCTATTCTGAGCTTATGCCAAGAGCCCTTTGATTACTCTTCTCTGCTTCCAAATCTGGACCCTGGCTGCAGCATGAAGCTATAGTCCAGCTCGTATGGAAGGAGAAGAGGCTAGATAGAGGGAAGGATGGGGGGTGGGTGAGCTAGCAAGCAAGATCAAGAATATGGTGGCTATGATGGGCAGGAATACTGCCATCACTTGCTGAAATAGGGTGTGTTGGAAAGCAGATGTTTGATTCAGTTGCTCAGATCTGGGTTAGCCCCAGGGTGTGTGATTTGAAAGAACTGATCCCCTCCCACTGTACAGATCCATGAGGAATGTTGTCAAACCGTCCGAAGAATGAGTCAACCATGGGCAATGGGACTAAGTGGCTTCCCTGTTTCTCCTGACCCTACAGAGCAGCAGAGAGTGATGCTGCTGAGCAGATCTCCATCAGGTCCCAAGAAGTACTTCCCCATCCCAGTGGAGCACCTGGAGGAGGAGATCCGTGTGCGATCAGCGGATGACTGCAAGCTCTTCCGTGAGGAGTTCAACGTGAGTATATCAGCTCCCAGCCACCATATGTAGTAGCAGGACAGTCAGAACCAGGAGTTCCAGGGACTCGGGGACTTTTGTGCCTGTTATATTACTGCTCAGAAGTGGGTTCTGGAGAACATGGTCCTTGTGCCGTACCCCTCACTGGTGTTCATTGTTCCTTATGAAGAAAGATGGGTGAGTCTGATACTACTGAAGATTGCTGCCAGCTCTGTCACTGGATGCCATGCCAGTGTGACAAACACACTGTTCCACCATGTGGTATGTAGTGCAGGTGGCAGTTTCATACCTCCCACCAAGCATCTTGTCATGGTCCCCAAGAGGTCAAGCTTCAAATCAGATCAGCAGGTGTCCCTCTGAGCCACCATCATGGCACAGTTAAGCAGTTATGGGGGACTGTCTGCTTAGGACACTAGCTCGTGTTCAGTGTGTATGAGTCTCTACTGTTTCGGATGAGTCACTCCCACAACCTCTGAGGAGTGGTGGCTCACTGAGACACGCCCCTGCGTGTCAGTGTTCCCTGCCTACTGACAGTCTCCATAGTCATTCCCAGAACTCTCAACTCAAGACCATGTAGATTGGTCACCCCACCCCTAGAGTTTTTCATTTCCTCTTCTTAATTTTAATTATTATTTTATGTGTATGTGTGAATGTTTCATATATGTATGTGGACCACATACACACAGTGCCCGAAGAAGCAGGGGGAGGTTGGATAATCAAATCCCCTAGAACTGGAGTTACAGGTGGTTGGGAGCCACCTAATAGGCTCTGAGAACTGAACCCAGGTCCTCTACAAGAACAGCAAGTTCATCATTATGAACTAACCTCTCAGCCATCTTTCCAGCCCCCAAGTTGTTAATTTTTTAATGTCCATCAAATGTGTAGGAGTGAAGTGTTGTCTTGAACACAGGGCCCCACACTATTGGTGTTTTGAGAGGCTTGTTCAAGTCTTCACACTGTGTGCGGGGCTGGAAGGTGTCTGCGCAAGAATGAGTGTCCAGCCAGGCTATGGTGGTGCATATCTTTAATCCCAGCACTCCAGAGGCAGAGGTAGGCGGATCTCTGTGAGTTCGAGGCCAGCCTGGTCTACGGAGTGAGTTCCATGACAGCCAGAGTTACAACAGAGAAACCCTGTCTAGAAAAACTCAAAAAAATAAAATCCCTTCAAAAAGAATAGGTGTCCATGGATGGCTGCCTTGGTCTGTCCTAGCAGCTATTCTACTCCAGGTCACTTCCACCACCTGGGAAGGGTGCCTGGGAATGGAGCACAGACGTGAGCTCCAACTTATGAACTTTTAAATAATGCAGCGTGTTTGTTTCTAGAGCTGGTGTGGACAGAGCTGACCCGACTCTTCACACAGAGATGCCTGTGAGCACATGTGAAGGCGTTGGTGTGTTTAACCACACTTTGCTTACTTTTTAGCATTTTCTCCTTCCCTTTTGTCTTGCTTCCCTTTTTATTGCTGCCAAGTGTTTTCTTTTTTTGTTTTGAAATTAGGTCATACCGAAAGACAGCACCAAGCACTGTTGTTTTGCAAATTTATAGCTTAACAACAGAAGTTAATTCTCCATTTTCAAAATAGCTGTCCCTCATGGTGCTGGTAGAAGCTTGTCCCTCCCTGATTATCCCACTTCCCCTTGGACTTCTGCTGTGGGGTGCCAGTGACCCTACTGTTATGCAGAGTCTTGGAGTAGGCAGGAGTAGCAGGACAAGGCAGGTGAGGGACTTGGCCCAGGTGCAGTCGAGATATGCCGTGGTTTAATAGCTTATTTAAAAATATCAAAATGAAGGCAATCGATCGACAGTGAAAGAAACGGCTTGATCACAATCAAGAGAGAACAGGGTCAATGTATCTTCCTGTTGCCTGGGGCTCCACTATGAGTTGTATCATGCAGCTATAGATTATACCATTATTTAAAAGTTTGATGTTTTCACCATTATAAATCTTGAACGTTTATGTTAGCTTTTCGGAATAGACGATGCTGAGCTGGTGAGATGGCTCAGTGGGTGAAGGCTCTTGCCATCAAGCCTGACAACCTGAGTTCAATCCCTGAAATCCACATGATAGAAGAAGAGAACTGATTGGCTAAAACTGGCCTCTGACCTCCACATTCATACCATGGCGTGTATGTGTTCACACAGGCGTGCATGCACAAGCAAATAAGTGTAATCTCACAATCTTAAGAAGAAAACACATGAGAAAAATGATGTTGCCTCAGAAGCTTGTTTCTACTGATTCCTGGCTTTTACTGGAGCCTCTGTAAATTTTATACTCAGAACAAATGCCTCCCTCTTCTGTCCCTCCAAGCCTGCCTCTTTGTAGCCCTCAGCTCCGCAGAGTCTCCCTCCCCGCATGGCAACAGGCAGCTAGAGATACAGTAGAGTGCGTGCAGTCTGGCTCCTCTCTCCAGTGAGGAGCTGTGCCAGGTTCCAGGCCACACTCCTGCAATCTCTCTCTCCTGCCCAGATCAGACACTCCAGTTCTCAGACAACTGAGTTGCTTTAAGTTCTTTTTTCCCACCTCTCCCTTTTTCTGGTCCAATGACCTCTCCCAAAGGTCATGGAAGGGATCTAGATAATTCTCGATGTGTGTTTGGACATTCCTATACTGCCAAACCAGGTGAATGTGAACTTGGGGGTAAGTAGGGGTTTGGCACTGGGATCATCAGCACAGTGGGATGAATGCCGGAGCTGGCTTAGCTGAGTAGCTGACCCACCCTGGAAGACTCGGACTGTTTCCTTAACCTCTGCCTCAGTTTCCTCATCTGTGAAGTAGGAATTTTCCCTGCCCCATAGGACTTTGATAACATGTAAACATGTAAGTAACAGGTAATATGAGGATGAGATGCTATCTACTGGCTTCTCCTGGAGAGGGCAGATCTCTATCCTGTTTCCAAGTTCCTGAGTTCAGTCCCAGGAAAAGAGGGCCCTGGTGAGCATCTTCCTTGGCTCTGCCAAGCCACGGGACTGGGACCTCCCCTGTGGCAAGTATGGTAGAAATACATCCAAATATAGAAGTCCCAGCACAACACACAAACCGGAGCTGTCCTCTTGGTCTTGATGGAACAAACCAGACTGCCTACAGAGTGCACAGAGAGTCATTGCAGGCTAACCATCCCCAGACACTGTTACTTCCCTGGGGCTACCACACAGCCGAGAAACCTACAGTCCTGGGTAGTCCGACAGCAGGAAAACATGCTGGACCCAAACTGTGCAGGGAACTGTTGGGCTTGCTTGGATCTGAGGTTATGTATGGATGACACAGAGAACTTTGCCTGGTTCTGCCCACCTCCCCTAGTCCTCTCCTCCTGGCCTGGGGAGCTAGGGTGGCACCACCTCATCTCTGTGCCCCACATCTCACAGCCACACAGCCTTGTGGGTAATCAGAGTCTGATTCCTCTTTGCGCTCAGGCTCCATTGGCCATCCCATTGCAGCTACCTTGTCTCCCTTTGTTGTATCCCTTCTGTTGTTTTTATTTAATAGACTTGATTTTAGCACATAAAAAAATTACACACACAATGGAGAATTTCTGGGTACCTCATCTCTCCCATGGAGCAGATTCCTCTGTCATGGACCTCCTGTAGGGGAGTGGTTCATTTGTTACAATTAATAATTGCTGTTGGCAGTGTTATTGCCGAGCCCCCTAGGTCTGCTCATTCTGTAGGCTTTGCTAACTGCACAGTTTCATGTGTGTCTGTGACATTATCATGCCTGATTTTTGTGTCTAGGGCTAAAGCCTTATGAGAAAACTCTACGATGTCACCGCAGAGTGTGTCCGGTTAGGGCCATGGAGGTAGTATCAAGCCAGCTCTGTGGTGGGTCAGAGCTCATGGAACATAGGTGTTCATAGCTGGGGACAAAGTTGAGAACTCCCCATTGGCATTGCTAGGATAACCACGTGACTGGTCCCTCCACACTGGCCTAGGCAGAGCCTCTGCCTGCGGCTATGGGGGTGTGGTGGCCTCAGAGCAGTGAAGAGGGTAACCTACAGCATCCTGATGTAAGCCCTTGTGGGAAACTAAGTTGGCCACTGAAGAAGCTCCTGCCTGCTAGAGGGAGGTCAGGGCCCAGTCCCAAATAGAGCAAGCTCAAGACATTGTGGCTGTTGTCTGAAGCTGTTCTATAAAGCCAGACCTCAGCTTCCAGGGACTTGGTGTGGGATAGAGAACAGGAAAGCCCTCGTTTTCTCCCATGCTTGAGCAAGGGAATCCCTCCAAGCCAGACTACCAGGGTCTGTCTCTTCAACCAAGTGATGCTGAGCACATCTCAAAGCCATTTTTCCATAGGTCTGGTCTCATGTCATCTGATCATAGATTAGTTGTGAGAGAAGGCAGATGAGCCATATATTTTCTCTGTGCCTGAGACATTGCAAATACTCAGTAAATAATAACGATTCTTCATTGAAGCCCAGTGGTCCCAGGTCCAACCAGAGTCAGGTTTAATGTTGGCAGGCATGATTTGAAGTTCAAAATGCTCGTTCCCCTGGCCCATCTGAGTACAAAGAGGAGCCCAGAAACAAGCAAACAGCAAACAGCTAGAGGCAACCAAAAATCAGAGGCAGATAGCTTTGGTTGTAGAAGGAACTAGAAACCCACGGGTCTACTTTACTCCAAGATGTGTTGCTTCTCGGTTTTAGCATCCTAGTAAAATGAAACTTCGGTTTCACTCGGACACTCCTCTGCTAGGGTACATCAGTTGTTAAGATGGTGTGTCTTTAGCCCCAGATTTCTAGGGGTTCTGGTGATGCAGCTGCTGATTCTATGGCCTGAGGGTAGTAGGCTGAGAGAATCAGAATTTCTAAGGAGCCGACCTCACCCAATCCACAGAGACATCTGAGTTCTGAGCATGGCTGGGGCTGTGCCCATGGTCACTTTCCAGGAACCTGCTCCTCTCCTGCAGCCCAGGCCAGAGGTCTTAGCACCCTCTTCTTGGTAATCTTTGCTCCTCTGTCTTTGGGAACACCTTTGGGATCAGTTCACCTGTACCCGAGGACTGCCTGCCTGGGCCAAAACTTGTGTGGTTTGGGACATGGATGGGCTGTGGTGTGAGCGAGTCCCTGACCTCACAAAGCTTAGGATCTAGTAAATGGGACCTTTGTTGGCCCTACTAGACAGAAAGTTCTGAAAGAAGCCCATATCTGTGAGTCATTCATTGTCTTCCCAACGTCTAATAGGGGCCTGAGGAGAGACATGGATGATGGACAGATGGTAGTTTTAATTCCTGGGCTTGGTAGTGAAGCTGATGGGAACCTGGGTTTAAATTCATTAGTATTCACTCTACTCTCCATTTCCTTCCAGTCATTGCCATCTGGACACATCCAAGGAACTTTTGAACTAGCAAATAAAGAAGAAAACAAAGAAAAAAACAGATATCCCAACATTCTGCCCAGTAAGACTTTTGTTGTTGTTGTTTATTGTTGGTTTTGCATTGTCAGTGACATGTGGGTAACACTTGGCACTGCTTTGCTGCTTGCTGATGAATGTGTTGTAACTGCTCAGTGCTTGATCCAGGGAATCCAGGGCCATACTGTCTGAGTGCCTGTTTCCCTGCATGGAGTGCAGGCATCTTTGCTGCTGCTGACAGGTCCAGTTGCTAAGCATCCAGGAAGCAAGCTGGGAAGGAATGCTCCTCGCAGACTTGGGCACCAATAGGCCAGGCCTTTCTTGCCAGATTCAGTCCCCTGTACCAGTCTAGGCCTGTTGGTGGCCTTGAGCAGTACCTTCCTTCATAGTCGTGATTAAGGCTACCAGGAACAAATCCCCATTGGTCCAGGACTGAAGACCAAATGGTAGAATGAAAAGCCAACCTGGGTTTGGCACCCTTGAGGGAAGGCTTAACAAACCCAGTTCTAACCTCAGTAGCAAACAGTAACCAAGAGCTGGGGAGTATAGTTGCCAAGGAAGTGTCAGAGCTAGGGTGCAGGCAGCTGCAGGCTGGGCATCTCCTGACCTGCTGTAGCTGGCTGAGCCTGGTCCTGAGGTGCCTGTCTCACTGCCAGGACAAACCCTGCATGTTCCCAGCTACCTTTTCAAAAGCTAGCCCAGGAGGATTGCAACACCCATGCCGAGCCTGCAGCCCTCCCATCCTCCCAACCATAGCTTCCCCCTTCAGGCCCACAGAAGAGCAGTTCCAAACAGTGCCACAAAACTCAGGTTTGAATCCTGAACAGAGGCCTCCTGCGGGTCCCAGGGAGCCATGCTCTTGAGGAGTGCCTGGAGGAGTCAGGGAGCCAGCCTCAGTCAGCTTCAGTGTGCTGTGTGTTCCTGGAACTGTGACTTGTCCAGTATAGGATCCTGGATCTCTAGCATCTTCTAGAGGTAGCACTTCCCCACTGTCCCTACACAAGGTTTGTAAGTGATTTTTGTAAAGCCCATGATCCTAGGCTCCAACAAAACCTAGAGTAGTTAACTAATGGGCTTTTGTTTGTCAGGCCAAGGAAGGAGGGGATGGTTGTGGAGCCAGGCTGTGAAGGTGGTTTGTCCCAAGTTTAGATTCTGGACACAGAGGCTTTACTGCTGGGTGGGTTATAGGGACCTAAGGAAGGAGGGGTGTGTGCCGTAGCTCAGTAGCTAGAAGGAAAGAAAGGCCTCAGCAAGAACACGGCTGGGCTCTTCAGAGCAGTTTATGTCAACTGAAAATTGAGATAGTCAAAGCTCAGTTTTGACTTCTGATGTAATGCTTCATCTTACTCGATGAGTTGAATATTTGCCTTGGTTTGGCCTTCATGTGCTTAGAGCTGACTTAGAGGCAAGAACATTCAGGGCATCTTACCTGACTTCCTCTCTTAATCATTACACCCATGGTCCCTAAAGCTAGCACTCACAGTCTTAATCCAGAATATTCTGAGCCAGAGGTGACAGTTCACACCTATAGTCCCAGCAGCCTCCAGGCTGAGGCGGAAAGAATTTTCCAGATAGAGGCCAGCCTGGGCTATATGTCAATCAAGACCCTGTCTCAGAAAAAAAGAGTGGGGGAGGCTAATGAGGACAGGAGGGAAAGGGGGAGAAAAGAAAGAAGGGAGAAGAAAGAAAAAGAAAAAAGAAAGAAGGAGACAGAGGGAAGGAGGAAGGGAGGGAGAAAAGGAGGAGGGAGGAAGGGAAGGAATGTTGGTTTCTGGTGAGAGCTCAAAGGAACAGAACTCATGGTCAATGTCCTGCAACTGGCACAAGTTGGGGGGCACTGAGATCACCAAGGAATCATCCTAGCACAGGCAGGGTGCCTTCTGAAATCTTCTTGCTGTGCACAGGGCTAGTTTACAGTATGGAAGGAAATCAGCCTACTCTCTCCCCATATGAAAGTGTGGCAGGACTGTAAACAGTCTTGTTCAATGACCTCCATAAGTTTCCCTGTTCCAGCCCCAGTGTGAGGGCCAGCCTCAGTCCTCCCTACCCAGGAAGAACACCTCACTTGGGGTGTTGACAGCTATCCAGGACTGTGGGTACGTGGTGTGTTTCACAGGAGTGGCGAGCTGTTTGTAGTTTATTTGGGTTTTCTACAGATGGAAGCATCATGCTTGCCAAGGACCAGTAGTGGCATCTGGTTAAGGAAGTGTCTGGCTGTGTGGAGTGGTTGGTTCTGCTGGGGCAGGACAATAGGCTGAATCTCATGGAGTCAGATTAAGATCAGCATTGGGAGGACCCAATGCCCACAGCTCCAAGTGCACCCTGCCTCTCCTAGTCTGCCCCAAGCCAGGGCAGAATTGTTGGAGGTTGAAAGATGCCCACAGTTCTGGCTGTGGCCTGGGAATCCCAAAAATGGAGTCAAACACTCCCAGCCCAAAAAGCTGGACTTATGCCTGCAGGGACTCTCTATGGCCAGCAGCCTGATGGCCCTCTCCTGGAAGAATGCCACTACTGGTAATTTTAGAAAGTGATGGTTTGACAGCAAAGTGTGACTTTTTAGAGTGGAGAAGCAAAAGTACTTAGAAGCTGTGAGATTCTAAGTCCGTGCAGCTGCTACTTTTTGCCCTGTGTTTCCATAACCGTCCCACAGGGTAAGTCACTCTAAACTCCCTCTAGTCATCCTGACACAGGCTGGGCCACAACTGTTTCCACCCTGAGGCCCTGCGTGGGAGTGTCTAGAGATGTGGCAGTAGATTTGGGGTTTGTCATCCTGCCCAACGCGCGTGGGCTAGTAACTGTGTCCAGAGTTGCCCATCCCCTCCTCTGCCAGGAGTTGGACAGATGCAGCTCAGCAGGGAGACTCCAACAAGGAGTCTGAGATAATACACACAGCCCAGCCAACAGCCCTCCGTGTAAAGTGGGCCACAGCCAAAATCCAGGCTAGCCTGGAACTCTCAATCCTCCTGCCTTAGCCTCCTAAGTGCTGGAGCTACGGAACTTTCCACTTCGACCATCTTTCTCACTACCCGCTGACACAGTTGTAAAGCATCAGTGTCTGTGGGAGAAAGGCCTGTGAAGTAACAGGGACCATAGATGAAGTGCAGCCCCGGGTACAGCTCCCTGGTGTACACATACATCACTGCAACACCCCACACCCCACACCTCATACCACGTATACACCACACCACAAACGTTGCACAAATAGTACACTATACCACATATCACACCACACACCTGACAGCACACACAAGCATACACCACACATACACCTTATATTGTACACCACACATGATAAACTCACAATCAGCATGGCCTACTACACAGCACATACTTAGCACACTCAAGCATATGTACATACCACACATGTATAACACACAGTAGCACAAAAGTATGTATACCACACATGCAGCACATGTAACTCACAGCACACATACAGACCCCACCACACACATATATACCATATAACACATCCTTGATACATATTGCATGTATGTAACATGCAACACACACACCACAAACATACATCACACACACACACACACACACACCCCTCTGGCTGCCCTTCCACTCTGGAAAACACCCTGTCTAGACTTTCCATGGTCAATGGTCCAACATGTGTGAACCCTGCTTCCTTTCAGCAGTAGGGCAGATGGTGAAGAATTGGTACTGGAGTTCAGAGTCCCAAACCCTTTACCACTTGTCGTCTGGAAAGCGTGAATGAAAAAGCCTAGCTCTTCACCCTGAGGTCCCCCTATGTACACCTGCAGTGGTTAACATTTGGACCCATTGTGAGAACATGGTCACTACACTCTCTGCTGTTCTGCTTCTGTGATCATGGGGCACCTGGCCACCTCTGCCTGAAGCACAGGTGGACCATTCAGGGCTCAGCAAGGCAGGGTCACCCCACCTTGATCTCAAAAGGAGACCAGCTCATATCCTTCCAGTGACTGACACTTAGGTGAAGGACATCCCAGGCCCCTGTAGCTCCTTGTTCTCATACCATAGGTTTGTTTGCTTTTCCCAGATGATCATTCCAGAGTGACTTTGAGCCAAGTGGATGGCAGTCCCTGCTCTGACTACATTAACGCTTCCTACATAGATGTAAGTTGACTGATTTCCTTTCTCCTGGCCTGGCATGATGCCAATGCTGGGCATTCAGGGACTGAGTCTGAACCAGGATGTGTGTATGCTTTGCCCTCTGATCCTGAGTGTGTGGTCACCGCAATTCGAGCAGTTTGGTCACACGGATAGTGTAAGGCCATTGTGCTTTCCCAGCTTGCATCTGCACCAGACGTCAGTCACAAAGATAACAGATCCAGCAGAGATAAGGACCACAGCAGACACTGGAAATGTTCAGTTCAGTTCTTTATAGTGTTGACACACGAGAACTGGCCAGTTGCATCTGACTAAACAAACCACAACGGGCCACAGAATTAACTTAGTTATCTTTGAAATATCATTTAAAATTTTAAATTTCTGACTTAAAATATAAGGAAGTAAAAGGATTTGTACACATGAGCCCAATTAGAAATATAGACGTGCGCATGTCTGTCTGTGTGTATGTAGGCAAACCGTAGTAACAGCAACAGTAACAAGAAAACCATTAGTGAAGGCCGTAGGAAAATGGTATCTTTCGTCTCTAAGATTGCTGGTGGGTTTTGTCCTGTGTCACTTTTTCCTGTTCTCTACGTTCCTTGAGGTGAATATTCCCTCCCCTTCTATGAGCAAAGTGATCCCTTGGTCAAAGATAGTCCTGGATGTTACAGATCTGACTTCACTTTTCTAGGGTTACAAAGAGAAGAACAAATTCATAGCAGCTCAAGGTAAGCTTTCAATTCAGTCCATGTCTGTATAGGATTTTTATAAAGTGATTTGAATATGTAACTGCCAACAATAACAATGATTTAGACTAGTCTTTCATGCGCGTGCACCCCCGTGTCCAATGGGCGTGTCTGACACCCGTGCCATGTGCCCCTCCGTGACTTCCACAGCACACACAAGGGGCCTCTGGTTGCCCTTCTGTATCCCTGAGACTCACGTTCAGCTGATAGGCTGGCTCCCACTTTAGGGGAGGACAGTATGCGGGGGCTCGTAGATCAAGGTCATAACCACCACAGCTCAGCCACAAAATCGTGTGGGATTACCCTTGTACCTAGTCCCGCCCTGTGCTTGGAACACCTTCTAACCTGCCAGAGGCTGTCTTTCCGGGAAGGTGCTACAATTCTCCAGGGATCAGTGAAGCTGAAACTAGACTTCCCCTCCCCCTCCTCCTGGGCCAGATTCCCTAGAAATAGAAGCAATTGTTAGACACGGGACTGTGCCCTCTAAAAATGAGAGAAAACCTGTCAAATGTTGGTGGGAACATAAAAAGGCCTGCATTTCTCTCACAAGCGTCAGCTTGTCAAGGAAGGATTTCTTTATCTTCCTGGCCCCTCTCCCTTAGTATAGAACTCTTAGCCTTAGGGTCACAAAATAGTTGTTGTACCCCTAAGGCAATGTGTCATATTCAGACAGGAAGTGGACAAAGGGCAGAGGAGTTTCTCCTTCCCGATCCCTCCCCTTCTATCTCTCTTTCCCCTTCTCTCTTCCTCTCCCCCTCCCACTCCCCACTCCAAGCACACATGCTCACGCTCACGCTCACACCCACACACATTGCCATTCCGATTCAGCGGTTCTGGAGAGGCGTGTGACTCTGAGGGACTCAAGCATGTCGTGGTCCCCAGCCACTAAGACATGCCAAGCTGAGATGGCTCTCAAACATCCTCCTGTGACACAGCCCCTCCCCCCCCTTTTTTGCCTGAGAGGTAACATGGCCACCCAGACTCTGCCTGGCTACACAACAAGCATCCAGGGTACAGGGCCTGTCTTGTGCCTGGGGAAGGTGTGAGCCTTCGAAGGCCGAATTCATGGACTGAGTTTAGATGCCTCATTGACCCTGGCCCTCCTCTCTGCACACAGGCCCTAAGCAAGAGACGGTAAATGACTTCTGGAGGATGGTCTGGGAGCAGAAGTCAGCCACCATCGTCATGTTGACAAACCTGAAGGAAAGGAAGGAGGTAAGCTCCCCTGTCCTGACCTGCAGCCTTTCCTCATAGCCCAGCACTCACCAGGGAGTCCCTGAACCACTTCCTCTGCCTGAGCACCTCTCTTCCATCATTACAGGACAAACAGCACTCAGGCCTTCCAGCACTCTATCTTAAAGGCAATTCTCCACGTTTCTATACCTCACTGTCTGGCTCCAACATTAGGGACAGAGAATTCCTTCTTTCTCTGAGGGTCACTTTGACCACCCATGGCTCTAACACTGCTGGAGAGGGATAGACTAGAGTGAAATGTTGTGTTTTTTTACCCTGTGGTGGGGCTGGCTGCAAATGAACACCATTGCACAAGTCTTTCCTAGACTAGAGAGATGGTCTCCAACAAGAGGCTCATGGAAGGCATACATGTACACCTGAATTTGAAGCATCAGCTAAGATTGAGAGGTACAGTTGCTTTGTTTCCTATCAAACCAGACCCTGGTAGCATCTTCTGGACCTGGGTCTCCATCCCCAGTGCCAGGAACTGGCTCAGATGCAGGCTGGGAAGAAGGGCAACAGAGCCCCAGGAGACCTGAAGCCCTGGCAGACCTGATGTTGACAGACAGCTCTTTTTCCAAGGGAAAGGGGAATTGGAAGCCCAAAGAACGCTTCCTCAGGTGGGGAGACCCAGCTGGTACACTGTGCTTCTAGCACATTCCAGCATGAAAGCCCAGCTTGGCAGAAGGTATCTGCCTGCTGGGCCCCCACCCAGGGCTCTCCACATGGGTGTCACTAGCCTGGCCCTAGCAGAGCCCCATGTGCTGAGGACATGGGATTTGCGTGGAACATCCAGCCTTGGGGTGCATGGGAGAACAAGGGCTGGGCTCTCATAACAGGCACCCGAGCATTCTTGTCCTCACGTCGCCTAACTGGTGAGCTCCATGTCCAGCAGCACAGAGAAAATCCTCCAGTGGCCATTCCTATTTTTCTGATCCAATGGGGAGAGTTTGGGACTTTGTTTTGTTGTCGAGAGAGTGGGGACTGCTCCTTCTTACTTACTGCCTGACTCTTAACCCTTATTTTCCTGTGTCACCAGAGGGAAGAGTGAAAGGAGGGAAATGGAGCTCTCACCATAGGTTTCCTGCCCTGTGAGGAGGGATCCCCATTCTGTAGGCAGGGACGCTGACCCTCACGAGAGCCCTCGGGTCTCAGTGACACACTGGCCTTAGAGACCTCTCCCAAGGGCTGCTTCTCCAAAAAGCCAGCATTGTGTCCCTAAGAAGAGGCAGAGGACCTCTGAGGATGTCTGGTTCCCCCTCCATGTCCTGGTCATGCCGTTGGTCTCAATCTGCCCTGCAGCCTTCTGCTGCATTTTTCTGATCTTGTGACTCGGAGGGCTGCCTGCTGGTTCTCTCAGGTTCCATTACTTCAGATGGAGTCATTTCTTAAGAGATTTCCTTCTCTGTGGTGGCTTGCATTGTGGTCTCCACAGTGTCCACATCCTGGACAGAGCATTGCAAAACCCAGCTAGCTCTGGCATCTTGTGACCTGAGGGAGGCCTGATGGTAGGACAGCCAAACGCTCCCTGCAGCCTGAGATCTATGTCCGTATCTTTGCAAGAACCTTTCAGAGAAAAATTGCCTGAGAGTCCCCAGAGCTCCAGGAGGACAAAGACTCACCCAAACTAGACCCTTTGAGTGTCGGCACAGGCCACGTTCAATGTCCTATGACTGTAGGCCAGCTTAGGTCGGGATGCAGGGAGGGGTGATGTTTGTCCCATAGTGTTGTGACAGTGATGCTGGTTTCCATGGTGCCGGGTCCTTCGTGCTAAAGGAAGGACCACGCAGCCCCTTTCCCTCTCTGCGTGGTTCCCATTCGTTCACATGCTGTGCTGATGAACAGCTTACTGCCTGTGAGGTGCTGGGGCATCAGGAAGCAAAGGGCTCCCGGGGGTTATCTCAGGTAAAGACCTGCCTCTGAAGCCAGGAACACCTTGTGAGTTTCAGCATTGGCGTGACCTCATGAATGTCAAGTAGGGGGACAAATATGAGTGGCCTGACCAGGAGGAAATGGGGCTAGGCTCTAGGGGAATGTCTAGGGAGGGCATTCTGGGAGTACGGGGACCAGCAAGGCTCACTCCAACCAGAGGGTTGTTGGAGTCCAGCTTCCTAGCTCTGAAGGAAGCAGGTTCATCATGCACAGGCACAGCCGGTGTAGCAGGAAATGAGGGTTAGGGAATGAGCAAATGAAATGTTGCTGTCTCCAACCCCAGAGCCACTCCAGATGGTCCACAGCCACATCTGCCCGCCTGCGAGGTCTCACTCTCTCCCTTTAGAAAAGACACTCTTTCAGGCTCATCCTTTCCAGCCCCTGGGGAGCTGACTGCTGACCTGAGTCACGTGACCTTTATACACAGATGGTGGGAGGCCATGTCTCGGACTGTGTCTTGATCCTTTTCCTTCAATTGTTTCTCACAGGAAAAGTGCTACCAGTACTGGCCGGACCAGGGCTGCTGGACCTACGGGAACATCCGGGTGTGTGTGGAGGATTGCGTGGTTCTGGTGGACTATACCATCCGCAAGTTCTGCATCCATCCGGTATACATGAGCATCTCATGTTGGCTTCCTGGGAGCTAGGTTTGGGGTCTTTCCAGTGTGAAGAGCTGCCCTGACTCGCCCCACCCCCGGTGTGACAGGAACTGTCACTGAGCCTGTGGATGTAGGGCTGGAGCATGTGACAGGGGTAGTGGATCAAGGGGATGAATCTGCAGAGTGCTGGGCAGTTTGACTCCCAGCAACTGTACTGGGCCTCCCCAGGAGGTGGGTGAACCAGTTGGAGAGGAAGAGGATTCAGCAACGGGGGAAGGAGGGGCTTTTCTACTGCACCAAACAGGCACTATGCCCCTGAGCCATACCCAGGGTCCAGTATTTTTTTTTTCTACATTCTTGCATTGTGGAACAATATCATTTATTTGTTTGTCTGTTTGAGACAAGATCTCACTATGTGGTCCTGCCTAGCCTGGAACTCTGTAGGTAGCCCACTCTGGCTTCAGAGTTACAGTTATTCTCCTGCCTCTGCCTCCCAAGTGATGGGAGTAACAGTGTGAGCCACCATGTCTGGTGACAGGATTATTTCATAATGGTGTCAAAAATCTCTCCCAGTGTTTTTTCCATGCTCATTTCAAGGCAGCCTTCGATGAAAATGCTTGTGAACAATGCAGATGAAATGAGACTTCAGAGATAGGCCATTTTATTAGAGATCAAATGTAGAGTGATTAGCATGATTAGGTTGCAAAATCTGAACAGAAGTTTCTAGAAGATGCTGCAGAAGATTTTGAAAGAATGGGCTGGGGTGTGGCTCAATGATAGATCATGTGCCTAGAATGCCCTGACTCACCCCAAAATTATTATTCCTTGCTAGCCTCTCTTCTAGATACACAGAATAGATGTGTGTGTGTGTGTCACACGCACATATGTGTGAGCTCCCAGCTGGAGTATTAGGACCAGCTTTTGGAATTGTGGCTACTAAGATGCTGGCCTGGGCATAAACACCTGTGTGAGCCCTTTGCCACCCCAAGAGCTGTGCACAGTCACATCTGGTACAGCACCCCTGTGTTCCAGGGTTCTCTGTGTTTGTGGACACTGAGCTGGCATGAGCCCCAGCTGTCCATCAGAAGGAAATGTTGAGTGGTCAGGGTAAGTTGGTCCCACCTCTCACTTCTCCCTTATCCCTCGCAGCAACTCCCTGAGAGCTGCAAAGCCCCACGGCTGGTCTCACAGCTACACTTCACCAGCTGGCCTGACTTTGGGGTGCCTTTCACCCCCATCGGAATGCTAAAGTTCCTGAAGAAAGTAAAGACACTCAACCCCTCACATGCTGGGCCCATCGTGGTCCACTGTAGGTATGCGGGGGTGGGTGGGGGCGGGGAGCAGGAACTTTGAAGGAGCCACACTGTGGGGAATGGCCAGTGGGACAGTCTTAGGGTGGGCAGAGCTAGGCATGGTGGACATGAAGTTTCATAGCGGGTGAGGACAGGGAATATAGCCCCACTTCTTTGCTGAAGCACTTGTCCCAATGATGTCTGAGCACAACTCCAGTATGTAAAACTCTCCAAAGCTGACAGGCCCGGGTTAATGGCTACATGAGGGCTCTGGGCAGGTCCACTGACCTTGCCCTCTGTCCTACCTGGCACACCAAGGATCACTCATTTCCCTTGCCAGGACACAACTACATTAGTGATAATAAGAAGACAGTGTTTGAAGGTAGGAATAATGAAACACACACACACACACACACACACACACACACAAACAGGGCTTCCGTATCTCTAGTCTCAAGTTAAATCGCTAGTGCTGCAGTGCCCTCTGGTGGCCTAGCATAGATTTGCTCCTTAGACACTCAAGCTGCACCCTACTTAATTTTGCCCTAGGCTGTGTCCTTTGTCCCCAGGTTCAGGCATCTTCCCAGGTCATTTACTTCAGGGGAATGTGACTCACGAGGTGGCATCTTTCTCCTTCCTGAAGCGCGGGCGTGGGCCGAACAGGCACCTTCATTGTTATTGACGCCATGATGGATATGATACACTCAGAACAGAAGGTTGACGTCTTTGAGTTTGTGTCTAGAATCCGCAATCAGCGCCCTCAGATGGTCCAGACTGATGTGAGTGGCACCTCTTCCTGACTTGGCCTAAGCATCGCAGAGCACTCAAGTGCCTTCTCCCCGCTCCACAGGCCCATTAATTTTTTTAACTGTGGATATATATATGTATATGTATATATGTATATATGTATATATGTATATATGTATATATATGTATATGTATATGTATATGTATATGTATATGTATATGTATATGTATATGTATGTATGTATTTGTTGCTTTTACAGTACCAGGTATTACACAGAGGTCTGTCATGTAAATGCGCTGTACCACTGAGCTACACTCTCAGCCATCTTTTTACCTTCTGAGACTCAGGCTTACTAAGCCACCCAGACTGGCCTTGAGCTGGCTCTGTAGTTTGGGCAGCCCTTGAGCTTGTGACCTTCCTGTCTCAGCCTTCCAAATAACTGGGAAGTTAAACCTGCTCAGCCAGGCCCAGCTTGCAGGCCTGGTTTTGATAGGCAGGTAGCTGCTACAGGCCATTAGCAAGCTCAGTGTCAGGCCTGGTGTCCCTCCCACCTTGTCATTACCTCTCATGAGGGGTCTCAAAGACTGGTGACCCTGATGTTCATATGCCATCGGGAGTGATGATAGGCGGTTGGAATAGTGCCTGGAGCCCTTGGGAGGTAGTGGCCATTACTGTCATCTTATCCCACACTAGATGGCCAGTCTGCATGATCAATAATGGGCTCTTGGCCCTCAGAGTTCTTTTATCAGCAGAGAAAGAAGTGAGCGCTCCTCTGGGCCCAGAGCAGACTCGAGCAGCACCCCTGTGTCCCTGCAGGTACAGTATACATTCATCTACCAAGCCTTACTGGAATACTACCTCTATGGGGACACGGAGCTGGACGTATCCTCTCTGGAGAGACACCTGCAGACGCTACATGGCACAGCCACCCATTTCGACAAGATTGGGCTAGAGGAAGAGTTTAGGGTGAGTGCTTCGAGTGCTTTCACACCCTAGAAGAGTCCAGGGTGAATGCTTCATGGCAGCTTCCATCCCCTGTGGTGGTGGCTGAGGAACCAGGGAAAAATGGTATCAACTTATAAGAAACCTCTTGAGCTCAGAGAGTTAGGGGGTGGGTGTAAGGTTGGGGGTTTCTGATGAAGAACTGACAATGCAAGCTATGCATAGGATCACTTAATCTCCCAATGTCAAGGCAACTCCTGGAGATGGAGACAAACTTCTGAACAGGTCCCCCGCTGTAGGTTTGTCATGCTTTGTTCTAACTACATCCCTTGGCTGCAGAAACTGACCAACGTGAGGATCATGAAGGAGAACATGAGGACGGGCAACCTGCCTGCCAACATGAAGAAGGCCCGTGTCATCCAGATCATCCCATGTAAGGCAGTGGGCATGCAGGCCTCAGGTCCTGGACCATCACCCTTGTACGTCATGCTAGGACACAAGTGTCTCAGGGGCCATCTCTGGGCTCTTGGGAGCTGTGTCCAATGCCAGGAAGAAAAGACTCTCCTGGGGCACTCTGGGTGATGGCCACAGACCCATGAGGGTCTCAGGTGGTGCCTAGAATATGGCCAAAGGCAAGATATCAGAGCTTCTATATAGAGAGGGTCCCCTGGAACCCAAGAAGCTTGCCTCAGACATGAGCTGGTACCTCACTAGAGCTCTCTGGAGCTTGGAGGCAACTATCCCCTTACACAGGGGAGAGTAAGTAGCATGGCTGAGAACATGCACATGTCAAAGGACTCAATCAGACCAAAGTGAATCCACCTAAGCCTGGGGTGGGAGGAGACTTGCCTTGGGGACTGCATAACACTAGCCTGGGGTATAGTCAACTCTGCTCTGCCACAGAGGATCAGGATGACTAAGGCAAAGACACAGTAAGCAGGGACCCACATCACCCCCGCACACCCTCACCACTGGTGAGGAACGAAGAGAAATCTGGGCAAACATTATTAGAGAGACACATGGGACGCACTAGCTTGGAGAGAGGAAAATTCATGTCACACACAGCATTTCTTTGTGTCCTCGATGGAGCAGAGGCTCAGTGACTGCTCACCCCCATTGAGTGGCTGTAAACAGGCCTTCTCTCCACTGTCACCTCTTCTCCAGAAGTAGAGTTCCAGGAGGTCAGGCATCCTGTTCCCAGCCTCTATCCCTTGGTGTCTGTGGCCTCAGTGTCTCCCCTGGCAGCTCCAGCTCCTCTCTGGTCACCTTCCTTTTGTTCATAAATGTATGATTTTTAATGCTGATATTTGGGAACATACTATGCTAATTCATGAAAAGTGAAAATAATAATTGGATTATCTTCAGAGCTTCCTACAAAAAAAATTACCCTTTCCCCAATCTACTTTATGAACCCATTTGATAATGGAAACTTCCCTAAGAGCAAGCTTTATTAATAGCCTTGGTCTGTGCCTTAGTTTCTTTTCCTGTTGCTGCGATAAAATACCCTGACAAAGGCAGCTTAAAAGTTGATTCTGGATCTCGGTTCAAGGACAATGAAGTCATGTCACATCCACAGTCAGGAAGCTGAGAGCAATGAATGCAAGCTGGTGCTCACCTCACCTTCTCCATTTTACACTCTAGGATTCCCTGGCCAGAGAATGGCCCTGCCCACAATTAATATGGGTCTTCACATCAATTAATGTCACCAAGATAATCCCCCACCAGTTTGCCCAGAGGCCCATCTCCCTGGGAGTCTAGATCTTGTCAAGTTGGCAATTAACCTTGATCATCACAGTCTATAAGGTCAGGTCCTATCTGCTCTAACAAAGGAAATTCCACTTTGCAGATGACTTCAACCGGGTGATCCTCTCCATGAAGAGAGGCCAAGAATACACAGATTATATCAACGCGTCCTTCATAGATGTATGTATTGAAGCCCTGTGTGTGTTTGCTGCAACATGTGACTCTCTCCTGTACAAACATGTGTTCTTGAATGTGAACATTGCTTTACACACAATAAGAAGCATCAACACATTTTTTTCTTAGAATTCCTTGCTTTAAAAATAATAAATGAGATAAGAGTATTGAGTTCAAAGCTAGCCTCAGCTACATAAGGACTTTGAGACCAGCCTATACTACATGAGATCCTGCTTCAAAAATTCAAAATAAGGGAAAGATGACTTATCAGCTAAGAATGCTTGCTGCTCTTGCAGAGGACCTGGGTTTGGTTCAAAGCACCCACATAATGGCTCATAGCCACTCTAACTTCAGTTTCAAGGGAGATGAAGTTCTCTTTTGGTTTCCACACGTACCAGGCATGTACATGGTACACATACATACATGCAGACAAACACTAATACATATAGAACTATAAAGCAATAAATCTTTAAAAGACAAAAATCAATAAATAATTAGCTCTGGAAATGGGGTCTGGTCTCACAGTTGAATAATTGGCTGTTTCCACATGGCCTTAAATGGATAGCTCCTCCACATTTGCATATGTGTAACACCACAGTTACATGTGCAGAGCATTCACTGGCTCTTGAGTGGTCTGTAACTTGAAAGCACGTAGACTGGGTGATTATCTGTCTGAGCACACAGCTGAGGCCGGTCACCATGCACAGTGGAGTTGGCAGAAATAGACAGACAATAACTTTGTGGCCAAGTGCCTATTCATGCTTCTGTCTGCACTTGAGGGAACTGAGAGGGGTATTGAGACTGGAAGCCCCTGCTCTAGCTCCACGCCCAGGTCCTCTGCACCACTGTGATGGACAGCTAGCTGTGACACACAGAAGCCTGTTAGAACCAAGGCCACTGAATGCTGTCCTGGTACCCTTGAGCTCCTGACAGCCCTTAGAGATAACCTCAGCTACTGAAGGCAGGATGTGTAGAGCACTCTAGTAAAGTAGCAGCTCCGGCTTCCTGGGTGTATCGATGGGCTGGGCATGTACCTGTGACAGCAGGCCTTCTGTTCAGGCCATGGAAAGTTGGAGTTGCTGACATCAGTTTAGAGCTGTCCGAGTGCTTGTGGTGGTGATGGCCCCAGAGACAAGTAGCCCACCCCTAACCTCTGCTTCCCTCAAGGGCTACAGGCAGAAGGACTACTTCATGGCCACGCAGGGGCCTCTGGCTCACACCGTTGAGGACTTCTGGAGGATGGTGTGGGAGTGGAAGTCACACACAATCGTCATGCTGACTGAGGTGCAGGAGCGGGAGCAGGTGAGTCAGTCTGGGACAGTGGCCATCTGTGCGCTGGGTGTATATGAGGGGTAGCTAATGGTATGATGCCTCAGCTGTGTGGGGCCTGCAAACATATGGGTGAGACTAAGCCAGAAGGACTGAAGGAAGGAATGGAGGGAGTGGTGGAGGGAGGGATGATGGAGATCTTACTTCATCTTTGCTGTGGGCAGGTGGAAGGGTGATTAGTCTTAATAGAGCTGGTCTTAATCCCCCCATATGTTTCTTTACTCTTACCTTGATGTTCCAACATTTTTTAAAATGTCAAGGCCATAGCCTGTGAATACAGAGGGCATTTACTTACTGTTGGCAAGACCTAAAGACCTAGGCCCCTGGTTGTTGTCCTAACGAAGTTAGGTGACTTCGGCATTTCCATTTTCCCAGAGACCCATCTCTGGCCTGATAATGTCAGAAACCCTCAAGAGATATCTCTTTAAGTGCTACCCCAAGACATGGCCATGACCCTGAGCTATGTTTTGATTTCTTTGCTGTTTTCCTATGCTGATGTCTGCCACTGTGACTCAGCCACTGTTTTGCTGTGTTCTGTGTAGCAGAATACATATCCTGCATCCACTTCCATCCTGGGCAACAGGGCCAATTTCCTCCTGTTGCTTGATAAACAGCGCTGACATGTTTCTGGCTGCCAGGGGTCAGCAGGTGCCAAGTAGACAAAATGTCAGATTGCAGAGTTTATCCAAGAGTGAGAATTCCTGGTTGCTGTCCAAAGTGTTTTTTTAAGTGAATACCAGTGATGAATAAGACATATTCATCTCCGTGCCTAGCGTTCCAGGAGTGCCTAGAGCTCTCGGGCACCCTGATCCCTGCTGAGTGGATGTTAATTTAGCCTTCCTTGGCTTTGATTGGCATCTCTCTCATCTCTACAAGGTGGAACATCACCTTACATATCCATTGATGTTTTATTTCTTACATAAAATGCTTTCCCTTGCTTTTCGCCGGTATTATTACTTTTCTCACTGCTATGATAAAATACCCAACAAAAGCATCTGAAGGAAGGAAGGAAGGAAGGAAAGAAGGGTTTATTTTGGCTCACAATTTGAGAGTAAGTCCATCATGGCAGCCAGAGTACAAGGTACCTGGTCACATTGCATCTGTAGTCAGGAGCCAGCCCGATGTGTACATGAGATCCATTCACTTCCTCCTGTTTATTCACTCTAGGAGTCCAGCCCACAGAGTGATACTACTTACAGTTAAAGTGTGTCCCCTCCCCCATCAGTTAAGTCTCTCCGGAAACACCCTCACAACAGGCTGAGGTGTGTCTCCTGGTGATTCTAAATCCCATCAAAGTGTCGAGATTAAGCATCAAAGTCAAAGCACCTGTTTTTCTAGTGGGTTGTTTGCCTTCTTATTGCTTAAGAGTTCTTTACATAGCGTGAATGCTCTTCCTATGCTGGTTTTGTGTGGCAAGCATCTTACTGCAATCAATGGTCTCCTTCTTACTCTTTGGATGATGGTTGTTGATGAAGCAAAGTGAACGCCATTGGAATCTGTTATTTCTGTCTTTTGACCCGTGGTCTTTTAGGCCTCCTTATTTAGTAAGACACAAAGAGTGTTCTCCAAATTAAAAGAATATGCAAGATCAAGATTGCAATATACTGTAAGGTAGTGCTGTTTGTTTGCTGGCCCAATTCTAGAAGCTGAGGGAGTCGTGTCACAGGGCAATGACAGTCATTACACAGTGAGGCTGGGATTCAGTTTCACCTTCCAGTTCCATCCATTGAATAAACCCTCCTTTCTCTCATGTATCAAAGTTCCATATATCAGTGTCCTTCCACACCTAGTCTCTGTTCTTGGTCAACAGACACTAGTGGGATTCATATCCATGTTCACAGAAGATTTTCTGGTCATGTGAAATGGTCCAACAGAAGTTCTGGACCATAAGTGGTAACCACAACACATTGTATTTTGTCCCCATAGGATAAATGCTACCAGTATTGGCCAACAGAAGGCTCGGTGACTCATGGAGATATAACTATAGAAATAAAGAGTGACACCCTGTCCGAAGCCATCAGCATACGAGACTTCCTGGTCACATTCAAACAGGTATTATTGCTGTGGTCCCCCAAATTCTTCTGGACCTCAGAAAGTAGCATCACTTAGGAAGTGCTTGCTGCTGTACCAGGATGGGCCCTGCATGTGTCACCATCCACCTGTGTTTCTAAGAGGCCAGCGGAGCATCCTGCCATAGGTGTCCTATGAGATTCTGGCTTCTATGGCTGCTGCCTCCTGCTGGAGGACGAGGATGATGGCAAATAAGTTAATTTACTGGGCCTTTCTATCTCCCACTGCTTCTGGGGATGGAGGAACAAAGGACCTGAAGAATGTACAGAGGTCTCTTGGGCCCCATCCAGAACCACTCACTGTCCCTGTCTACAAGGACCTTGAGCTCCGACCACATAAAGTCTCAGCTGTCTGGTTCAGTGGAAGGGCTCACAAGCCCCACTCAGTTCTGAGCTTAAGACAGTTCTGGGAAGCTGTACTTATGCAAATACTTGTTTCCTTGTGGCCGGCAGTGGTCTACCTGAGCCACTGGGCTTGACTCCAGCCTTGCTGGAAACTCAGAGCCTAACTTCCGAAGAATCGTTGAGTCTTATCTTTGAGTAAAGCCACCAAGGCTCCTGAAAGAACTGGGCAGAGCCTAATAGGAGGACCAGAAGAAAGAACAGTCACCACTAGCCAAGCCCCTGGGTTACCTAGGTGGGGCTTCAAGACCCAGAAGGACCCATAGGTAGACAGGGAGGTTCCTGGAAGAATGTGGGGCAACTTTCTCTGAGACCTCTCTCCTATCTGTAGCCCCTGGCCCGCCAGGAAGAGCAGATCCGCGTGGTGAGACAATTCCATTTCCATGGCTGGCCAGAGGTTGGTATCCCAGCTGAGGGCAAAGGCATGATTGACCTCATTGCAGCAGTGCAGAAGCAGCAGCAGCAGACAGGCAACCACCCCATCACCGTGCACTGCAGGTGAGCTGCCCTCCCCCATGGGTGCCCTGTCCTGGCAGGATAGCACAAAGCAGGCCATATGTTTCATGGACCTACTCTTCAGCTAAGGGGAGCTGGATAGCTGCTCTCTGGGGACTGTTTTCCTAGACTGTGTGTCTCCTTCCCTATAATACACACACATATAATTTCACAGATGTGCATAAGAGCCACTTCATTACCCATGCAGAACACACGTTCAGGGAAGAGCCAGAGTGGACACAGGCTACTATGTTCTGTTAAGTCACACAGATGTCCCAGGCAAAGCCCTCAGATGCTCTCCTGGATTTCAGCCTGCCCGTGTTCACTCTGAAAGGCAACTCTGGCTCTGGCTTACAACCCCCCCACCTAAATTACTCACCCTTTCTCCTGGCTTGGGAAACATTCACTGTAGCTGCGCAAAAGCATGGGATGGAATGTGGGGACCCTATGAACAGGTCCAGCCTGGTGTCTCTCTGAGTGTGGGGTGTGTGTGTGTGTGTGCGTGTGTGCGTCATGAAATTACATAAATATAAACCATGAAGGTCAAAGGTCAGGTGTCATTCCTCAGCTGTGATCCACCTTCATTTGATTTCATTCTTGCTGATTAAGCTATGTGGAGTAGCCAGAGAACCCCAGGGATCCTCCTGTCTCAACACCCCCCCTCCCCCCGCCTCTGGGATTACAAGCACTCACTACCATGCCCGCTTTTTTGGGTAGTATCTGGCCATTAAATGCAGGTCCTCATGCATTCTCAGCAATTACTTTACCAACTGATTGATTCCAGACCCCAGTCTGGGGTAAGTAAGCCTGTTCCAACACTCACCCACTCACAGTCACATTCCTGATGTCCCTAGAGACAGCTACCAGCCAGGCCTATGGCAGCAGTATATGGAGAAAGGGTGAATATGTGACAGACCTGCAACTCCCCGGCATCCCTGGCTGGGCGGGTCCTGCCCTGCGCTATGCTACCTGATCCAGTGATCTTGGCTAAAGCTGCAAAGCTTTTATTCTTGGGTGATTCTTAGTAGCTGCTGGAGCTGTGGTTGTTTCATTTTCTGAACATTTGACTCCCGCTTTTGGACACTCTTCATTTCCACCCACCACCCTATCCCTGGTGTCCAAGGAGCCCCTGTTTAATAAGAGGGATGCACACTCTTCCTGGGTGGATAACCTACCCAGTACACTCCATGCCGGGCCAGAAGGTGGCGCCCAAACGTTGATTTTTTTTTTTCTTTTTTTTTTTTTTTCAGTCCCAGGAGCCTTTCCAGAGGTCCTTGAGAATGAACTAAAATATCTCCTTTGCTTTGTAAAGCTGGAGATGAGTTCTGCAAGTCTAGGACACCAGGTGGCAGCCATGGGGAGGAACCACAACAGTAGTACTGAACCTCAGAGTATGCCCCCATTTGTGGAGACTCCAAGAGGTCCAAGGACAGCCACACCCCTCCAGAGGGCACTAGAAAAGGCTGGTTTAGGGTCTCCTTTTGCCTCTCCCACACCTCTTCTGAGAGGCCTGGCTCATAAGGCCAAGCACAATCTTCTGGGGAGCCCGCTATTCCTAGCAGAGAACATCCCATCATGCCATCCCTGAACTGTCGCCTTCAGGTGTCAACGCTCCAGAATCCAGGCCTTGGCATTCGCCAGGGGCTCTTCTCCCTGGACCTAAAAGAAAACGTTTGCATTTCTAATGAATCCTAGATTATTCTGAGCTGATGGTCAGTCAGGGGACCATACCTTTTGTAAGCACTTCTTAAAAGCCTTTAAGTTGTCCACATCCATTTGAGGTGCTGCCTGCCTGACTGCTATGCTTAGGGAAGGAAGCGGGGTTCTGTTGGCTGGATCTTGCTATATTATGTATACAAGTGGTTCTTATATACATAATAAGCTTCAATCAAGGGGCTGGGGCGATGGCTCAGTCAATATAGTGTTTTGCTATATGAGCATAAATCTTTATCCACATTAAAAAGACAGGTGATGGGATATACGTCTGCAGTCTTCTGTGTTAGTGAGGCCCAGACAAGCCAATCCCTGAGGGCCTGGTGACAAGCCAAGCCTAGCCAAAACAGTGAACTCCCGGTTCAGTGAAAGACCCTGTCATAAAAAGAAGGTGGAAAACAGTAGGGAAAGACAAATGTAGACCTCTGACCTGTACATGCATGTACACAGATGCACATCCACACGCATATGAACATACACAGCACCACCCACAAAGACGCTGTAGGACGCGAGGCACCTCTCAGTGACTGATGCTTCAGTTCTGCCCTGGGGGG
Organism: Cricetomys ansorgei; assembly: GCA_026225945.1. NCBI lineage: Eukaryota > Metazoa > Chordata > Mammalia > Rodentia > Nesomyidae > Cricetomys > Cricetomys ansorgei. The sequence goes on from JAMJFZ010000597.1 coordinate 27,750,347, forward strand.
TGGGGGTGGATGTAACTGCCCAGATCTTTCTCCATGTACACGGTTGCTTGCCTTGCCTTCACTAAGCATGTTCCCTCCGCAGTGCGGGAGCCGGGCGGACAGGTACATTCATAGCACTGAGCAACATTTTGGAACGGGTGAAAGCTGAGGGACTCCTAGATGTGTTTCAAGCTGTGAAGAGCTTAAGACTTCAGAGACCACACATGGTGCAAACCCTGGTAAGAATCAGAACGATTTGATGTTCCTGAGGAGTCGAGAATGGTTTCTCGTATTTGATGTCTGTTCCATTAAAGTAGCACCAGGTGTAGGGGGTGTAAAGGCGGGGTGGGAGGATACAAGGGAGGGGTGGGAGGGTCCATTTCCCAGAGGGCTTGAGCCAGCTTCAGCCTTCCACCGAAAAGCTTTCCCCAGTCTTAGGGAGTAGTGTTCCCAGCAAGACATGAAGGGAGGAGCTCAGGCACAAATTTTATTCCCATTTAAAAACTCTGTTGCAGAGTTCAAAAGCAGCCATAAAGTTCAAAGCCCTGGTGCTTGTTATTTTCTGTGTTCCACTGTTGCATTGGGCCTGTTTGCCTTTGGAAGGTCTCACTCAACCGCAAGGCCCCTCTGAGGGTCTCGCCTGGAGTGCGTGTGTGTGTGTGTGTGTGTGTGTGTGTGTGTGTGTGTGGATCTCCTAACATCCAAATTGCTCTACATATTCTCTTTCATTACCTGGCACACATTTCTTGGTTTGAGGAAGAGTGCTGCACCAACTTCCGAAATGCTTCATGCTGTAGGAGCAAGTGCAGTACTAAAGGCTGTTTTCACCCATCATCCTCCACACCGACCCACTCTTGACTTGACAGACCCACTCTTGATAGGTGGGCGGTGGCGCTGATAGTAGAAAGGCTCCACAAGAACCTAAGACATGTAGCCTTGCCAGCGCTAATGAGATTTATATTAATACAAAACTGTACGATTTTCATTGACTTAGCAGTTATAAATTGGGCAGTGTGAACTTTATTTTTCAATGTTAGAATTGTGGTGAGTTGTTTTTTTTTCCCACTTCAGAAATACTTCTCACCCAGGTGTGCTGGCACAGGCTTCTAATCCCAACACTTAGGAGGTAGAGGCGGGAAGATCAAGGGTTTGAGATCATCCTTGGCTACAGTGTGAGTTCAGGTTAGGCTGGGCAACATGAAACTCTGTCTCAAAACAGCAAACAGATATCAAACACACACACACAGAGTTTCCTGGCCTTGGGAGATAGCTCTCTGTTGATAAAGCGCTTACCTTGCAAGCTTATGGACCTCCTGAGTTTCATCACTCAGAACCCACAATTTAACAAAAAGATGGACATTATGGCGTGTACTTGTAATTCCACACCTGGGAAGTGGAGACAGGCTTCCTGGGGCTCACACGCAGCCGGCTTAACTTACTTGGCAGTTCCTAGGCCAGTGAGAGACGCTGTCTCAAAATCCAGGTCAGCACCTAAGGAAGAGCACCAGAGGTTAACCTCTGGTCTCCACATGCAAGCAAACACAGTATGTAGCTGCTCGCACACAGATCCGCATACAGGCGTGCGTGCATCCGTGCAAAATACTTTCTGGTGTCAATATGAAAACTAGAGATGTTTTCCTAAAACCATTCTGAAAACACACTAGTGTGAAACTAAAAATTGATGTTTTCCACATAGAAAAACAGCTTAGAGCATGTCTTGTGTCCAAAAGCTACATCACAAAACAGAAGCTGCTGTGTGGGAAGGCGTGGCAGACTCTGATGCATCAACAGACTGACATCTGGGCTTCTAAAGCAGCTTCTCATTAAATGCATCACATATGTGCTAAGAAGCTTGTTGATACTCTGTTGTTCTCTTTTCAGGAGCAATATGAATTCTGCTACAAAGTGGTACAAGATTTTATCGATATATTTTCTGATTATGCTAATTTCAAATGAAGATTCCTGCCTTAAAATATTTTTTAATTTAATGGTCAGTATATTTTGTAAAAAAAAAAAAAATCATGTTAATTTATTTCCTAGTGGACATTAATACCCTTCCTAATCCCTTTGTATATATTTTGTTATGTTCTGAAGGCTACCTGCTGTAAGGTTATTAAATCTTAAATGCCCTTTTAAAAATTGGAATAATGTGTTAAGGTCAAATATTATCTGGGAAGATACGTATTTCTGCTAATATCAGCCAACATCTTAATTCTATTAGAGTCACATGTTGTGATGTTACATGTTGTGCATCTGTAAATGTAGCTCTTAATATGTCAAATGTGTTTGTGGAAGACGCTAAACACGAAGCCCCTTGTGGAGAAAACAGTTTAGGACTCTGAGTCCGGGCACATTTATTCTCTCCACCAACTGCGGCACCCAGGGCATCAGGGTGTGGCCCACAGTGTACATGGGGGCTTCAGCCAAGTGCCTGGTCTCAGCCATGTGGTTCACCTTTACATTTGAAAGACCAGAGAAGAAGCCAGGCATGGCAGTGTATACCTGTACTTCTAGCACCGGAGGGGCTGAGGCATGAGGATTGCCTTCAGATCCAGGGCAGCATGGGCTACAGTGAGACTCTGTCTCAAAATATACATATGAAACAAAAAAATCAGAGAAGTCTTTGCAAAACCTGAATCCTGGTGTCAGATCCACAAGGGTAGATGGTGACTTTCCAGTGAGTTTTAAAAGGCATTTCTTTGTGAAAGGCTGTGTCTCTGCTATTGTGGGCTTGATGAGGAGAGGTGTTGATCCCAGGTCATCTATTCTCACAGGCCTCCAGGAACCCTAAACTAGCCATTAGAGCTATGTCCCTGGGGACCCACTTGCTGTCCATCTGCCTGTATGCCTGGCTCAGAGTCCAGCCAAGCTCATTCCCAATGTCCATCCCACTGGCCCAGCTTCCTGTACTGTCCTTATCTGGGTCTGCAGGCCAAGTGCCAAACAACTTCTTTCCCTTCCACATTGAAATGAAGTGTCTTACACACACACATACACCCACACTCACACATACACGGGTAGAAGCAGCAGGATGACTTCAAACAATTGCACTGTAAATTTCCTGACAGGCATTTTGGTATATCAGATTTTCTTTGTAAAAAGTTAGGACAGTTTGTAAGAAAAGAAATCTTAAAGTCTAGATTTGTACAGTTTTTAAATGTCCCACTCCTCGGTATTTAATTTAGAAAAAAAAAAATGAGAGAGAGAGAGAGAGAGAAAAAAACAACAACCCTGATTTGAAGTCTGACTTACCTCCGAGTGGAAATGCTGCTGAGGCTTCTGAGCCTAGATGGCAGTGACGTCACACTGCCAGAGAGGAGTGGGTTAGGAGAAGGATGGAGAGGGGGAAGGATATCGTAGAAAAGCTGACTTCAGGAAAAATGATCTTCCCATGGCATTTAGGTACCTAGCAAATGAGCACAATGTAAAAAGAAAAAAAGACATCTGGTTTAACTCACTGAAGGCTTTGAACGTATGCAGTCCGGGTACTTTTTTTTTTTTTAACTTTAAAAGAGATATGAAAATATAAAGGCCTTATTTACCATCCCCATGGAGGATTGATCCTGCCTGCCTATTGCACTGTTTCTCCATGTTCGTTTATAGTGTGTACAGGGACAACCCCAGGGTTGGTCACTGCCTCCAACAGGTGAACGGGTCGCCAAGCTTCTCTCGCGCCCCATAGCTCTGAGTTCCATCCAGTGGCACATGCTGGCGCCCAGATGCAGGCTGAGCAGTGACCGCTGTCATCACCCCCTTGCTGCATCCAGGACTGGCTGCCTGCACTGAGTAGGGCCTCCCCCTTCTCTATGCAGCAGTGGAACACAGACAGAAGGCAGAAGAGCTGAACAAGGAGCTTCCCCTGGCCAGTGGTCTCATTTGTCTCCATGTTAAAACCCCAAGCCCAACACCTTTCTTTGACTGAAGCAAGACAGAGGGCAGTAAGTCTCCACTCAGCACCCCAAACCCACCAGGATAAAGGTGACCTCACACTGGTCACAAGTCAAAGTTAGGCCATGGGCCTTGGAGCCTCAACTTAGTTGCTGGTCCTTGGAATCTTTTAATGCTCTCTCAGGCATCTCTTGTATCAAGAAATGCCTTTAGGGTAGACCTTTTCAGGATGTCTAGAAAAATATCCTATCTGTGTGCTTCTTTCCTCACCCTGGGGCTGCCCCAGGCTCCCCTGTAGGAGCCCTGCCTATTTCTAAAAAGCTTGTTCCATTCTGGAAAGAGACAGGAGCCACAGCCTGTGGGCATAGTTGGGGCAGCACTTGTCCTTCTTTGGAGGGGGCAGTCCCTCCAGACTCTTACCTAACTCCACAGCCAGATCAGCCTTCCTAAGACACAGAGCCTCTGTGTGCAAGAGGCATCCTACGCGGGGCCTCAGCATCTATTCTGTGTACCTGGCATGACCTTCTCTTCTTCCTTCAGTCAAAGAAGGTCCCGTGTACGTCAGTGTACAGCCTGGCACCGACAGTGACCTTCTTGTTTCTCTGTTGCATGCGGTTGTGTTCAAATGCCAAATACAATCAGAGCTGAGTGTTCTGATCGGGTGTGTCCCTTGGTCACTGTGTGACTTGCCCCCCACCCCTGTCCCCGCCCTTTTCCACATGCTAGATGAACGAGGAACACACACCTGTGTTTTCAAAGGTATTTTTATGTGTTCTTAAAAACTTTTTCAGATGAGCCTGATACCTGTGTTTCAGCATTTGGAGATATGGCCACATTATTGTTGTTTTGTTTTTTAATTTTTTTCATATATATTTACTGATGTGTTTTTGTTTGTAACCAAGCCATGTTTAATTTATGTGCAATCTTTATAATTTGTATGTGTGTCATGGTTCCAACTCTCATATTTTCTTTGATTGCATTTACCATTTGATCTTGCCCTGACTATAACGCCAGTGAATGTCACTGAATTCTTGGGACGTACAAACTGCAAGATCAAAAACATCCTGATGCAAGAATAAACTTCTGACTTCCAGTTGTGCCTGTGTTTCTTTCTTCACAGATCTGAACTTCATTCCTGTGCCTGAAACCCTTTTAAACAAGGCACACATTGAGGGTTGGGCTGTAGCCCTGTGGTCGAGTATATAGAATCCCAGCACCGAAGACATGCCATTAGGCTTACAAAGGCAACTTAAGAGTCTTTTTATTTTTAAATGTATGTATGTGTGTATGTGCATTTGCGTGTGTGCGGGCGTATGTGCATGTGTGTCCATGTGCTTGAGTACACAGGGACATGTGGAGGGCAGAGAATAACCTTGGGTGTTGTCATTAGGAATGCTGCCTACTTTCTTTAAGAGCTCTCTTACTGGCCTGGAGCTGACCAACTGGCCAGTGAGCACCAGGGATCGGCCTATCTGAACTCTCCAGTGCTGGGACTCCACAAGTGTGGCACCACACCCACCTTCTTATTGTGGGTTCTGGGGACTGAGCTTGGTCCTCATCCTCACAGGCCGAACTCTTTTACCAACTGAACTATCTCTCCAACCCCATTTTAGGCTTTTGACACTTAGCTCTGACCTGGCTCAGAAACAGACTCTAAGGGAGAGTGAGCACTGGAGCTAGAGAGCCATCAGGTCTCAATGGTCTCTGGAAGACAGGTGTCATGAAAGAGCCACAGGTATTGACTCCCTGTGCAAAGAGCTCCTGTTTTGTCAGGGTCCAGGGAAGATCCTGAGCCTGGAAAACAGAGCCCTAGGATTTCCAGGAAAGCCAACAGCAATGTCCCATAGCCATATGTCCCATAGCCCGATGGGATCAGAAAGTCTTCCAACAGTCTTTCCCCAAATCTGTAGCTCTATTTCACCTTCTTTGTTGCCCCCCCTGTTCTTTTTGCCTCTGATGACCTCCACATCTCTTAACTCCCCTTCCACTTTCCCTCTATTGTAATATAAGTGTGAAATGTGCCCCATTGGCTCATGTATTATATGGAGAGGTTGTGGAACCATTTAGAGGAATAGGTCATTGGAAGTGGGCCTTACAGTTTTATAGCCCAGCCCTACTTCCTGACTATGGATGCCATGTGATCAGGAGCCTCTTGTTCCTGCCACCATGCCATCCTCACCCTGATGGACTATATCCCCTCAAACCGTAAGTCCAAATAAACCCTCCTGGCAGGTGCTCTGTCACAGCAATGAAAAGGAGTTAATATGTATTCTCAGCCTCCTGGGCCCAATGTGGGACTTAAAGATTCTCCCACTGCGTTGATTTAATAAATCAGATAGTCCTGCTACGTTTGATTTGAAAAATCTTTAATTTCCTTCTAGACAAATCTTATCAGTTTTGGTGGCTGCAGGGGCTCTAGCACTTAGCCACAGCCTCTTGTGTTTGTGGACAATAATGTTTCTTCCTAGCTGAGCAGGGAGGGAATCACTCTGTCCTGTTAATAAAAAGTACAGTGCTGACCTCTTGTGGTGGCACATGACCTTAATCCCAGCACTCTAGACGCAGAGGCAGGTGGATCTCTATGAGTTCAAGGACAGCCTGGTCTACAGAGTGAGTTCCAGAGTTACAACAGAGAAACCCTGTCTCGAACCGCCTGCCCCCCCACCAAAGCAAACAAACAAAAACCCACACATTCTTGCAGATGTAGCCTGTAAAGTGTGGGGGTGGGGTGGAGTAGATGTGGATAAAACCTAAAAAACTAGGAGACCAAGAAGATAAAAATAGGTGACAAATGATGGGTGCAGAGGTGGGACACATGGAACATGAACATGGAAAAGAAACTGGAGTGAGGGTATTAGGGGGAACCCATGTAACAGGGAGCAGGGAATGAGAGGGAAGAGACTCTCTAAGCTATCCAATACCTTGTGTGGTGGTTTGGATGAGAATGTTCCCCGTAGTCGTAGGCATTTGAACACTTGATTTGCAGTTGGTGACTCTGTTTGAGGAGGTCTAGGAGATACAGCCTTGCTGAAGGTAGTACATCAGTAGGGGTGGGCTTTAGGATTCAAATCCTCTCATCTCGTCCAGTTCACTCTCTGCTTAGTGTGTTTGAAGACCTGTGCTCTCAGCTTCCCACTTCTGCAGCTATGCCTCCTGCTTGCTGCCACACCTCCCTGCCAAAATGAACTTTTACCCCTCTGGAAATGTAAACCAAATAAACTCTTCTGTAAGTTGCTTTTGGTTGAGGTGTTTTAGCACAGTAACAGAAAAGTAACTAATATAGAGATTGGCACCTGGAACACATACTATTGCTGTGACAGACCTAATCTCATGTTGTTTAGGGGAGGACTGTGGAAGCATTTGGAATTCAGGGCTGGGAAAACCATTGAGGGCTTGGATCTTAGTGAACTATTCTGTGGAAACCTGGAAGACAATGCTGAGAGGTGTGGACAACGGAGGCCTGGCTTGTGAAGTTTCAGAGGGAAGCAAAGACTATCAAGGCTATTTTGAGTTAAGACTATATGGTTTCTGGTCAGCTGGGAGTGAAGAACAGCTATGATTAACATAGCCCAGCACCACTGAAATTAAACCTTTACTTTACTGGGATAGTTGATGCTGATTGGCTGAGGCTGAGAAATCAGCTGTGATTAAGAGACCAGAATCACTGAAGTGAAAACTTTGTATCATTCCTAGAGAACTTCCCTGTTTGGGACATTGTGTGGAACCAATTCCGAGAGTAGTCCTCCTTCTACCTTCTCCACAGACAAACCCCCCAGGACACAGCTTGGGGGTCTAGGTTCTCTGAAGATGATCATCATTAGCTGGACTCCAAGAGCTGGCCAAAGGCTACCGGAACTACAAGCAGTATTCTTTTGTTAATACTCCTTGACTGCCCTGAGCTGGCACTGAGAACATCATTCTATAGATAAAAAAGTGTCTGTCAAAGTGAAAATGACTTTCCCTAAGTTACACTGCAAAGAACAGGCAAGCTGGGATTACACACTATTAAACTAAATCAGTTTTAGTCAAGGGGCTGAAAATTGCTTTTGGGATGCAGATTTTGGCTAGAATGGAGGGGCCTGGAAGCTTCTCTGGAGCTAAGCTTGGTATTCCATGGAATAACACTGACCAAGTGTAGGGGTGGGCCAAGTTCCAGGCAGGGAAAACAGCACTTGGTTGTTGGGGAGGAGCAGGTGCAAATGACAGCAAAACAGGAAGAGCCATACAGGCTCCAGGAGGCAAAATAAATAAATAAAAAATAATTTTTAAAAAAATGCAGCATCCCTTTCTTGGGAGTCTCCCATCATGGTTTCTGCTTGGAAAATGACAGATCTAGAGACCCCAGCTAAATATTCTTGGTATGGGTGGGTATGATATTATTCTTACACATCATTAGCCAAGAAAATGGGTACTTCTCAGGTCCCCCCAACCCCAGCCCAAGGTAAATGAAAGATGTGTTCTATGAATGTGTCTCAGGCACTGGTGTCACCCTCAGATGAGCATCTTAGTTTATTATGTGGTGGCTACATGCATTTGCATATATATATCCCTGCAAGCAGACAGATGTGGAGGCCTGGGGTTGATTTAGGATATCTTTCCTATTTCAAAAGATATGGTCTCTTTCTGGATCTATTTTGGTTAGGCTGGCTGGCTAACAAGCCCCAAATGTTCACTGTTCACCTGACTCCACCCTCCAATGCTGGGGTTACAGGCCTGTCACCATGGCCAGCTCTTATAGAGGTTCTGCAAATCTACTCCTGCCTGCACAGCAAGTACTTTACCCACTGAGCCATCCCCCAGTCCTGAATGAGCGTTTCTAACCCAGCACCTGTAGCCCTAAGGACACTGTTAAGCTCTTGAAATACTAGTTACTGTTGTTTAAGTTTATTTTTAGTTGTATATAAAATAATTGGTTTTTTGCACTGTTGGGAGAAGGGCTGCCTAGGGCTTTGGCGTTTTGTATTATCTGCAGGCGTTGAATTTATGAGGGGATTGTTTGATTGCTTATGATCTCCAAGTGCTATCAGTAGAATACCTGAGGAGTTCTGAAAGAATAAAAACACCTGAGCTGAGATGCTTAGGGTTCCACTGTTCAAGACGGCTCTTGCCGTGATAGTGTTTCCCTCTATGAGGTCTGGAAGGGCTTCCACATATGAAAATGCCTTGTAGTCCTTGGTGAGCCACCATCAAGTTGTAGGCATACAAGTTACCTTAGTGAGAAAATGTACTGATGTAGCTCAGGCAGGATTTCTTACAACTGAATAGGTTTTTCATCCATCACCATGTTCCAATCATCCAGCATGCAGGTGACTGCAATTTCATACATACATGTGACATTTCTAATTACACATCAGAACAACTCAATCAATGTTCCTGTTAAAGTTTTGACTTTAAGATGCAAGTCAATCAAGGTCTCTTTCATGCCTCACACCATCTAACAAGGTAAAATGGGTTCTTCCTGTGACTTCTGCTCTGCACAGCTTAATTGTCACCTGCCCTATGAAGCCTCAGTTATCCCCTTAGGAATAACCTATTGCCACTCCTTATGATTACAGAATTCCTGTGGTAGATGAAATGGCAGAAGTAACTCCCAGACTCACCCAAAGTGCTAATCCCTGCCTTCACTCAGTACCCTACACCTGTATCCCAGCTTCATCCGACACAAACGTAGAGAAGTGAGCAGGTTAGGGCTTCAGCTGACCAGGGCACATCTAGGAGACAGCTCTCTGTCCAGCCCACCATCATCACCCCCATTTGGCAAGGGAGGCCAATGGACAGCTCATTGTTCCAGGTACACAATAAAAAAGTACACAATAAAGGCAGAAGCTAGGACAGGAGACTAGAATGCTACACTATCCAAGAACAATGGCTCTATTGGCAAGTAGCCAACTTGTTCAGTATAGATTCCTAATGAAAAGCACTAACAGAGCAACCTGTGGCACTGAAGGTAGGTTCACCAGCCATCCTTGTTGAACTTACCTGTTTCTATTAAAGGTCAAAGACCCAAAGGATCAGACCCACTCATACAAATGACCAATAGTCATGGTCTACAAACCAAATGGACCATTGTACAGTCATCCTGTGTAAGCTCCACTAATCCAACCACACGATTAATGTCTAATAAGAATCTATCAGTGGAGGGACACTTTGCCTTTCCCATTGTGACGGAAGACACAAGCAGGTGATATGATGCTGCAGTTGCACAGAGAGGCCACAGAAGGCAGTGAACTTCAGAGCTTTATTGTGCAGGACAGAGGGCAACAGTTCTGCCTGCCTACCCACAAACTTTAATAAAAGAGATTTTAATAAAAGAGATTCCTGGTGACCCTTTCCTGATCTCCACTGGAGTCTGAAGAGAGTATAACCAGGAAAGCTCGAAGCTTCTTTCCTTAAACACGGGCAGTATTATTTACAGTTCACCTTTACACTGAAGGTGAAAATCACACTGGAATTTATCTCTAAGCTAAATTTATTTTTCCTTCTTAAATGTCTTTGCTACATGTTTTCACCATTCCGGCCACTCCTTGTTCTTAATTTCTTGGTGTCTACAATGTCTTCATCCTGTTTGGGAAGCAAAACACAACTCCTAAGTAATGTATACGAACAATTTTTGTGACCAGCTCAACTGTACAAACCCCCAGTTCTTACTAGGTGCCGTTCCAGTCTAAAAAACTAACTTTGAGGGGCTGGAGAGATGGCTAGTGGCTAAGTGAAATTTTTTCTCCTGTAGAGGACCGGAGTTAACTCCCATAACCCACATGGTGACTCACAACCATTTTGGGGAATTGGATGCCTCTCTTGTCTGACCTCTGCAGGCAGGTGCATGGTACACATACATATACACAAGCACACCACAAACCAACAGCCTAGAAGTGTTTTTACAAATGAAAAATAACTTTAAAGTTGGAAATTAGGAAGAGATGGATCAGCAGTTAATAGCACTGGCTGTTCTTCCAGAGGACCCTGGTTCGATTCCCAGCACCCCCATGGCAGCTCACAGCTGTCTGTGACTCCAATTCCAGGAGATCTGATACCCTCACACAAACCTGAATGAAGGCAAAACACCAATGCACATAATATAAAAAAATTAAATAAAAATACATTAAAAGAAAAAGTTGGAAATTAGTTTTACGATGCTTACCTTAAAGTTGTTTCTTCTTAAACATTTTCTTATTTAGCTTTTTAAGTTTAGACTCTGTGCTGTTTCACAAGTTTCTAACATCTATTACACAAGTTTTCCATCACTATACACCATTCACTAATTTAAAAGTATCATTAAAAAACTGAATGTGGCCTAGATAAAAAATTAAGTATCCCAAAGTAGACTTTCCACAGACAAAGGAGTCACTGTGTCTTGAGGTTTCCTATGTGGCTGCAAGAGCATAGTGGGTCCTCTAAAGCAGTGGGGAGATAGAGGTACATTTATCTGGAAATGTGGATCAAACCCACAAAAAGCAAAAGATGACCCCAAATCTGATAAACACAAGGCCCACTCAATGCAAATTAGGAAAAGCCAAGGGAGATGCTGGGCATACTTTAGAAGTAGCTTTATGAGTGATCATGAACAGTAAAAAAAAGAGACAAAAACAGGAGGCTCAGTGGACAGGAAGATGCTGCTATGTGAATGTTGACGGATTCTAGAACACAATATCAGGTAGTGCCTAACATGGACCTACTAGGTGATGCTAGAAAGGCACACACCAGAGGAGAGGCTTGCTCCTCCAGCACACTGGCAGGATGGGCCCTTGGAAAATACACCTCCCCACCACGCACATATGCAGTTTCTGGGTCTACAGATCCAGTAGACAGATGGCAAAGAATGCAGCCCTGGAAACACTTGAGTGTGTGAAGTCCCTGAGATGCCAGTGGGTGAGAAAAGGCCTGAGTGCCTATGACATGATGACCTGGCCTGATCATCAGCCTCAGGGCTTGGCTATTGTGTTCAGGACCATCTGAGTAAAAAGACTAGGTTTTACTCTTGCTACTATATTCAAAGATCTGTGCTTAGAGTTCTGATTTAAAGTGAGAACATGACATGCACCTGTTAACCCTATAAGGCTACATTCCTGGTGTCTCTCTGTTATCTATAATGATGGCTTGCCACCATGAGATAGTTTGTTTCCAGACAGCCTGTCTCCACTCCTGGATACCATTCTGCTTCTTCAGCCTCTCTTCCTTCCTCTAGACCATTCTATCTGCGCCATCTCACTGTACTGCCATGCCTTCTTGCTCACTCCCTCTAGCTGTGTGGGATGCGTTGCGGCATCTGAAAACTCTGGGTCTCCTTGTGCTGTCAGTCTTGCTTCTTGGTTTATTCTAGAAGTGATTAGGACTGCCAACTTAGCCACAATTCTACTTCGAGTGGTGGTTATTACCTTTATCTCATATGTTCAGAGTTCAAATTGAGAATACAGTATGTTCAGATTCAAATTGAGTGCTGAGAGCAATTATATATCACCCCACAAAGGTTAACTGCCCACCCTATTTTTAACTTTTCCTAGAATACAGCTGAATGTAACCATGCCATTGGAAATGAAAATCACAGACAATGCATGAATATTTACAGCCCATTAGTTTATATACTGTGTGGTTATGGTGGTGAATGACACACTTCCTATCTTCTATTTGTCTTCTATCTTCCTTACTTCTATTTGTCTAGGAGGCAGCCAATCCTGAGTTTACTCTGCCTTCTTATTTACTTAAAGCAGATTTATTCATTTTAGTTTTTATGTGCATGTTTTACCTTCAAGTATATATGTGCAACACGTGCTTGCTTGTGGTGCTTGAGAGGTCAGAAAAGAACATCAGATCCCAGAAACAGGAGTTACAGATGGCTGTGAGCTAGTTGAATCCTGGGAATCGTAACTGGCTCCTCTGAAAGAGCAGTTAGTGCTCCTAACTGCTAAGATAACTCACCAGCCCCTACTCAGCCATTTTAAAGGAAGTCTTCTGAGGTCCAGATACAGCCATCTCTGTTTTAGTTAAGTGTTGCTGACCTAGAGACTGAAGATGTCATCTATAACCATGATAAGCTGTATCACAAACATGAGAAACTGACAATTAGATAAATGCATAGTTCTTCTGGAACTCACTATACAAAGTACAATTACCAAAACAGACATAATAAAGTAGGTGGATTGGATGACAGCTTCTCTCACTAGCACAACTGGGAGCTCCTGGCATGTCCTTATTTGCATTTGCAACTTGGGCATAAATATTACAACACTCTGGGTCTTACAGAAAGTAAAACAGCAAGAGCCTTACCTTCTTTGGAATTTTGGCAGCTTTCTCAGCACCTCGAGTCACTCTTGGCTTAGGTTCATTGTCCAAAGTGGCTCCAGTTTTTCTGGATCTTAAACACCTACCATCTGTATCTCCAGAAACTTTCTCCTTCTGAGTCTTCATCAAGATTTCTGTATCTTTCTTGCTTGTTTTCTCCTCTGCTGCATGAGACTGGGGAATCTTACTCTGTCCTCTAGACCTCAAGCATGTTATTTTCCCACTGACTTTGCCCACAGATGTAGACTTCTTGTCTCCCTCATCTAGGTTCTGCAGCTCTGTCTCCTGGGAGGTCTTTACGGTCTTCTTATTTTTTTTTATCTCAACTTTCTCCGCAGATGCACCAACCTCAGATCCTGGCTGTTTTTCATTGGCTTTCTTTCGATACCTGCAGCTCAGGGGCATTCTCTAAGGGGATGAGAGGACAACCATACAATTAGTTAAATCCCAAAATCTATCACCAAGAAAAAAAAAAATTAAAAGCAAAACTAGAGAAAAAGAATCATTTTATATTGATTACTTTACTAAGAGTCACCTAAGATACTGAAAGTAATGCCTTGGATTACTTTGTTCCTATGGAGAAATAATCACCTCTACTGATAAATTACAAATTCGGGATGTCAATCATAATACACATCGTTCATACTACTGAAAAATGCCCGTCATACAGGCAGGAAATGAATCCCCTGGTCCTTTAAAGATCACCAAGGAACAAGGCCATGTAATCTTTGAGAGGTGCCATGGCAACCTCCCTGTTTCAATCCTTCTCAAGGATGTATGAACCTTAGAACCTGTGTCCTTATCAGAATACTGTCACACACACAGAACTACACTGCCTACCTGTTCTCTGATTAATTATTCGAATTAAAGATACATGCAATTAATTCACTCTGAGAACTACTACAGCCACTTTTGACTCTTCCAGAGAGGAAAACTTTAAGGGGTTAGTCTATTCCCTATCCAAATCTCCAAAGGACCACTGGCCACAGATATTACTGGTGATAAATGAAAGGGATATTTATCTGTGGATAAACCCCCAGTTATACACAAATAACTGCAGCAAAATAGGCCACATTTTCCCTGACAAACACCAACTATGCCAACCCCCATCACCTGATCTGGAGCGACTGAGTTCTCTACTTTGGTTTCCTTTTCGTCCGTTTTCATGTTGCTAATCTGCTCTTCCACAGGCTCAGTTTTGTTTGGCAGGGTTCTCAGGTGTCTCACCATTACCACTGGCTCAGGTGCCATATGCCTCTTGCTAGGGGCGGCCCTCTGCTTCTTAGGTGCGGGCTTCTCATCTGCTACTTTCTCCTTTGTAGTCACAGAGCGCAACCCCCTGGTTCTCAAAACATTTTCATCTCTTGCAGACTTCCTGATGGGGGGCAGCAAAGCATTGCTTTTGCTTTGTGATGCTGCATGATCTTTGGTATCCACTGACATTTCCATGGGGTTCTCTTTAGAGGACCTTAGCCCTCTTCTGGATGGCCTCAGAGGTTTTACTGATTCCGGCATTTGCTGGAGAGTGCTCTTAAGGCTACTAGTGTCATGTTCTAGTTTCTCAGTATGGTTTGATATTTGAGTTATTTCTTTGGAGTCACCCAGGACTTCAAGAGACTGGACCTCAACTTTAGGCCCCCTTAGCTGCCTCCTGCTGCCAGTTACATTGGCTACTGTGTCTAATTTCTGCTTTACAGGCTCCTGGGAAGCCTGGGTGCCTTTGTCATCACTTTCAGGGATCTTATGGGATCGGGTAGTTTGCCTTGATGCTGGCACTGTTTTCCTCACTACTGAAGGTTTTTCGTCCTCGTCTGCTTTCCAGCGCCTTGTCCTGGGACGTCTTGGTGAGGTTTGGAGGCTGTCTATTTGTTCTGGTTGTAGAGAACTACAGGGCATCTGTGTGGGTCTTTTATCACTTGCGGATTCCTCACTGTGACCTGGGGTTTGGATTAGTCCTTTGGGACCAGCCAGTTCTAGGGGCTGTGCCTTTTGCCTGGGTACCCGCCGTGGCCTCTTGCTGATAGGCACACTCGCTGCTGGGTCAGTTTTCCGCTTTGTAGACTTTTTAAGCTCTTCAACATTTCCACTATCGCCCATGGGGTCTTTGAGGGAGTTCCTGGTTTGCCTACCTGGTGGCTTTCTCTGTGCTGTGGGCTCTTCTTTCACACTCACTTTGCAAAGTTGTATTCTAAGCTGCCTCTTTGAGGCTGCTGGGGTTTCCTTTTCTTCTGGTCCTAGGGATTTGTAAGACATTCTTGTGGCTGCTTCCTCTTGGAAGCTGATCAGCTCCTCTAAAGGTTGGGTCTTCTTCTTAGATGCCCTTGGTTGGTTCCTCCTGCCAATTAAACTTATAGCTGGGTCTTGTTTCTCTGTTGAAGATTTCTTAAGCTCTTTGACACCTTTATTATCATCCCCAGGCTCTTTCTGTGTGTTTCTGGTTTCCCTTAACACTCTTGTCATCTTTCTCTGTGCTATAGGCTCTTTAGCCACATGCACTCTTATGAGTCTTTTACCTGGCTGTGTTTTCGAGGTTGTATCCACAGACTCTGGAGATTTGCTGGGCATCTTTACAGTTTTGCCAACAATCATGGAGTCAACTGCTGAGCCTGGAGTTTGGTTGAGCTCTTGGAATCCAGGCAGATCCTCTAGGGGCTGTGCCTTTACATCTTGTGCAACTCGTCGCCTCTTGCTGCCAGGCACACTGACTGCTGTGTCCAATTTCCGCTTTGCAGATTGCTTCCTTGTTCTAATGCCTTTGTCTTCACCTTCTGCTACTGTAGATGTGCCCATGATTTCTCCTGACATTTGTGGCAGCGTTCTGTCTCCCGATAGTTCATTTTTCACATGTACTTTCTTCAGACTAATTCTGAGCTGTCTCTGTGAGGTTACAGAAGTCTGTATTGGCTCCGTGGGTGGAGATCTGCAAGGCGGTTTTGTGAGCTTCTCATCTGCCACTGAGTCCTTGTTATGGCCTGGTGTTTGGAAGAGCTTCTGTAGATCAAATAGGTCTTCTGGGGACTGCAATGTATTCTTACTTGTCCCTTGGAGCCTCTTGCTGCGAGTTACACTTACTGCTGCTTCCAATGTCTGAGCTGCGGATTCCTTCACATCTGTGTTTCCTTTGCTATCATATTCTGGAAGTGTGGGAGTATGCATGACTGCCTGTGATATACACCTTGGTTTATTCAGCTCAGAGAGCTCTTTTCTTCCATCCGCCTTCCTGAGACTTGTGCTCACTGGGGTTCTGACAGCTTCTGGATGTGGAGACTGCAAAGGCATCTTTGCAGTTTTCTCAACAGTCACTGGGTCACTGGCACCAGCTGGGGTTTGGAAGAGTTCTTGGAGGCCATCCAGGTCTTCTAGGGGTTGAGACCCAACCTTAGATGTCCTTGACCTTCTCTTACGATCTGTTGAATCCCCTGTAAAATCCAGTTTCTGTTTTGGAGTTTCCATAAAGGTTGTGGTGTCATTCTCTTCCTGCACCGGTGCTGTGGGTATGCGTGCAGCTCTGCCTGGTGACTGAGTTCCTTTCCCAAGTGTTGAAAGCTCTTCTCTAACATCCACCTTCCTGAGACCCATCTTGGACAGTCTCTTTGTGCTTGCTGGGGTTCTGACAGCTTCTGGATGTGGAGACTTCAAAGGCATCTTTGCAGTTTTCTCAACAGTCACTGGGTCACTGGCACCAGCTGGGGTTTGGAAGAGTTCTTGGAGGCCATCCAGGTCTTCTAGGGGTTGAGACCCAACCTTAGATGTCCTTGACCTCCTCTTACGATCTGTTGAATCCCCTGTAAAATCCAGTTTCTGCTTTGGAGTTTCCATAAAGGTTGTGGTGTCATTCTCTTCCTGCACCGGTGCTGTGGGTATGTGTGCGCTTCTGCCTGGTGACTGAGTTCCTTTCCCAAGTGTTGAAAGCTCTTCTCTAACATCCACCTTCCTGAGACCCATCTTGGACAGTCTCTTTGTGCTTGCTGGGGTTCTGACAGCTTCTGGATGTGGAGACTGCAAAGGCATCTTTGCAGTTTTCTCAACAGTCACTGGGTCACTGGCACCAGCTGGGGTTTGGAAGAGTTCTTGGAGGCCATCCAGGTCTTCTAGGGGTTGAGACCCAACCTTAGATGTCCTTGACCTTCTCTTACGATCTGTTGAATCCCCTGTAAAATCCAGTTTCTGCTTTGGAGTTTCCATAAAGGCTGTGGTGTCATTCTCTTCCTGCACGGGTGCTGTGGGTATGTGTGCGGTTCTGCCTGGTGACTGAGTTCCTTTCCCAAGTTTTGAAAGCTCTTCTCTAACATCCACTTTCCTGAGACCCATCTTGGACAGTCTCTTTGTGCTTGCTGGGGTTCTGATATGTCCTGGTTGTGAAGATTCTAAAGACATTTTTGTAGTCTCACCAACAGTTATTGGGTCTTTGTCATTGGCTGGTGTTTGGAAGAGCTCCTGGAGACTGAACAAGTCTTCAGACCTTACCTTCTGTGCCCCTCGCTGCCTTTTGCTGCCAGTTACATTTATTAATGGGTCTAGTGTGTGAACTGTGGATTCCTTCATATCTTTGCTTCCTCTGTCACCATCTTCTGCAAGTCTGGGTATGTGCACAACCTCCCCTATAGCTTGGCTTGGCATATTCAGTAGAGACTGCTCTTCTTTGACACCGACTTTCCCAAGACTTGTCTTGGGAAGTCTCTTTGAGGTTTGTGGGATTCTAACAAGTATTGGTTGTGGAGATTTCAGGGACACTCGTGTTCTTTTGTTACCAGTCAATGGATCAGTACCATGGCCTGGTGTTTGGAAGAGTTCTTGGAAGCCATCAAGGTCTTCCAGGGATTGGACTTTTTCCTTAGGTGCTTGTGGCTGTCTCATAAGCCCAGAAACATTTGCTCCAGTCTCCAGTTTCTCTTTTGGAGTCTCCATAATTGCTTTTATCCCATTATCCTGCTGCACTGGCGTTGTGTGGGTGTGTATGGTTATGCCTACTGACTGCTTCCAGGCTGCTGAAAGTTCTTCTGTCACATCCATTTTCTGTAAACTGATCTTGGGCAGACTCTTTCTGCTGGTTTGCGTACTAACTGGTCTTGACTGTGGAGATGTACTGGGCATTTTTGAGGTTTCAGCAACAGTCAGTGAGTCCTTAGGATGGCCTGGCGTTTGAAAGAGCTGTTGGAAGCCACTCAGGTCTTCTAGGTATAGTGTCTTATCCTTAGATGTATGTCGCAGTCTCTTGCTGCCAGGTACACTAGCTGTTGGATCTAGCTTCCGCTTTGCAGATTGCTTCGATGCTTTTATGATTTTGTTAATGTCAGGTACTTGGAGTGTATGTATGGCTTTTCCTGTTTGTGGGTGTTTTTCTAATTCTGAAGGTTCTTCTTTTGTAGCCATTTTGCCCATACTTGCCCTGGACTGTCTTTTTGTGCTTGCTGGGGTTCTGACAGCTTCTGGATAGGGAGACTTCAAAGGCATCTTTGCAGTTTTCTCAACAGTCACTGGGTCACTGGCACCAGCTGGGGTTTGGAAGAGTTCTTGGAGGCCATCCAGGTCTTCTAGGGGTTGAGACCCAACCTTAGATGTCCTTGACCTCCTCTTACGATCTGTTGAATCCCCTGTAAAATCCAGTTTCTGCTTTGGAGTTTCCATAAAGGTTGTGGTGTCATTCTCTTCCTGCACCGGTGCTGTGGGTATGTGTGCGCTTCTGCCTGGTGACTGAGTTCCTTTCCCAAGTGTTGAAAGCTCTTCTCTAACATCCACCTTCCTGAGACCCATCTTGGACAGTCTCTTTGTGCTTGCTGGGGTTCTGACAGCTTCTGGATGTGGAGACTTCAAAGGCATCTTTGCAGTTTTCTCAACAGTCACTGGGTCACTGGCACCAGCTGGGGTTTGGAAGAGTTCTTGGAGGCCATCCAGGTCTTCTAGGGGTTGAGACCCAACCTTAGATGTCCTTGACCTTCTCTTACGACCTGTTGAATCCCCTGTGAAATCCAGTTTCTGTTTTGGAGTTTCCATAAAGGCTGTGGTGTCATTCTCTTCCTGCACCGGTGCTGTGGGTATGCGTGCAGTTCTGCCTGGTGACTGAGTTCCTTTCCCAAGTTTTGAAAGCTCTTCTCTAACATCCACCTTCCTGAGACCTGTCTTGGACAGTTTCTTTGTGCTTGCTGGGGTTCTGACAGCTTCTGGATGTGGAGACTGCAAAGGCATCTTTGCAGTTTTCTCAACAGTCACTGGGTCACTGGCACCAGCTGGGGTTTGGAAGAGTTCTTGGAGGCCATCCAGGTCTTCTAGGGGTTGAGACCCAACCTTAGATGTCCTTGACCTTCTCTTATGACCTGTTGAATCCCCTGTAAAATCCAGTTTCTGTTTTGGAGTTTCCATAAAGGTTGTGGTGTCATTCTCTTCCTGCACCGGTGCTGTGGGTATGCGTGCAGCTCTGCCTGGTGACTGAGTTCCTTTCCCAAGTGTTGAAAGCTCTTCTCTAACATCCACCTTCCTGAGACCCATCTTGGACAGTCTCTTTGTGCTTGCTGGGGTTCTGACAGCTTCTGGATGTGGAGACTGCAAAGGCATCTTTGCAGTTTTCTCAACAGTCACTGGGTCACTGGCACTAGCTGGTGTTTGGAAGAGTTCTTGGAGGCCATCCAGGTCTTCTAGGGGTTGAGACCCAACCTTAGATGTCCTTGACCTTCTCTTACGATCTGTTGAATCCCCTGTAAAATCCAGTTTCTGTTTTGGAGTTTCCATAAAGGTTGTGGTGTCATTCTCTTCCTGCACGGGTGCTGTGGGTATATGTGTGGTTCTGCCTGGTGACTGAGTTCCTTTCCCAAGTGTTGAAAGCTCTTCTCTAACATCCACCTTCCTGAGACCCGTGTTGGACAGTCTCTTTGTGCTTGCTGGGGTTCTGACAGCTTCTGGTTGTGGGGATTTATTGGGCATTTTTGTGATTTTATCACCAGGGATTGGTGAGAGAAAGGGTTTCTGGAAACCAGCCAGGTCTTCTAGGGGCTGATTCTTTTCCTTAGCTTTTCCTACCAGTCTCTTGTTGCTAGTTAGTGTGTGGTCCAGCATTTGGTTTTTAGATTCCATCATAACTTTGATGTCGCTATGCTCAAGTTCTGGAACTTTAGCTGTGCATCTAGATCCCCCTGCCATGTGTACAAGCTCATTCTGTAGAGAGTGTTCTTCCTTCGGTTCTATTTTCTTCCCAGATGTGCTAGGTCGTGGTTTTGTGCTTGTTTTGGTGTTCTCTGTTATAAGTTGTGGGGATTCGCAAGGGACTTTGGTTTTATCATCACCTATGGGTTCACATCTCCACTTCGGTGTTTCGAAGGGTTTCGTGGGACCTTCTACAGGGTGGGTCTTCTTGTCAGGAGTCCTCGTCCGGCGTTTCACTTTGGTTGGATATACCAGGTCCACTTTCTGTTTTATAGCTCCCTTAAGCTTCTGAAAGCTTTGATCATCACTTATTGCTGTGTTTTCCATGTGTGTGGATTCCTCTGATTTTTGTGTGGTTCCTTTCTCCTGATTAAGTAGTTCCTCAGCACAGGCTGCTGTTTGGGTGATCATCTGACTTCCTATAAAGCCTTTTGTTGGCTCCCTGGTACTTGATCTCATAGCTAATGTCTTTTCTGGATCTTCTTTTAATTCAATGTTCTCCTTGCATCTTTGTGAAGAGTGTTCACCGTTCTGTACCTGTTGCTCCATATCTTCCCCTTGCAGTGATGTCTTCCTTAAGTGTCTTCCTGTGATGCTCTCAGCAAAGCTGACCTCTGTTTCTTCATTCTTACTTTCTACAAGTGTATGTCTGAGCTCTCTAGATCTTCTTAACCTGCTTGAACTGGATATCGTCTTCAGAGGCTCTGTCACAGAGCCTGGAGTCTTCTTCTCAAAGTGAGTAATGCTATGGATGTTCTTAGGAGTTTGTACTATGTTTGCATTTTTGATGCTCCTCCGTCTTAAGGTAGGACTTGCAGAATATTTATCAGGTGGCTCTTTTGCTAAATTCTGAGTACGGGAGAACACAGTTTTTTCTGTAAGAAACAAAAATATATACAATAAACATTATTTTCACCATCTAAGGTCAATTTAGTATTATACCTTTAGGAAGTGCATAAGAACCAATAATTTAGTTTCTTATCTGCCAAGCTACTAGATGATCTCGAGTCTCATCTATTTATGATCCATTAAATATAATGTTATTTGGTGATAGAGTTGGGCCATCGTTAAGTGCTCTTAAAAAGGGTCTTCTAGGGCTGGGTGGTGGTGGCATACGCCTTTAATCCCAACACTTGGAAGGCAGAGGTAGGCGGACTTCTGAGTCTGAGACCAGCCTGGTCTACAGAGTGAATTCTAGGACTGCCAGAGTTACAACAGAGAAACCCTGCCCCTCTGCAAAAAACAAAAAACAAAAAAAAAAAAAAAAAAAAACACACACCCAGAAAACAAACCAAAACAAAAAAAGGGTCTTTTAAAGACTACAGGCAATTTTTGTTCTGAAACATCAAAAACAGTTATTTCTTGTCTTGATTCACTAATTAAGTAACACAGCTTCTATTGTGTGTTTCGGGTCCACATCAAACTTTATATGTAGTCAACGATGACTTTCTGATCCTCCTGCCTCCACCTCCCAAGTACTTTATATTACTGGCATATACCACACCAAAATTTTGCAATGCTATGAGCTGAACTCAGAGGTTCCTGCATGCTAAACAAGCACTCTACCAATTGGGTTCCATCTCTATCCTTGCAATATATTTTAAGAGTAATTTAAATATAAATATGACAGGCAAGTATAGTGTTTTCACTTCCATCCTCTAATAACAAACAAGTTAAAAATACAGAAATCATTTAAGCTTACTAAGGAAGTCAAGAATTCTCCCTACCAAGCTGTCTTAGTGACTACGGTTAGTAAAACAGCAAAGACTTGAAAACAGAACAAAGAAGGAAGAAATGGCATTTCACCAAGGAAGGCTATTGTAGAGAAGGAATACAGTACTGTCCATAAAGAAAATGGTCATCTTCAAATCACCATTCAAAAGTATAACAGTGGAAACAAAAAAATAAACCAACCCAAAATCTCTGAGATGATAGGCAGAGGTTTACCTTCTGAATTAGTCACTTGAAACTGTTTTTCAGGCAAATTCTCTGAATTGGAAAGAATGGAGCCCATGTCATTCATCTGCTGCTGTTTCTCCTTCACTGGAGTCTTAAACATCTCAGTTAGTCCTGATAAAGGCAAATATTGGAAACATGGCTTACATGAAACAGCTATCCCATTCCTCACACATGTCAACCTATAAGACAGAGAAACTCTGAGATTTCAAGTATACATCATCTCATTAAAATGTGATTTTGCTAATATGCTTTTTTTTTTTTTTTTTTTTTTTAAAGAGAACAGTGTGAATTCAAGTATAACCAGCTTCTCTATCCCCTTCCTATGGGAAAGGAAATTAAATCAGTTAGTTGACCTCTGGAGTATTCTAAATTAGTTCCCATAAAATAAGCCCTGGTGGGGTGGACAAAAGATGGACATGGGTACCTTTTCTTAGAGGCTATCCACCAGGAGTTCATGACCCAAAAGCCTTGTTCTGCACTCAATAAGTCCTAGGTTTCTCAGATCTAAATCCTATGTGCAAATAATATGTTCTTACATTTTAGAATATTAAAAGAACCGTGACCATTTTCAGTGCTGTCAAGTAAACACACACACACACAAACATTAATTTAAATATAATCCCCACTCTATTTAACACCAGAAAGGCATAGTAGTAACATAACTTCAGAAAGATTAACCTTCCTGAAAAGCTCATGTGCCATGCTCCTATCATGTTGGCACTATAGAATGAGAACTTGAGTTGGCACTCACCACAGAATGAACCTCGGAACCACTGAGGTACCCATATACACTAGTATGTTCAACAAGTCTTCTTCCATAGCCTTACTTAAAATATCAGGGTTTACTTTCTAATGTTTTAAAAAGGAAGCTGCCAGGCCAGACATGTAGCACTAAGGAGGTAGAGGCAGACAGATATGAGTTTGAAACCAGCCTGGATAGTAAAACTCTGTCTCACTCTGTCTCAAGGAAAAAAAGAAAATGTGGGCAGAGGGGAGCTGCCTACACCAAGGGAAGAGAATTGTCTGACACCAAGAATGGATCCAGGAAGAAGAAACACTCAAGACAATCCACTGTTTCAGGTACTGTATATTTAAAATCTCATTTATGTTAAAAGTACCTTATAGAGTTTTTTAAATATATGATTATATCCTCATCGCACACTAATAATTAATAAGCACATACATACATTTATCTATTTTGACTTTTTTATTTTTACAAAGATAAATGAATTGACCCAAATACATTTTTTAAGGGGCTAGTTCACAAACATACAGTGAGGTCTGTGGTCATTTTCAATTCCTTATCTGCAAGAAATAAAAATAAATTTCTCTACCTACTCATTTCAAATCTTAATTCTCTTCCAAATTGTACAACTAGAAATTATTACATGTTGAGAAACATAAAATCTGCTTTCTTGAAAGTCAGTCTAAGCCAGTCAGTCACTCTCACTCAGTCAGAACAGAGTGGGATCAGTTCAGTTATCAGTGGCTCAGAATTTTCTTACATGGCTTCCTCTCAGCAAACAGGTAACCAACCTTTCTAGAAAGAAACTAAATCTTGAAGAAGCATTAATATTGCTCTAAACCAACTGATCCCCTGGGAAAAACCATCAGTGCACTTCCTCCAAAAAGGCAGCAACAGAGCTCACCCTCACACCACAGGGCACCTCCCCATTTTCTGCAGATGCTGCTCACCAAGGAGTATGCACTTGAGATCTCCATCCCTGCCTCCTACATGACAGGTCCCCCAAATTCCTATCCAGCTTTATCTTTGAGTATTATGCCACCAGAAAGCTGGCTTGATTGTTTATTCTGTAGTAACACTCACTGCTACAGGGCTCCCAGCTGGGATTCTAAGAAGGTTGTAAGAGATGGGATGGGATGAAGGTAGCAAACATCAAGGAAGTAAGAAACAGAAGGATCAAGAAGGCTGTGACTACAGGCGCTCAGGCTGCATGCATTTACCTGACAGATCTTCGCTGAAGTCCATTTTTCGGTTCAACATCAAGTTGTTCAGCATTTTGTAAGGCTGAGCAGGCATGTTTACTTTTTCGATCTGAGCTCTCCCTATTACAATAGTACAGGGAGAGTTTGCATGGCCTGTGCCAAACTGATTGCGAAGGCTACTTGTAGGGTTCTGCAGACAAAAGCAAGGAAGACTAAGTATTACAGCATGAACAATATATGCTTAAGGCAATTGAAAATAAAAACAGTATACTGCTAGAGTCCTATACCTTTGGAGTATTAGGTCTTCTTTGTCTCTTGCTTATCTGCTTTTGAGAGGCCTGTTTTACAACTTTCGTTTGTGTTTGTTTCACACCAAGTTTTACTACATCTGCCCATGATTTTGCAACTGTCAAAAGAAAAAGACAGTGAAACTTTCCAAAGCTCAGCATGAGAAAATTGAGCTTAAAATATTTTTGCCCAGTACAATACTAACCAATCAAGTTGGCTTCAGAAGCACCACTCCTTCTTTTGGAACAAATCATCTGTAAAATGTCATGCTGACTTCGACTGATGGATGCTCTCTTGGCAGGCAGGTTGCTGCTTTTCCTGCCTCCTTTCTTGGGAATGTCAGTCTGCTCTAAGTATTTGCTGCCACTGGAGGCAGGCAAGGTTCTGCCTGATCTGCGTCTTTGATCATTTGCTCTTGATGGAGTTATTCCAGGAGACTCTTGCTTCCCTGGTGATTGAGGCCGTTCCTGACAAGGCAGAGTTGTTTATGAGAAACCTGACCAAGGAGGTAGCATTTCTGTAATGCCTATTAAAAACCTTTACAACAATGTAGCTTTTAAATCCTGAAGCACCAGTGGCACTCTCTTTCAAGGTTAAGAAAGAAGTCAGTTGTCTTACTCATTTAAGCAGAGGAAGGAAACATATACATCAGGGAAGTCTGAACAGAGGTATTTCTGGTGTAAAGAATCAGGGATACTGTTAAGTGAAAATAAGGCACTCTGATTTCAGCCCAGCTAATGCCAGCCCTGGGGTCTGAATGGAGGAGGCTGCTCACTCCTGGAAGGTGCCAGGTATGCCTACTAGTCCTTTTGGTACTAACAGAATAAAGCTGTCTAAAGCCCTTTTAAGAAATCGAGCAATGCTGCCACAAAAAATGAAAAGCAACAAAACATAGTGACAGAGGGCTAAAGGTCCAAGGAGGTGAATGTGCATCAGAAAGATGTTTTACCAAAGATTTTCCTTCCCACAATCTCAGTGTTCTTATACTCCCAGAAAAAAAACAACATAATCCTGTGACCACATACACTGCTGTCCTCAGATTCTTCATGGTCAGTGTGCCCCAGGAAGTTACATGGCCCTGTGGGCATGTCAGGGTTTTTCTCAAAGTTAAAGTACCCAGCACCCCCACCTCACCTCCCAGAACCACCTGAGAGTCCATATGGTTGGTTTGGGGCATGAGATAGAAAAATAAGAAAAAATAAGATCTCGATTGCCATTCTACTTTTGCCTGGGTTTTGGATGGAACACAGACTATGTGAGCCATAAAGTACAAACATAATGCTGACTGTCCAACTTACCTTGATGATTTTCTTCAGGACAGCTGGGGTGTGAGTGTCAAGTGACTTCCTCTTGGTTGGTATTTCTCCTCTTTTGAGCGGTGTATTAGGAGGCAAGTTTTCATCAAATAATTCAGGTCTTAGACGACCACCAAAGGATACATGTCTTCTCTTCAAAGACATTCCCTCACTCTTGCCTGAAATAAGGAGTGCAAACATGAAAAGAGCAATGTAATCACCAGGCCAGGCCTTAGGATTTATTTCAAATTAGCATTAAAAAGTAATACATTGAGAAGACACCAAAACATGGCACCTTTATTCATAAAACTGATGAAACCAGGAAAGACTCAGGTCTTCCTAAAATGTCTCTCAGGAGAAACCAGACACATTGCACCTAAACTGGACAGAACTGAAGTTCCCCTTAAAACTGAAAACTGCATGTGACATAGTTTAAGAAAGTTATCTGCCTGTAGCAGTAGGTGGCACTTTCTAGCAGGAGTCAAAACTGGAACAATGGCCTGAGGAAACCTGATAAGACACACATATTTGAGCCCAGACCCAGATCTGCCTTACCAGTAAACTATATGAGCAGGAAAAACTTCTAGGTAGTTCTTGTGGGCAGTTGATGCAACCCAAAGCCCATTATACAACTTCCTGAACAGTCTACATCAGTGGTTATCAACCTTCCTAATGTTGCGACCCTTTAATATAATTCATGTTGTGGTAACCCCCAACCATAAAATTATTTTCACTTCTACTTCATAACTATAGTTTTGCTACATTATGAATCATAATGTAAATAACTGATATGTAGGTCGTCTTAGGTGACTCCTGTGAAAGGGTCATTCGACCCCAAAGGGATCACGACCCACTAGTTGAGAAATGCTGGTCTATATAAACCCCTTGTCCAGAACAAGTAGTCCATTATCAGACTCAATGGACCACTGGCTGATGGGTAAAGTGCCACTGATAGCTAGCTACACCAATAGGCCACCAGCAAAAACTGTGCCTGATATAAAGTCTGTTGCATTGGAGCCTGGAAATTTTTCCTTTCTGTAAGCCAGCAAGAAACAAGTATATAGGAAGATGCCACAAGGCTCCAAGCTTGTAAAAGCCATGATGCTGCTATGTAGCGTTGGGGTCAGTTCCTGTTTGTAACAGAGATAAAAGGAAAGCTTTCGCTAGGTGGTGAGATGGTTCAGCAGGTAAGGGTGCTTTGCTGCCAAGACTAAGGACCTGAGGTCAATCCCTGGGACTCATATATTGTGCATGGTGGAAGCACTGACCCTTACAAGTTAATTCTAAGACCCCTGAATGAGCACCATGGCAAATGCTTGTGCTCCCTTTCCCCCATATACACAAATAAGTAAATGAAATAAAAAATTCAAAAATAAAATGTTGATGTCTTGGAAGCATGTAGAACTTTGCTGGCTTAGAAACCTGAGTCCAATCCAATGTCTGTAATATAATAAAGCGCTTGTAAGAGACTGAGAACAGAGTATGAACCCCCAAGAGCTACTATGTTCAGTGATGCTCAAAGGCCTACTACTCATGATTTATTCCCAAGGACCAGTCTCACAAGAAGTCCTGTAGTTCCTGTGATGTGGTTCCCCCCTGCACTAGCTACACCTCCTTTATCACTCCTCCATATTAACAGCAGTCTTCAGTACCCATATATCAGATAAAGCATGCCTTTCACTATATCAAAGTACTTACTGTATTCTTTACCACACAGCTAATCACACTGAACAAACACCTTGTTAATTCATAATACACAAGGCAGATATTAACTTATTAGGGAAATAGATCTACGGTTAAACAATTTACTAAGAGAATCACCAAAGTGGCTGATATCTACGGAACTAAGACCAGGTAGCCCAGAGCAAATCTGTTCAGGCTTGCTGGAGGAATCCTTTCAAGTTTTCCTTTTACCTGGGGCAAGGTGCTGAGTTGAAGAGAGCTGGTTTTGTGTTTCTGCAGACAGCACTTCTACCTTTGCAGGAACGCTCCTCCTCTTTTTGGAAGAGAGACTTTCTGGTGCATCAGCAGAGCTGGCAGCATCTTCAACTTTCACCGAAGTTTCGTTTCTAGTTCCCAGCTTCCTTGGAGTGACTATTTTACGAACTGCCTTGGCAATTTCACTTTCATCCAGACTCACAGACTCTCTTCTGCCAGTAGCAGGGAAGTCTTCATCCTTAAGTTGCTGTGAATTCCGCCTAGGAGTCTTCGTTTTAGCTGTCTCGGGTAGAGAGAAGCTGGAACTCAGAGCCTCTGTGGAAGTCTGAACAGGCCCCACAGCACTGATCTGTTTCTCAGTTGAGACCTTTACTACTCTGGGTGAAGAGGTTGCTGTAACCAGGGTGCTTCCACTGGATTTTGGTCTTGACTTGCATGACACCAATAGCTGTGTCTCCCATGATTCTTTTCCTGATGGACAATCAGGTTGTGGCTCTGATTTTCTACGAGACTGTTTTTGTGATTTTATATACAACTCTTCCTTCATTGACTGATAAAGTTTCTCAAAGGGAGAATCATTTTTCTTGCTATTGCTAAGGCTCTGTGCAGGAGAAGACCTCAGTTCCCTATAGCTGATTCCTGTAGCCCTGGACGTCTCCTTAAAAAGACCCCCAGAAGTTTGCTCTCCTATGTTTCTGTCACTGTGTTGTTCTACATGCCCTGAGAAATGAGTGTTAGGTAGATCTTGGGTAACACTGCTCTTTGAGCCATCTGAGGAAGGACTGTCTCCGGGTAGTCTCTTGACATCCACCAAGGACCTTCTTGAAGCAGTAATTTTTGAAGTTTTGGCGTCTTGATCTTTCCCACCTTGGCAGTAAATATGAAATAGGAAACAGAAGTTCAACATTTTCTCAATGACTAACATTTTTGGAATCTAGTACCTGATTTTAAATGTACCTGCCTTATAACCTAGCTTTTCATTTAGTTCACAAATTACTTAATTCCTTACATTTGTCTTATGATAATGCTGTTTCCGTCCAGATAAAATACATGAGCTTTGAATAATCTGTGATGTAATATATCCCACCAGACAATTCAAGATTAAAAGGACAACTAAAAAACAAAAAACAAAAAACAAAAAAACACTAGGGAACAAGTACCCAGCTATCTGCTCAGAACAGAACCTAACCAATACTAACCAGGGTCAGCAGAGAAGTTAGCTCTTGGGGTTCGCCGTGCCGGTTCCTACAAATTGAGAAGATAAAAATGGAAATTTAAGTGCCTTTCTTAGTGTGGTCATATTGAAACAATGAAAATATTCTTCTCGTTAATTATATTCTTTGCCAAACTGCTTCTTTATGACATTTAGAGACTTGAGAAATAGGCCCAAGTGACTTGAAAGCTACTGGTCATGACCTAAGCACTTTTTAGCTAACTTAACAGCTTTCATTTATTTTAAAATTTATTTTTATATTTATGTATGTGTATGTGTCTAGGTCTAGGTACATTTGTGTGGTTACCTGTGGAAACCAGAAAAGAATGTTGGATCCTACAGAAACAGGAGTTACAGATGGTTATGAACTGCCAATGTGAGTGCACTGAACTAGGGTCCTCTGGAAGAGCAGCAAGCACTCTGCTACTAACTGCTAAGCCATCTCTCCAGGCTCCCCCTCCAGTAAGTTTTCTAGAACTTTTATCTTATAGAATCATATGAAGGAAGAAGCAAAAAAGATCCTCCATCTGCCACCTTACCACAGGCACAAAATTCTAGACACCAAAGTTTTACCAGAAATGAACTCAGGATGTGTAAACTGCAGCTCCATTAGCACCTGGGCTCTTCATCCCTAGCAGGTATCTGTTGTGTACTGGAGAGCCAGGAAGTTAAGACACACACAAGAGTGGCATATTCATGGGCACTACAATTTCAGACCCTGAAAATCAATTTTGATACTCTTTCTGAACCAATACAGTGCCTACACGTTCTGCAATATGGAATGATTTTGGAGGTGAAGAATACATGTTTGTGTGTGTTATGAACAGAATTGATGTTGGGTATCTTTTCAACTGCTCACCACCTTATTTCTTGGGACACTGTACAAACTAAACCCCGACCTTACCAACGTAGCTAGACTAGCTGGCCACCAAACATCAGGAATCCTATCTCTGCCTCCTCAGTGATGGGATTACAGGTACATGCTACTACACCCAGATTTTTCTTTTTACATAGGTTCTAGGGGATCAAACTCAGGTGCATGGGCTTGTAGAAAAAGCATTTTACACCAAACTATATTCCCAATACTGTAATTTTTGCATGGTTATATTCAATAGGCACGGAATTCCTATTAAATTACTATCACACTATATGTATTTAATTTCAACACTTAATTTTACCACAAACTACTAACCAGACAAACAGTTCATCAACTATTGAGTGGTACTTGTCTAGCCTGTATATCTACAACTACCAATAGTTTTATTTATTTATACCTACTAACAAGTTTAAATGGTGGCTGGTGTGTGGGATACCACAAACAATAGCCTCCACCAGTGGTAAATGAGCACTGGGCTCCTCTAAGGAAGAATTAGTATTTAACATGGCAGAGCTCTTGAAGGAAAAGTGCCTGTTGCTAAAAGCAGGTAATTCTAAGACTCCTAATCCAAGGGAATGCAGCCAGCTCATGGTACTAATTTGAGTAGCATTCAAAGAGGAGAGACAGCTTCTCAAGATTTATCCTAAAGCTACTGAGTGCTACTAAGCCTCTAATTGCATGTTGACAGTTGTGGTTTAGTAATGATTCCAGTGGCGGTTATCTTGCTGATATTCTCAAGGACAGATCTTCCTTCACACGACAAGCGCTAGACTTACCTCCTCAACTCAGAGGCTTCTTCAGCACTCAGTTTTACAACAGAATAATTTTAAACACACAAAGATGGACAAGCACAATGAGGAGACAAAATGACTAAAATAACTTTTATTTCTCTGTATCTAGACTATCCTACCCATGGGCTTGTAAGATCATGACAGACCAGTAGAGTCTAATACCAACTTAGCACTGTTTTTGAACAACAAAAAGAAATATGGTTTTAGGTTATTTTACTATGTTCATAGTCAACTTACTTCTTGTTACTTACATTTTTTTCTGCTATAATAAGAAAGCCATTCTTGGTCACCAGTTTAAAAGTGAGAAATCACTTGTTAAAACATTTAAAGAAGTTCCCATCATGTCAAAAAAATCAAAATCAAACCTGACTATTTCCCTTCACCTGTCCAAGCGATTTTCTTGGAAATCCCGTCGACTTGCTTCCATCTTCATGACTTCCATTTTCATACCTACAGTGCACAGAGAATAAGGTGAAGGATTTGAACCTCCACGTTCATGGGTTATAGGCACAAACCCAGGGACAAACTATAGGCTTTATTCAGAATATTACCTTATCCAAAGAAATTGGTTTAGTTAGGAAAAAGCTGTTATACTAAAAACTACTATAAATGGAGAACTAACTACAAAGCTATGCTCTAGAACTATGATCACTGGTTTTTCAATATCTCTGAAGAAAAGGCACATCTTTGGAAGATGGCATTAGTATTATTACAGATCTTGGTGACCAATTCATAGCTGAAATCCTTTACTGTATACAATAAAAACTGGTATCTCAGTGAAGTGGCTTGATTTGAATTTAATTACTGCCTATGTAGGATCTGAAGCCAGCTAGCATCTGGAATCCTTCTCCAAGTTCTCATCAAGTCTCTTTTAATGAGTCTAGTCAATACAAATATCCCTTCAAATTGTTCATAGAGAAAAAGGACATTTTATAAGGACTTCCAGGTAAATTCACCAAGATACTGGACCTAAGTAAACAGTCTATTTAAAGACAAGCCACTCAATAGTAGGCTCCCAAGACAACAAAAACCCTAAGAATTATAAAGAGTTGAAATTAAGGAAGTGGAAAAGTTGTACTATGCAAGCACTAATCAAAAGGAGTTGAGTTTATATTTATCATTCAAAGGAATCACTAAAACCAAAGATGTAACTAAAAATAAGAGATATTTTAATGAATAACAATGACAATGAATTCTGTGCATAATTTAGAATTATGTCCAAGAGTCCATCACAACAATATACCAAAATGTAGTATCAAAAATACAAAGCAAAGCGTGACAGAGAAATTAATTAAATAAAAATAAGCAAATCCTCAGTGGGTGATTTCAATACATCTCTTAAACTATTAAGCAGGGAAATGCCAATCAAGAATGAACTGTGAATATTCTTACACATTATATATGTTACATATATATTGTGCAATGTTAACGAAATACTTATACTGTGAGAAGAAATAAGCCAAAGACACCCAACATGCTATAAATCACACACACGAGCATCACAAACACAGAGTTTTATACTAACTAGTGTTCTGAGACCCACAAACAGGTAAGAAGACTCCAAAGACACTTCTCTCTTATAGCCACCATGGTGGCTTAGTAACAGAAAAGTAGTGATTAGAGAGAACACAAAAGAAACTTGCAGAATTCCTCTTGTTTCTTGGTGGTGGTATTATTAGTCTGCTAGGACTGTCACAATTAAAACCAGACAGAGTGCCTTAAATAACAGAAATTTGCTGCTCACGGTTCTTGCTGGAAGTCCAAGTCCAAGGTAACTGCAGGGACGGCTTCCTCTGGGCCTCCTTCACTGGCAGCCACCTCCCTGCCTCTTCACAGTGCATCCCCTCTGTACACTTGTTCTCCTCGTATCTCTGTGTGCTAATCTTTTCTTATTATAATGACACCAGTCAAGGATTAGGACCCACCACAAATGCCTCAGTTTTACACAACTGTTCTTTAAAGGCCAAATATACTCTCCAAGGGATTAGAGATCAGAATTTTAAAATGTGGGAAATCAGACATAGGAGGACACTCAGGCATGGTTGCCTAGCCAGTCTAGCCTACTTGGTAAATCCCAGGCCAGTTAGAGACCCTGTCTCATGACCCATATCCTGAGGATCACACCAGAGGTTGTCCTCTGTCCTCCACAAGCACAGGTGCAAGCACAAGTGTACACACACACACACACAGAGTGAGACATTAATTCCAATGAAGGATCACAGCTGATCTGTGGTACTAGTTTATGGTTAAAGAGAACACAGTATTTAGAATTAATCCAGTTAGCATTCACCTACCTAAAAGACCGGTCAATGATTGTTATTATATCTCCATGTTTCAGCTGCACTGGCTCGTCTATAGTAGCCCCATTTACTTGTGTTGGATTAACGGAACTGAAATTATACAATATTGCCTACGAGTGGAGAGGAGAGGTAAATACTAAGGACTTGCTTAAAATCAAATCCAAAAGCTTTAAAAGTTAACTTTCAAAACCCACTTACCTCCTGCTCTTTTACTTCAATTTTGCAATGTTTTTTTGATACTACAGGCAGCTGGATACGAATGTCACATTCAATACTCCTTAATTAAAAAAAAAAGTAAGGGTTTTTATGAGTGTGTGCAAGTAAAAAAAAAAAAAACAAAAAACCTCAATTTTTCAAAACATAACAGAATTTGACTAGTATGCTTAGACTTTAAAAGTAATGGTACAAATTAAAAATGAAATGGGCAGTACAAACAATTCTCAAAAGTACTGCCTAAGAAGCCATTGAAGATCATTAAAACTAGTAGGTCAGAATAATTATACTAGAAAATATTAGAACACATAGCCAATTACCTTTCATATAAATAGCTATTTGTACAAGACACAAATAAAGGAATACTTTATATCAGTTTGGAAAAAATCTGTAGTGTGGTTGTAACAATATGAGTGTTTAAGAACACAGAAAGGTACTAGCATAACATGTGTTGCGGGTGATCAGCACCTCAGTTTCTTCATAAACGAAAGGTCTGTATCAGCACCAGAGTGGCCGTTCAGTTATAGTCGTATCTGTCACTTGTGTACACGGCACACAATAAATCCCTGTGAGTTTTTCACTGTTGTTTTAAAACCATACCATGCTGACAGATTCAAATGTCCTCATATTACAAACACTAATCCAACAGGCAATGAAAAATGGTACCTAAATTAGAATCGCCTTTCTAAAAAGCCAGCAAAGGACAATTCGTATCCCATTCCTGAACCAGCTATTCACCAATAGCTGCATCCTGAATTTTAAAAGCCTGAACATACTCTACACTGTCTGTTCTCTGAACCCCTGGTGTCTAAGCATATCCCTTTCCTATACATACCACATGATCAAATACGAACTGATTTAAAAATATTTAGAACTTCCCCAAAACATATTTAAGTAATATTGCAGAATAATCAAAAAGAATGACACTTCGGACAATAATATTTACTTTCTTCTATCGAACAAAAAGAGCTATGGAAAAGTGACAGCTTCCTTATCTCAAGAAAATGTAGGTTTGGGGTCAGTAAAACACTAGGCAGAGAGACTATATTTCAGAACCCAGTTTTATTGAGCAGAAACATTACTATAGTCCATACTTCTTAATCTCAATGCCACAGACATTCTGACCAGAGAAATCCTCATTGCCCTGTTCACTGTTAAATACATACCACGTCACTGCACTAGACACTGACACCTCTTCCAGGTTGACATGAAAAGATGCCACCAGACTTTGCCAAATGTCTTCCTGAGAACTACCATTCTCTCCTGACCCCCAACTCCAAATCTCCATTTTCCTACTAGACACTCACCCTGTGTCATACACTAGTTGATCTTAAGTGTCAAGCACCAGAAGGGACCCTGAGGACTGGAGCTTAGTCTACTGGAAGACAGACAAACAAAAGCCTAAAAAAACTAGTCACCAATGTGCATGGTGTTAGGAAAGAAGAGCTTTCTTTAAAAGCACCTTCTCAGGTAACATTTTAAAGCGGCAGAAAGAGCCATAAAGGTCAAATTTGGCAAAAGTAAGTGGTAACACAAGCCACCGCCTGGAAGGCCTCGGAGAGGAAAGTTATTATCAGATCCAGGGTGGGAGGGAAGAGGGGTATTCTCTCAGAGCACCGGAGCAAGGCTTTCCTTGCTTCCAGAAAGATCTGAAGCCACAGCCGGTTGCAACAGTGCAAGAGTGGGGCATCTGTCTACCAAGTAAAATCCCGCTTCCCTTTGGGAAGCCCCCAGAGCACGACCACGACTTCCGAAGGTCCACAGAACCAGCCCTGCCACGCGCAGAGGGCTGCGGGGCCGCGGCCCGGGGTCACCTCGATCCCTCCGCGCGCTCACCTTCCAAACACGCAGGAGCTGAGGGTCAGCGGGAAGTGTGCGCCGTCGTCGCCGCTCCGCTTGATGGTGACCAGGCGAGCCGAGGACGCCATAGTCCGTCCGGCGTCAGTCTGAGGCGGGTGACTGCGGCCGAGGGCGGAGTGGCCTCTCGGTGAAGGCAGCAGTCCCGCTGCCGCGGCCGCTACTCAGAGGCTCCAGGCCCCCGCTCGTTAGCCCAGGCCGCAACTCACCCGGTCCAGTCGGAGTCAGAGCCGTCGGCCCTTCGGCCACGGCGGTCCAACCACGGCCACCAGCGCCCTTCGCTCCGCCCCGACCCGCACACCCGCCGCCCGCGTCCCAAGTACCCACCGCCCGCCACCCCCGTCCCGAGTGCCCTCCTAAGCGGTTCCGCGCAAAGGCCTCCCGCCGTGCCCGCCCGATTCAAACGAAAACGGAGGTTCAAAATCTGGCGCTAAGAGCTACGATTGGGCCAGGCGGCGCGGCGAGGGACCAATGGGAAGGACGCGATAAGGACTGTGCTGGGGCGGAGGTGGGGCCAAGATGAGGAGGGCCTTGTGGGTGGGCGAAGCCAAAGCGGGAATCCGCGGAAGAGTTGGTCAGGAAGACAGACTGGGCGGGGCTGGTGGGCGGGTCCCCGCCGCTCCCGTGGGCGGGGCAGAGCACCAGCTTTGCTGTAAGAGGGAAGCTAGCAAGGAGGTCTGAAAAAAGCTACGTATCCGCAACCATGTCTTGCTCAGAGATAAGAGCTTTACATTTTAAAAATTAAAACCCTTCCTTTCTAGTTTCTGCCTCACCTCAAACGTAACTTGAGGTTGTTTTCTCCTGCCTTGTCAGTGTCACCCATACTGTTGTTTCAAACATGGGGGAGACCATTACACTCATCCTAGTCTTCTTGCTTAGTGAACGCTGAGGTGGTGGCACGGTATTTAGAAAACCATCACTGACTTAGTGCTACTACTGCAGCACGGTTAAGTTTACAATGCTTTGCTGTCAGGGGAAAAGCATGCTAATTAAAATAGCTTGTGCAAGACTACAACTATAAATCCTAAAGTAGGAATTCTGGAGCACCTGTTGGGGTTTTCTGTAGCCAGGTGCCAGTGAGGTGAATGTAGCATACCCATGTATCCGCGCCATTGCTGTCTCCTCCTTTCGTGCCCCCTCCTCCTGTTTCTGTGGGTGTGGATTAGTGTTCTCCTAGTGGGATGTAGTGAAAATTCCACACCTGGGGAGATATAAAAAATATTGACCCTCTCTTCATACGGTCCCAAAGACAAGCGTCAAGTATGATTCCACCGAAGTTCACCCTGGGGAATCAATGAGTATCACTTTAGCAGGACTGATTAGTTATACCTCTTGGCTTCTAAACCTGACTATCTGGTCAGGATTTCAAAGATACACTTAGGGCATCACTAACCTCTTTGTTTTTCTTCACAATGGGGTCACATTGGATAAATCTTCTTTCTCTGCTTTTCACTGTTATCTGCCTCTTTAATTAGCCTATTGAGAATGGTTGGCTGAGCCTTCCTTGTTAGGACTGCCAGGGTCAAAGCTCTGACTGTAGCCATTTAGGCATTACTTTCTCATACCCAAATCTGAGCAATACACCTAGTAAGGGCATGTCACAATTTCACTTACCAAAGACAATTCATTAAGATTTAACAAGAAAAAAGAAAACCAGCTCACATATTTATATATATAATTGTTATTTCATTATGAATTATGTGTATGAATGTGTGTGTGTGTGTGTGTGTGTGTGTGTGTGTGTGTGTCTGACTAGGAAGATATGAATTCAGGTGCCTGTGGAGGTCAGAAGAGAGCATTGGATCCCCTGCAACTACATTACAAGCAGTTGTGAGCCACCTGATATAGCTACTGGGACCTGAACTAAGGTTCTCTGCAACAAGAGCTCTTAATCACTGGGCCATCTTTCCAGCCCTCAGCTCATATACTTTTAATTGCTTTTTAAACTGTACTTAAAATTTAAGCTTTATACTGTTTTAAATTATAGCCTT
This sequence comes from Cricetomys ansorgei, assembly GCA_026225945.1. Taxonomy (NCBI): domain Eukaryota; kingdom Metazoa; phylum Chordata; class Mammalia; order Rodentia; family Nesomyidae; genus Cricetomys; species Cricetomys ansorgei. The sequence continues at coordinate 27,787,299 of JAMJFZ010000597.1, forward strand.
GAGGAATGTAAACGCCACCGTGTCTTACTTTTCTATAACTGTGACAAAACATGACCAAGGAATCTTATTAAAAACAAAAACAGAACAAAACAAACCATTTAACTTGGGACTCACAGTTCCAGAAGGTTAGAGTCCATGATCATCATGGTAGGCAGTGTGGCTGTGGGCAGGCAAGCAGGCACAGCCCTGAAGAAGAAGAAGAAGCTGAGAGCTTACATCTGTTCCACAAACACAAGGCAGACAGAGAGGAGGGGGGAGAGGCAGAGGTAATCCGGGATGGTGTGGATGATTTAAACCTCAAAGCCCACCTCCAGCCACACACTTCCTCTAACATGGGCACATCTCCTAATCCTTACCAAACAGTTCCATCAACTGGGAACCAAGCATTCAAATATATTAGCTTATGGGGGCTATATCATTCAACCCCCCCACCCACAGGATCATATAAAAAGCCACTGTAGCAACACCCCATTCTCTCTTCCTCATTCCTCACCTCAATCTAAAACATGTACTCCCCCTAATCTTCAATTTTGCTTCACTCTGGCTCATCCTGAAATTCTTTTCAGCAGCGTAATTGAGAAAGGAGGTCCCTGGGGGCAAAGAGAACTACTCAAACTGCTGACTGCAATGCCTGGCTGTCTCCCCAACATTGCTGACACCTGCATCTTGCAAGGGGGCATGTGAAGCTCCACCTCATCCCTGTCTCCCCATCATTGTCAGCTTTCTCTTCCCAGTGGAGACAAGGACTTTGTTGTGAGAGAAAGATAGAGGGAGAAAGTCAGGGACGGGCCTATTGGGCCATAAGAGTTCTGAGATCTGTCATCAGAGAGACTAGGGCCTGTAGAGAGGCTGACTGGCTTTAGTGCTGCCCCCAACCCCCCCAGGCTGCTCTCTTCTTGGCCCAAACTCCCTGATGCTCTATAGTCGAAGACCTCCAGGGATCCAGCCTCCCAATCCTCCTTTCATAGTACTCCACAGATCTTTACAAGGTCTGCAGGACTCCTCTCACTCCTGGACCTTTGCATGTGGTTCTTTGGGAAGTGGCCTCCATTAGGGCAACCTTCCCAAAGCATGGATGGAACCACACCTCTCGCTTCTCTCAAATTGTTATCATTTCTCCAGTCACTTTGTCTCAAAACTGAAGAGGATGTGATGCAATCCCTGTTGACCCCTGGAGCTCAGCTTGGACTCCTCTGTAGGGCCATTACTACAGACTGAGCCAGGTCACCTGACCCTTTACCCGCCAGCCATCCTTCCTTCAGAGCTTCTGATTGCTGCCAGAAAAGACTCAGAATCCTGACATGTGTTCCTGGGCCTCCTGTCTTCTTGTCCTCTGGGCCTCTCAGTCCATTCCCAGTGTTCAATCCTTAGCTTCTCTCCCTGCTGGCAGGTGCCAGACTTTCTGTAGCTCAAAGCTGACATATTGTGCTCCTACTTCCCCTTAGGGAGAAAATCAGCTAAGCTCTCACACTGTGTGGCCCATCTCTCAGCCAGGCAGTAAGAGAAGTCTCTAGAAGGAGGTTCAGGTTAGGGTTATGTAACATTCAATATTGTATGTGCATTCAAAATTGTATGTGCATCTGCACACACAAGTGTGTCCCAATACATGCAAACTTGCATACACACTCTTCACACATGCAATAAACAAACAAATTTATATAAACAAGTAAATAAAATTATTTATTCTTTTATTTAGTATTATAAACATTTTATTATAGGTAAATGTTAAAATAATTCTGTTTTGTCCTATTTGAACACAGACGGTTTTTCCTAATACTTTATTATTCTAATAAGTGCTTTGATGAACATGCTGAAACACAACCTTATTTTGATATGCAGATCTTAGATCTTTCAAAATCTAGTCTTTTATCAAGCAGTACGTACTTCAATTATCAAACTGTTGTCTTCCCAGAAGGGCTGTCACAGTGTGTCCACCAAGTCCAATGCTTGAGAATATCTAATTTATACCAGATCTTTTCTTCATTAGCATTTAAAATTCCCTGCTAATTAGTTCAGCCAAAAAGGAGTATCATTTTGACTTGAATTGTTCAAATTAACATTAAGTTTGAAAACTTTCCCTTTCATGTTTAAATGTTTCATCTTTCAGACTTCTGTGTTATAGCCTCGTAATCTGCTGCTGACTCAAAGGTCTCCTTGCTGGTTTGTCTAAGAAACACATGCATCTTCGTTCTGTAGAGTTCCTAGAAATTTACAAGTCAGTCATAAGACTGATGATTAGTAAAAACCACTTTGCTGGATGCCTCGGGAAGATGTGTGTAGGGACTGAGAGCTTGCTAGCTCTTCAAGCAAATTTCAAACGGTGAGCCAAATAGACCCCTCCCTCTTTAAGATGCCTCTTGTCTGATATGGGCTCTCAACACGGAAAGTCACTACAGGAGAGCTGCTCATGCGCTGCCCACGTGTGTGTGTGTGTGTGTGTGTGTGTGTGTGTGTGTGTGTGTGTCTGTGTGTGTGTGTGTGTGTGTGTCTGTGTGTGTGTGTATGTGTGTGTGTGTGTGTGTCTGTCTGTGTGTGTGGAGTGCATCACAGCAACTCCTCTGGAAGGGAAACGTCAGACCCTCTTAAGAATCAGATTCTGACAAAATAAAGAGAAAATTCCCTGAGAGGGACCGTATATTTGATTCTTGAGAACAGGTCTTCAGCAGTCGTGGTCAATGCTCTTAACAAATTGCTTGGACACCTTTCTAGATCATGGTCTCTTCTACTTCAACAACTCTGGACACGATCCACAACCGATTTTCTGTCATTGTGAAAAAGGACTTAGGGATTCCAGGTTTATTACTGTCGTTGGTAAAAACCTCTCATTATCATCCCAACCAATGTTTTACCCTCAAAACCTCAGAAACGTCTTGTCAGAAAATGGCAATTTTCCTCAAATCTGATTTTATTTTGCTGGTGTGTGTGTCTGTGTGTGTGTCTATGTGTGTGTTACACTCATGTGTGGTACATGCAGATTTGACTTTCAAACCACATGAATGCTTACAAAATAAATAAATAAAATGGCAAATGAATGTGCTAAAATGAAATAATTCATGTTAAATTAAGAGATTATTTTTTAATTTAAAATAAGATATATTATTTGCATTAAGTAAGTAAAGAAAAGAAAATTCTGAAAGTAGGAATTAAAAGAAAATACCGTAAAAGGCAGCGTCCTAGCACCAGGAGAACTGAAATAACCCAAAGCATAATATGGAATGGCACATCCATTAGGAAATTGGTATCTCCTAAGGCTAAAGTACCCTGAAAAAAATTAAATAGTTTTCAATAATTCTATTGACATTGATATGGATATCATTATTCTGGACCTTTAGGGTGATGTGAGCTTCATGGGACCAGAACCTCTTTCTTCAGCCTAAGGAAAAGGGGCATCAGCATAAAATTTAAAGAAGTGATCATGCTCTGTGAGCCCAGTGGAAAAGCAGGCATAGACCCCACCCTGGGCTGATTTGTAAGTAGACTGGAGAGTATGAATAGTGTGCTGTTTCCTGGGTTCTCTCCTCCCAGGCAGCTCTGCATAGCCTGGGCAGGAGCATGGGGGGGATGGGGTGGGGTGGAGCCTCTACCAGAGCAGCAGGTGCAGGGTGTGGCTTGAATTTCCCAAAGGACCCAGCATCAAACTTTCTAATCAGTTGCTCAGATGTGGGGCGGAAGGCCAGAAGGGGCTCTGCAAAGCTATCAGCAACAAAACAGAAAACAGAGACTAACTATTATACGAAGCAAATTTTTAACTGGAGATGGCAGTATGAACACGTGGCTTATAGTCTCTTTCAATATGGTGTTCTCGGACACCCCAAGTTCTTGTGATGGAACTTATTTCCTGGGGCCAGGGTGTCAGGAGGTGGTGGCATCTCTGAGAGGTGGGGTCTAGAGTGTAGGTCCTTAGGTCTCCTGGAGCTGAGGAGGTTCTCCTAGTAGACTTGCTTTAAATACTGCAAGTTGGGCTCCTGTTCTTGCTCCCAACCCTAATCACATGCGAGTTCTAACAAGTACTCCATGGTTATCAGACAGGAGGCACGACCAGACCTGAGCAGATGAAGGCACTGTGCCTTTGAGCCTCCAACACTGTGAGTGACACTTCTCTTCATCTCTTTTATAGTGAAGGAAAGCTGATGTACATAGCAAATTCCCTTCAGGGACCTTGTATTTACCAAATAGTTGGGAGTGTCCTTACCCTCTAGATTCTAGCTTGATACACTGTTTTTCGCTAAGAGGACCCAGATTTCCCTAGAAATGGAAGTTCTAGATCTGGGACAACAGATGTGTGGGGTAACTCTAGAATACTTGATAACACCAAAAAGCAAAGGCGCTTTCAAATCCTGCCAGGCTCATGTCGAAGGGCCCAGAAGCCAAAATGAAGTCACTCGCTCTGTTACCTGTGGGAAATTTTCATCTTTGGTAAAAATTAAAACTGCTGTAAATTTAAAAAAATAATCACATATATTTTAATTCCTTGAGTTTACAATGATAGCAGAAAAAAGAGAGGAGGAGAGAGGGGGAAGGGGGGAGAAAGGAGGGATGAAAGGAGAGAGAAAGGACACAATAAGAAAATACAGGAGAAGCTCATCTGCCCACTGTGGGTCACTGGAGGAAACCACTGATGTGGGTACACAGGAGCAATTCGGCCTCTGTGAGATGTGAGCAGAGTTTGGTTCATATAATGACCTGTCCTGTGCTAGTTGGAGTAAAGACAATTGAAAGTCACCCTCAGAGGAGCCAGGCTGCAAAGAAGACTCTCAGACAAGCCTGGAAGAAGCAGACCAGCCACTGCCTGGAAGGGGCTTAGGCCATCTGAGTTACCTGGAAAGGACATCCTCCAACCTGTTGAGCTGCCAGCAGGCTGTGCAGTGTGCTCCAGGTTTCTAGCTTTTGTGACCTGTCACCCATGCTGAGGTGGACTTTGGTGATGCAGCTGTCTTTGAATTATTTCTGCTCCCGAAAGTAACCCTTCTCCCATATTCCTGTGAGTAATTCCAGTAATACTCATTGGTTTACCAAGTTGGACTTTGGTGGTATCTGTTCTTTGGTGTTGGGGTATAGTTGAATACATTTCTAAATATTATATTTACTGATTACTGTGTGCATCCTAGTATTTTGTAAAATCATCATTGCACTGGCAGCCTAAAGCCTGGCACAATGTGTGATTTCTATTGCCGAAAAGGCCTGCTTTCTAATGTAACTAAAAACTCCCTCTTAGCTCAATGTAAACAGAGTTGCTGATAAACAGGTCACTTGGGTGCTGCACCAGGCCAGACGTGGCATTAGGCATGGCCTGCTCTCTATTATTGTCCTGTAGTTACCACACTATAAACATGGACACGCCCGATGGCCAAAGGTTTGGGAGGAGCAAAACCATTGTATCTCTTGACCATGCAGACAGACTTCTAAGGAAGAGCTAGGAGGGCCTTTTAAGATAAGAATAAACTGCCAGGACCAGGAGGTTGTTGGAGCAGGAGGAAGGCTGCTGTGCTCTCTGTGGAGGTCTTTTAGGCCTAAATGTAAGCATGTCTCATACTTTTCTATTAATACAATGCCGTATTAAATAAATGGCTACACTTCGGTGTGTCATGGCCTCCCTTTCTGGAGTGAGTAGATGTGTGAGTGTGTGTGTGTGTGTGTGTGTGTGTGTGTGTGTGTGTGTGTGATCTCCCCAGGAAAAGTCTGTCACATAGCAGCTGCCAACTAACAAGTTCCCCAAGTGAAAAAGAGTAGCCAAAACCACAGCTTTCCAAACCATAGCACAGAAACATGAAGAAAAAAGACAACAAGCAAAATGGTGTCTACAAAGATCAACTCCCAAGTCCCCAAACAATGAACAGGTTACAAGGCTCCATAAGAAAAAATAGCCTATAACCCTAAAAATAACCAGCGAATTCACAGAGGAGACAAACACATGAACAAAGTAAGGAAATCTACTGGGGATAGATAAGAAACTCAGTGATACATAAGGGTCAGGAACAAGGATGAGAGGTTGCATGGGAAAATGAGATTTTAAACGAGAAACTTTGGAAATGAAAAACATCAATTAATACAGCAAAATACTTAATGCTGTCTATTACCAAGAAACTAGATCATGCAGAAGAAAATATTAGTGAGTGAAGATTGGGGAGAGAAGTTGAGGTGTGAGAGAGGGAAGAAGAAAGACATGGGAAAGGAAAGAGGAAAGGAGAGAAAGAGATGCACACTGGACACTTTTGGATCATGCAGGGAAACTGTCCATGTAACATCACAGGAGAGATTCTGCATGCACTGGAGAAAGAGAGACGGCCACAGACACAAGAGCTCAGGAAAAATAATGTGATAAGGACAGATGAACAAAGGAGGAACAGGGAAGGATCATTCTTGTTATAAGTCCATCCCCTACATAACCCCAAAATGGCAATGTGTCACGAAAGAGCAGCCAGACATAAATTAAGTTCTCACTTAGGCCCATCTCCCAGAAATTCCTCCACAGTGCCCTGCCTCCTCAAAAGTCCACATCTCCTCTTTGTTCTCCTCCCAGCCAATCACAGCCACCCAACCCTTCTCCAACTGTACCTCTCCTTCTTCCCTTCCTGCCCAGGACCTTTTAAAATCCATCATTTACCCCCAGGCCATGTCTGTCTCTATTCTATGGAGAGGTAGTCCCTTGTCCCTCCAAGGCAAAATATCCCTTATCCCCCCATCCCTTTGCCCCTGCTCCTTGTCCTTTGTCTCCTGTCCTCTGTCCCCTGTCTTTTGTCCTTCTGGGGCAAATACATCTCCTTTGTGCTAAGAATCTGGTGTCTGGGTATGCTCTGTGCCAGCTCTGGTCCTTTCACTTCTCCCATTCAGGAAGTGAACCAACCCACAGTACAAATAGGGAAGGGCGGAGCATTCAGACATCAGAAAAGGGGGGAAAAAGCATGACCACAACTTTGAGAACCTTGGGATATGATCAAGAGACAAAACCTAAGAATCCATGGAGGTGAAAGAACTGATGTAAAAACTAAAGGCATAGAAAGCTGATTTACATAAAATAATTCATCTAATTGATAAATGAGCACAGAAATTGAATGAATAGTTCTCAAAGGGAAAGACACAAATCACCAATATATGAAAAAAAATGTTTATCTTAAGCTATCTGGAAAATGCAAATTAAAAGTGCATAGAATGAGATTCCATTCCACACCAATCAGCATCCTGAAGGAACCAAAAGACTGGTGAGGATGTGGGGAAAGGCGAACCCACAGCACTGCTGGTGGGGGTGCACACTAGTGCAGCCAGTGTGGAAATCAGTATGAAATCCCCCGTACACAAACTCCAACTAGCATATGACAGGCAATTATATAATGAACCAAACTCTGCTCACATCTCACGGAATCTTCATCTGGGACCTGCAGTCTGAAGGAAATAGCCACCTCTACCTCTGCATGTGTGGGGGAAAGGCCTAAAGTCCAGCTGGGCAGGGGGACCTGTGTCTCATCTCCAGTCCTAAGAATACTTAGGCAGCAGGATACAGCACCTGTATCCTGAGATACAGGCCAACCTGAGCTGCACAGGGAGACCTTGTCTCACAAACAGAGCATACCTGAAGTGGGTCTGGCCTGCCTGTATGCCTCTTGACTCTCCTGGTATACAATCTAAAATATCTGGAATGTGGATGCCTCTAGAGGAGTAAGAACGTGAATCCTTCAATATAGCCTAAGGAAGCCAAAAGCAGGTGTGGAACGAGCATTTCAAAAGTGGACCAGGGAAACTTAGAGTAGCTGATGTTAGACTTAACTCTCCCATCGACAAGGACATATGTCTTGGACCAGTACCCAAGGCAGATCTTTTTAGGGATTCTACTGCTAGGCCAGCATGTTTGAGAACTGTCTGCTCCATGCTCCCTGCCTGTGATCCCCATCTGTATCTGTGTACAAGGAAGGGAGACCCAGAGGAGAGCAGTGAGTTCACCTGTGCTAGGAGGTAGAACCTGGTACAATAAAGGAGGAAACCAGTGTAGAGTGCAGAAAGACAGAGATCCCACAGGGGTGGCCACGGAGTTCTAGCCAATGGCTGGCAGTCCCAAGTCCACAGAAAGGCTTTTCAAGAAGACTACAGACAATGGCCACTGAAAGAAAATCATGTCCACTGAGATTTCCACATGCGAGGGTAATACGTTGTCAAAATAAAGGTGAAATTAAAAGGAGAAACAGTAGGTTCCAGGGAGCTGTGGCATCTGCTGGGAACAGCCACAATGCACAGCTTCTGGGCGGCTTATCGTGAAGTTAAATATCCACCATTTTTAAGGTAGCAGTTGACTACTGGACATTTGCCAATGACAAACGAAAGCTCATTGCCAGGACAAGCCTGGTACACACGGCTTCATAGTCTATTTCCAAAGCTTGGGGACAATCCAGATATCCAGCAACAGAGGTATTTCCTAACAGAATACATTGATGCCAAACTTTGTTACATTCAGATGGTGAAAACATGAAAGGAAAAATGGGGAAGACTGAAATATTGATAAATATTGGCTGAATCTCAGCAAGGCAGGCAGGCACAGAGCAGCCCATTTGGTTCCATCTGTACGCATTTCCAGAATAAAAGTGCTGTAGGACAGCTGGCATCAGATCAGTGGTTCCCTCTGGCTGGGCTGACAGTGGGTTGATTGAAGGAGGAGGGAACTGTCAACAGTGACCCAGACTGTTTGCGTGTATCATACAAGAAGGTCTCTGTTTATCAAAACTACTAGGACTACACACATCATATCTGTCTCTTTCACTGTGTGAAAACGTAACCCTAATTCAAACAATATTAGAATCAACTAAATGCGATTTATGGTTCTTATTTGAGTATGACTGGGGGGAAATATCAATCGCTAAATGGCACCTTCGTGTTTATGAAGCAGTTTGGGAAATTTGGATACTGATGGAATATCTGGTAGTATCCAAGAAATAAAGTCGATGTGCAGCAGTATGGTTAGCTCAGCAATGATATTAGTATTTAAGAGGGATCTTTATTCTCTGGGGTCACCTTCTGCAGCACTTCATTGTTGGCTTATTTTGAGACGGAGTGTTGCTATGCAGCCCACACTGGCCCCAACTCCAGTCCTCTTGCATCATCTTCCCGAGTGATGGAATTATGGGCTTGTTCCATCATGCCAGGCTATCACTGTAGTATTTGAGAAAACAGAGAGATGCTATCTGGGTTTACTTCAACATAACAAGAGCGGACATGAACGGTGCCTGTTGATGCATCCTCGCGGGTACAGTCTCCGGGACAGGGCTCATGTCGTTCGTTACTGTCTACCTCTGTTTACATTGAGCTTTCTCAGGAGAAAAAAAAAAGGCTTTAAAATTAAGTGCTCTATCTCATAACATTAAAAACTGGTTGTGGTATGTGTTCCTGTAATCCTGGAGGCTAAGGCAGAAGGAACCTAATCTGAAGGCCTGCCTGGGCTATGTAGCCATACCCTGTATTATGAAACAAAACGCCCCAACATAACCCCAAACCACCAACCATAAAAACAAACAAAAAACAATGGCAGCTAACCGTCACTAGGAAGGGGTCCTTTGGCTGGCGGTGGGTAGGCCTGGAGAGGACCCATAGCATCCCTGAAGAACCTGTGATTTCCCAGGGCGTGAAGTCTCACCTTTTTCCTGATCAGGTAATTCCAGTTTCCTGTATCCTGAGTTCCTGGGGCTTGAATATTGTATTTCCCTAGTCTCAGGTCCCCCGGCCAGACCAACTACTCAGTGTCAGGGGGCTTCCCACAATCTGTAAAAAAGAATTTGTATTAAACTCTAAAGTGGTGAACTGCTAGCATCTCAAACAGAAACCCAGCTTTCTGGAATCTCCTGAAAGAGCAAAGGATCATCCCCCCTTCACCAGGCCCAAGTCGCTGCAGTGGCTGGAGATGCACGGAAACACGATGACTGGGACCACAGCGTCACCTGGCGGCCACCTAGGGCCACGGCATCATAGGGTGCAATGCGGGATCTAAGGCTTGGGAGCTTGGAGGTCTGCGCAGGTGCAGCGCTCAGCCCCTCCCTGCCAGCGCTGGGATCAACTCTTCCAGCCATGTCTTCCCGCCAGGCTCCACTTTTGCGACAACAGGAGGTTCAGGTTTCCACCTAGCGTTAGTGCCTGCACCTTTCAGCGATGCTGCTGAGAGACCCATACCTACGCCCAGGAGGGGCTCCTGTCGGCTCCCCAGCTGACCCTGAGCCCACGCAACAAAACCAAACCCAGACTCTGGGCTGCCGGAACAGGATTTGGGAACATAAACCACTGGAGGTTGAAAAACTCTGGAGGAAGCAGAGTCTGGTTGTGTGTCACACATTATGAGACTAATTACTTCAAATTTTGCAGCTCAATATCGCCACGAGGAGCGACTGGCTTTGATTAGCTTACACGCCTTTAATAGTAATAGTATCAGGAAATGTTGGCCCGTAAAGGTTAGGTCAGTTTGGAAGTGTCGCCCTATCTGCGCAATTAGCCGCTCTGTGTCTGGGATGTGCGGTGTCTATGGTGAAAGGCGCTAAAGAGAAGTTAGGAGTCCCAGGGCAGGTTCTGAGTGCTGCTGCCATCTAGAGGACAATCGCCGCTGAAGAAGGTTTTCGTTTTTTAAAATGTGAAGACATTAATGAACTAACAGCACCGACCGTGAGCTAGAAGGGCTACAGTTGACATGGAAGACCTGCCCCAGGTAGGGTACCCTGTTCAGCGTTACAGGTCCCTTCTAACCTTTCCAGCCACCCTGTACCCCTGGACTCCTAATTCTCTCATGGCTAGGAGAGGACTAGGGACAGAGGCCCAAGGGCACAAATGTAGGGAGAGATCACCCTCAGGGGCTACCCCGAGAACGGGGCCTTCTTAATTGGATCCCAAGTGTCTAGGTGCATCGCTTGCCTGATTATGCTCTTATTTTGCAAAGAAGAGCATAAAAACCTAGAGAACCCAAAACTACTTCTATAATCACTCAGGTGTTTCAGCACTGGGGTATGTGTCTGCAGATGGACTCTCCAATGTTGAAGTTATGCTGTATCTAGGATGCTTTTCTTCTCCCCTTTAAGTGTTTAGTTTATACTTGAAGACTTTCCTTGGTTCTTCTCTCCTTCTTTTCTTCCTCCCTTCCATCCTCCCTCCTCCCTCCCATCCCTCCCTCCTTCCTTCCCTTCCTCCCTCATGTCTGCTTTCCTGCCTCCTACAGAGGTCTTGAATCCTAACTATTGGTAGATTACTCGACCACATGGCGATGGTGGAGGCAGGAGCCTTGGGATGGCCTGCATGAGATGCTTCAGTGAGCTGAGCAGAGAGTCCCTGATAGACCAGAAGTGGTAAGCTGGGATCTGGGTGCCACCTGAGGACTGAGCATGAGCATCTAGCCAGCCAGTCTCCTGCAGCTGCCCAGCCTCACTTACATAAAACCCTCCTTGCCCAGCAGGAACCTGGGTCCTAACTCATCACCTTTCTCAGCAGCTTCAGGAACCACCCCCAGTTCACAGATGGAATATGAGCTTCAGAGAGTGAGGAGCTTTGTCTTATATCATATGGCTGCTCTGCAGCAGAGCAGGTGACCTGCAGGTCTTTCTGCAATTTCACAACTCCCAGAGATGCTCTCTGGAACCCTCATAGGCCAAGTTGGCCATGTGGCTCCACCTGCTTTGGATCAGACTCTGCACACAGATTTTTAAAAAAATATTCTGCATAGTATCCATAAATCATTGTCATGCAGAGGCACACCTCCACCATCCGCTTTGGGAGGCCAAGGATGGGGCCTGGGGGGGACAGGAACCTGGTTTCCTTTCTTTTCTACCTCTCACAAGAGCAGTGCCCATCTTCTCAGAGCTACAGCAGCAACGACACAAATAGACTCCACTTCTGTGGTGCCTGTCAAAGGGATTTGAAAATAAATCCTGTCTGGAAGGAACATGTATGAATTTATTTATTGACACCATTCCCTGAATAAATAGCACAGCGATGATTTACATAGCATTTGCGTAGTAGCTGGCATTGTAAGAAATACAGGGTGATTTAAAGTGTAGAGGAGGCTGTGGACAGGTTCTACACAAACACCACACTTAGAAGAGACTGAAGCATCTGAGGATGTGGATATCCTTGGCCAGGGGACCAAGATCCTATAGATTGGGGATTACATGGGTTAAAATGGTTATTATGGATGGGGTTGTGTCAACTGGATGTTGAAATACTAGCTCCTAATACTTTAGAATGTCACGGGTTTGGGTCATAGGATCTTTTGGAGAAATAAGGCCATTATAGTTGCCTTAATTATTTATAAGTAGATTAGTTTTCTCTGCTTGGGATTAGAGACATGTCAGTCAGTAAAATGTTTGCCAGATAAACCTGAGGGCCTGAGTTTGGATCCCTAGCAGCTACATAAAAAAGCTGGGTGTGGTGGTACACGCTTCTAATCCCATCACTGGGGATGTGGCGACAGGGGAATCCCTGGAGCTCACTAGAGCACCAGCTGAGCTGAACTGGTGAAGTCCAAGTTCAATGTGATATTCCATCTCAAAAAGGAAAGAAAGAAAGGAAAAAAGAAAGAAAGAAAGAAAGGAAGGAAGGAAGGGAGGAAGGGAGGAAAGAAAGAAAAGAAAGAAAAAGAAAGAAAGGAAAAGGTGGAGAACAACACCTGATGTTGACCTCTGGCCTCCATATGCATGTGGGAATGAGTGCATATGCACCCAACACCTGATGCACCCCAACACAGAGAGACATACATACACGAAGACACCCCACCCACACATACGCATGAGGTAGGGTGAGGGAGATCGATAGGTTAGGATTCAGACAGGAACCAAGGGAAAACTATGAAGACTCTCAGAGAAAGCTGCCTGTGAACCATGTGGAGAGGCCTCAGAGAAAGCCCACACTGCCTTCCCCTGCGCTTCAGCCTACACAAAGCTGAGGATATCTTGCTCTATGGTCAAGTCACCGAGCCTTAGTGTCTTCCTGTAGCAACTCCAGTAAAATGATGCAGTGTCTCACTGAGTCTTAGTACCTGTGAGGTCCCCAACAAGCTCTACTTTGACTTTTCCTTCTTGGCATTTTTTTCAGAAGGCATTCAGTTTTATGAATTAATGACCTTAAGTTTGTGCTTGTGTTGGTGTAAATGTGTTGGGTGTGCAGGGGAAGCTCATTTCGTGAATATAGATAAGCAGACACATCTTCTCAAAGTGCGCCTGGCATCACAGCATCCCCAGGGATGCCCCACCCTAGCCCGATGACTTCGGGAAACTGTATGGTGTAGCTCTTGCCCAAAGGGTTGCCACATGCTACCTACAAGTATGTAGTCCCCAGGAAGGCACCCAACAAGGAAAGATGTTATTGGGTCAGACACTCCCCCAGTTCACTTAGCCATGGAGGATAGTTTCATGTTCTGCACACTAGTCGGACCACACTAGCCTCATAGGGATTGACTTTTCATCTGGACGAGAGTGGCACCACGAAGCTTCAGGGGATGCTTTTGACTTGCACTGGGCTTTGGATGGTTTATTTTAATAAGGCATATTTGGGTAAAAAGGGATATATAGTGTGTGCTAGACAGTGTGAGGGCTTTAAAAAATTACTGTGTAAGTGTGTGAGCATGCATACCACGGCATTCTGTGAGGTCAGAGGACAACGTTCCAGAGTCACTTCTCATCTTCTGTGGGTTCCAGCCATCAAACTCACTTTGCAGAGCGTTGTGACAATCACCTCTACCCACCGAGCCCTTTCTCCAGCTCCCCACTATGAGGTCTTTTGAAGGAAGTTTTAAAACTTCATCTCCTTCAGTCCTCCTGGCAGGCTGTGTTCCTTTTTCCTCCCCATACTCTGTCTCCAAAATGGAGGCATGTAAACAGAGGCTGGTGAATAATGGCCTGCATGCTTATTACACGCGCACAACCATCCTCATCTATCTCCTCCTTTTCCTGCCTCAAAAGTCTTTCTGGTTAAATGTTTAAAACGAAAGACAATGAAGGCAGGGTGTTTGCTCTTCATGACCATAACAAAGACCTGAAATAATCAATCTACCAAGACCAAAGGTTTATACTAACTCATGATTTTCTATTTCATCCCATAACTAACTGACCCCATTGCTTTGGGGCTGTGGTAGGATATCGTGGTGGGAGTCATGGATGAGGAGAGATGTTCAGCTTATGGCCTGGCATAAATGAGAGAGACAGGGAGCGATGCTGGGAGTGGCACTCACAATACCCTTCCTCAAAAAATTAAATCACATTGTGTGTGTGTGTGTGTGTGTGTGTGTGTATGCTTGCACATGCACATGTGCATATGTGGAAGGACATCAGAGGACAACCTTCAGGAGGTGGCTCTCTCCTTCCACTGTGTGGTCCCTGGGGATCTAACTCAGGTTGTCAGACCTGCCAGCAAGCATCTTACTCACCGAGTTCTAGGCTATATCAACATTGACCTAAAACTCCCCACTAGACTCTACCTCTTAAAGGCTCCCCCACTTTTTCATAGCACAGAAAGGTGGGGACCAAGTCACTAAACATATGGGCCTTTGGGACCCAGTGAAGATCCAGTCCATGTCAGGAAGTATATTTGCAACAGCCCCTTTTGCAAGACACTCTTCACATAGCTGTCAGCGGCAGGCAGAGGGATGCCATTCAGAATGAGTAAATTGTAAGCAGATCTCACAAACATGGCATGGAGAAAGAGCAGCAGGACACAAAGAAACCTGCTGTGAGGCTCCTGGAAAGTGTTAGTCTCACTTGAAGGTGCCTGGGAAGTGAGTTCTCCAGAGTCCCAGGGCCCCAGGCCAGGGCGTGTTCGTGTGTGAAACTCACAGAGTCCTTGGGATCTGTGCCCATTCCCACGTGTGTATTGTCATTCAGTAAAACATTCCAGGCCAGCACAGAAACCAATTGAAGGAAGCTTAGCTCACTTTTATTTCTTGGAGGAGGTTTTTTTTTTTAATTTTATTATTTTATTAAATATTTCAGATTCAATAGTCCCACCTAAATGTTCATAACAAGAAGCATCTGTAACAGAACTTCCTAAGGAAAACAGCTTCTGCCACAGAGCAAGGGGATGGCTCTCCTCTTCCCTCCCAGGTAGCTAGACCCCCTTCAGATGTGGGAGTGCGGGTGCATGAGTGCCACTGTGTGCATGAGGTCAGAGGGCAGCTTCCTGGAGAGGGCTCTCTCCTTTCACCTTTATATGTCTTGTAGGGTTGAACTCAGGTCATCAGGCTTGTGAGGTGAACTTTTATGTTTTGCGCCATCTCCGAGCATCTCCTTCTTTATCTTAAAGGCAACTAGTAACCTTATCAGCATGTATTTCCCAGTGCAGCTGTCTCCACAGAGAGAGCAATCCTTGGGGGGAGGGGGGTTATGGTAAAATACTGGGGGATTTGTAATGAAGGCCTCTGGCTGAGTTAAGTTGGTCAGGGGATCCCTTCCAGCCTGAGGACTGTTGCTCTTTCCCAGCAATCCTTGTGTTGCCTCCAGCGCTGAGCTGAGCACCACCCCAGCCCTAACTCTACCATGGAAATTGTCAAAAAACATACAGCAGTAAGACAAAGGATTGGCATTTGTCAAGGACAAACCACACACTAGGTGTCCTTCTATTTTCATGGAAGCTCTGTGAGGAGGTCTTCATAGATCACCAAGACACCACAAAGATGGCCAACTAAGAGCTAACAGAGCAACGACTTACCTTTATTTTTAATTTTGAAATCCATGTTGTACACACACCAGAGTTTGAAGAGCAGCATAGTTTTAAAGGATTTGTTAAAAGGGCATCCTGTTGAACCCAGCACTCCCTGTCCATGCCTTTTTATTTTTTCTTTCTCCATTTTTGATTCCTGAGCTAAAGAACTTAGCACTGATAAGTTTTGAGCTGTCTGCCCCTCTGTCCAATGTCGAGCATGCAATTGCCTTAGGAAGAGCAGTGTGCATACCCTTTGCATCCCTCCAGCCCCGCCCACACACACTTTTAGCGTCCAGCATCTCTCTCATGTGCTTATGCTGTGATTTTGGGTGGAACCATCTATACTGTAACTACAAAGTGTTTTTCAGATCTAAGTCATGTAGTAAATTACATCATGGCTATTGTTCACTTTGTTGGATTTATCTATTTATTTATTTTTAGAATAAATTTATTTTATTTTATGCACATTGGTGTAAAAGTGTCAGATCCTCTGGAATAGAAGTTACAGACAGGTGTGAGCTGCCATGTGGGTGCTGGAAATTGAACCCGGGTCCTCTGGAAGAGCAACACTTTTAACCACAGAGCCATCTCTCCAGCCCTCTGTTAAGTTTATTTTTAAGATTTATTTTGTTTGTAGTATGTGAGTGTGTGCATGCATATATGTGCACCATGTGTGCATCTGATGCCAAAGTTGGGCTGGAGAGGCTGCGAACCACCGAATGGGTACTGGGAACTGAACTCGGGGCCTTTGGAAGAGCAGCAAGAGCTCTTAAACACAGAACCATCTTCTCATATTTTTGTTGATTTGTTTGTTTTCTTGAATCACTTTTCTTAAAAATTTCCCCATTGGTTCAGTTTTGGGTGTTCTTCACAAAGTCACTTGTAGCCTCTAAGACATCCTGTCGTGGAGAAGTTTCCCCAGAGCTTCTGAGTGGGACCATACCACACGACTCCATACCACATGACCCCAAGAGCTGCCAGACCACGGCCTGCAGTCTCCTCCCTCAACCTCCTGGGACTTCTCTTCTCCCATGCTCGTCTGATGTCTGTGTACCCAGAGGCATTCGTCACTGATGTGTGTTCAAGCACATCTGCAGGCCACACCCCGAGAGGACAAGTGAATGACTGAGGGTCAAGGTCCTGTTATTCTGCTTCACACTCTACTCATTCTTAAGTAGAAAACACTTCCCTCCTTGGAGATCAGCCTTTGGGTCCCATACTTGCTGTCAGGGTACCCGATCCCTGATTCCCCATCCTTGTGTAGGAGCTCTTTGATCTTTCAGGCTTCTGTGGAAGTTGGAAGGCGCCTCTGCTTGTCTTGAGCACCGTGTCTGCTCCCATGTCCACTCTCTTCATCTGTGTTTGGGCTCCTCCCAGGCTCTTTGATCTGGAATTGCATGTTCTGGAATGTTTCCTAGAATGCTGTTTTCCTTCTCTCTCCCTCCTCTCCTCCCTCCATTCCTCCCTTTAGATGTATTTAGTATGAGTGCTCTATCTGCACGTACACCTGTGTGCCAGAAGAGGGCATCAGACCCACTATAGATAGTTGTGAGCCACCATGTGGTTGCTGCAAATTGAACTCAGGACCTCCAGAAGAGCAGCCAATGAATGCTGGTAACTGCTGAGCTGTCTCTCCAGTCCCCCAGAACGGTGTTTTCATACTCTTAGTCTTTATTATTCTTTCTAGAAAGTTCTTATCATGCAAATATCTGAGCTAGTGGAGTCATTCTTTAATCTTCTCCTCCATTTTCTCTTCCTATTATTTCTTTTTCATTTGCTCTGTGAGCACTCTGATGTCTTTTTCCAATCTGTTGATTTTTCCACCTTCATTATAACTTCAATTTCCAATATCTCCTTTTCGTTCTCCTCCCGTCTCCTGAGGGTATTAATGACAGTTTCATTGTTTATTCTTTCCTTCATGGTCTTAGCGTCCCCAGGGCTGTTCCTGATCATTTGTTCTCTTCGCTGTCTTGTTATTTGCATTTCTTAGCTGTCCAATGATTCATGACTGTTCATTTTTCAACATGGAGACAATGCGGGCCTGTATGAGAACCTGGGATTGTGGACTGGGGACTTGGCACAGAGGTGAGTACCCCTTGGGGTGGCTAAGTACTGGCTATGTAGCTGTACCTGTGGTTCTTTTCTTCCTCTTGGTAGCTGGATTCCCCAGGGAAGATGTTCCTATCTCCTGCCTTTGGAGAATAGTCTTTTGAGAGCCTAGGGCTTTCTACCAACTTCTGGACTTCCCCTGGAGTCTAGCAGGACAGTCTCCGTCTGGCAACTGGAGTATGAAAGGCCCCAAGGACTTTTACTGCCTTTCCATAGGCTTCTGGACCCACCTTGAGTCTACCCTCCCTTCCACACCCTCAGGATCTCTGTGGAGCCCCAGCATCCTGGATGCTCAATGGGGACCACTCAAGATAAAGCCCAACTATCTAGTCACTTTCTACTTCTCCATCTGTCTCCAGCTTCTAGAATGTTCTTCCATTTGTTTCTTCTTTCATATTTTTTACAGCTTTGTGTATTTTTTAAAAATGATTTTTTTGACTTCCTTTTTAAAAAAATTTTTTTTTTTGTTTAAAAAATAGTCCTATAATAACTAGTATGAATTTTGACTGGTCCAAACCCTGTGAAGTGCTCCGGGTTTCTGAGGTGCTGAATTCATCTCTTCTTCAGGCTCTGCAGTTTCTTTATTCAGGATTCAGGACTAGCTAATATTAGTGACAATTTACTCAAATCCAAACAACGCACAGATTTCTATGGAGTAAGGAAAGGGTAACCTCAGGGGTTCAGTTGAGCCAACAACTGTGATCTGATGTTCTGGCAGTGGAGTGCGGCTGGGCTGGGGTGCAGCCCACCGTGCAACCCTACCACGCAGGCCCGTTAGAACACACACTTATGAGAAAGGCCGGCAGTTGTCATGTGACTGGGCTTTGAGACTTGGTTTATTCCAGTTCAAGTTTCCAAGGGACACTGGCAAGCCCTAGCAGAATGTCAGCCTAAGGGCCCTGTCTTAGTTAGGGTTTCTATTGCTGCTACGAAACACCATGACCAAAAAGCAAGTTGGGGAGGAAAGGGTTTATTTCAGCTTACACTCCATATTGCTATTCATCATCGAAGGAAGTCAGGACAGAAACTCAAACTGGGTAGGAAGCTGGAAGCAGAAGCAGATGTAGGGGCCATGGAGGGGTGCTGTTTACTGGCTTGCTCAACCTGTTTTCTTATAGAACCCAGGACCACCAGTCCAGGGATAGTACCATCCACAATCAGCTGGATCCGCCCCCATCACTAACTAAGAAAATGCCTTACAGCTGGGTCTTATGGAGCATTTTTCTCAATTGAGATTCCCTCCTTTCAGATTACACTAGCTTGTGTCAAGTTGACGTAAGACTAGCCAGCACGAACTCCAAGTGTTGAGGACACCACGGAGTACACCTGCCAGACCAGGAGCACCATCAGAGGAGCTCTCCGTCACCTATCCTCATCATTGAGTGTGGTCTGGACTTCCTGTGGCTTTTCCAGGCCATCAGTTTGCACTCTGGTGTAATCAAACAGCTATCTGGAGGAGCCCCAGGCTCTCAGCAATTACAGATCTCTACTGTGAGCTCTTGGTTTGATGCAGGCAAACTTGGGGAAGGTGTGTGAAGGTGGTAATTAGAATAACCTGTCTGCACGGTGGGCTCCCACACTATGAATGAGACCTCAGCTCCCCGCCTCCCCTTGCCCCCCCAGCTCCTCTCTGTTATTCCATTTGCTAACAACTAGAACCTGACCGGCAGGACTTGTTTGAGCCGGAATGAAGCAGACACAGCAGGTGCTGCCAAAGAGAAGTTTTACACATTCTCTTTTAATTATTTGAGGTCCTTCCCGGCAGTTCCTGCCACTGTTCATGTTTAGCGGTGGATATGGCATTTCTGCTGGTTCCTTCCATTTCACTGTTATCTGTGGCTACCCTTTGGGTTCACTGTTGGTGCTGTACATTCTATGGATCTCACACATGTGAGACAGTGTGAGCCTACGTATTTGTAGCACATCCCAAGTCTGCCATGCTCTGCCTATTCAGCCTTCCCATCTCCATTGTGCCCCCTGAACTCCTGGCAACCACTGCTTATTTTTTCACCATCTCTAGAATTTCATCTTTCCCAGAATGCTATTCGGGTGGAATTACATGGCATACAACCATGTAATTTCACCTTAGCTTCTGTCACTTAGCAACAAACACCTGGCTTACCTTTCTGCCTTCTATGACACCATTGTTCATACTTTCTTCTTGCTGATATGGAATGGAGGTCTTTTTGCCCACTTACCTATGGAAGGACATCTCAGTTGCTTCAAAGTTTTGGCAGTTATAAATAAAGTGGCTTTCTGGGCATGATGGTACAGCTTCTAATTCTAGTACCTAGGAGATAGTGGAGGGAGGATTCAGAGTTCAAGGTCATCCCCAGATACATAGTGAGTGTAAAGCCAGCCTGAGCTCCATGAAGCCCTGTCTCAAAAAACAAAATAACAATATAGTGGCTATGAGATTTGTTTTGCATGTATATGTAGTATATGTGTACATACGTGTTCATGTGTGTATATATGTGGAGCCAAAAGTTGATGTTGGGTGTCTTCCTTAGTGACTCTTCACCTTGATATTAACTACTGAACCTGAAGTTCATGTATTGGCTAGACTGGCCAGCAAGACTCAGCAGGGCACCCTCACCCTTGAAGGGCTGGGGTTGCAGGTGTACCACCTAGTGATATGAACATTTTTGTATTTTACTCATTTGTGTTTTTGTGTGTGTGTGTGTGTGTGTGTGTGTGTTTTCACCTTACTTTAAGAAATGGATTGTATGGTTCAGTGATGTTTAGTTTTGTAAGAAGCTGCCCACTGCCTTCAAGCAGCTGCACTGTTCTGAATTCTCAAGAGCCATGAACAAAAAGTCCCTGGTTTCTATATCTCTATCTGCATTTGGTATTGTTAGTGTTTTGGATGTTACATAGCTTGAAAATGTAATGTTAGATAGGACATAGTATTAAACATTGTGTGTGTGTGTACACATGTGTGTGTGCACATGTGTGTGTTTCTGAGGATCAAATCGAGGTACTTCTGCATATTAGATAAATGCTCTCACACTGAGATACAATCTTTTTATTTTTTTTATTTTGAGATAGGTTCTCATTATGTTTCTTAGGCTGGCCTTGAACTTGCAACCCCCCTGCCTCAACATCACAGGAGTAGTTGGGATTTCAGACTTGTGAACATATGAACATCTTATCAACATCTTTTTATTGTTTTTTCCTCCCATCTGCAAATCTTGAGTGAGGTGCTTTTCCTGATTAGTTTTGTTGTCAAGTTGACAACACATGGAAGTGGGAATGTCAATTGAAGGATTGCTTGGATTGGATTGGATTGGTCTGTGGGCACGCCAGTCATTTTCTTGATTGCTACTTGAGATAGAAGGACCCAGCCCACTGTAGATAGTGTCATCTCTAGGCAGGTGGGTCTGAGCTGTATAAAAAAGGTGGCTGAGCAAGCCAGAGGAAGCAAGTCAGTAAGTAGCACTTCTCCATGGCCTCTGCTTTAATTCTTGCCTTGAGTTTCTGCCCTGGCTTCCCTGGATAGTGGACTGTGACCTGTAAGCTGAAACAAACCCTTCTCTTCCTAAGTTGGTTTGATCAGTGTTTTACCACAGCAGCAGAGAGGCAAACTAGAACAGTGTCTGTACAGGTATTCTGCATAGTCGTAACTGGCTATTCATTTCCTTAGAGTTGAGATTTATGAGGTCTTCTATTTCATGTGCCATTCTTTGATCAGACAGGTGTTTTGCTGATATTTTCTCCCTATTTTGGGGTTTCTCTTTTTCTTGACAGTGTTTTCCTTAGGGCAGGAAAGAATTAAGATAAAGTCTGGCTTATTTATTTCTGAGTTTCTATTTTGAGTGCATACATGTATATATCCTGTACTACCCCAACTACTCAGAGATGCCCCCTTCATCATTTAGGCCCCTGCTTTTACATTTTAAGCTTTGGGGAATTTTCTTTTCCAAATTCTTAATTCTTTGGCATCAGTATCTCCATGATCAGCAGAGCAGTTGATGTCTTTCCTCACCCAACAGGCTGCATGGCACCATCTGTACTATGAAGCCTAGCTAGTAGAGAGGAAGCTTCTTGGTCAGTACCAACTTTATTTCTCTGTATCTTATGACCTAAGTGTGTGGTGTTCTCAGCAATAGAGTCTTACTAGTGAGTTATGGTGAGCAACTAGGAGAATGGCAATAGTTTATATTGTTTTGGAGGTCTCTGGGATGCCACCCCTAACTAACAACTTGAGGGGGGATATTTCACATCCGGCACTAAGCTTTTTATCTGGCAACTCATGGCTTCTGGGAGGAGCATTATCCCCTGTGTGGGGTGACACCAATTTAACACACACACTCAGACCCTTTGTTCAGTGTACACATCTAGGAGAATTCCCTGATGCCTCAGTTCTTGAAACACTGGGAACAGCTTCAAACAGCTTAACTGCAGCTTCAGGGATGCTTTACCCCAATGGGGACATGCCAACTGTCAGGAGTCACGCTAATCTGACTCAGCCGCAGTTTTCCTTGATTGCCACATTCTACTTCCTGCCTATCCAGTGTCAGAATGTGTATGATACTGACCGAAGCATGATGTTGCATGTTAGAACAGGCTCTTGGGTGAGCGGCGAGACAATGAGCCGAGGGTGGCTAAGTAGAAGGTAAGCCAGGATCTACTCTCTAAGAGTAGAAACCCCTTCCTTTTGCCTCAGAAATCTCCTGTACCCTGAAGGCCACATTCATTTTAGACTGGAACCACTAGGCAGGTGGCATCTGAAGTTAAATGGCCACACTGGCATTTTCTCTCCATCATCACGACACATATACCAAGCGCTTTCCTCTGTAAACACAGAAAGGGCTTTTTATAAATTGTTCCTTAGGCAACTGATGGAGGGCTGTTTACTTGAGCATTTTTTTCTCAACAGCAGCTAAATCACAGCTTGGGCTTTTCCAAGCTCAGCAAACCATCATTATTAAAAACAAAAGTTATTAGTTTCAGTGCCAAACTGTAAATCAAGGTGAATATTCTGCTAGCCTCATAAAGAAAGATCTCTAGGAGAGAGGGCTAATTGATCTGAGCAGCCTGTTGGGAGGCAGGGGTGAGACATGGGAGAAGTGACATCCTGCTAGGCCTGGCGATCTGTTAAATCCACAGATTTTTAGGGTAGGGGTCCTGAGTAGGCTTCTTTAGAGCTACCATGCTTAGGAACACTGCAGATCCATACTCAGAGAGCAGTCATAGGACAACAAAGCCAGGCTACAGCCATGTGGGACAAGCATCTCACAGGTCTTACTTCTTTGAAGCCTCTTGGACAGTTTCCTCCCCTGTTATCATAAGTCCTGGTGTCTATCCACTGTGTCCTTCTTAGCACTGTTAGGGAAATCTATGGTCCTGTGTGTTCTGAACTGTGATGAGTCCACAAACAGTGCTTTCTAAAGAAATGAGCAAGAATGCTGGGCCCTGTATTTCCAGTTGATTGGCACTGAATGTTCTAGAATCATTCCAAATAGGCAGGGAGAAATTGGGGGCACTGCGTCTGGTAACATTGTCTCTGAACTTCTGTCTCCCATCTTTAACTTCTCCTCTCTCTCTCTCTCTCTCTCTCTCTCTCTCTCTCTCTCTGTGCATGCACACGTGCACATGTACATGTCTATGTACATGCAGATGCACATGTTTATGCTGGGTAATTCTCCAGTGGCTAACCTTAGGTATTATTCTTCAGAAGCTGCTTACCTTTTTTTCTGAGACAGGGTCTCTCACTGGCCTGGAGCTCCCAGTTAGGTGAAGTCGACTGGCCAATGAGCCCATGGGATCTACCTGTTTCCATTTCCCTAGTGTTGGAATAATAAGCACAAGCCACCATGCTTGGCTTCCTATCTTTAATCCTGCCCTTACTCTTCCTTAAATCCTACCATTTAAATGAAGGGGGCAGAGTGAGTGGGGGTGGGGTGCACAAAGCTGACCCAGTGGGTCTTTCCCTTGTAACCTCCACTGCTGAGCTCTTAGAAGTATGAACAGAGGTGGCTATGTAGGCCACCCTTTGGGGCCTGTGCAGTTTCCTACTGGCCCAGCTTCCTGGGTTTATGTGCATGGCTGAGTCCATTAGCTTCAGGCTCAGGCTGATGGTTTGCACACATTCCTCTGTGGCTCTTTAAGGTGACACCCTCCTCTGGACTGTCCCTTCCCTGATTCAGAGATAACTGAAGCACCCTGTGGAATGGCTTCCTAGTGGTCTGTTGACTGGCTGCCAAGCCTGGCTATGTGCTCATCCCTCCTGGTCTTCCAGGTATACCCTTTTCTCACATCCTGTCTTTCTTACAAGTCTCCACCCACACAACTGCAAGTCTGGACAATTCCAGAGGTCTCCTCATAAATAGTTGCTGGTGTTTCTTTTCCATTACATCCCTTTGTCCATCTTACGCTTCATGTGCTGTGACCCAGCCACCGGTTTCAGCCTTTTAAAATGACTTTTGTAAGTTTGCTGCTCAGGAATTCCAAGCGTCTTTCACCTAACACACATGAGATAAAGCTGCACTTACGTGAGCATGCTCCGTAATTACCTGCTACCCTCCTTTTACCAACTGCGGTTCTTAATGATAGCCAGGATGGCTTGCTAGATCTGGCCCCAAAACGGGGTTTGGGGTGAGGAGAAAAGTAAATGTTAGCCAGAAAACAGGATCAGAAAGGAAGATACCAAGAAAACACAAAAAGGAAAGGGGCAGATGCTATCTACTCCTTTCCACTGCTGTGTTGTCCCATGTTCCTGCTGAGGATAGAGGCCCCAGTCCACACTCACCCCTCCTACCAATGTCAGAGCCCCAGTGTTCATCAGCTCTTCTTCATCCTGACAAACACTCCAGAAAAACAACTGAAGGGCAAGGATTTCTTGTGGCTCATGGTTTCAGGGGATCAGTCTATGTTTGGCTGGCTCTGTTATTGTGGGCCCATGGAAAGGGCCTATGGTATGGAAAGAGGGTCATTGAAAGAGTATCATAGCAGAAGTAGAGGAACAGAGCTGTTCACCTGATGGCAGCTGAAGGGAGAGAAAGAAGGAGGGAGTAAGGGAGGAAAGGAGAGGGGAGGGAGAGAGGGGATAGGAAAAAGGTCTAGAACCAAAGATCGGCTCCCAGGGACCTACTTCCTTAAACTAAGCTCCACCTCCAGAAGTTTCCTCCTTCTCCCCAAATGCCTCCAATTATGACTGCATCAATGGGTGTATCCCTAGATTAGGTCAGAGCCCTCATGATTTCATGATTTCTCTGTTATTGGATCCACTGACTGGAGGGTCTTTGGGGAGGCACTTCATACTTAAACCACAATATATCCCAAGGTCCCATTGGGGGAAAAAGAGAAAGAAGGAAAAGAAGAAAAAAAGAAAAGCAGGAAGGAAGGAAGGAAGGAAGGAAGGAAGGGAAGTCCAGAGTAATTTAAGATTTTGATTACAGTTGATTAAAAACTCTAAAATATATGCCTCAGCACATCTTGACCCTTTCTTTATAAATGTGCACAGATTCACTGACTTGACTCTCCAATAAAATGTTACAGATAACGTAGATCGTTCTTTACTTATACCAATAGAGCCCTCACCCCTTACAGGAACAGACACTTTAGCCAGTGTTTATGTTCACAAGCACCATGCTGGGACCCCAGAGGAGACAGGTGGGGCATCAGGTCACACACAGTACCCCATGTCTGTGGCAAATGACTAAACTTTGCAGGCTGGGAGAGAGAAGTCAGGACACTCAGAGATGTGAGGCTTGAGGCAGGTTGTCTGAGGACTCCCAGTTTTTCTAAAAAATATGCACCTGGGATGGGGCAGCTGTAGAGAACAAAATTCTCTGGGGAGTTGGAGCCAGTCTTTCTCATTTAGGCCTCAGTTTCTCCAACCCTAGAATGGTGAACTAGTCAGGATTCTCTAGAGGAATAGAACTGATAGAATGAATATGTGTGTGTGTGTGTGTGTGTGTGTGTGTGTATATATATATATATATATATATATGATTTAATAGAGTGGCTTGCAGGCTGTAGTCCAGCTAGTCCAACAACAATGACTGTCTCCAAACAGAAAGCCCAAGAATCCAGCAGTTGTTCAGTATGAGGTTGGATGTCTCAGCTGGTCTTCAGTATACACCAGAATCCTGAAGAAGTAGGCTCTAATACCACTGAAGAAATGAACTTGCAGTGAGGGTGAGGGAAAGCAAGAAAAGAGCAAGCTTTCTTCTTCCGTGTCCTTTATATCGGCTGTCATACGAAGATATGGCTCAGATTTAGGGTGGATCTTCCTACCTCAAATGGTCCAATTAATTAAAAGCCCATATAGGCACACCTAGCTACTTGAGTTTTTAGTTAATTCCAGATGTAGTCACACTGACAACCAAGAATAGCCATCACAAATCTGCCCTTTGTCAACTCGACACACAATCATATCTTCTTATGTTATGCTTAATTTCCAAATAAAAATAATAACTAGGTCACAATTATGCCTAAGATGATGTAACTATCCCGTGCACAACTGAAAATGCATTATAAATTTTAGAATAGGTTGCAATGTCCCTTGGGGGACATTTTTAGTATCTCAAAACTTAAATATGATAACCCTTGATGTTATCTCAATTGATGTTACAGTAAATGATGAAGAAATGGAGGAAAGAAAAAGCAAATGTCTGCACGAACACATCCTTAACACAATGCGACAGAAACCCTCATGCCAGTTATAATTCTCGTGTCTGCAACTGGTCACATGGCCTTAGCTGGTATTTGTAACTAGTTTCCTCTATTACCCAGTCTGTATTTCCTCTATCTTCAGCAAATACTCAGCAGGTCTCAGTTCTTCACCTTTACTCCTGAAGGGTCTGTGCCCTTTGTCATCCTGCCTGGATTAGGTTGTTGTAGTTTCCCATTCACGTTAAACATAGGACATGGTAGCACCAGAGATACCCTAAAGGATCTCCAGCACTCCAGACATAATCTTTCTTACATCCATCGTGGAGAAGCAGTCCAATTTCCCCTTGATAATCTGGATCAATCACCCCTCCTAACACTGTTACCCCTTTCTTAGCCTGTTGGCTTAAGGACATCAGAAGCCCAAAGTGGCCAGGGAGAAGTCTGAGCTTCCAGTGGAATGTTTATTATAACTCCTGGCAGGAATGTTTCCCCACTCTGGAACCAAAACTTCTAGGCCAGCAGAACTTAAGGTCACAAGAACGGGAAGCAAAAATTTTCCTTGTAGATCACTAGGGGTGATAGTGAGTGGAACCATTCCCCTTTCCATTCCTTGATTCCTGGACCCATAGATTCTGGCTATGGGAGAAACTGACATTGATTTAAATCATATACTGCCTTCTGGAGAACTCCTCCCTGACCCTCTAGGCTACTGCGATCTAATTGGCATTGTAACTGTGTCTTCAAGAGGCTATTCCATCGTTCTGTCAGGATGGCCACTTCAGAATGGTGGGGGAACATGTTAAGACCAGTGGATTCCATGAGCATGAACCACTGTTGCAGTTCTCTGGCTGTGAAATGAGTTTCTCGGTTAGAAGCAATACTGTCTGGTATCCATGATGGTGGCTATTCTGTAAGTCCATGGATGGTGGTTTTGGCAGAAATATTAAGTATAGGAAGGGCAAATCCATAACCAGAATAAGTATCTACTCCAGCGATGGGTTCAGTAGAATTCCTGCCAGGTTGTCACCACCATAGGGAACTGGATGCCTTCTCAGCAAACACCTCTGGTATTTGAGTTCCAGTATTTTAACTTTGGCCTGAATTTATCCTTTGGTTGTTTATTTACAAAATCCCCAGAGAGGATGACATGTGTGCTCTATTTTGTAGCCTCTTTACCATACCTGCTTTCCCTGTGAAGGAGTAGTGATGTTTGAAGGCCTCTGATACCCCTTACTTAGATAAAGCCAGTCTGGGCCTGGGATGTAGCTCAGTCGGTACAGTGTTTGTCCAGAATGCACAGGGTCTGAGGTCCTATGTTAACACCACATAAACTTGGCATGGTGATGCATGCCTGTGGTTCCAGCAATCAGGTGTTGTAGAAGTTTATTTTTAGTTGTGTTTAAAATATTGTTTTGTGTACTGTTGGAAGAAGGGATACATAGGCCTTGGCATTTTGTATTGTCTGCAGGTGTTGGATTTCTGTGGAGGACATTTGATTGCTTATGATCTGCACCTGAGGATTTCTGAGTCAATAAAACACCTGAGCTCAGACACTCTGAGTTCTACTATGGAGTATGACACTGGCCAGGATAGTGGGTCCCTCTGCTGAGGTCTGGAAGAATTTGCACCTATGAGAACTCCTTCTTTTCCTCCTTGCTGAGCTGCCCAGTAGGTAACTGCTACAAATGGTGCACCAACGTGGGGCAGGACATCACACCAACTAATCCAACTTGGAGACAAGGAAGAAGAGAAAGAAATTCCAGATCTCACAGAGTCTGATAAAATATGCTCAGGGAAGCTACCAGAGGATAGAGATTAAGGTATTAATTGACGGCTCCTGAAGAAAGAGGAGAGAGTAAGGAAGGAAACAAGCCTCTATGAAGAGAAAATTGTGAAAATTAGGTGAGAAAGAGGGCTCAAAAGTGAGAGCCACAGAATAGAGGTTTTTAGAGAAAGACATTTTCATGGTAAAAACAAAATATTCAGCTAGGAGCAGGGAAAAAGCAAGGTTTCAACTGCTTTTCCTGATCATGGAGGCAATGCTCCCTTCTGCTGCTGGTGACAGCCAGAGCATGGGAAACAGAAAACATAGTGTACTGTTGTATAAACTGAGTTTGTTGATGACTTTGTGTGTGTGTGAGGCCCAAGAGGGTCTTGTGTTTGAAGTTTATGAAGAAGGGTATATGTTTCCCTGTAGCAGTGGTGAAAAAGAATGCCAAACTGCCAGAATGTTTCAGTCAGAGATTCTTCCCATTGGCCCAGGGGAAGCCTGAGCTTGGAGCAAAAAGCTGCTTAATTAAAGTGAACATTTTTTCCCCCTGCAAACCTGCCTAAGAGAAAGACAAGCAGTCCAGCCAGATACTGGTGACAACTCCACCCATGAGGGACCCCTTTCTGCAGACAAGGTTACAAGTTATTTTTCCAGCAAACCAGACTCTATCTTAAAATCTGGAAAGTGTTTCCTCAGGGTCAGTACACAGAAACTGTCTTCTAGAACTGACAAGGTTGTATTTCGTGCTGGCAGCTGAACTTGGTACTGAAAGATTTACCCAGGTGTTACTTGTTTTGAAGGCATGAAGGAGTCTTTGAAGAACATCTGAGGCTTGGCACTGTGAGAGGCCAGGAGAAGCTATTGGTGAAGGTGAAGCCTTGGTAGTAGCTGAAAGCCCAGATGAAGGGATCAAGTAAAGAAGTTGAGGCTTGGCACCATGAAGAGAGCCCAGGAGAGGCTATTGGTGAAAGTACAGCCCAGTTGCAGCAAGGGACCCCAGTGTTCTGAAGATGCCAGTACCATGGGATGACCACCAAGAGCAGTAGCAGTGGAGTGGAGCCACCTAGAACCTGAAGGATAAACTGTGTATGCTGCAAAGAGCAGAGCCAGAGAAGTGATCCAAGCCCTTTGAAGGAGCCCAGAAGATCGTGAGTAAATTCCATATAATTGGACATTGATAATGTTTTTCTGTTGTCCAAAGACATTGTGAAAAGCTTGATAGATGTTTGGTTTCATTTGGTCCTGTGCATCTTAGCAAGTCTCGTGATTGTTCATTTTGTAAATAGTGTTGCTGGTGTAGAGTTAAATTGTGTTGTAAATATAAAGCAATTTTTTTTTATATACAGAAAAGGGTCAATGTTGTGGAAGTTTATTTTTAGTTGTGTTTAAAATATTGTTTTGTGCACTGTTGGAAGAAGGGATGCATAGGTCTTGGTATTTTGTAGTGTCTGCAGGTGTTGGATTTCTGTGGGGGATGTTTGATTGCTTATGGTATCAGTGGTATTAGTAGAACACTGAAGGGGTGCTGAATCAATGAAATTATCTGAGCTCAGACCCTCTGGGTTCCACTTGTTGATTTAGTATGGTGCTGGCCAGGATGGCTCTGCTGAGATCTGGCAGGGCTTCCACATATGAAAATGCCTCCAGGTCTTCCATGCTGAACTACCACAGCAGCATACAACTACAGTCAAGAGGGGTGGAAGGAAGACCAGAAGTTCAAGTCATTCTCAGCTATATAATGAGTTCAAGTTTACCCTGGTAAACTTGTGACTATGGAGAGAGAAGAGGTATACAGATATCCCCCAGAAAAGGGCTCTGTTTTTGGGTTGAGATCCATCAGGTTCAAGTTGGGGAATCTGCTGTGGGTTAAATAACCATCCATGTTTGACAGTCTCACAGAACTGCATTTTCCCATCTGTGAAAGGCCAAAGTGGCTTCTTAGGGGAGCCCCAAGAGTTATACAAACCAAGTGAACACATCCTGCAGAAGACACCCTGCCCACAAGGGTTTCCTAATTACTTCCTCTAAAACCACAGCTCTCTTGGGTTTTTGCTTGGAATCGCTCCACAGGCCATGCTCTTTGTGGTACCATAAACTCCTGGGTTCTGAAGCTGGACATAGAGGACCTACTTAGGAAATGAAATAGTTATGCCGGAAAGTTCAGTGGAAAAGCGTGGAATCAAAGTCAAGGGCATTCCATGGCATTATGTGGTAGGACTGAGGGAGTTCTCATGGAGAGGCTCTGCAGCCATTTACAGCCCAGGAGCCTAGGAAACTCACAGCTAACATTTAAGGGAGTGTTAGGATTTGCACAGCAGGAAATAACTATTTTAATTGTCATTTTCTTTCTTCTAAAAAATACTTTATTTTTTATTTATGTATTTATGTGTGTATTTCTTGGGGAGAGCATGTGCATGTAAGTGCAACACTTTTGGAGGTCAGAAAAGGGTGTTGGGTGCCCTGGATCTGGAGTTACGGGCGGTTTATAAGCAGCCAATATGAGCTCTGTGAACCAAACTGGTCCTCTAGAAGGCCATCAAGTACTCTTAATCACTGAGCCATCTCTCCAGCACCTATTTTTTTTTTTTAACTTTTAATTATGCCCATGCGTGCATGCCCATGTGGGGACATGTTCATGTTAGTGAAGTGCCATAAGAAGCCAGAAGAGGCCATCAGATTCCTTGGGGCTAAAGTTACAGGTGGTTGTGAGCTGCCTGGCTGTGGGTGCTGGCAACCTAACTTGAGCCCCTTGCAAGAGCAGCAAGTGCTCTCAACTGCTCAGCCATTTTCTCCAACTCTCAAATCCCAGCATGTGTTGACAGCAACTTATCTACGAGGATTTGCTTCCTATCATACTTCCCCTCTTTTGAGTATTTGTGTTGTTTAGATCAAATATTCATTTGGAAATGAGAAACAGGTAATAAAATTCTACTTTGTATTACTCTTGCTGGGAATGCACATTCTTTTTATAAAACGATCTTGCTAAAAACAAACAACAAAAACCAAAGACCTGAGTCTGATAAATGTTCCAGCTTCAGCCAGAAACTCCTAGGAAATATAGGGACAGAGGAATGAGTTAATGTCATGAGGACACAGCAGAAACCAGACCGAGGAAATGGTTACAGGATAAATGATCTGCTGCTTTAGTAGATAAATGTCCTAGTTTGCTTTCTATTGCTGTGATAAACACGGTGACCAACAGCAAACCTGGGAGGAAAGGGTTAATTTTAGCTTATGTTTACATTCCACTATGGAGGGAAGCCAACCCAGGAGTTCAAGGTAGGACCCTTGAGTCCATGGAGGGATGCTGCTTACTGGCTTGCTCTCATGGCTTGCTCAGCCTGCCTTCTCGTACAACCTAGGACTACCTGCCCGGGGTTGATATTACCCCCGGTGGGCTACTGTGGCTACCTCCCACATCAATCTTTAATCAAGAAAATGCCCTATTTCCTTGCCTAAAGCCCAATCTGATGGGACATTTTATCATTTGAGGTTCCCTGTTTCCAGATGACCCTAGTTTGTGTCAAGTTACAAAGCTAACCCGTACAATAAACAAATAGAAAATGGCGATAGACATCAAGCTGCAGAGAGACAGAGATAGGGATAGAGGACTGGGGAGAGAGAGGCGGGTGAATGATAGGGGGAGAGAGAAGATAGACAGAGGGAGTGAGAGAACACTCGGAAAGTACAAGAGACTTCACCGAACACAACACAAATCATTTTTGCCTTTTGATTCCAATGGTAAAGAAGTAATTTGGGACCCTGAGTGAACCATTGGAGAGTCGAACTCCTATTGGCTACTAAATGACATTAAAGAACCCTTGTGTCCTGTTAGCTTTAATTGCCAACTTGACGTAGCCTAAAGTCACTTGAGAAGGGAATCTCAATTGAGGGATCTGGCAGATCAGATTGGTCTGCCGGTATGTCTGCAGGGAATTGTGGGTATTGTCTTGATTGCTAGTTGCTGTAGGAGGTCCAGCTTCAGTGTGGGGAGCACCATTCCTTGGGCAAGCGGTCCTGAGTTATAAAGGTAACTAAGCATGATAGGCAAGCAAGGCAGTGAACAGCATTCCTCCGTGGCTTCTGCTTAAAGTTGTTGTTTGAGTTCCTGTTGTGACTTCCCTTGATGATGGACTACCCTGTAAGCTAAATAAGCCCTTCTTTCTCCTATGCTGCTTTTGATCAGAGTGCCTTGCCAAGGCAACAGAGAGGAAACTAGACTATTTGGTTAACATATAGGTGTGATAAAAGCTTAAAGAGTTTTTTCAAGATAAACTGTAAATATCTACAGTTGGGATGGAAAGAAGGGCTCTAGGATGCCCTCTAATGGGGATTCCTTGGAGCTAGGTCAGGGGTCTGGGGGTTACTGCCACCGCGCACTTTGCTGTTCTGTGGGCAGACATAGTCCACAATGGCAAAGTTTGAAGGAAATCGCTTTGTTCTTTTGCAATGACTCAGAGCACCTGTCCTGACGATAGGTTGCCTGTGCTGCCCCTGGGATCCCTCTGTACCCTTTCTTGGCTGCTGGCTCTCTGTCTACAATTCTTCTTAATTATCTGTAGAGTGTCTGACTTGACCCATGGGAAACTGGCCTCCTCATGAAGACTCTATGAGTTTTTTTCTTTTCAAAAAGACGTCTCTAGAGAATACCTGGGGACTGGAACTTTCCACAGCAGGAGATATCTTTCTTTGTGCCCCAGTGGTCCATGTCACTTACCGTGGGCAGCAGGGCAGGGCGCCACCTTGTCGGTTTAGGTGCATTCCCAGCTAAACCCGAATTATTAGCCTTAATACAATTTTAAAACAATTATTGAGCCAACCAGATGCAAATGAAACCAAATGAACCTATAAATATATGTGTTTTTCAAATTAGTAATTGGATTTTTTGATGATCTTTGGTGTGACATTGATAAGCTGCCTCTCATAACAGTCTAATTAGGCAATATGTAAACTTTGGCATTCGGTTCTGTCCTAGTGGCTTTTTCAAATGATGTTTGTAAAATTTGCAATTTCATATTACAGATTAAAAATTAAAAACTGCAGGAGGCTAACATTAAAATGAGAATTCATTTCAGGGAAAGCCCTGTAGACAAAATCCACCCTAATAGAATTGTGCATAAGGGGCCGCAAATCACGATGTGTAGTTACACAGGGGAAAGCTTGTCAAAACCAGTATTGTTGGTCTGTAGTTCTATTCACAGTATTAAACCCATCAGCAAAGCCACTTTAGGGAAAATGTGAACATTATCAAAGAACAGTAAATTAGCAAGAAATTAAAGCATATACCCTCGCATTTCCAAAACAAAAGATCCCTTCATTAAAAACCTTTCATCAGTGGTTTAATATTCATAGCAGTAATTTGCATAACTAAATCAGTTTTCACTGATGAGAGACGACCAAAGTTTTTTCACTAATTTCTTTTTTGAATGAGCTCTCTAGTTTTTTGATTAAAATTTTACACCAGTAGTTGAACGGAATTGAATACGAGGCTTAGACATATATGCAAGTCTCATCTTTTAAAAGAGCGGATTAAATGTTACTTTTTAGGAAGGAAGGTATTGTTCAAATCGCTTTGTTTACCTTAACTGCTTGTGTTTTCCTCAGCTTGAAATTTAGCAATTGTGTAGGGGGGGAAAAAAAAAGACAACTTTATAATCAACGGGATCAAGTCATGGCAGCTGGACTTCTTCCTTGTTCTTTTTGAACCTGAGGGTAGGCGATATGTAAAGTAGCCAGGTGACCTACTAAAGAAGGCAGAACCAGCACCTGCTTGTTTTCTGGCCTCCTCAGGGTCTTTGCATGATTCCTCTCCAAAGAAAAGGTGATTTCTCCAAGGGGTAAAGAGAGAGAAGGCCACTTGTTTATCCCCTGGAGTCTGTAACCAGAGAAGAGCTGAGCATTGGCTTCACCTGGTCCTTAATGTATGCAGGGAGGTGTTTCTCTCTCTCTTTCTCTCTGTTTATGGAAACAGAAGAAACAAAGCAGGGAAGCATTGTGATGTTTAAGGGCTTTTAATCAGACTCATCTGTTAATCTGGCAATTTAATCTGAGTTAGAAACAAATTCGCAAACTGGGCATGTTGGCCTATAAATTCAGTACTCCAGGAGGATCCGAAGTTCAAGTCTAGTTGGATATACAGCGAATTCTAGGTCAGCTTGGGAAACTTCTGGAGCTGGGGTATGAGGCAGAGGTATGAAGTCTGTATATAATGTACAGTCATTTTCCTCTCTCTTCCAGCCAGAGGAGTTCAGAAGCACACTGGGAGGTGAGAGGTGGGGAGTCACATGACTTTAGTGACTTGTGGGTGATTTTCAGAGTTTTAAAAAGTAGGCGCATAGAGCATAACTGCAAAAGTGTCTGGGGGACAGTCTTGTCCACCAGAAGTGGCAGCCTGACCTCCCTGAGCATTTTCTGGTGATTCTCTCTGTCTCTCTCTTTTTCTTTCTCTCTCTTTCTCTTTCTCTGTGTCTCTCTCGCTCTGTGTCTCTCTGTGTCTCTCTCGCTCTCTCTCTCTCTCTCTCTCTCTCTCACACACACACACACCTACCAGAATTTCATGTAGCCCAAGACGCTCTGAAGCTTCCCTACGTAGCCAAGAGTGAAGTCCTGCTCCTTCAGCTTCTACCTGACTAACGCTAGGATTATAGGCATGTGCCTCCAGATTCATGGGGTGCTGGAGATTGCACACAGGCTAGGGCAAGCATTCTATATGCTCAGATTCAGATTCTTAAGTATTCTGACGATATTGTGAAGCATGTCTATGATGCCTTCCCTTCTCAAGCTTCCCTTCTGTTCAGTGGGTCTATGGGGAAGCAACTGGATGCCCAGGAGTCTTCTCAGAGGCAAGTCCTCTTGTGTTCTAACCACACGTGGCCTCGTGACTTGGTTCTTACCCAGCAGTCCTTCTGTGCCTGTGGAGGATAGAATAAGAGAGATCCACTCTCGAGCAAGAGGAGTCTATTTCAACCAGACAGAGCTAAATCTAAACTTCTTTTTCTTCTCATTTCATTGTCTATTTCTCTTAACCAGGAATTCTGATGCACTGGTTGTTATGGTGACATAGATCGGTTCCTTCAAAAAAGTGGGGTCAGAAGAGTAGATATCTTCACATCTCCTTGAGGGACCAATAAAGCGCTAGAAGCAAAGGTAGAGAAGGTCGAGAGTGTCCTGGGCAAAGGTGGCGGCAAGGAAACTGACAGGTGGAAGACAATGATGATGGAAGGTCTGTTGCTGGAAGGCCTCCCACCTGTGGGGCGCAGGGCTTGCCATTTGAGAAAGAGAGCAGACATTGCTTCTCTGCCCTTTGTTTAAGATCAAATAGAGAAAGAGAAAGGCATTATAAGGTTGATCCTGACCATAGGTCTAGCACGTGATCTTGAAAGGACTTGGAGCCTCTCTGAGATCAGAAAGCACCATGGTGGTGTGGTGGGGACCAGCCAAGGATGCTGTGGAAAAGGGCAGGGTGGTCTCCATAGACTCATCCCAGGCAGGCTTGAGATAAGGCTAAACGAAGACTGAGCTGAGAGTTACCAGAAAGTCTGCCTATCTAGCAGCGGTGCCGATGCCCGTGGCCTTCCCGGTTTTCTTGCTGTTCTAGTTGTAATTCTCTAGCCCACTTTGACACTTTTGGGAGACCATGGTTCTTCCCGAGCAATGGA
This sequence comes from Cricetomys ansorgei, assembly GCA_026225945.1. Lineage (NCBI taxonomy): Eukaryota > Metazoa > Chordata > Mammalia > Rodentia > Nesomyidae > Cricetomys > Cricetomys ansorgei. The sequence goes on from JAMJFZ010000597.1 coordinate 27,823,101, forward strand.
AGAATGTGCAGGGTATTAAATGAAGTTTTTAATAGAGTGGGGGGAGAGAGGGGATGTGAGGGAGGACTGAGTAGAGCTGAAGGAGGGCAGCATGTGATTAGAATGAGTGGAATATTTCCATGGTGAAGCTAAGTGACCAGCAGTCAGGCACCCACACTGGCCCCCTGCCTCACTTGGAGGTGTCTGGGGCCAGACAGTCTAGTCTCCTTAGAAACTCAATGCTGGTGTCACCATACAAAGGTCCCGAAACTCTGAGATCACAGCTTTAGAGCAGAGTCGGCCACCAAACACAACTTCTACTGGGTGCAATATGGAGTGCCAGAGTCCACTCACACAGTGAATGAAGATAGCACAGCCAGTGACCTGAATTCACACCCACACCGATTTCCCAGGACTGGAGGAGACCTTAGATTGCAGCGCCATCGACGCTTCGTGCTTCTAATCTCTGACACCCTGCCAGCTCAGGAAAGAGTTCATAATTAAAAATGTAAAAATGTTAATTACCTGAAGTTACTTCCTGATGAGTAGCACTGATCAGGAGGGAAATTGATGGTATTAAAACAGGAAAAATTATTAGATCAAGCAATATTCAGGGGACATGGATCTCATAAGATCTCTGTGTGTGGCCAGGCAGGTTTGGTGCTGTTTTCTGTATTGGGTTTTGTAGGGAGAAGAGGAAACAGTGAACTGAGACCCAGAGACACCAGATGAAATGAGTTGGGAGTAACGAGGACATGGCTTCCTGGTCAGCAAAATGTTTGGAGCAGGCTCGATGCAGAGGGATGAAAGCGTGTTGGAAGCTGTGATGTTCTTGCAGCGGTCCTGGTAGTGGTGGTGAGATTCTGACAAGGCACTGGGCTGGGGTCTGTCAGGATGGGTAAGAGCCTGTTTATCCGGCTATGTGATGGAGCACCTGGCAGGTGTGTTGCCTGTTCGGTTGGGTTCCTGGCTGCCTGGTGAACATATGCCAAGGATACATTAGTAGACTTATGTTGATCAAGCCTTCTGTTTCAACTGCTTAGATCCACTGTTTTAAGTCTGAGAGTATTGCTCACAAATCATGTGCATGTCTCAGTGACTGGGTCCCAATGAGACTTTAGTGGTGGACACTTATCTTTCAAGTTAGTATTTTTTTTTTATGTGAGATGAAAAACCCATCTTATTTTCTCTAGCCCTTTATAAAAATAAACTTGGGGCTGGAGAGATAGCTTATTAGTGGTTAAGAGCACTGGTTGCTTTTCCAGAGACTCCAGGTTCAGTTTCCAGTATCTACATGGTGGCTCACAACTGCCCGTAACTTCTCCAGTTCCAGGAGATCCAATGTCATCTTCTGTCCTCTGTGGGCACCAGACATACACATACATAAGGTGCAAAGACATACATGCAGGCAAAACACACACACACACACACACACACACACACACACACACACACACACACGTAGACTCTGTCCTTGGCTTAAGAATTGGGTGTGTTTCCCAGACCACTTTTTGCTAAGCCCTGCTATTTGTACTCTAGAATCTTCAGTAGCAAACCCCTTACTTGTCAGTTTCAACTAGCTTTAAATTCTATAACTTGAGCTTGCTATTTTATTTGAACCAAAAATGCACCCTGAGTTACAAGGTCTCATTAATGAGAGGTTTCAAGTGAGTCACAGGAGATATAATTTAACTTGAATCATCCAAGGTAATAAAGTTGTAATCAAATTTCATAATAATTTCTAAAACTGGAAACAATCATTCTATGAAATTCTTCTGTGTCATGTGCTTGGTTTCATACATTGCTTAGATAAATGCTGACATGGAGCATTCATTCCTCACAAACTCATGTTCTTTTATGGAGCAAATACTATGTGATTTGTCTTGCTGGGTGCCAACCCTGTGCTGGGCAACGGAGGTGCATCTGAGAGGAGGTTAGACAAGACTCCTGTTCTTGTGGAGTTCTAAGTCTAACAGGGCTGAAATTATACTCTTCTTCCCTCTCCCTCTCCCTCTTCTCCTGCTCTTGTACACACACACACACACACACACACACACACACCTACACCTACACCTATATCATTGTGAACTTGCTAGGTGCTATTCAGCTACATCCCTCCAACACTTTGGAGTACTTTACTTCCTGATCTAGCACTTGCCTTTTCACACCATAGGGCTCCTCCTACCCCAATTTCTCCACTGCTAGTGGAAGCCTTCTTGGATGTAGGAGGCACAGCACACCCAAAGCGTAAGGGAATGAATACCCAGCCCATCTTGAGCATGGATTTAAGGGGCTGATGTGTAAACGCACAGCTCTTCTGCCCTGTCATTGGGGGAAGTATTAAGGTGTCTATTTCACAGTTTCCCTGAGTTTTCTCATGGGGTTAACCACTCATCAACAGCCTTGGTGCTGCCTTGGAAACACAGATAGAGATGCAGGGCACTATGATAGTTTCTATAGGGGTTGAGAGGAGAGGGATGAAGTGGGGTCAGAGGGTGTGGCATATGCACATGTGTGAGGGGTCCCAGGTAGGTGCATCAACAAGGCATATGGTGGGGAAAGTCTAGGGTGTCTGATTCACCAACTGTCTGCCGGCATCATGCCTGGGGAGAAGACCCGGTTCTCTGTTCACAGGAAGCTGGAAGTTAGCTATGGTCAGATTCCTAGTGGGATAAATTCTAGAAGGTGCCTTTATCATATTTTTTCATATTGTCTTCTCGACTTTCCCATCTTGCCCTGGCATCTAACTCTCAAGGATTGAGAGGGGGAACATCTGGGATATGTAGACTATGTTACAGAAGTCGAACGTTCTTAAATGTCTAGTGTTTCTTCAGCTGAGAAGGTGGGGGTGGTGTGTGGTAGTTTGAAGGAGAATGGCCCCCACAGGCTCTTATATTTGAATACTTGGTTCCCAGGTGGTAGAACTGTTTGGGAAGGATTAGAAGGCGTGGCCTTGTTGAAGGAGATATCTCACTAGGGGTAGGCGTGGAGGTTTCAAAAACTTACGCCATTCTCAATTAGCTGTCTGCCTCCTGTTTGTGTCTTAAGATGTAAGTTCTCTGTACCATGCCTGTCTGCCTGCTGTCACGCTCCCTGCCAAGACGGTCATGGACTCACTCTCTGAAACTGTTAGTCCAAAATAAACTCTTTCTTTTCTAAGCTGCCTTGTCATGGTATGTCAGCACAGCAATAGAAAGGTAACTAAGGCAGTGTAGCACCTAAAAAGAGAAAAATCTGTCCTTTCCCAAGCCACAGAATCCTGCTTGGAATACTCATTAGAACACAAAAGTCAGGATCACTCACCATCTCCTCACCCAGCAGAACACATTGGTGATACTTTGTGTTGTAACCTTCCACCTGTTTTCTACATAGAAACCCCTCCAGCACACATGGTAACACATATAGGTAAGTTGTCACAAATGGAATCTGATGAGTTGTTACTTTTTTTGGTATTTTTGTGGGTTTATGTGTGTGTAGGCCAGATGCTGATGTCAGGTGTCTTCATCAATTCCTTCCCCATCTTATTTTTGAGATAGGATCTCTCACTGAACTTGAAGCTCACTGATTGGCTAGACTGGCTGGCCAGTAAGCCCAGAATCTGCCTGTCTCTGCCATCCAGCTCTGGGTTTATAGATACAAGCTGCTGCTTCTGGCTTTGGTATCTTTAACTATCACACTGTATAACAACCCCTATGTCAACCTCTAATTGGGATAAGTGCCCTGTCTTCTATGATATACTTATAAACAGCTGTTGCTGGTATAAACAAGGTTGTAGGGAATGGTCATACATGTTGGGCTGGGCCTGCACATCCAACTTCCACAGACACAGATGGTAGATGTGGGGCCTTCTTAAAGTTGGTGTTAATTATACTCCTGTAGTTTCTTCTCTTCTATCAGCCTTAAGATTCTATCCACCCCCCACCTCACCATCCCCATTCAAAGAACATTTATTTGATCACTCATAGTTCACAAAACAGCTAACTTTTTGAATGCCCATCACTTTCCCATCTCTGTCTGGCACATTTCTGCATTGATTCATTAGCAAGGTGGGTCATAGAACAATACTCTCCCAAAGATGGCCACATCCTAATATCCCCAGACTATGACTTGTTACAGTTTGCAGAAGTAAGTTAAGGCTCTTGAGAAAGTAAAGTTATCTTGGATCATCTGGTTGGACCAGTGCAATTGTAAAGGTCCCTGAAGGACGGGATGTGGGAAGCAGAGAGATGGAACGATGGATACCGTGATGTAAGCTTGAATGATGGTGGGAAGGGGAAAAGATGCAGTCACCTCTGGAGGCTCTAAAAGATGAGACAGATTCTCCGCAGAGCCTTCGGAGGGAGCATTGCTATGCTGATAGCTTGATTTGAACCCAGTAAGAATGATTTTGAACTTCTGACATCTAGAACCAAAGTTAATAAATCCAGGTGTAAGCTGCCAAGTTGGTGGTGACTTGTTACAGTCCTGGTTGGAAGTTAATACCTTGACCCATGATCCTGGTGTAAATTCTGTTTTGTTCTCTGCTTTCTAGAGGAGATAGAGGCTTCTTGAGTGTACCCAAGTAATGGCCGGATTAAGACAGTGACATCTCACAATAGGTGAAGCTGGCTTGGGACCTAACTGGCATTGGTCTGAAGTGTAATAGCAGAGACCCAGAAGGTCTTCTCTTTAATTACATATTCTTTTTTCTTTTTTTTAACTCAACCCTATTATTATTGACTTGTACGTTCCTTTTATGTTTTGAGAATAAGCTTGTTTTCAGGATGTTATAATTATGTAGTTTTTCTATTTTTGTTTTTTTTAATCTATGTTTAAAGCCTGTTGTTCTGTATAAGTTTCCTAGTATTTGACCAAGTGTGGCGGTGTACACCTTTAATCATAGCACTGGGAAGCAGACTCAGGCATATCTCTGTGAGTTCAAGGCCAGCCTGGTCTACCTAGTGAGGTCTAGGTCAGCCAAGGCTATGTAATGATAACTTATCAAAAAAAAAAAAAAAGTAAGAAACAAAGTTTAAAAAATTAACAGAAAAAAATTTAATAGAAAAATCTATTCATCCTTCCCTTCTCTATTTTGATCATGGCATAATGGTGAAAAAGACATTCTCGCTCCAAGATTTATAAATGTTTAAAAAAAATACTGCCTGTGTTTTCTTTTTAAAGCTTAGGATTTTATTGTTGACCTCTTGAACTCCTGGGCACAGAGTGAGGACCATGGATCTGAGTTGTTATTTTTCTTTTTCTAAGTTCCTGTTAGCTCTTAGGTTTTTTTTTTCTGCTCTGTTCTTCACTTCCTGTCATGTGACAAGATACCCTAATGTGGCGTGAGAATGGTATGACCTCATATGCTGTTCTTAGTGGCTTTCATCACTTTAGTTCATGTTTTCAGTTCATGCTTAGTCTACAGTCACGTCCCCTTGTGTTTTTCTGTTACACAGGGTTTCACGGAGCTCAGGCTAGCTTCGAAGTTGACTGATAGATAGCTTAAGATGACCTTTAACTCCTGATCCTCCTTCCTCTGCACTCCTAAGTGCTAGGATCACAGGTGTTCACTACCGCACCCAGTCGGTGAAGTGCTGGGAACAGAGAGCTTTGTTCATTCAAGCAAACACTCTGCCAACTGAGCGGGTTGTGCTTGTATTGTTGATTTATCTTGGTGTGTATTTAATTTCTGTTTGTATTGTTTTTTTGCTTTCATTTTTTTTTTTTTTTTTTTTTTTTTTGCAATTTATCCAATTTTCTTTCATTAAAAAAAAAACTTTCTTCTGGTAATTCACAGGCTGCACCACACTCATCTCCCAGGCAGCATGAGCTAATTCTCACACAGTATATTTTTTAAAAACATAAAGTGGGTTCATAGATTATTTGATAATTTTGAAATTAATACCTGATCACTAAAACATCAGTATTTAAAAATGCAAAGATATGAATATCTTTTCAGCAGAGGAGCCTTTGGGTATCAGTTCATAGTTTACCTCCAGGCTTTCTGGGTCTCTAGGTCAGTGATTCATGCTGTGTGGTTGTATGTTTTATTTGTTCAATATGTGCTGTGATGTCTTTCCATGCAAACAAACAAAACTGTATACCTTGTTCTCTGGCCAGAGCTTACATTTCTACCATATTCACTTAGCTGTGTCCCTGTTATTTAGTATTTAGGTTTTTTTTTAAACTTTTACCTTTGTAAACAACACCACAAAAGGATGCCCTCATTCCATTATTCCATTGCTATGTGTTTCAAATTATTTAAATGTTCAAAAGTCTTAGCATTTTAATAGCCTGTGCCACATATTGTCAAGTTACCATTGTAAGTAACTGTGCCATCCTGTATGTTTGTCAACAATGTAGACACAGCATCTTTCTCTGAACCCTTCTTAGCACTGCACCCTGCAGGTCTTGGGTCTTTGACAGTGCGGTAGGCAAATGATATAACATTATTTTAATTTATCATTATCAGGAAGGTAGGGCCTCTTTGATATATATTCATAACTCACTCATATTTCATTTACATTGAGATATATGTTTTCTAATGAAGTAAAGAATGCAGTGGTATTGGTTACTGTCCCTTCTGAATCCGGTGAGAAAACATTGCAATTTACCAACCTGGACCTACTGTGGCCCCTGGGGTGGGAGAGTTTTGAACCTGCCTCCGCCCACCTAGGAGTTCAGCTGTGCTCTGCACCTGGGCAGTAGCTTCTCCTGACAAACACTGACTTGTCTCTGGTAGTCTTCTTGGCTCTGATGACCTGTCTCCTAGAGATGGAGTTTTAAGCCTACCCAGACTCTAAGAGACTCCAGGAGACTCACTTTGTCCCAACCTAGGTCCTGGATGCTTCAGCAAGATTTGTGGTCCCACGTAAACACAAAGAGTCAGTCCAGCAACACTGGCTGCCTCAGGCTACATGACTTCTTTGCTTCAACTCCTGGTGAGGATCTAAGCTTTCACCATCCTTCTGTGCTAGGATCTCACCTTGGGTCTACCAAGTTGCATCGGCCAATTATTATCACCAAGATGGTCTCTGCTTCACTTTCTCCTCCCTTTCCTCCTTCCTCCATCCTTCCCTCCCTCTTCCACCCTCCCCTCCTTCCTCCAACCTCATCAAGCAAGTGTGTGTTGCACCCTTGCCATTGTGCTAGGCAATGCTGAGCAGTGGATTTGAGTCTAAGCTGCTCACCTCCCGGACCTCTGTTTTTCCATCTGTAGAGTTGGAGTGAATTTAAGAGTGCCTCTCTCACATAGGTGTATGAAAACCAAACAGGTCTATGGCGCCTGGTACACATGAGATGGAAATGGACATTTGTTACTTGAACAAGTTTGGGCTGCAGGCGGCGCTCTAGTCGCTGCTCAGTCCAACGATCCCTGACAGTACACTCAATAAACTTTTCTTCCAGGAAACAAATGAAAACAAACAAACAAACAAACAAAAATTTTGGCTTCTGTGTAGAAGACTGTAGTCCCCACAAAAATCTCCCTTGTGGCCTGTGGCTTCTGCTTGCCTTTCCCTGTGGGATCTAACCTCCCACCCCCTACCCTCCACCCCCCAGGAGCTGATAGAAAGTAAAATACCTCCTGATAAAGCAGTGGAAGGTCTAGCTAGAACATTCTTCTCTGGTCTGATGCTACAGAAGCTTGTAACATTCAAGTTCCGGTTTACAACACTGAGCAAACCTCTTTTATATAAATAAATAAAGGGACTATAGGTTTTCCCCTTCTTTTCTTTTTAAAATGTCTAATTAAAAAAGTGAGAGAACTAAGCAGCTGCCGTTGGTTATTTTTTATGAAGTTTCTAGATCTTTCTTTCCCTCTCCCCTTCTGCTTTTTCCTGGCTCAGTTCTTGCCCCTGTGTCCCAGGTGCCTCCTCCCCTTGAGAATCAAGTGATGAACACCCCCACAATTCTGGAAGATGTGCCCTGATTGAAGACCTGCAGGAAAGCTAGGGTGTCTGGGGTTTTGGAATAAAATTTCTTCCTCTGCCTACAACAGATCCGCGTCTAATCAAAACCCTTAATTAAAAAAAAAATTCTCAGGTACTTAATTTGATTTGCTTATTTGCATAATGTTGGAGGACAAAGGAAATGTGCTCCGCAGAACCGGAGTTTCCGCTGCAGGCCAAGGACTGGCCCCCTGCGATCTGCCCCATAACCCGGGCTGGCCTTGGGGGACACAGCCGCCTACTCCTATCAGAACAGTTCAGCTGCTGTGTGTGTGTGTGTGTGTGTGTGTTGGGGGCTGGATTCTGGAAATACCGTAAGAGAAAACCTTTTGTTCTCCATTTTGACTGCTGGCTTAAAATGGTCTTTTTTTTTTTTTTTACTGGATTCCGGTAGCCAGTGGCACAAACGGATTTTGATGTCAGTGGCTTTAGGGACAAGCCTGATGAGCAGAAGACACTGGGGAGTAGAAAGGGGAGTCGTGGGGACATTCTGTTAGCCTCGGGTAACATTTGCTTCCCATGTCGGCCTATTAGACTACTGTCACCAGAGTACCTAGAAAATTTTTAGGAACAAAAGTTTACATTACATTTTAGCTAATTACTAATTACCAAGGCTATAAAGGGTGGAAAACCTCGCTTGAGCAGCACAGGTATTAATTAAGCCCATAGATGCCGCTGACAAAGACTTCTCCTGCCTCCTGCCCAGTCTCAGGTGAGCCCACTGAGGCACTGCGGCTTCAGGCCAGCAGGGGGAGCCCCCGAGTCTTGAGGAGAGCCAGGCAGGCAGCTGGATTTGAGCCAGGCACTGAGAAAGGCAGCTGGGAAACTTAACTTGTCTGAGAATTGGCAGCTTCAAGGACCTGAAAAGCTATTTACATTACACATTAAGTGTTGTTCAGAAAATGGGGTAAAAGAGGGCTCTCAGAACTTAGAACAAATGTTTGTGTCCATTTTATTATTAAAGAAAAAAAATCCCTTTAGATAAGAGGATTTTTCCCCCTCAAATGGCTTGAGTGATAACTTAAAAGGCTCCATTTCACGTCTTTTAATTTTGAATTATTCTCTTATCTGTAATAAAGCACCAGTCAAGCACAGAATTAGTATTCTGGAAGAGGAGATTTAATGAGCTAAAACATTTCTATCTGGTGTAAGGAGGGTGTCTTATCTCGCGTAAGTGTTTCACACGGAATTTGCAGGGAGAGAGGAGAATATTTGGAAGGACTAAGTGGGAAAAAAATATGTTGGTCTCGTCTCTTTCCCCAGGTGCGTCGTAAGCCAGTTGGCATGGCAACGCTTAATTGTACGTCAAGTTCAACACGAAGCACTTAGTACGAAACTTTGGCTCCTCACTTCAGCCACGCAGGGTTCTTTTATTAACAAGTTAAGCAAAAACGCAGCCTCCTTTCCCCCAGTTACGTCTCTGGCATCAGATGCTCCACAATATATCATCATCTGCAGCAGGCGACTTTGGAGAGAGCTATTAGCAACTTAATTGCCCTTGAATATACAACGTGTGCTTGTGCAGAGCGCTCAGGAAAGGACTGCCAACAGACAGTGAAATGAGAAAGAACGGCCTCCTGGGCTGCGTCTGCACTGAAGTTTTAAAGAAGGAAGGGAAGAAAATTGCGGCCGTGAGTGGAAGTTTTAGCAGGAGTCGAACAACTATCTGTTATCTGTCACTCTAATTCAGGCACCTAGGAGGGTTCCTTCCACAGTGAAAGGCCGGTTTACAGCTAGCATCTGGGTAAGCTGGCGTTCTGAGTAGCATCCAAGCATCTGTTAGTTCTCTGACTTCTTGGATTGTAGATATAAGGAAGATCTTTGTGTTCTATTATTTTCCAGTCTTATTATATAGTGAGAGAGAGTGTGTATGTGTGTGTGTGCACGCACACACATCTGTGTGGAGGCCAGTGGTGAACGTCGGATGTCTTCTTCTGTTGCTCTGCATCTCATTAATTTATTATTAAATTTTCTCTTTGACACTTTCACACAAATATGTAATGTATTCTATTGCTCCCCAACACCCTCTCTCATATACCCTCCCTCCATTCTTGACACACCCCCACCTGCCAATCTCTTTCCCAAATCATGCCTTTTGGTTTTGTCTGTGCCCCTCTGGGTTTGCCCAGGGCCATCTGTGTGCCCACTAGAGTCTGGTGGTTCACTAGTGATTTCACAAAGGAAGATAGTGGCTTCCTCTCTCTAATAGTCCATCAGTGGCCTGTAATTCAGAAGAGGGGAGTGAGATCCCATGATCTCGCCTTCACCCGTGACTGACAGTTGAGAGGACCTATCCCATGCATGCTCAGTACAAATAATCAAAGGCCTTACATATTCTTGTGAGATAGGGTCTCTCAATCTGGAGCTCACCAGCTAGCTAGACTCTTCTGCCTTCCTAGCACTGGGATTGCTTGTTTGGGTTTCAGAGTACTTGAAGACTAAGTGCTTCACTGACTGTGGTGGTTTGAATGAGAATGTTCTCCATAGGCTCGGGTATTTGAATATGTGGTCCCCAGTCCATGGTGCTGCTTGGGAGGTATGGAGCCTTTAGGAGGTAGAGCCTTTCTGGAGGAAATATGTCATGGGGAGAACTTTGAGAGTTCATAGCCTCTTCTCTCTCTCTCTCCTTCATGTGTGTGGATGAAAATGTGATCAACCAGCCTTCTACTCCTTCTGCCAAGCCATGTCTTTCCTGTCACAATGGACTCTGTCTCTCTGGAACTATAAACTAAAATAAATCCTTCTTTCAGTTTCCTTTTGTCAGTTTTTTTTTAACAGCATCAGAAAATAAACCAACATACCACCTTGCTAGCCCCTTCTTTCTTTTTCCTTTAGAGACAGAGTCTTATGTAGATCAGGCTGGCCTTTGACTTGCTAAGTAACTGAGAATGTCCTGAACTTCTGATTCTCCTGCCTCCACTTCCCAAGTGGACTGCAGTCATGGACCACTATGCCAGGTTTAATACAACATTGAGAATCAAACTCTGAGCCCTGTGCATGTTAGACATGCATCTTCTACTAACAGAGGTACATCTTTAGCCCTCCCAATATTTCAAATACACCTTGGATAACAAGGATTTCATACTACAGTTTACTAACAGTGTTGAATATGGTTCTAAAAGTGACACCCAGAATTCATTCTCAGTACATATAACATGAGCTTGGTGACATGGCTACTTGGTGTTGGCTACTGAAGCCCTTCAGAATCCAGCAGGATGTCTTAGATTTTCATGGATATAGCCATAAAAATATTTTGAAGTCTGGTGGATATCAAAGCCACAGAAAATGGCTTTTGAGGCAGGATGCGGCTGGGCTGCAGATGTCTCAGTGGTTGAACGGATCATTCATTTCACAGACAGAAGTCCTTGTTCCTCTAAAAGATGTTTTTCAGATTAACACACAGAAAAACTGTGTTCTGTCTTTTTGTGGGTATCAAGTTGTATGAGTTTTAACATGTCATATAGACTAAGTTTTTTAAATTATTATTTACGTGTGTGTGTGTATGTGTGTTCCTGTATGCCTGTCCCCTGGCATGTGGAGGTCAGAGGACAACTTGTGGACTGAAGACATCAGGATTGGTGGCAGGTGCTTTACAGGCTGAGCCATCCTTAAAGCCCTGTGTAGGTTCTTATAGCAAGCCCACACGTGGATTTAGAAGAGCCCACTACATCAAACCCTGTTTCCTGCTACCCAGTCATTCCTGGGCAGCCATTCTCTCACCACCCCTGAGCCCCTGCAACTACTGATGTCACTAAACTTTGTCTTTTGGAGAGCCAGAGACACATGAGTTGAGTGACGCATGTGATCTGTGTCTGAAGTGGGCGTCTTTCACTCAGCACGGTGCCTTGCCGTCTATACTAGGTCTTGTGTCTACCGTAATGTCTTCACTTTTATGTTTGGTCGCTGCCCACTGGGGAGGTAGCACAGTTTGTTAAACTTTGGGGTTGTTTGTAGTTCTTCCTGGTTATGAATACAGCTGCTAAACACAGGCATATAGGTTTTAGTATGAGCATAAACTCTGTGTGTGTGTGAATACTGAGGACTGTAATTATCTGGTCACACGTATTATTGCATGTGTGTGAGCTCATTAGAAACCTATAGACCCCCTTCCAGGGAGAACACACCATTTCTTCCCCTTCCTCCGTCTCTCCTCCCCTTCCTCCTTCTCCGCCTCCCTCCCTTCCTCTCTCTGTCTCCTCCTCCTTCTCCTTCTCTTCCTCCTCATCTTCTTCCTTTCTCTCTCTCTTTCCTCCTCTCCTCTCCCTATCTGCAATGTATGAGAGTTCTGGCTGCTCTGTGTTCTTGTCAGTGGTACTGGTTGGTAGTGTCAACTGCTTCCATTTTACCATTCCAATAGTGACATTGGAATGTGTAGTGTAGTGATATTCCCTCCTCCCAGCTGTGAGCGCTTCCGGCCCTTGCTCCTGTGAGTTGCTTTTGTCAGACATTTTATCACAGCAACAGGAAAGAAACTAAGACACATCTTCTTCGTCTATACACCCCACCACAGGCCCCAATTTTTAGAAGCCCCCATTTTACCTCTGCTTTTATGACTGAGATACCCCAGGTGCTGAATATATAAAACAGAGTCATGGACCATTTGTCCCTTTCTTTTAGCTTGTTTCTTTTAGCTTGCCATGTTTTCAAGGCTCTTCCATGTTGTCTCTTGTGTCAGAGTTCCCTCCTTTTTTTGTGACTGAGGAGTATTCCATCACACGGAAATACCACATTTCCTTTTCCGTTCTCACTGATGCTGATTTGGGCTCTTTTTGGTCTACTTCAATTGATAGCGAGTTATTTCAAGTTTCTTCTTAGCACACAAGTGTGTAGAAGAAAGTACTTCTGTGAAATTTTAGCTCTTAAACTTGCTGTTGTGCTGACCTCAGTTTTACAGCTGCCATTGTTTACCCATGTTATAGGGCTATGACCCTCAGAGGTTCCCAATGGGGATGCTCTCAGATGTCCCTCCACGATCTTTCTTCCTTGTTACTTTACTACTGGGAGTAGGCCCTTCATCTTGGTTGTGTTGGTTGAGATTCTGTGTGTATGTGCATGTACATGTGTGTACATGCGTGTGTGGGCACATACATGTGAAGGCCAGAGATCAATCGCTGGTGTCATTCCTTAGGATACTGTTTTTCTCCTCCTCCTCCTCCTCCTCTTTGTCTTCCTCCTCCTCCTCCTTTTCCTTTTTCTTTCAAATAGTATCTTTTATTTTTACCTGGAACTTTCCAATTCAGTTAGACTGGCAAGCAATCCCCAGAGATCATCCTGTCTCAACCTCCCCAGTGCTGAGATTATGTGCCCTGGCCTTTTAAAGTATGTTCTGGGGATTGAGCTTATGTCCTCATGTCTTCATGGCAACGGCGGTACTGACTGCCTGCCACCCCCAACCCCTCCTTGGGTGAGCTGTGTTTTGAAAGCAACTCTGTTGGTGGGAGACATTTCTGCAACTGGAGCTTCCTCAGCACCTGGAGTTCTGATAAAGGCACACATGGTGGCTGGAAGCATTGAGCTGCCCCCTCTCTACTAACTCATCTTCTTTCTTCGAGGGCTTGTTAGTCACCTTCATATGTCCATTTTAGCACACTGTCATCTTCTCCTGTGATTCTGTCTGGATTTGCTGGCTCTTTAGAGTGGAAGCTATGTGTTATTTTGAGTCACTTCTGGGTGCCCAGGAAGATGGTCCGTGGTATCTTATCTGGTAAAAGAGGGTGGAAAAACGGGAGGATTTTGACAGTTATGGATGGATGGCATTTGAGGGGCAATATTAGCAGGTATTGGGAGGTTTAGAATGGTCTGGTTGCTAGGAAGAGGAAAAGGTAGAGAAAGGAAATAGATTCTATTTTTTGGAAAATTTCTTTGTGTTTCTATGTTGACTCTCAGCTCTCAGCAGCCTAAACTCGGTATGGGTCAAAGATCTCACCCAGCCTGCCCCCAGGCTTACCCATCACTTCCCCTCCCTGGGTGGCTGGACACTGGAAGCCATCTTTCCCCCTCTCTCTTTCAAGAGGAGATGGGGGTTTCCTTGCTTTTTCTGAAGAGTCTGTGAGAGTCTCACTTCTCTTAGTGTCTTCTGTAAAACTTCACCAAGGCTTCCTCTAGCACTGCAACAGCGTAAAAAGAAATGATGCTGGGGCCTCTAAAATGTTCTGTCTTAAACTATACTCCAGCACCCTTTCACTTTTAACTTTGAGACAGGTGCTCACACAGTTTCCCAGGCTCATCTTGAACTCACTCTGTGATTTCCACCCAGGAAGAACTTGAATTTTCAATTCTTCTGCCACAGTCTCTTGAGTAGCTGTGAGAGCAACAGGTTTGTAGCACCATGCCTGGTTGAAAAGAAGCAACTCTTAAGTGACTGATGAAGGAAGATAATTGGAGATGTGCAGCCATTAAAATGCTCTTGCAAGTGGGTGGGGGCAGTTTATGTTGGAACACTTGCTAGCATGAGTGAGGCCCAGGTTCCATACTCAGCAGTATAAAGATTAAAAAAAAATTTCCCTTGCCCCCTCTGTGTCATGACTGTGTGTATGCACACGTGTGTGCAAGCATGTAAGCACATGTGTGTTATTTGCATGTGGAGGTCAAAGGTTAATATATGTGTCTACCTCGACTCTTCTTCATCTTATTCTTCGAGACAGAGTCTCTCACTGAACCTGGAGCTTGCTAATCATTGAGAGTGAACTATAGGGATCTTCCTGTATCTACCTCTCCATTGCTGGGATTACAGACCCATATTGCCACACCACACCTGCATCTTACCTGGGTGCTGGGCATCCAAACTCCAGTCTCCATGCTTAAGTGGCATCTCTGTGCCATCTCCCCATCCGTCCCAAAGAGCACTCTTACAGATGAATATTTAATCACATCGAATACATATCATTACATGGAAAAATAGCTCTGCCATAGGATGTATGGTATTTGGTTTTTATGGCATCGTTTGCTCCCTGTATTAATGTACAGGACAATGTGGAAAGTCGGCACCAAAGTGTTTTCTAATACTGGGTGTCTTGAAGGTAGTAATGGATGATTTCAAAAGCTGTTCTCAGAGACTGTGTGTTTTGTTGTGTTTCACTGTGTTTCTCAAGGTGAGCACCGTGTCTCTCTTATGCCTGGAGTGGAGGAGAGGCGCACATTTCTTTGTTGTGTGTTGAGTGAACATGTGATCTACCAGTTTAGTAATGATGGAAAATGACTAGCTGGGGTTTGAAAATCTCCGAGGAGGCTTACAATGTCTAAAACACCATGGAAGACCTTCCCAGCTTGTGAAAGAAAATGTGTTCTTTCCCTTATAATCAGGGCAGGATTTCAGGCCCATTCCTGTCCTGGCTGTTACTACAGCTGGCCAGATGAGCTCCTTTCAAACACTCTCTAGCAGCCTGCTCCTTCCTGCAATTCTGGGGCAGGTAACTTGAGCTCATGTTTAACTCTGATTTATTTTACTTTAGGTTGCCCCTTTTAGAGCTAATTTAGCAACATGCATGCCCTTTTTCAAGATTCTTATCAAACGGTGGTGAACCCTTAACGAATATAATACAAAGCATTTCCCCCACCTACAACATCCAGGCAGTGTGAGATGCAGTTTGACCTCATCAGCTTCTTTCATCTGCCTCTGTAATCAGTTTTATAAAAAGCACATGGCTACCCTGCTATAGTTTGATAAAGAACAGTTTTTGTGTTCCACTGGGGGGAAAAGAATCACGGGAGCACTGCTTTCCATCTTGAGCGATAGTGGGGTGCTGGGAGGGTGATAGTAGGCATGCTTCAGCTTTGTGCCTTGTTTGGGGGACGGGGACTGGAATGGATTCCGCCTTTCTCATTCCTGCCCTTTTGTTACAGGAATGACAGGGGCCAAGGGTGCTGTCTGGAGAGCATCGCTGGGTCATCCCAAGGGCTTTGTGCAGGTCCTTCAAATCAAGTGCGTGTGGGGGTGGGAGGAGGCAGCTGTAGCGGCATCCAAGGGAAAGGAACGACAGATATTTGTTCTCACTTGAATCTGCTACTAAGGGAATGCGAGGGCTGTTTCTTTAAAACATTTGGGAGTTTTCCAAATGGGCAACTTTGGGGCCATGAGTTTCATTCCCAGTCAACTCCCAGGAGTACCTTGTTATCATTAGCCAAGCAGTATTTTTTTTCAATAAATATTAATTGTACACCTACTGGGTACCAGTGGTGAGTGTGTTCATGAACAAACTGAAATGGAGACTTCTATGCCTGCAGGCAGCCCGTACTCTGAAGATGAGCAAGGGCACAATAGAGACTCTCAGGACATAGTAGAAAGTGAAGATCTATCGAAAACAAGGATGACAGAGATGAAGAGTACCAGTGATGGGGGGGATAGGGAGTGGCCTGGTTAGGATGGATCAAGTAGGTCTCACAGATGAGATTTAAAACAGATCCCACTCCTTTCCCAAGCATCATATAATCCCATCTCTATGCTGGCACAGCCTGAGACTTGTGCTCTGTGACCCTGGGGAGGATTGTGCAGCCGAGAGGAGTAAGTTCTGACCTCTGACCCCAAGCCCAACGGATTGGCACTGTGGGCTGCGCTGGCCACATTCAGGGCCTGTGTCTTCCCATCAATCTTTTTTTCCTTTAACTGCATATTTTTCTTGCATCCTCTTGCCCCTTTCCTCTGGGACCATTTCCTCTTAAGTCTTTCACAGGTTTCTTCTATTTCACCTAAACTTTCCCTCTCTTCTTACCCTTTCTTCCCTCCCTCTCTCCTTCCCTCTTCTTTCCTCCCTTCCTTTCCCTCCCTCCCTCCCTCCCTCCCTCCCTCCCTCCCTCCCTCCCTCCCTCTTTCCTCCCTTCCTTTCCCTCCCTCCCTCTTTCCTCCCTTCCTTCCTTCCTCCCTCCTTTCAGTTTTTGAGAGCTAGTCTCTATCCTGGCTTTGAACTCACTATATAGCTGAAGATGACCTTCAACCTCTGATCCTCCTGCCTGCACCTCTCAAGTGCTGGGATTACAGTCATTTACCAGCATTCCTGGTTTGCTTGGCATTTGCCATGGCTCCCAGGGCGCTGTGCACGCTAGGCAAACACTCTACCGTCTGAACTACACCAGCAGTCTCACCTAAGCACTTCTGCTATCGTTGCCCTTCCAGCATCCTCCTTGTTCTGCTCCCATTTTCCTCTTGGATAATCTTGTCCCATCTATGGCTGCTACGACCACTGGCTGGCTACTCACCCTCTGCAGTCTCTGAGCTGTGTGCCCTTGCTGAACTTTGGCTCTACCCACAGGATGCCTGGGCAAGTAATGCTGAGCTCTTCAGAATATTGGGTGCTGCTAAACAGTTCGACTCTTAAGCTGATGGCATAATGAGAAACTTTAGAATTATTCCACTTGGTCCCTTTATAAACGATGACCGAGGTGCACATCCTCAGAGCTGGAGCTGACTTTTGTTGAGTGTTTACCAGGTATCAAGGGCTTGCATGAGGTAAGTATAGAAGGAGAAACTGAGGCACAGAGAAGCTGAGTAAGCGGCATGATCTAGCTATGGGGGTCTGGAGGCTGCTTCTCTAAGCACCACTGGGACGAGGACACAGGGATGCATGAAGTCAGACCCAGAACATTCTAAGGACTGTGCTGAGGCAGGTATCCTTTCTCCTTTGCAAAGGAACATCCTAGGAATATTGTCAGTGGGGTACAGAGGGAAGAGGACATCATGTGGCTTTCTCCCAGGAAGAACACTTTTGCTGCACAGTGGTGACAGTCAAGAAGAAGATAGCAGGATGGAAGGGAAGAGAAGGGAAGGTAAGGGAAGGATGAAGTGCTGTGAGAGTATTGTTAGGGAGCAGGAGAGGAAGGTGAGGGTGAAGAGGAATGGTCACCAAGAAGTGTTCAGGTGTGATCAAGAATCTGGTGCAAGGGGCTGGAGAGTAGGTTCAGGGCTTAAGAGCACTTGCCACTCTTGCTGAATACCTGGCTCACAACCACCTGTAACTCTAGCTCCAGGTGAGCCCTCTTTTGACCTCCAAAGGCACCAGGAGCATGCATGGTGTACATACATACATATAGGCAAACATTAATATACATACTGTTTTTTTAAATTTGGAAAAAAAAAAGAATCATTGCAGTATGGTGGAGGTGGGTACCAAGCACAGGGAGGGAGCGAGCATTGTTCACCTGTCCTTGCATCTGAACAAGGGCTGATGCTCCTGATTTTACTTCCTTGATTATAATAGTAGCACATGTTTATTGTGAAACACACAATAGAGAAAAAGAATAAGCAAGGAAAATATGTGTAATACAACCATCCACTTGTAAGCACTACTATTTTCTTAAATATATCATAATTTTGTATATCTCTGTAGACAGACT
This sequence comes from Cricetomys ansorgei, assembly GCA_026225945.1. Classification (NCBI taxonomy): domain Eukaryota; kingdom Metazoa; phylum Chordata; class Mammalia; order Rodentia; family Nesomyidae; genus Cricetomys; species Cricetomys ansorgei. The sequence goes on from JAMJFZ010000597.1 coordinate 27,841,334, forward strand.
CTTGAATATAAATAAAAAATATATACATATATGTATAGATACGTGCTATATGTATCAAAATGCATGCATTGCATTACACAGATTAACACATAAAGTATGTATATATGCTACACATGCTGTTTGTAAATAATACATATGTATGAAGTTTACGTACATTTTTAGTTTATTTTTAAAATACAGGTTACAGTTTAAATGCATATTTATCATTTATCTTCTATCATCTACCTACTTACCTATTATCTCTGTATTATCTATTGCTATCTATCATCTGTCTGTCTATCTATCTGTCTGTCTATCTGTCTGTCTGTCTGTCTGTCTATCTATCTATCATCACCATCTGGCTATTGCTTACCAATCATATATCTGTAATCTATCACTTATCATCTATCTGTATATCTATTAATCATCTTTCAATTATCTATGACTTATCAATCATCTATCTATCATTATCACCAGTCAATCATATATCTGTCTATCACTTATGTATCAATATATTTATCTCTGTGCCTCATGCATAATATAAATGACCAAGTCATTTAACATTTTCCTTAAACATTGCTTTAATGGCAATGCTGTAGGTCTATTGATCTCACAACTAATACAAACAATTCTTTTTTTTATTTTAACATTTAAGCCACTTTTGAGTGTTGACTTCCACAAGCAACCCTTGCAGTGAACATTCTTTTCAAACACTTTAGGCTTTTGTATTTTCTTAGTTAAGGTTTGGCTCATAGATGTTCTCAGTTGAGAACTCCCTATTACTCCTTGGGATAAATACGCAGGAGTGAATCTGGTGCAGCAAAGATGTGGTGATCTTAGGGCTTGTTACTTGCTGTGGACTCATCTGCACTATTACAGATCACAGTTCCAAGGCAGGTGACTGACATTTTCCCAGTCGCTATGAGTTTCCAAGTCTTTGCCAAAGTTTCATTTCCCGGATTACAAGTGAGAATAAGCCATTTTTCATGTTAATTGGCTGGGTAGTTTCTTTCCAGAATTGCTTGGTCATGTCTTTTGTCCATTTTTCTGTTGGAGTTTTTTCTATTTGACTGTTTTTAAAAAGGTCTTGTTCTAATTAAGACTTTTGGGAGGCAACAGACACACTTGCTCAAGTCAGCATTAGGGAAAGGGGAGGGACGGAGTACTAATGGATAGAGTGGCAGCCGGCTGCCCTTAACCTGCCTGCCTCTCTTCTCCCACCCTGAGGGCCGCTTGGCTTCTTCACCTGCTGCCACCTCTCATTGTCCCTCTCCTCATGATTTCCTCTGCTTTCCCCCTTGCTAGTGATGAAACTTTGCAGCAGCCCATTGTGTCTCCAGGGTATGGACAGGATTTTGAGTTGAGCTATGAAGGTCTCTGAGATGACTGTTGGTAGCCTCGATGTGCCTATTTCTGCTCCTCTAACCCCGGTGAAACAGCCTTAATTCACTGCCCATGTGGATCGCTGCCTTTGTGGCTGCCTTGCTTTTAGTTATACCTCGTCATGCTCTACTGCCGCTGCCCCTCAGAAGAGATCTGCCCGCCAACAGTGCATGCCCAAGCAGGCTGCTGCCCTGCCTCAGATCTTCTAATGGCTCCTCGTGACCTCTGGCCAAGTCCTGCTATGATTAGACAGTCTTTTAGTGCGGCTCCATCTGCCTCAGCACGCTCATCTCTGATGCCCATTTTCCAGCCACACTGTGTGGGATTTCAGAAGTGGTCATGATATTTAAAGCATATGTACTTTCTCAGCTGGTCCTTCTTCTGGAATGTCCACCTCATATTCTCTTTTTCAGAAAAAAAAAAAAATGGTGCATGTTGACGATTGGTGGCTCTTCAGTCATTGCTCCTGGACCCCCCTCTTCTGTGTTGTGTAATTGACACGTTGGATCGGGTTAGTTTCTTCTTTATATCTAAGCCACTGTGGATACCACTACTCCATGATAGTGATGTGTGTGATGACTGATTTCTATGTTAACTTGATTAGATTTAGAATTTCCTCAGCATGAGGAAAGCCAGACACTTAGAGGTGCGCCCAGGCTTCAAAACCAAGTAGTTTGTCAACACTCAGATTTTCTCTCAATTGCCTGGAGCCTCAGTTTACTCCCTGTTCAGCAGAGCTCTTATGAAACACTCACTCTTAGACTCAATTTTCAGATTAAATGGGAAATGCATATCATTGTTGATTGATGTCTAGTAGAGTCTGGGGAACTGCTAGGAAAGTCAGACTCCAAACCCAGGCAAGCTCCATCTCTCTGTGCTGGCAATCACTGGGCTAGCATTTCCCTAACTTGGGAAGAAATAGCAAAATGAGTTTGTGTACATAGGAAAAATGTTCCTATGGGAACAGTTCCAAAGGGAACTGAACTTGAATTTTTGCATGTCAAACTGCCGAGTTGATGGCTCCTTGGTGGAGATTGGAGTGCTCTTCACCCAGGGCAGGCCTGTCCTTCCTGGCACCCGGTATAGATTCTGCCAAACATCCTGCAGCACATAGAACATGCCCTATGAGCAAGAATCACGAGCCAAGAGGAGAACATGATCCATGGGGCATGCTGGAAGCTTGACCTACTCTGTGCCTTCTTTCTCTTAGTTCTGTTAGGGGAAGGTCATTGTAGTATGAGATTGACATCTAGTGCGTTGTTAAAGGACTTATCTAGGCTTACAGAACAGGAAAGCTGGTCATATTCTGGATCTCTAAGACAGTAGTTCTCAACCTTCCTAATGCTGTGACCCTTTAATACAGTTCTTTATGTTGTGGTGACCCCCAACCATAAAATTATTTTCATTGCTATTTCATAGCTGTAATTTTGTTATTGTTATGAATTGTAATGTAAATATTGTACATGAAGATGGTCTTAGGTGACCCCTGTGAAAGGGTCATTCAATCCTAAAGGGATCCTAACCCACAGGTTGAGAACCACTGCTCTAGAAGACTCTTGACTCAAAATCTAGAAGATTTTGGCCAAGAATCTCTCTAAGCAGCTAAAACTCCTGCACCTCCTCTACCCCCAAAACAACCTTCTCTGTATGAAGCACCTGCCTAATTTTAGAAGTTGGTCTGGAGCCCAGTTAGTGTTAGCTCCAAGAAACTTATTTTCCCCATGTAGAAATACTTGAATTTTTTAAAAACGAAAACTTTATTTTTAGGGAAATCTTAATCTCATCAAAAAGTTGCAGAGAGAGCACAAGATGCCTTTACTCAGAATCCCTAAATGTTAATATTTTAGCACATTTGCTTATTATATTTTCCAACTCTATAGGCTTGCTGCTGTTCTTACTATTTGCGGCTAAATTGCAAACACGGCATCACTTTGTCTAAATAAACTTCACTATCACACACCCCACACAACATGGCAGGAAGGGGATTATCGCCGAGATCTAAGACCTCTTTCAGACCTCATCAAGCCCCCTGCTGACATGCTTTCCAGAACACAGTTCTCCCTCTTTCAATGAGCCAGTCTGTCTGTCCTACTGCTGGTCATGTGAGTTTCTACCTGGCCAGGGTGCTATCTACCCAACTTCTCTGCTGCCAGGTTGTTTTGTTTCACTTGCTTCTAATTAAGTGTCTTAGGAGGGGGTTTGAGATTCCATAATCATTTTCTCATTAAATTTTCACCTCCTGGCCTTAGCACCCATTTATTCTTCTTGCCTGAAATGGCTATTCTGTTAGCGTCCTGACGCGTGACTTTTAACTCCACTTCTCAAGTTCTGCGTTTCATTAGACTTCTGCTGTTAGCAAGAACCATTCCATCTCTCTCTGTCTCTGTCTCTCTCTTTCTCTGTCTCTCTGTCTCTGTCTCTGTCTCTCTTATTGTATTATAGCTTATTGGTATCTACTCATGGGCTCTTGGTTGATTTTATGGGCTGTAACTTAGTACTATTGTTATTTCTTTTTGTGTTCAGTTTATTTTGGTCCTGGCCACTGGGACTCCCTTGTAGCCGGCATCTGTGTCCCTGAAGCACCCTGTTCCCTGCTCACCATTCTCTGGACACTTAATTTCTGGCAAAGTGTTTTCTCTTTTTCCTTGGCAGCCTGGAAATGAGTCATCTTTCTAAGGAAAGCTCCAACCTATTGGAGAATCATAGTGACACACCAGGATCTGGCCCTGGGTGAGCCCAATTAATGATTTTCTTCTTGACGCTTGCTAGTAGACATGAAATGTCTGCTTTTGCTTCTTACAGTTGTAGCCTGAAGTGCCAAAGTGTGAATACAATGTGTGTTTAAGTTACTTGACTTAGGCTGGGAATGCAGCTCAGTAAAAGTGCTTGACTAGATTGTATTGGGGCTCTGAGTTCAGTTTCTAGAACCAGAAAACCATGAACAGATAAAAGTCATTCGGCTAGTTCTTTAATTTCTTCAGATAGTTTTGCTATTTATATGAAATGCATTTAGGATTATCTGTTTCTGCTTATATACTATTTCATGGTTTTGCTCTTTTATTAGTTATTGTGACTCTGTGAGTTAAAACTATGATTCATGCCAAATCTATATAGACATTACCCTTAGGGATTGCTCCTCCGACTTCTACCCCATCGATTCTTCCAACCTCCTTCTGTCCTGCCCTTGTTGGTGCTGATCTCATTGGTTTCTGGTTATCCTTCCTGTTGCTTTTTGCACAAATGAGAAGATACATGTATATTTTATTATCTTATTCTTTCTTTGTACAAAGTGTACATCCTTCCTTGAATTTTTTCTTTCATTTGATGACACACCTTGAAAATCACTAATACACAGGCGGCTTCTTCCTCACCAGAAGGGTGAGTTGTCCTCCCAGGCTCTGTGTGATCTGATGAAGGTTGACTGCATCCGTCTCAGGACTGCTGGGAGATCCCATCAACACCTGGGCACCTCCTTAAGGAGGAATCCCAGTAGACTATTTGAGCATTAACTCATCCATTTAGACATGTCCAGAGGCCCCAGTGCTACAGCCAGGGGGATGGACCAGCTAGAATGGGAGACATGAGACTCCTATGTGCCAGAGTGGGAAAGGAATTTCCTGGAGAACAAGAAACAAAAATGGCAGTTCAGGTTATATGAATGTTTCTGCAGCATAGGGCTCTAGAAAGTCTGAGAGCAAAAGCTTTCTCTTGTAGCTGTGTTCCTTAAGAAGCCAGAGGATAGCCAAGCATCTAATGCTGCCATCCTTGAAAAGTTACTTTAAAGAGAACCTGACAGCATCAGTCCAACAGGATGGGATATGTTCTAAATGAACAATGAGCAACAAGGAGAGCATAGTGTTCATGGGGGCATCGGATGCTGCTGTGTGGTCCGTGTTCATAGGCAGAACAAGCGAGGAAGAAGCTGCAGGGATGAGATGACATCCACAGAAGGACAGATAGGACAGAGAGCATCTCATCCTCCAGGACTTGGCAGACTTTCCTAACCATGTGAGCAGTCCTAACCAGTTAGCAGAAGGAATAGGAAACATTCCCAGAAGGAGAGAGTTGACCAGGGTAGCGTTCTCTGATTAGCTCTGGGCAAAACTAGAACTCAGGATCCATATTTGAACACCACATTTCAACCTATTAATCAGAGCATTTAGAGATGCAGACAGACGGTGTAGAGAGAAAATGAAGTATGAAACACGGAAAACGTATGAAATAATCGAAATGAGACTGATATGTCAAAGATGTCAGGCAAGGCACATCACACACAAATACTGTCGCAGTGAAGCCCATATTTTTATACAACTAACATAAGCTAATAAAAAAATTAAAAATTTCGAGAGAGCATATCAGCTGAGTTATAAGGCAGCTCACAGAAAAGGAGAGAAAGAGAAAAAATAAGTTGGTTTCTGCCAAAGTAGAAGGCAGAGGCAAATTCGTAACTTTACAGTTTTTATTCACTAATAAGAAAGAAGAAAATGAACTGTCAGGAGAAAAGTCTAGCAGACTCATAAATACAATTCTACAGTGAGTTCTTTCATTGTGTCCACACCTTTCCTTTTGTGAACAGGTGGGAATCCCTGTTCTTGTTACAAATGGTGGAACATTCTGCAGCACAGAATATTCTACATTATTTAAATCACTCCCCCAAACACATCTAGGTTATTTACATTTTTTTTTGAGAATCATCATATAGATAAATCTGGCCTTGAAATTTATAGCAGCTAAGGATAGTCTGAACTTCTGATCCTTTACCCTCTACTTCCTGAGTGCTGGAATTGCAAGTGTGGGTCCCAATGTCCAGTTTATGCCTTGCTGGGATTCGATTCTTGGCTTTATGGGTAATAGGCACTCATTGTACCGACTAAGTTACATACCAAGCCTTACTTCTGTTTTTTCAACTGTGGGTCGCCCTGTAGTAGGCATCCTGCTAGGAGAGTTTGTGAAATGTACAAATATTTTAGTAACAACTACATGTAACTCTGTAATTGCTGGGTCGACAGCCATGTGCATTCTAAATACTTATTACAAATATCTCTAAAAGATGACATTGACTTAAATTCCCATAAACTTTGATAATGCACATTATGTTGGTGTGCTGGTTGATTTTGCCAACATGACACATACCTAGACATATCTGAGAAGAAGGAGTCTTTTGTTTTCAGCTTTATTTTTATTTTATGTGTGTGAGTGTTTTGCCTGTATGTGTGTCTGTACAACATGTGCATTCCTGGTGCTTACTGAGGTCAAAAGGGAGGCATCAGATCCTTGGGACTGGAATTATGGAAGGCTGTAGGCCTCCATTAGGTGCTGGGAACCTGAGTCCTCTTGCTGAGCAAGATCAACAAGTGTTCTTAATCACTGAGCCATCTCTCCAGCTCAGAAGAGGAAATCTTAATTTAGAAGATGTCCATAAGACTACCCAGTAGGTAAGTCTGTGAGGTATTATCTTGTTTAATTATCTTGATTAATATGAAATGCCACTCATGGCAGGCAGTCTTAGAAGAAAGCAGGCTGAGCAGTCCATGGAGGGCAAGCCAGTAAGCAGCATTCCTCTGTGGCCTCTGCTTCAGTTCCTGCATCCAGGTTCCTGCCATGAGGTCCTTTCATGATGGATTGTGGTTGGAATGTTTAAGCTGAAACAAACCCTTTCTTTCCCAAGTCGCTTTGGCCATGGCATCTGTATCACAGAAACCCCAAGATAATTGGTAAATTGTTCTGTGCTGTTTGGGGGGTCACTGAGAAGATGGCCCTGGAAGCAGGGCTGCTCCCCACCTCCCTTCAGATGCTTTAAGTAACTTCCTACCCACACTGTCCTGGGTGAGGCTGGCCCTTTGGCTCTATAATGGGGAGAGGGAAAAAATAGTAAGCTGCTAAGGGTGTCCTTGAGAAGCACTTCCAACATACCATATTATCATTTATCCCACAGTACAGAACCGCCTGCAGTGGGAACAGGAAGCCAGACCAGCCACGGGTCGCTCATCCCTGGAGAGGAAGCTCAACCTGGAATGTCACCTTTTGTTTGCTCTCTCTATCGGGCTACTCTGGTCATCTCTGTTGGATGTCATGAGTGCCCAGTTTGAGGTTTCCCTGTCTATCTGCTGCTTCTTTCAATCCGCTACTTGCTGCTTGTTCTGTTTATGTTTGTGTAATGATCATTGAATAAACCCATTCATTCAAAACTGAAAGCATCGTTGTTCATATTGTTCTCCAAGCCATACAGAACAACACTCTGTGAGTAGATGTTCTGTTATATTCTCACTTACACAATATTTTCTCAGTTTTTTTTGACAGTAATATATGGGGAAATGCCAATGCATTTTTGCTTTGAATCACATTTTGCCTGATTCACATTTATGCTGAACATGTTTGCCTGGTTAAATGTGTCCTGTGAGTGACCTGCCTATCCTCTTGTTTATGTCTCTTTCTAACTGATGGTAATAGGGCTGTGACAAAATATCTTACAAAAAAGGAGAGGAAAGACTTATTTTGGCTCATGATATCAGGCCACCATGGAAGAGGTGGCATGGCTGTGGAAGTGGCTCCTGGCTGAAGCCAGTTGGAATGTGAGACAGTCTGTCACATCACAGTGGCAGGCAGGAGACAGAGAACTAGACTAGAAGTTGGCCAGGATCTAGCCCTCAAAGGCCTGCCCACAGTGGCCCGGGCTGCCAGTCTTGCCTCCCATCCCCAAAGCTCCACAGACCCTAAGAACAGCATCATCCACCAAATGCAGGTGTTCGATACAGGGGCCTCAAGGGCACAGTCCCAGGCAAACCTTCATACTGCTCTAGGAAGAATGCTGATAGCTTACTGTTGATGTCTTTCCACCATTCAGAGCAGCAGTTCTCAACCTGTGGGTCGTGACCCCTTTGCGAGTCGAAGGACCCTTTCACAGGGGTCGCCTAATACTATCTGCATATCAGAAATTTACATTATATGATTCATAACAGTAGTAAGATTATAGTTAAGAAGTAGCAATGGAAATAATTTTGTGGTTGGGGAGTCACCATGACATGAGGAATTGTATTAAAGGGCTGCAGCGTTAGGAAGGTTGAGAACCATTGATTTAGAGGTTTATGTGGTCAAAGCTACCATTTTTTAATCTGAGTTCTTATTTGTTATTATTTTGATAATATTATTAAATATTACATATATTGTTATTGTTATTTGAGAGGACCTTTCTTATTCTAAACTTATGTTTCTCTGTTTTGTATACATTTATTATCCTGAAAAATTCAATATTAATTTTCTTAATGTATGTAGTATATGTTTGGGGAGGAGAATGGATCTTATTACTTTTTTTTCCAAAGGAAACTTCACTTGTGTTCTTCAGATAGGGTCTCACTATATTGCTCGGGCTAGCCTTGAAGGTGAAGTCCATCCTGCCTCAGCCCCTTGAGTGCTAGGATTATGGGCTCAAACCACTACACCTACCCTGGACAGTTGTCTTACTTAGCAATAAAACAAAAATCATTAAAAAAATCAATAGACTTAGCTACAAAATTTCTAAACCTTCACATCTTTAGAAGTAGCAAAACTATAATGAAAAAACAGCAGTGAAAACACTCTCAACAAACCAGAGTTAATTCTGTTTAGCAATAGAAAGGTGAATACAAAATGAATCACCCCTGGCTCATCCACAGAGTCTACATGCAGGCTCCAGGAATGTAATAGGTGCTGGCTTGGTGTGTGTGGCGGGGAGGAGTTGTGTGTGTGTGTGTGTGTGTGTGTGTGTAGGTTAGGAGAGTTGGAGTATGTGTGTGTTCTTGGTAGGTATGTGTGTGCTTGGGGCTGGTGTGTGTGTGTGTGTGGTATGTGTGTGGGGGTGTGTGTGTGTAGGGGGGAGGTTAGGGGAGTTGGGAGTGTGTGTGTGTGTGCTTGGTAGGTGTGTGTGTGCGTGGAGTTGGTGTGTTGGGGGGTGTGTGTATGCGGGTATGTGGCAGTGGCCCAGAGATAGGAGTCTGATAAGACTGGGAACTGGTGCTGTGTCTCTGGTGGACCTGTGGGATTCTTTCATGCCCTTGGCTTCTGTGCAAAGCATGTTCAGAGTGAAGTGAAGCTACCTGACACAACATGGGTTACATGTTGCCAGAAACATCTAGGATTATTTATACATTTGATTTTGAATGAAATTTTTGTTTGTGCACACTTGGAAAATTTTTATTGTTGCCAAAATTTTCATGGGCCCATATTTAGATATGTGACTTCATTTAGAGACATGATTCTCCATCTTAGAAGCTGGGCTCTAGGCCCGTAGTAAGACTTCCTGTATCTGCACACTACTGTGGTGGTTCACCAAGGAAGACATGGAGGCATTTTTCATACATGCAATCTCTGCCAGACCTCAGTATAGGGGAACCACTATCATGGCAAGCACCATACAGGACAGTGGAACCCTGATCAGCCCAGCTTGCATGTTTTTATTGACACAGAACTCCTCACATGCAGATCATGAGCAATCAAACATCCCCCACATAAATCCAACACCTGCAGATAATACAAAATGCCAAGGTCTAGGCAGCCCTTTTCCCAACAATACACAAAATAATTATTTTATACATAACTAATAATAAACTTCCACAAGAGTGTCCATTTCTGATTATGACATTTTAAGTGTAATTATTGAGTCATCGGACAAGTTCAATGAAAGAAATGTATTGAAATTCCCCTTTTCCTGTGGCCTGCCAATAGAAGGTCATTCCCCACAGAGTGTGGGCTGTTGCCCAATGTCTGTTAACTCCATACTCACAAGGTGGGTAGGTAGCAGAAGCAGCTGAGACTTGAGTCCCACCACATTGAATCAGCCTTCTCCTGGCTGCCTGGTTTAGGATGTATGGGTAGAACTTTCAGTAATCACAAGGCAAATTAGTTCCTTAGCTCTCAAGCATTAAAAAAAATGTCAAATATAATAATGGGTTTATAGGATATTTTGATAAACATACCACGCCCTGTCCCTCCTCTCATAAATTACCTGTCATAGCACCTCCTAGAGATGAAGACAGTGATCATCATATTATGTATACAGCATTCAAATTTATATTCAGTTAATTCCACAAAGTACTGGATATGACGTAAGGACAGAATGTTCCCACTGTGACACCAATGCACAACTCCGGTTATGTGGCATGGATAATTCTTGCTATTGTTTAGCTTGCTTCTTACTGAGCAGTGCCGCAGAAGACAATTTACACTGCCATCCTTGGTGGTGTTATTTTAAAAGCACTTTAATGTACCCTTACCAACTTAGGTATCCATCAAAGTCCTTCTCCTGTTGTGGTGTGATTTTTCACAAATGCATCCTTGGGCCAGCTGTGAGTTCGCTGAAGACTGACTCCAGATACTGCTATATGTCTCTGACCTCAGCTCAGAGCCTATCATAAAATAGCATTAATAGATAGCAATTATTAGGCAGTTGGAGTGCACTGGATTCCTTAAAATGCCATGTAAAGTATTGGCCTTAGTAGCAACAAGCATGTCCTGTGTCTAGACCTGAGCTTTGGATGGCATTCTGTGAGAAAAAGCTGGTTTCTTGGACAGTGTGTGGTTCCAGCACTGAAATCTGTTGCCTCTGAGGTCCAGGTCCCCAAGTGAGCAGGTAGCTCAGCCAGGACTGAGCAAGCAGGTGGCTCTGGAACCTTCCCTTGAAGATAATTCCTCAAGACCTTCTTGGGGGTAGTAAGCAGTGAGGGGGGGAAGGCTTTCCACACCACCAGTTCACCACATCCAAACCTGCCTGGGTTCTGCACAGCCCACAGAAAACCAACTGAGCTCCCTAGAAAGCAGGACTGTGAAACAGTGGAAATGAAGCTGTTTCCTTCCTCAAATTAATATAGAACAATGAGGAGCTTAATCATGCTTTGGGTTTAACAGTTTCTCTAGTTGCCATAGTAACCCGGAAGAGACATTTAAAAGTACATTTGTTTGACCTTGTTCTGTTGGCTGGATGGATGTCGAGCAGTCTAGTTCAGGCAACGTGGATGACATCCATTCTGGGGCTGGCCACCAGAGGGCGAGCAGTGTCCTTTTGCCAAGCTTTCTGGTTAGTGGGACTTCGAAGGATGGTTTCAGAACATGTGGGGTCTATGAACAAGCCAGAGCTGGTTTCTGTCTTCTCTCTTCTAGAGCCAGTCATTTCCCTTGTGATCTATTTTTGAAGCACACCTCAAGGATGCCCACTGGCACGTGGTTCTTGGAGACTTTGCCATCCTGGGCTTGATTGGGTTTTGTCAATGCTGTGGGTGCTTCCTGCAGGCTGTTAGTACTCTGCCTTTGTTGGTCCTGTGGTCAGGCTCACTGGGAGGGGCATGTAGGGCAGATATGGCCTGTTGCTATTGAATAAACCCTCCATGGCAGGCATTGTGTGTGTGTCCTTGCCCAGAATCTCTCTTGTCTTAGTACTGGGCCACCATATCTGAGGAGGATCTGGGGTGCCTCTGAAGTATTCTAGGGAAACACCTGCAGCTTTGTGATGGGACTGCAAGGGTGGAACAGGGATTCTAGGGGAGTTTCCATTTTGTTATTTCCCCTGAAAACCAGTCTTGGTGGCTTCAGTTTCCTCCCTTGCAAAAAAGAGGCCATGATTCTGTTTACAGAAGGGTCTAAGAAGGGTGTGCTTTCAGGAAGGGTCTCTTCCCTGTCCTGGTCCTTTATTTCTCATTGACTGTTCTCTAAGATCCCCTGTTGTGACCCTTGACCCCCTCTTCCTTCCTTACCCCACTGCTCTAATGGGCAGTGCCTTTGATTTTTCTCTCCTCATTGGGAAGGACTGGGGACAGGCACTTGACATTCTAGCCTCACTTTCCCACAAGGCATCCCACATGGATAGTCTCCATGTGTTCACAGTGAGGGCAGCTAGTCCAACATACAGTGATTGCACTGGCTGGAAGTTGCCATAGTTTGGTATCACATTCTTGGCCTCCTGTTCCTCTCTTTTCCTTGATTGACAAGCTGGCTTCCTGGTCCCTTACCCTGCTCCTCTGGCCTCTAGGGGCCCTTCCTGAGTCTTCAGCCTGGAAATTGGCTCTCCAGAGGGCCACACTCCCTTAGAAGTCCCACAAGCTCCTCTCTGGTCACAGAAGACTTGTCTGGAAGAAGAGCAGTTGGACAGATGCACAACCAAATGCCACTTGGAGTCAACCACCTCAGACAAACAGCACACCCTTCCTACCGTGCCTCTCTAGGTCTGCCCAGCCTCAGTGGCTACAGGATCCATGTGATCCAGATGGTACCATGGGTAGAAGCCAGTGTGAGGCCCTGGCTCTGTGGTGATAGAAACATATGTGAGTCCCCTGCCACACCTTGACTGACTTTGCTTTCTACTCTCAGAATTCTGCACCTGGCTCCCAGCCACCTGTGGTCCAGGAGGCAGACAACTCACAGCCTGGGGAGAGAAGAGAGTTAACAAATACGAAATTGGCCCTTCGAAATATTTCTTCTCAAGGACCCATGCCAACAAGATTAGATATCTCTATAAATTTTATGTTTCTGTGCATCACACTAACCACTCATCAATACTGACATTCAGTGTTGATAGATCTGTGTTATGTGCAGGATCGAAAAGGTAACTGACTGTGGTTGTGGTCAAAGTTTAAAGACCTCTCCAGGTGTTCGGATTGAAGAAGGCATACTACTGGGCAATTTAGCTTCAAAGACTTCTTTAGAAAGTAAGATTTATTATGATTTATGAGCCAGCTGCAGTGGTGTGACTGTGTGGGTATAAAAGTCCCTGACAGTAAAACCAGCACTGCCCAGAGATCTTGCCGTCCACAATCCTATTTGTGAGCTGGGCCCCCTCTCTCTGTGTTATTAGAAACAGTGATTTGCTATGCATGAGTTGGACCAGTTTGTAGTATTGTTCAAGAGAAACAGAGTTGCTTATTCACTCCAGCAACGTCCTGGTGTGTGAAAGCAGCTTCAGCAGTGACCGGGAGTGCAGTTCCCATTTGGGCCACTAGGTGATGTATTCTGAGGCTGCAGGAAAGCCAGGAACAGAGTCCACTCTGAGGTTGGAGATGGTTCCCTCAGGTAGGTAACTGGGCTGTTCTGGGTAACTTCAGCTAGATGATGAGGCTTCTCTAACAAGGGCCAGCATCTAGAAGGAACAGCTTCCCCGATAATACCATCCACCCTGGTGGAGTTCTGCCTGGGCCTCTGGAAGTCATCCCTTTGGGATGGTAGGTAGCTTGAATTCAGAGATGAAGGAGGTGAGAGATGAAGGCAAGGAAGAAAGGAAAGAAGGGTGTTTATATAGAGCCCCATGACTCTGAGATGGGTCCAAGTCCTGACGCCCAGCCCCACAGCGTGGGGATGCTCATTGGAGCATCTTTGTGGATATGGTTAGGTAGAATGCACAGGTAAGATGGGTCTCATCACATGGCAGTGCCACGTGAAAACACATTCACAAATGAAAATTCCATATGATGATGGAGGCAGAGACTGAAGTGGCTCAGCCTTAAGCCAAGGACCACTAGAAACTGGAAGAGCAAAGGAAGAGGTCTCCCCTAGAGGATTTGGGGAGAGCAACCCCACAGACACATCAGTGCCAGGTTTTATCTTTGAACTGTGTGTGTGTGTTTACTTCTGTCTCAGGCATGTGGACTTTGTCATCACAGGCTCAGGATATCACATAGGTATGAGTGGTGCACCAGGGGAGCACATAGATATGAGCCGTGGACCAGGGAATCACATAGATATGAAAGGTGGAAGGAAGAATTTATGCCACTGAGCAAGAGGTGGCAGCATGGTTGCCTAGAGACATCTGTGCGGTTTCCCAGGAGCAGGTGGATCTTGGCCTGCTTTCTGCAGAGTTGTAGAAATAGGAACTGTGGACTCTTGCCTTCGCAGTGCTGGAACTGGGGTAGGCCCTACTGGGCAGGTGGGTGGAAGGACACACAAGAAACCATTTTCCCTGGGCTGGGTTGAGGGATGTAATTCCCGAGCGATGGGATTGTCTCTCTACTCCTGTATCATCAGTCATTTCTTTGTAGCAAGGACATGGATGATCCACAGGAGAACAAGATTTATTTTGTCTTTTAAAATTCAGCCCAGAATTTGAGAATGAGTGGTGCAGTTTCTGGAGAGCCTTGGGAACACATGCGTACATAGCCAACTGCTCTAGCTTGGCTTGGCCGATGGTATATCCAAACTGTTCTGGAGCCTGGGCCTTGAATCCTGCTGTATTAAAGCATGGAAGGAAAGGATGCTGAATGCTTGTCCTTGTCCAGAAGGAGGATATGCCCTTTCCCACCCTCTCCATCCAGAGCCTCATCCTCACTCAAGTAATTATTCAGAGACATCCTGGAGCCTTGCCCTCTTGGAGCTGAGGCCAGTGGATCAGTGCCAACTCTGCTAAAGACTCAGAAGAGGCTGTGGGCACAAAGACTCTAGCAGTGCCATGGCTGAACCTGGCCTGACAGTGGGAGAGATTGTGTTAGTGGGCTGGGAAGGGATGATGGCTAAGACTTCTCTTGCCACATTCTCTGGGTGTTTGAGGGGAGGGGTGGGGAATACTCGCTTCTCTACTGGGAACCCGTAGGAAGCCCTTGATGCTACTCTCTGACCTGATGCAGGTTCTGCAAGTTAGGGCAGGATTTAGCATCATTCACTTGGAAGCCAAAAGTAAGGGACCTCGGACCCCAGCACGAGGGAGGTGGCATCGTGTCACCTCCCACCAGGAGGAGCAGCGGCAGAAGTCATAGTGTCAGGACAATGGCCATCTGCTGCCTCAAGCTTCCTCTTAAAACCACAGCATAATCATGGATTTGCTAGTCACTTTACAGCGCAGGGCTTCCAGTAAATATTAAAAGACTGCGTTTTCCTTATTTAGCGTATGGTTTTGAAGGATGGCCTCAAACAAAAAGATCCTATCTGTATGTTGTGCTTTAATTTATTTTCACCTTTTTTTCTCCTTCGGAGACCCCTAGTGTATCTTCATTTTTGTTTACCACAAATTAAGCCAGGCTGATTGTTTACCAGTCTGCAGGCCCCTGTGTGTTGCTCGGGACTTTCTTTCTTTCTTTTTTTTTTCCCCCAGTAGTCCCAACCTGGGATTCATTTGCAAGAGGCCCTAATCTGCATGAGAATTGGACAATTAACTTTTGATTAACCACCTAGTTCTTTTTGAAACCGCAGTGTATAGGATACTCTGCATTTAAATAATTTCCCTTAAATTGGGAGCAGGCCTTTCATTAAGCCGGTGAGTTTGACTAAACAACAACATTTGGAGATAATCAGGGTCAAAACAATAGGGGAGAAGGCAGGGCTAGAATGTCATCTTTAAATATAACAGCAGAGATAAAGGCCCCCAGATTGTGCCTTATCAAAACACAAAAAAATCAAAGCTCTCTCTTGTCTATGGCAAAATACAGAGGCCCCAGTGATGTCAGTGGCCATTGTCTGGCCCTAGGCACAGCAGGATTGGCATTCAAGGGGCCCAGTCTAACACACATTACATCACGTAGGGTACTTATCTCGGAGTCTGACAATAATTATCAGGAAGAATATACTCAGAATGACTTTTTTGTGATTTTTATGCTTCCTCAACACAAGGAAGGGAAGATAACAGCATCAGGAGGACAGCAGTCTCCCTGAAGATTCTCCCAGGAGCTGGGTCTTCGATTAAATTCGCTATGCCACTCCGGTGCCGCTGAACAAGTGGGAAGAAAGCCTGCAAGCCTTTTATATAGGGTAATAATAGTCGGGAACACAGCCCTCACCCAAAGATAAGATCCATTGTGGAGCAAACAAAGGGAGCCGATTCCACATCACTGCAAGAATATCTAAGAGCCAACTTTGCAATCCCCTGTCCCCCGCTCCTCTCCTTGCATGCACCTTGCACCTGGTTCTGCAACATGGCTGCTCTGCAGGCACAGGGATGTGGTACCCTTTAAAGCCTCAATCTGTGGGAGTCCAGGGAAGACAGGCCACTCATCGGTGAGGGTTGCGGAGGGATAGAGTTAGGACTTCTTGAGGTCAAGGCACACCCTTGCTTCTGTGAGTCTCACATCTGTGTCTTCCCTAAAAGTCTGCCAGCATGGTAGTTGTTGGTCTTTAATACTGGTGCCCCATCCATGAGACCTGGCGGAGGTGAGAGTTTGGGAAGATGTTAGCCAGAAATCCTGGTGCCTTTGATCTTGGCATCACCATGCTTCAAGGCTCTGAAGGATTTAATTTTCTTCAAAACTAAAATTATTCTGTTTCTTTCTCCTTACCAGACATGGTAGGTAGCCAATGGTAAGGACCCAATTGCTTTCCTCATTGAATTTAAATACCTATGGAATGCTCCTTACAAGAGTAAAACAAGGTTCAGTGCTTCAGTTGATCTGTTTTTCCCTAAGCCTTTGCTCTCAGAGTTGATGAGACCAGAACTGGAGTTGACATCTCCCTCCCTGTCTGTGTTCCTGTTCAGTGGCCTGTAGTGGGCTTGGGATGCTATTCTCTAGCCTCAGAGGGAGGAAGGCGCTGGGGTACAGGGAATGGATTTTCTGGTTTTATTTAGAGTAGAATGCCATGTGGCTTTTACCCAACAGAGAGAAGATTTGATCCATGTGAGTTCTGTTCCTGCTCAGCTCTTCTGTTTCATTCTCAGAAATAAACCAAAGCCTTTGCTTGATTCCTTTGCAGAAATCTGATTCAGGGTGGGGGTTTCCCTGAGAGCCCTGATTGGGGGATCTGAACTGCTGTGATGGGGTAGAGAATCCCCAAGCAAGCCTCTGCGCACTGGAGGACCCAAGCACACACAACAGGGGTCAAGGGACCTGCAGATAGAACTGGTTATCAGGACTGTGTCAGACAAGCTCAGCCCTTGTTTGTGAGCTTGCACAGTTCAGGTGTGGGTTGAGGTGGCCCATAGTGGGGAAGGAGGGACCTACTGTTGATGCAGTGTGGCTGTGGGACTTATAGGGTAGGCAGTGAGGAAGAGGCAAAGGCCTGGTTTGCTACTAACCTACTGAGTGGCTTCCAGCAAGCCTCTTTCCTTTCCTGGGCCTCAGTTTCTCCTTTGTAACTCACAGGACTGCTTGTTGCAAGCCAGCTTGCTCATCTCTAGAGACTATAGGGACTAGAGGTCCTTGGAGACTTCCTTTGATGGGAATGGATTTACTGTACTGGTTGGAGGGTGGGAACAGCCTACACACACAGTGGAAACCCTGTGCGGGAACATCATTCTAAACCTGCAGAGCATAAGCTAGTGTTGACACAAGGAACACAGCTTTCATCTGTGTGAATGGGAATGGGAAACTGATTATTCTGGAGCCAAATAGGAATGACTGTGGCCCAGGAACACAGACTGAGGACACCCCAACTTCCATGTTCCAACATGGCAGCAGTCTCTTGAAGGTTTTATAGATACAGAACAAAAAGTCACAAAAGAAGACATTTTCAACACAGTGGTAAAAACTTCAGGTATGTAGCTTACAGAGAAGCCAGGACACCTCTGCTGTAGGCTATAGATGCTCCGTAGTTGACATTCCTAACTTTCAGGGTGGTGGAAGCCAGTGGTCTGCCAAGTTAGTAAATTCCAAAAAGGTTTCACCTGATGTTAGGTCAGACATAGATGTGGGCAACTGCTCAGGCTGGAGAGATGGCTCAGTAGGTAAAGAAGATTCTTGTCTCCAGGACTGACAGCCCAACTTCCATCCCTAGGACCCACGTGATGGAGAAGAGAACTGATTTCTGAAAGATGTACTCTGACCTTCACATGTATGTTGTGGCACATACATGCATATGTAAACACACAATAAATAAAAATGTAATTAAGAAAATGTTGGGAAAATATTTCACCCCTCTCCAATCACTAAGATTCTAGTCAGTTAACCAGCTTCACAGAAGTTTCAATGTAATGTGCTACTGCTGTCTAGAAAGTCTTGCTTATGCCAGCAACAACAGCAGAGGGCCACTATTGGCTGGATCCAGACCAGTAGTACCTATGGCATCTTTCCTGGCTGGTCTACAGTGGCGGATGTTAGGCAGGTAAAGAAACCCCACATGGATCACTATTTCTTTGGGAGCTGTGCATCATGGGCCACAAGTAGACGTCCAGTGTACACCTCTGCCTCTGCTTGCCTGCCTGTAATCTGATTTCACAGGTCCACAGGAGGTGGTCAGTGGAGGGGCTACTTACGGCCATCTGCGCCTGTACCCCTACTGATACTGGGGAAATTAGGGTCCCTTTTTGGAATTCTTCGTCTAGTTAATAAAAGAATTTAAGAATGGACTGAAATGGAAGCTTGAGAAAAATTTTATTATAGCTTAAAAGAAAAATCCTCAGGGCCGGCAGGCAAGCTGTAAATCCAGAGAATGAGATTGGAGAAGAGAAAGAAAAAAGACTGTTTGAGTTAAGCTAGCATGGAGGTCAGCTAGACTGCAGGAAATGGAACTTTAGGAAGAGTGAAATCCAGTGTTAGGGGAAGCATGCTTAAAACAGAGAAAGAAGAAAAGGTAATGTTATGTACTTTCCTAAGTAATTTAGAAAAGTGAGCAGGCTCATGAAGCTACCTTACAAAGGGTAGGAATTCTGGGAAGAAACAATACAGAATCTCATTAAAGGGATCATTATTCCTTCTACCTAGAGCATGGACCAAGATGGTTCCGCCCTTCCGGTGCAGTGCAACAGGAATGTTAGATCTCTACCCAGGCAAGAGATTTCATCCTCTTGACCTGAAGGGAATAGTGTTTCTGCAATGGGCCTCCTATGGTCCTGTGACACTGCCCTCATGACTTTTTAGTAAGGACCCTCTCCCAAGAGGGCTGCCCTAATCCATCCAGGCTGCTGTGATAAAGTTGTATAAACAGCATGGCAAGAAATGTTTTCTGATAGTACTCGAGTCCCAAATCAATCAGGTTCGGTGATGGAGGCCTACTTTCTGGTATGCACATGGTGTATCCTGGCAGTGTCCCAGATGGCAGAGGGCTGAAGGAGATCTCTGGACCGGTTTTATCAAGGCAAAATCCCACTCAGGAGGGATCCAGCACACCAATCATATCGCAGAGAACTTCTCTCCAAACACTGGCTCATTGAGGATTAGGACTTTAACATAGTGGTTTTGGGGGAGAGGTGTTCAGATCATAAGAAGCCCTTACACTGATCAGATACAGCCAACCAGATCTCTGTGGGTAGGTAAAGTTGAGACCTCAGAGTTTCATCCTAGCCACCTATCAGGCCTGGAATATAGAAATTATCTGTAGCCACATTTGAAAACCAAACATGCAAGGGGGGCAATGGAGTTTAATTTTCAAGACTGGTGTCATTTTTACATCTGGAGAATTCTAGTGTTGCAAACAAACCCAGTATGTGGCCTTGGATTCTTGGTACTTGGCATCAAGAGTTAATCTTATTCATGTCATGAGTGGTGAGAGTCAAAGTATTATTTTCAGTCTCTTGTCAATCATGTAGTCTGGTCTGCATGAACATGGGGCAGTGTGAGGGTTGCTCAGGCTGATCTTTTATACCGAAGTGTTGGGAGGAGGGGGACCCCAGGGCAGTTAGGGAACTGGATGCTAGCATATGGTTTTGCTAAGGAGCATGATGGAGGAAATGTAACTGGAAAATGTCTGGTGGAACCAGTTTTGGCACTCACAGTTAGAGGATGGGTTCCCACAGGCTTCTGGGCAGAAACACTAATAGAGGAGGAAGAGGTGGCTGGACATGGAGTCTATAATTAAAACAGGCCTTTGCAGATGGCTCCTCTGAACTAGACTCCACCTTACATTATAGGAAGTGAAAAGAATCTAGGAAGGGCAAGCCGGAGACTAGAAGATTGCAGTAATATAGCTTCTCAGCTAATTGATTAGCAATTACAGCTGGTAATATTGTTCATTTTAATTGTGTTTAATCTCTATTTTGGTAATAAAGATTATTGTTTTGGATTATGACTTTACCCTCCTATGCTAATTACTAACTTGTGAAATTAAAGTGTATATTTTCACATCCTGCAGAAAAACAACAACAACAAAAAAAAACCTCTCACAACATGCCCCTTATATAACAGCTTCTTTCTTTCATTTTTTGAACAGCCTGTTTGGAAGGTCATTTTATCCTTCACATCTTGGAAGGGCCAAGTTTGGCAAGCAAAGTAAATGATGTTGCGGTTATTTACTAAGAAATATGGCCTTAAAAAAAAAATCACATTTTTCAGGTTCTGAAAGAACAGAAGATATTGCCAGAAATAAATCTGAGAAGCGAGAGAACCCACATAGATTTATATGGAAAATGGGTTTTTAATTTGAAAGGGGCTTGCACCCACAGAGCCTGGCCTGCCTGGCCTGCCTCAGTGTAACCCCACACAAGGCTTGTCAGGTCCCCTTTCCAACGCAATGTCTCCGAATTGCCTGCTCACCTCCCTCCAGAGACAATCACTTCGCCATCTCTGCTCCTTGGCCTTACGTTTTCCCATACACTTCTTGTATCCAGCCACCCACGTCTATAGCACACACCCCTCCCTATCAGCCTGTCCACACCAGAACAGCCATACTTACTGTCATTTCCGGTGACTGGCACCAAGAATATGTTTTTCCAAACCTCCTTCAAGGCCTCTGAATGCTTCTGACCTTACCCACTGACCTCTTTCTCTTCCTTTAAGATATTAGGAACCTTTGGTAGAACCCAACCCGCATATGTCTAAGTCTGTTTGTAGACTAATATAAGGTACACACAGAGACCATTGGAAGCAAACAGGAGTGTTTCCTAGTCATTTTTCTTTGTTAGTATAGACAAAATGCCTTTTTTTTTAAATACTAGGTCAGTTCTTAAATATATGAGGCTCTGTGGGTCTCGACAGCAGCTACTCTGTTCTGTTGTCATGGGAGGAACCATGCCCCTGACAATGGTGAAGTTAATATAAGGCATTGTTGTACCTGTCAACCTTCTCACTGGCTGTAGCTGTAATTTGTATAGATATTTACATGTATGACATAATGTGATATAATGCTATAGTAGAAAAAAGTCTCCTTTGTTAATTAAGCTTTTTTAAAAAAAATATACTGTTGAGAGCTATTTAATGTGTTAATGCGGGAGTTGAGTCCAGCTCTAGCCCACACAGGGTTCCTCAGTCTCCACGGAGGAGGATAAGCAATGAAGTTATGGCAAGTGAACATAGTAATTCACTCTTTCATGGTGACTAACGCTTTAGCACCTTAAATGACATGTATGGACTCTTTTATGGTGACAAATGCTGTATGTGTCTTAAATGACATGTATAGACACACTTTTGTATATGAACCTCTTTTAATAACAAAAATAAAGAAATTAGAAGTTAGAAAAGTTATGAGAGTAAAGTTAACTATGTGCACATTGGGGAAAAATTTACAAGACTCGCCCCCAGTCAGAGAGCTGTCCTGACTGAAATAGCAAGACTGCTAACTTCTTATCTAACAGAATGCAGGTGTTCAGGCATACATCAGTGCAAGAGTGTTCATCCCTTCCTAGCTGCAGGCCTCTAATCTTCAAGGTTAATTTTAGTGGGTAGTCCTAACACAATAGTCTATTAACAAATAGTTGATTTTCAGGTCTGTATACTTGTTACAATAAAGGGGGGCAGGCATTCAGGGGTGAATTATCTATTTGCTTTTTTAAGCTTGCTGACATACTGTCTAGACTTCATTTCTGATCTTGACTATGGCTTTGTCTCTATGGGAAGGTCAGTTTTACCAAGAGTAATTTTTTTATATATCCATAGAAAACATGAATAGTATTCACACATGCCAAAAACTTGAAGGCCAGTAAGACTATTACAATTACTTAGAGTTGAGGTGGCAGTGTTCCTCTCCCAGCCAGCCCAGGAATTGATTTGAATTTTCACTATTAGACCAAATAGACAATATTATTGATGAGAGGCTTTTGTTACCATACAATAAAGATGAGAAAGGGGCAAAGCAGTTGGTAGGCTTCAGACTCCTAGCAAAGGGAGAAACCAGGATCGTTGTCAAGCTGGTTACATCCACAGCCTGGGTATCATCAGCCCTCAACACATTCCTCCTTTCTTTATTTTAGCATCCCTTGCTATTTTACCTCCAGAGAGATTGCAGCAGTGTAGAATTTCACTGGTGGTACGTGAGAAGGCTGACTGGCCATAGGCAAATCCCGAAGAAAAGAGAGGCTTGGCTGGTCAGCGATCACAGGGAGAGAGATGGGGCTCCAGCTGATAGGTTTTCTTCATCTGGGTCTGTTACCTTAATGGTATTGATTGCTTTGTTACATAGAGGTAATCGATAAACTCCGAGAAGCATGAAGGGCTTCATGGCTTAGAAGAATGACATCTTGCCACATAGATCCTTTCTGATGATGTTCCGACATAAACAGAGATGGGTCCTGTGTCAAAGCCTCTGATACATGAAAGAAAATGTCTTCTTCCAGACTTGTGTGTATGTGTGTGTGTGTGTGTGTGTGTGTGTGTGTGTGGTGTGTACAAGGTACATATGGAGGCCTGAGGTTGATATCAGATATCTCCCTCAATTGCCAGGCTATTTTTTGAGACAGGGTCTCTCATAGAATCTCGAGTTCACTGATTCAGCTAGATTGACTGGCCAGGAAGCCTCAGGGATCCTCCTGTTTCTACCCCAAAAGGAGCACTAGGTGTGCTTCATTGTGCCTATATGATATATGATATATGATATATGATATATGATATATGGTATATGAATGCTGGGTCTCTGAGTCATGCTTGTGCACAAAGCAGTTTACTGACCAGGACATCTCCTCAGCTCCTTGAATTAGACCTTCACTCTGTGGGTAAAAGTGTTCATAGAAGTTTCTCTTTTACACTATCCAGTTACTTTGTTCATGGCATTCTGTGACCAGGATGTAATCCTAGGACTTCAGAGATTCATGGTATATCACAAACAAAACCTTTGCCTTTTCAATGGCCCAGCTTCTTCTGAGGGTGCCCTGGAAGAAATAGCTTAAATATCTCCCAAAGCTGATGTCATCATATAAGCCATATTTCTTCCTAACCCAGTGGTGGCATTTCGGATATCTTTTAATTCTTGCTACACTTGCTCTCAGAAGCTAGGGTGGGTCTTACATCCAAGTCTCAGATGCAGGGAAGCAGGCATATTTTGGATCAGATGTTCTGACCTTGAATATGCGCTGATTTCTGTTTACTATACACTAGTAAACTAGGATGGGTTCTCCTATTTACTGGCAAAGCAAGGGAAATGGTGTCACTGCCACTGACTGGAGAACAAGTGTTTAGATCCAAACCATTTACAGTCAGTTAGACTGGTTTAACAATTTACAGTCAGCTAGATTGGTTTCAACAAAGCAGTTTGCTTTTTTGCACCGTTCCCTGTCTCCAAGGCCCAGTAGAGCATTTCCTCTTTGTAAGGAGCCATTCACAAGACAGAACAGTAGGTGAGGCTGTCACTGATGGCCACTGCCAGAGGCATGGGAAAGGAGGCGCTTGCCCTGAGCCAGCCTTCCTCTGACTGTGGAGTTAAGAATGAATCACATTCCTAACTAACATGACCCTGCAGATTCTCTGAATGAGAGTATTGAGTGCTGGCACGTGTGGGCATTTGGGCGAGAGCTCTGCCATGGTTTTGCAGCCAGCACTCCCCTTTGTCCCCTGAAAGGACACACATGGCAAACACTTGTGCCATGCCCTCAGAAGGCCCCACATGTCCCCTTTGATTGGGCAGTTTGCATCTGTGAGTGAGTGTCTAAATATGCGGGCTCCAATACCTCAGCCTACTGTGGAGATCTCTTTGGGAGACCTGACTCTACAACAGGTTTGGGTGCTGACGGCCCTTAGCAAAGGGCAATGGCCTTTCCAAACACAGCGGTCAGGGTCTCACTCCTATTTCAGAGAATCCTTTGATTTATTTTGCTTAGCACTTGTGCCAGAACCAACTGTATTACAGGCAGCCTAATTGAGACTTGGCAGCGAACAGCCCCAATCAAAGGCAGCCGAGCCCAGACCTCGGATCCCAGGCCAGTGGGCACTTAGCGTGCCTGGGAGGCGAAGCATTCCGACAGTTCTTGCCAATGCTGCCGCCTCAGCATCCCCACTGGCTGATCCATGGGCTGCGCCGCCATCGGTTCCAGAAGGAGCCACTTGTGAGCTATTAAAGGCAGCATTGAAGTGCTACGGTGACAGCCGCGATTCAAGAAAAGATGGAGGCACCATCCGGGAAGGCATTCTCCTTCTCCACTGTGCTGAGTCCTCAAAGGAGCAGGAGCACTGAGCCAGCCAGAGACAGCAGGGAAGCCTCGGTGGGGCTGGTGGGGGTGATGGAAGATTCCTTCAGGGAAATGAATAAAAGGAACATTTCATATATTTGTAGGCAGTAGACTCCAAACACGTTCTCTGATATTTACTAAACCAAGTGCTATCTCCAAAGAGAAACAAAAGGGAGGTGTCACCCTTGCGTGAGTAATAGACGCTTCAAAAATTCAACATGGCAAGGATATCTGTTTGGGCTCATCTCACCTGTTTTCTGAATCTCAAGATCCCTGCCTGCAGTGAGCAGTAGTAAGCACACGTGCCCAAACACGAACATGCACACATACCCTGTTAGACAGCACAGAGAGGCTGTACATGTCTAAAACCTTGAACAAACATGAACTGGATGGGTCAGGTGGGTATTTAAGAGTGTGATGGGTCAGGGAGCTCTGTGGGGTCCAGAGGGGGCATGGCCATCCTCAGGCAGATGAGTAGACCAGAGTGGAAGATAGTCAGTCTTCCTGGGCAAAGGGGCTAGTACAGGGGCTGAAATAGAGGTGATAACAGGGATGGGGATACTTTTGAATTCCCCCAAATATCAGGCAATAAGTAGTGTTAGGACTCAATATCAGCAAAGTGCAGGATGCTCTAAAGGAAGAAAGGCTTAACGAGATCCTCTTCTGCTCAGGGCCACCTTGCAATGCTTGGCTGATACTAGACTTTCCTCCCTTTTCTATTTTGGAGGCTTCCTTGAATTCTCTTAGCCTGCCTTCCTCAGTCCTTCTGCTGGGCCTCCTTCAGTTTGCTTCCCACTGAAATATGAGTGCAGAGCCTCTGTTCACTTTATACATGTGTGGTCCTATGTAGGAGCTACAACTCTCCCAGGCTATCTCTGCTTCCCAGTCCTTAAGCCAGCTTCTCCCTGGCATGCCAGGACAGGTGCAGTAACATGTACTACCTACCTGGAGTGGGGAATGGTCACTGGGTCCCTAATGGCATGACATACTTTTGCTCTCCTAAAAGGAATCCAGTGTTTTTAGGATTTTCCCTTTGCTATCCAAGCAAGTTGGTACCCATTCACATTCCTCTGAAGCAGTGGCCATGACTGGCTAGGGCTAGCCCTGCCCCTCTGTGGCTTCTTGGGCACTTTTGGGGAATATTTTTTGAGACAGGGTCTTCCTATATAACCCAGTTGTATTGCTATTCATTGTATAGCTATATTGGCCTTAAAATCCTAGCAATCCTTCTGCCTCAGACTCCCAAGTGCTGTAAATACAAGCCTGTACCCCCATGCCCAACTTCTACAAAGGTTTTTTTTTTTTTTTTTTAATTTTCTCCAAGGGATAGGGGAGACCCATAAAACAACAGCAACAACAAAATACCTTTAAAAAGATCCCTTTCTTCCTTTGGGTTTTGTGGTAATAGCTTTATTAAGTAAATTCTACACCTATGAAGTTCCCTGGCTTTCTGAGTATTATGCAATGAGTTACAGGGTTCTTTTGCAGAGTCATGCAAGCATTACTGTAATCTAATGGAAAAACACTTTCACACCCTCCAGAAGAAAGCTACCCCTACCCCCACCCCCCAGTCACTCTGTCATGTTCCACCCCAGCCCTAGTCTGCTTCTTATCTCTGTAGATTTGCCAGGGAATTTCACTCTAGGGGGATCATACCCTCCCTCCTTCCTGTGTGGGCTTGGCCTTTCATTTGGCTCTGTGTTTCCGAGGTTTATTCCAAGGTTTATTATGTTAGCATCTTAGTCCTCTCATTACTGACTAGCATATGTTTGTCCTTTCCTTTCCCGTGGACATTTGTGTTGTTTTGTATCTCAGCCTAAGGAACAATGTTGCTGTGAATATCTGTACTCAAGTCTTTTGTGGACATGTGTTCTGGGTTCCCTTGGAACCCAGATATCTGGGGCTGGCGTTACTATTATATGGCAACTTTATTATTGGTATTTTTTCTAAAGTCCAACTTTCTCTGTGACACTATATCATTTTACATTTCCAGTTAGGAGTTGGTCTTTGTCTTCACCAACCCTTGCTGGTGTCTGTCTTTGGGTTATGGCTACCCTCAGTGGTGTGAAGTGGTACCTCACTGTGGTTTTAGTTTGTGTTTCCCAAATGAACAATGATTTTGAGCGAATTTTCATAAATGTATTCACATATATTTTAGTGATATGTCTATTTAAACATGTTACTGTTTCTTTTTCTCTCCATGTGTATGTGTGCGTGTATTTATGTATATTTGTGTATATGGGTTGTCACAGTGCACATGTCAGTTTGTGTAGTCAGAGGACAACCTTGCTTTTCATTCCTCAGGTGCTGTACACCTTGTTTTTAAAGGTACACAGTATCTGGTTTTAATTTGCATTTTCCTAATGACACATGAGACTGGGCATCTTTTCATGGTTTATCTGCAATCTGGGTCTTTGTGCTTGTTCAGATCTTCTAGTTTTCAATTGGACTGGTTTCTTATTTTGAATTTTAAGATGTTTTTGTAAGTTAGGGAAACAAACCCTTTATAATGGAGGCATCTTGCAAACATTTTCTCTGGTGTACATTGCCTCTTCATTCCCTCAACACTGTCTTTTATGAAGCAGAAAGTACAGCATCACATTTTTCTTTAGAGAATTACACTTTTGGTGCTGCTGTCACAGATCCAAGGACATCCTATAGCTGTTAGACTGCTTTGTGGACTCACCCAAGAAGACACGGAGGTGTATTTCTATGTGGAATCCCTGCCAGATTTCAGCAGAGGGAACTGCTATCAAAGCAAATGCCACACTGGATAGTGGAACTCCAAGTGTCTGAGCTTAGGTGTTTTTATTGATTCAGAAGTCCTCAGAAATTCTACTGATAGCACATGCAGTTCATGAGCAATCAAACATCCCCCCACATAAATCCACCACCTGCAGACAAAACAGAACACCAAGTCCCAGGCAGCCCCTCAACCAACAGTGCACAAACAATTATTTTATACATAACTAAAAATACACATCTACAACATCATCCTGCTTTTCTCCCACTCTACCTTCTAGAAGTTTTACATTTAGGTCTATGACCCATTTTGAATGAGTATTGAAAGCTGTAAGGTCTGCATGTAGATGTTCATGATTTCAGTCCATTTATTCAAAAGATGGTCACTTTTGCATTGAATCCCCTTTGTCCCTTTGTGAAAGATTCACTTGAATTCATTTGGGTCTGTTTCTAAGTTCTCAGTTTGTTACTGTCTTAGTCACTGTTCTATTGCTGTCAAGAGACACCATGACCAAGGAAATCCTTATAAAGGAAAACATTCAGTTGGGGCTGGTTTACAGTTTCAGAGGCTTAGTCTATTATCATCATGATGGGAAGCATGGTGGGCAGTCAGACATGGTGCTGGGGAGAGAGAGAGAGAGAGAGAGAGAAGAGAGAGGGAGAGAGAGGGAGAGAGAGAGAGGTGCAGAAGTAGTGCCTGGAGCCTGGCATTAGCTTTTGAACTCTCACAGCCCATCCCCCTTACTCCATTAAGACCACATGTCCTAATCCTTCCAAACAGTTCTCCAGTACCACACTGTAACTGTATAGTAAGTCTCAAAGTCAGATGGTATCAACTTGATTCTTCTTCTGTAATATTGTGTTAGCTATTCTTTATTCTTTATTTTTGTTTTGTCTTTTTTTTTTTTCTACATGGACTTTTTGGAGAGATTAAAAAAAAGATTTATTCATTTTTATTTTCTGTATGTGAGTGTTTTGCCTGCATGTATGTCTATGCAGCATGTGTATGCAGTGCCTATGAAGGTCAGAAGAAGGTATCAGATCCTTTGTAACTGAAGTTGCATACAACTGTGAGCTGCCCATGTGGTTGGTGAGAACTGAACCTGGGTCCTTGGTAGGAAGCTTCACTCCAGTTCCTGGAGGGGAATTTTAATTAGTTAGCTAATTAATTAATTAATTAGTTTTTTGAGACAGGGTTTCTCTGTGTAGCCCTGGATGTCCTGGAACCCACTCAGTAGACCAAATTGGCTTGGAACTCACAGAGATCTTTCTACCGCTGCCTCTTGAGTGTTGAGATTAAAGAACTATGCCACCACTACCTGGCAAGAAGGGGGATTTTTAAAGACTCTTACTCAGTAGCACAGGGTGGCCTTGAATTCATGGCAAAGCTGCCCTTAGCCTCTTGAGTACTGAGATTCAGGAATATTCCCCACGACTAGCTTTCACATAGAACTTTTAGGATTAGTTTGTTAGAATCCACAAAACAGCTCACTGGAATTTTTCTATAGATAAAATTGGGAAGAATTCACATCTTAACGATATGGGTTTTCCTGTTTGTGTACACGGGCTATCCTCCTATTTATTTAGATATTTAGATTTTTATTAGAATTTTGCAGTTTTCTCATGTAAATTTGGAACAGATATATATCTATTTTTTAGATTTAGACACAAATATTTACTTTCGTCATGCTGATATGAGTGCTATTGTGTTTTTAACTCAAAATTCCAGTCGTTCATTGTGGTAGTGAAGAAGCAATCAGCCTCAAGCCTTGCATTTGCTATTAGTCACATCTTATTCCAGAACAGCTTTGTTGCTTATCTTCTCCATGTCTTAACTTTCCACAGCCTTCCTCAGTTACTATTGGCTGCACTATTTGGTCCCGTGTGCTTTGTTTTGCTGGCCTGCCTAGGTAGAGTTTCTTTCAAGTACACACCTGCCGCTCTCACAGAGAGTAACACTGGAAGCATAAGGAGAAGATACTTGCCGCTACTAAAACCAGTTTAGGCATTTTAGTTGTCCTTAACAATACTTTTGATTCTCTCTCTGTCTCTCTGTGTCTGAGTGTGTGTGTCAGAAGACAACTTTGGGAGCTGGTGCTCTCCCTCCACTATGTGGGTTCTGGGCATTGAACATGTGGGTTCAGGTCATCAAACCTTCATGGGCCCTTTAATTGTCTTTGTAAGATAGAGGAACATCTCTGTGACAAAAGCAGTTCCCTTTCTTTCCTCTGAGCTTTGAAGCTTCTGCTCAGTAGAAGCACAGTGGGACTCAAGCGAGGCAGAAGGCCTCAGAACCTGGCTCTCAGCAGCCCATCTTCCAGCTGCAGCTGTGTGGGGATTTAGAACCCACTATTCCTTTTCATGGGTGAAGCTTATGGAACATTCAGGCTTCTCTGCTTTCCCACGGCTAGTGAGGGTAAGGCTGGGACTAGAGCCTCCTTTTTCCCAATCCGAGATCAGAGTTTATTTGCATCTAGAAATAAATCTGACAATTCTAAAAACTGATGAGCCCATGACACTCCTTGTGGGGTTCTGAGCCTATAACTCAATTCTAACGCCCGGCAGTAAGAGTCATGTGAGCCACAGAGTCAATATGATATATATATTTTTTAATTTTAAGAAAGGTAAAGGGGGTTTTTGTTCATATTTATGGGACTGGGAGTCTGAGTCTTGGTCTGAGCAATTGAGATTCACTAGCTTGGGGAAATCAGTTTCTTACAAAAAGGAAGGAGAATTCAAGAAAGGGCATTTCCTTCTGGTAGACACAAGGGGACCGTTTAGCTGTGTTCCTTGGGCAGTGGGAAGAGTTCCAGAACGCAGGAGGCTACAGCTGCTGCCGGACCTTGCTAACAAACCAGATCACTACTTATCTCCTCCCCTTCTCTCTCACTCCCTGACCATATCCCCTAGGGTCTTGCTCATGCAAGAGAAGTGCTCTACCTCTGAACTACATCCCTCCCCAGGCTTGGGACTGTCTTTTTGAATTCTGAATTCCAATAACCACTAAAAGTTAATGAGTCTCCAAACACCAAAAAGAAATATTTCCTGCCCCTTCTGATCCCAAACACTGGGAGAGAGCTCAGCTCAGCGGCACTGCTGATTCAGCCCTCGCCAACCTGTTTCCCCGTGTGAGTTGATGCCCCTGGACTCCCACCATCCTCCCGGAGAGTTTCCAGCTCAGGGGCTTCAGGGAGAGCTTGGGCGCATCCATCCTTACAAGAAACAGTTGATTCCAATCCTGGAGGTTAAGTGTGAATGGAAAACAACTGTCTAGGGAAAGAAACCCAAGGTGAATGGGAACAAAAGTTCTTTTCAGCACTGAATACTTAGAAGGTGTGCAAAGTAATGTTTGCTGGAAAGGTTTGAGAGGTGTCCAACCAAAAGGAAGTGTGCATGCTTTCTTTTTACTTACTAAGGAGCTTAGACTCTCAAACACTCCTTGTGTTTGTGCTGAATTTGAGTGATAACTTTTTTTGAGATTGTCTATTGCTCCATAACACAGTGACCTGGAACTTCATGACTTAAAAGGAACTGTTTTCATTATCTTTCCCATTCTGTGAATGGCTTTGTTCATCTGAGCCATTCTTCCACTGGTTCACTTGTGATATCTTTTCTTTTTTAGGTTTATTTATTGTGATATGTATGAGTGTTTTGTCTGAATGTATGTACGTGTACCACATGTGTGCCTGGTGCCTGTATAGTTCAGAAGAGAGTGTTAGATCTCTTGGAACTGGAATTGCAGAGGGCTATGAGCCACCATATGTGTGTTGGGAACACCTGAGTCTTCTGTAAGACTAACAAGTGCTCTTAACTGCTGATCCATCTCTGTAGGCTATTTGAGGTATCTTATATGGATGCTCCCAGATCAGAGGACCCGGCATCTCTGCAGGTTCCACTGGAACACTAGTCTGGCTGGTCCTGCTGCTTTTCAGTAAATCTGAGCTTCTTCCTTGTAACTCCAGTACCATAGCTGAATTTCCACCTGGGGGATCCAAGAAGAAAGTTTCTACAAGGACTCTACTTATCAAGATTACGTATTGATCTTGTTAAGTCCTATTGGTCATAGAAGCTCTTGTAACCAAACCTTGAATCTGGGTAGGAGGAGAATACACAATGGTAGGTATACTAGGAAGCAGGGTACATCAGACTGGGGACTGCTGGCAGAGCATGGTGTCAAAGGCCGGCAGCGAAGTGATAGAGCGCCACACAGTTGACCCAGCTGTTCTGTGGGGTGCTTGTTTAGGGTGAGTGAACCTGGGGAGTAGGAAGAGATAAGACTGAAAAAGACAAGGCAGCCAGACTGAAGGCCTTTCAATGGAAATCATCCTACAGATGGAAGACAGGAAACCAGTGGTCCCCAGAGAGTGCCACATGGCCCAGGACTTGGGATAGCTCCGGTAGACATGAGTAGAGGGAGATTCGGGGGACACTGGGGTGATGATGGCTGTGAGTAATGAGAAGGGGGGGCAGTGCAGACATCCAATGACAGAGGATGCAGAGGAACTGACAGCTCACACGACTTTTCAGGAAGATCTATGTGGCTTAGGAATGACCATTTGGAGAAAGGCAGGGGATGGGATGACCCACTGTGAAGGATGCTTCCAGATACTGGCTTCTGGATCCTGGTGTCTGCTTACTAGACAGGTGCTCTGTGTGTGGAAATGCAGTTTTCTTCTTCTGTGGTCCAGACAGATTAGGGACAGACACATCATGGGCATGGTACAATGGTCATCTTAAAATGAAGCAAGTGTGCCTAGAGACTTAAAATGCCAAGCTAGGGCTGGAGAGGTGACTCAGCAGGTTGGAATGCTTGCTGCTCTTCCAGAGAACCCGAATTCCTAGCATCCATGTCTGATGACTTACAACTGACTATAACTTTAGCTCCAGGAGTCCAGATATTCTCTTCTGGCCTCTGTGTGTCATTCATATATATATATATCCTTAAAAAATATAAAAGCTTGGTGGAGAATTCTTAATGAAACCCCTCAAACTGGAGTAGGAAGAGACAAAATGAAACTAAAAGAAATTTAAAAAACAACAACTCCACATGCCCAGCATGGTAAATGTCAGGTCTCTGGGAACCATCCGCTGTCACTGGGGTGACACAGGCCAGCTTTGTTCTTGGGTCTCCCTGATACAGATACCGTCAAAACAAGGACAGTCATACCTAAAGTTTACACATGAGTAGTCAGCCTTGGAAGACCCTAGACAGGGGCCAAGTGGTGATAGGGATGCTGGGTATACTCCCAGAGCTGCTGGGCTGGGAGCAAGACAGGCATGAGGAATGAGGGGGAAATTGGATCCCTTCTCTCTGATCATTTCTGTGCCTCATTGCTGAGGCTGGAAGGAGTTTCCAGGTTCAGACCCAAGCTCTGGGGAGCCTCTGATTTCACCCTTTGCTTGCTTGCCTCCTGAAGAAGGTGGGAAGGGGCTTTCCTCCATCTTCAGGGGTCAAAGATTAGCTCTAATCACTTTCATTCCTTGATTATTTTTTTGAGTTGCTGGGAAAGATAATAGGGTGCTGGAAGGCGTAACAACTAAAGGAGCTCACTTACCACCTTGGTTACAAGCTTGTGTCATTGTTAATAAAGTGTCAATCATATGTAGGAGCTATGTCCAGACCCTGCAGGGGTGACAGGAGTGTGACATGCCCAGTTACGCACCCCATGCAGGTCGGTTTTTAGGTTTGGAAGATGAATGCTCAGGGGAAGGTGTTGCCAACAATCTTCAAACCCATCTGGCAATTGAGCTAGGGAAAAAAAAAACCAAACCCAAACAAACTGAAGCATACACCAGAAAGATGGCTACTGGAGGGCAGGAAAGTCACAGAGTCTACCCAGCCAGGGCAGCATGAAGGCGGGTGTGGGGAGGGGCAGAAATGACAGCAGATGAGGAAGAAAAATGTACTTCTCTGGAACCCTGCTTTGAATGGCATGTGTGCCTGCAGATGAGGTAGAGTGTGGGGTCCAGGTGTGAGTGGGGCCAAGCATACTCGGTCAGGCCTCAAGCGCTCTGTTTCAGGATGAGTGCGTGGGTGCTGCCCTAGTTTCATTTTTGCGTCTGTGATTAATGCACATGCAAAAACAACTTAAGAGGGGAAGGGTTTATTTCAGTTCACAATTCCAGGTTATAGTCCATCACAGCGGGGATGTCTCAGAGGCAGGAGTTTGAGACATCTGGTCAATCACAGTCAAGAGTGGAAAGAAATGCATTCGTGGTCATTCGCTTGCTTGTGTGGGTTCAGCTCTACTCCTCTACTCAAGCAGTTCAGGACCCTGACTAGGGAATGGTGCCACCACAGTGGGGTGGCCCTTCCCACATCAGTTAATGTAATTAAGAGAATCCTTCACAGACATGCACACAGGCCTCCTCCATATTGAAAATCCCTATTGAGACTTCCAGGTGATTGTAGGTTGTACCAAGCTGACAATCAAAACAAACCTTATCATTATGAGGAGAAATTCCTTCATGCAGGCCTTGTACTCTACTCCCTTTCTGTGTCTGTTAAATCAAGAGGCCTTGTTACCCTGACTTCATTTGTCAGGATTCTAAATCTATGGTCCTGAATGACTCCAGGCTGCAGGTAGGGGATATCACCATGTCTGTAGGTTCCTTCTTCTTCCTCCAGTCACCTTCAGCTCCAAGGAGAAGAAGTGAGCCCAGAGGAGTGGCTGGCTGTCTAGAAACTGGGAGGGCAAGTTTTGTTAAACAAAGAGTGTTCCATGCTTTGGCCTGTTCATTGAAACTTATAGTGTCTCCCACAGAGGTCCATAGTGAGAATGCAGCTCTCAGTGTGGCACATAGTTATTCACACGGTAAGGGCAGGGGTCAGAGAAGGGAGTCTGAGTTCAGCAGCTGAATCCAGAGTCCTTCCTGTGAGTGGAAGGAGCAGGATGCCTCGGCAAGGAGGAAGGGATGGATGGCAGGAGGATGGCCACAGATGCACAGTATGTACATAGGTGTACACACTCTCACACACGTATGTGCTCACACATCTGTCCACATGGATGCATCACACACAAATACACATGCACCATGCATGCACACACATGCACACACACACATGCATCATGCACACACACACACACACACACACACACACACATGTACCCCCCCACATACATGCACCATACACAACAACCATGTCTGTGGTGGAGGAAGAGTGATGTATAACATGGGCACCTGGGCTTCGACAACCAATCAGAGGCTCCACCATAGAAGGCAGCTCGCTGTGCCAGGCAGCAGTGCAGCAGAGCCTGGCTAGGAAGCAGCTGCCTTTCATACACAGCTCTCCCTTTCTCTTCCTTTCTCTTTCTTCTTTTCCTTTTTCCTTGCCCTCCCCTTTTATTTTCAGATCTCACTGAGCTGCCAATGGTGGCCTCAAGTTTGTAGCCGTCCTGCTTCAACCTTTCAAGAATTCTCTAGAGTAGTGTTAGATGTCCAGAGTAGAAAGTATGAAGTGTTGATTCCTAGACAAGCACCTTTGTATGTGTGTGTGTGTGTGTGTGTATGGATTTTAAGCTGAGATGTGTGTTATAGTTGCTAACCTCAGCCTAGACACAGGCTCGAGGCATCATAACTGGTCCCCCAGGGGTAGGCCTTATTTGAATTTAGAAAAGCTGTTTATACCAAAATCTGTAGTCAACAGACAGAGGCAACTTTCAAGGCACCAGAAATCAGAAAACTTCTTGTGATTTCCCCCTCCATCCCTCACTTCTCCCATCTCTCATTTCTCTCTCTTTCTTTCTCTCATAGAGTCTCCCTATGCAACCCAGGATAGTCTTGAACTTTATGTCTTTATGTCCCCATCGCCCCGCATGCTGAGGTCACAGGCACCGGCCACCATGGCTACTCTGAATTGATGAGTTTTCACTCTCTTCCACAATACAGTTCTAACGAATCCAGTTTACTCTTAAGGATATTTTCCAGGGATGCTGAGGAGAGCTCGCACTCGTGCCTGCCGGTGGACCTGATTCTAAGTCCACGGTCTGCTGACTCTGAACTCCCACCATGCAGCTCTTTCTCCAAAGAGCACCACTTCTTTGATACTCTCCAAATAAAGCCACACTTGGTTGATTGGAGGATCTTACTGAACTTGAAGGTGGCATTCTAGACCTTGATGTGACCTCTGTGTCTCTGCAAAAGGAACATCACTCAGATATGCACTCATTTAGAGGAGGAGACAGATACCAGACCATGTCCACGGGAAACTTCCACTCGACTTTCAGAACTAGATGCATAATTGACAATGAATACCAAGCCGATCACAGACAGCTCGTGCCTGAATCTGAAGGGACAGAGCCTTGTGGCTCTAGGTTGCAGTTGTGGTATTTTTTCTTCAGCACCATCCATGTGCAATGCTCTCCGCCAACACCACACACACACATGAAATGCACAGACTCACAGACCGCATGATTTTAATTTCTTTTGCCATCTGCAAGGTAGGGCCAAATTAAATTGATCCATAGGAGACTCGTCTTGCTGGCTCCCTCAGCAACCTCTTCTACTTTCAGCTTTCCTCTCAGAGGTGCCTTCCCTCTCTGAAAAGGTTTGCAGTGTCTTCATGCAAGTGGTTGTCATGCTTTAGAAAAATCACACGCAGCAAAAAGTCAGAACTGTCAGTTCAGAAGACGCTGCCGGTTCCACTGGGCACAACTGAGCAAGCGGTGCTGGCAAACGATCTTTAGAAAAAAACAGCGGATGGGAGCCTCGGCAGGATGAAGATAAAAAGGGCTGCCTGCTTTATTCTCGCTGAAGGCTGGCAAGGGGAACCTGTGAGCAGGAAGGCGCCTATCAGATAGGTCATCTGTTGTGTAATGAAGAATAGGAGGCGTAGACAGGCAGGGGAGCAGGTGTGCTCCCTCGCTAAAGGGCCAGGGCTGCAGGAGTGCAGAGAGAAACAGAAAGCATCGACCCTGCCAAACTGCCCACCTTTAATTTAGTAGTCGGCTGGGTTGTTAGAATCAGCTGGGGAAAGGGAGACCATTGATAAGGTTGCATGTACCTCTGAAAGCTTGATTCTCTTTCCTCCATGGCCTGGTTCAGGGTGATTTTGTTTCTCTGGGTACAGAGCATTTCATCAGAAATGAACGATACATCAAAAAAATGTCCTGGTCTTATGATATTCATGCTGCTTGCTTTTGTGTGTGTGCATGTATGTGCATGTGTGCACATGTTTGGGTGTATGCTGGTGCATATCTATGTGCACATGCATGTGTATGTCCAGAGTTAAACTTCTATGGTCATTCCTCATGTGTGTTGCTTGCTGATTAGGCTCAGCTGTGTGGCCAATGAGCTCTGGAGACCCGCCTGTTTCTGTCATCCCCAGCACTGGGATTACAAGTGTGCCCCATCATGCTGAGGTTTTCACGTGAGCTTGGGATTAAACTCAGGTGCTAGCACTGGTGTGGCAAGCACTTTACTGACTGAGGTCGTTCCCCAGCCTCCTAACCTCTCACTCTACTTTTTAAATTCTTTCTCTGATATGGAATTCTGCTAACAATATTATTACAACAAAAGCAATATTAACAATAATTGCAATTATTACTTATAATTACAATACTATAATACTATATAATGTATGTTTATATATAATATATATAAATATATAATGATATGATATTAATTATAATAATATTTGTAAATACAATAGTAGCAATAATAACAATATCAATATTGTTATTACTGGTTTTCAGTGCTGGAGATTGAATTCAGGGCCTGTGTGCACCAGACAAGCTGGCTTCCACTGAGCTACACTCCAAACTCTGAGTGACAACTTTAAATGTGTGTCTTTGTCAGGAATTCCCACCACATCTAACTTCATTTAGAACATGTGCTGTGTTCTGTATGCAAAAAAACTACTCTCCAAATGCATTCTCCATGGAAGCTGATTTGTGAACATCCAGTAAAAAACTGCAGAGGTTCCATTGGCTCACTGTGATTTTTATTCCTACAAGAACTACATCTTGATCTCATACAAAGCCATTGGCTGTCTTGGGAACTGCTGGTGAGGGCAGCCAGCTGGGCTTCCTTCAGGATTGGATGTAGCCTGGGGTCCCCTTAATGCTTGAATGAACCTAAAAGCAGGAAGTAGTATTGTCCACCAAATTTGGGCTTTCCCCAGCCAGGGAACCGGAGCCCCACTTTCCTGCCCAATGTGGAGGTTATCCGAGACACAGCAGAGACCTTCCAGCCAAATATGCTTTGGCAAAATGCCTCACCGAGGAATTGTCAAACCAGATCTCTTAAGAACCACACTGAGATTGAATGAGCTAGGCTGTGACTCCCAAGGGGTTCTCTCTCCTCTGGCCAGCCTGCTACGATCAATAATGACCGACTGTTTGCGCTTAGAGAGAAAGAGTGGCAGCAATGCTCCTATATTGACTGGCTGGGAAGATGCCACCCCACCATTGCAGCCAGGCAATCAGTGTTCCCACACCCAGAAGCCTGAATGCCATGGAGCCAAGGCACCTAAATATTAGCTTTGCCATTCATCTGCAACCTGAGGCCTGGCGTGGCCAGCACCCTGCATACCAGCATGCATCATTTATCACCCCCCACTCCCCTTCACAAATAATCTAAGGGAGTATGATTCTTTCCTTTCTGCCTCCTGACATGCAGGCCTGGCCACAGGACCCAGCAGTAAATATCTATCTTAAACAAACTGCTGTCAGGGCTAAGTCACCAGGGATGCTTAAGAGGGAATTAGGAATTAAGAATTTGTGGCGATGGGTAATAAAAGATGGATTGCTTTATTTGTATGGCTCTGCAAATGTCTGTGTTCAAATAGGTGGAAAAGACTAAAATGAGACCACAGTTTTGCATTTTGACTAGGTCACACCTGATAATGTGGCAATTAATTTGCTGGTTATAATGGCATGTGTGAATGTGCTAAGTACATGTAAATGGTACTGTGTACACAGCAACCTCTGCACACGCCACTATGCACTGTATCTGTATATATAGGTATATGGGACACGCACATACATCCGTGTGGACCATGGTGTTTGTATTAAGGTGGTGAAGTTAAAATGAGCAGATTGATGTTTGCGTGACTACGATTGGGCTACCTGCTAGCTTGGCTTTGGTTTCTTTTTTTTTTGAAACATGGTCTCAACTTAGGCCTGGATATTTAAAATTCAATTTGTAAAAAAAAAAAAAAAAAAAAAAAAAAAAAATCCGTACATCCACATTTTAGGAGTTAATCTTTTTGGCAATCTAAAGAAAAGAAAAAAAAACCATAGCTGAGGCTAAATAGCTTGGTTATCTGTGCAGTCAGTGCCCAGAAATAAGAAGATTACAGTGTTTAAAATCAACTTACACATGTATTTTCTACTTTTAAAACCAGAAAACCCCCTAAATTGTTAGGTCTCTGTTCTTTAA
This sequence comes from Cricetomys ansorgei, assembly GCA_026225945.1. Taxonomy (NCBI): domain Eukaryota; kingdom Metazoa; phylum Chordata; class Mammalia; order Rodentia; family Nesomyidae; genus Cricetomys; species Cricetomys ansorgei. The sequence continues at coordinate 27,880,002 of JAMJFZ010000597.1, forward strand.
TCTCCCTGCTGAAGCCAAAAGGTGAGCTCAAGGGAGACACCCACTGTTTTCAATGCTGAAGAGGAGCTTAGACACAGACCTTGAGCTGATGGCTCAGTTTCCAGGACCAAGCTAGAGAAGTATAACTTGGGGTCATGGGTTAGGGCTGGAGGAGGGCTGGCTGTCTTAAATGCATTTCCCCGAGTGAACCTGGGGTCCTGTGGAGATGTTAGCCCAAGAATGGTTTATATCAGAAGTCCATAAGCAATCTCAACTGCATGCCCACTTTTCCTCATGGGTATAACTGAGGCACACTTACGCTTGGTTCTGCTTTGACCCCACCCTTTCTGCAACCACTCTGGGAGACACCAGCCCCATTCCTCAAACCCTGTCCTCTTGGTGCCTCCTGGGCAATGGTCTATGCTCCTGAGTCTCTTTCTGGCGGGGCTTTTCCCTTCTTACTGCTTGACACTTAGCAGATAAACTTACTCAAGTCTCTTCAGGACAAGAGACTTCTCTATCACTGTACTTGCAGCTAACAGAAGGTTTTGGAATGTTTTCACCAGCAGGGCTGGTTAGAAAAATATCCTTGCAGAGGGTAATGATCCACAGAGCCCTAATGTATCGCAAGCTCTGTCTGCCCTTGGAGGGAATAAGGGCAGGTGACTCAGTGACTTTTGATCAAAAGAGGTGTCTCTGGGTCTACCCTGTCCTAGAGCATCCTGTTTAATGGCCAAAAGGTAGAGGGGCTTAGCTATCCTTTCGGAAGCCAGGAAGAGTCTGAGCCTGGTGGGGGCCTGGCCCTTGGATCCCTGAAAGGAGGGAGTGGTCATGGGATGCTGGGAAATTGAACAGATTTCCAGGTACTGCTAGTAGAGAAGACAAACTATTTGTTCCAGGTGAAGATTACTAACCAGGTAGCCACTGGCAGGGACCCAGGTGTACATTGGTACACACAGGCCACATGCCGATGGGCATACGCATACACATAGACTTTCACAGAGGCTGCATGAGACAGAAATGGGCAGGCTGGTGAAGACAAAGGCTCAGGCCTTTGACCTTAAGGTCATATGTATAGAGAATCACACAAAAGCAATGCTCTGCCAGACATGGCGAAATGACAGATTACATCACTTTATTTTTGAGGTTTTCTGGACATCTGGTGTCAGTCATGTTTTAACTGACTCATACTGGATATCCATGTCAGCACCACATTGTCTAAACATAAACTAGTCCTTATGGCCTTCTGTTTTTAACACATGGCATCAGATGCATGATGGGAGAAGGCAATTTTCCAAGAGTATGACACTGAGATGTCATTATAAAGAAGCAGAGGATGCTTAGAGGTCCCAGTGACTTTGGATGACCTTGTGTCTTTACCTTTGAGTGGTCACATGATGTCCAATGCTAATTCTGGTCTATAATGACATTGACAGTATGACGGTTTTTTTCCCTGTGTTTATGGGAAAGGGCCCATAAAGAGGACCCAAGAACTTGCCATGCACAGTGTCCTTTTCTGGCACTCTGGAGAGTGCAGAGCAGCTGCTCACAGCTTGTCTCTGCCTCGCGGTGATCTTGAGATGCAGGAGAGAAACAGTAGACTTGAGATTTCAACTAAAGCCCGTCCAGTTTCTATTCTCAGGGTTTTATCAATGAACCTGGAGTTTGTGCAAACACCTGGGCTCCAGATGTCCTAACAGGCTACACATGGCTACCAGTCTCAATATTATAGTTAAATGAGCAATGGTGAAAAACAGAGAGAGGAGATTTAACCAATGTGGCCACATGGAGGAGAACATTGAAGAAGTCCAGTGATACCCAAGTCTGGGTTCAGGGAACTTGATAGAGGCAGAGTTAGGGCAGGGCCAACAGGCCTGCACAATTAAGCAGTCAGATCACTGTCTCGGTTCTGGTTCTAAGGTGGACTGAAGGTCTTCTGTCATTGCTCTAGACTCCAGAGTCTAAAGGCTCATCTGGTTCCTTTAAGTGATCACTTCTGTCCCAGGCTATAGCCTCAACCTTGTGGAGAATATTCTCATGTGGGGCCAGGGTGTCCATCCTGTGAGGTTCCAGGAATCCAAGGTGATGTCATGTTAGGATATCTCCGCAAAGGAGATGAGATAGTCTAGGTAGACAGATGTTCTTAGTGATCGTCCTGCCTGTGCAGAGTCTAGCAGGAGTCCAAGCCAAAGTGAAGGAGCCAGACATAGTGAGGGCAGAGGTGCCAGAGTCTTGCTTGGCTTTAATCACCTTGTTGGTCCAAGTGATAAGTCAATGCTTTTAGCAAAAGAATCTTCTGACCCCTTGATACAAACTCCCTAAGGTGAGTTGTTTATACCTTTCTGAACAACAGGAGTGGATCCAGGGCCTTCTGTGTCTTCACTTGTCCAGTGGCTCAAGCACATCTGAGTTTTGAGGACACACTACAGAGAGGCTGCTGTGGGAAGGTTGAGCTGGTGACTCCCAAGAATATGAGGCTCATGGTCCACGTGTCACCTCTCCATGTGGTTAAGATGAGGGCTCTTTTGGAAAGTTCTTGAGGGAACTATTATTTCCCTGTGAGATGTGAAACAGCTTATTTTTACTCTGTGGCTTCCCTGGACTTAGTTTCCTGACCTGAGATAATGACCCAATGTGGCTTCTACTCTTCTTAGCCTACCTGGAAGCCTTCACCCTCCAGCAAACCCCTGGTTATCAGTTCTGGAGCAGACACACTCCTTGTATTACAGCTTGGGCATTCAAGCTCAGCACCCATCCAGATGCCCTCCCTCAGAACCCACACAGGCACACAATATACCCACAGACATGCATGCACATATGCAGATACATGACTGCATATATTCACATATGTGCCTATCTATGGACATACCCACACACATGTGCGGACATATTCACATACTCACACGCATGCTTATGCACATACTCACTTGCACATACCCCTCACAGGTACACACACAAATATTCACATGTGTTCATACACACATGCACACACTTTCAAACTTGCACACATGCATGCACACACATTCAATGTACTTTCATGTTCATACATGCACATGCCAACAGGCATGCACATGTATATACTCACATGCCTGTACACATGTGCACTCATGTACATACACATACATGCACATACACCCCCACATTAACACTCACATGCCTGCATACATGCATACACATGCCCACACACTCATACATGCACACACCTACATATACATTCATGCTCAGACATGCACATATACTTTCCTGCCTTCATTCCATCTGCCGTCCTGTCTCACTTCTCCTTTCCAGGCCAACCCTCCTGGAGATGATCTTCCTTCACTTGGCTTCTCTATCCACTTCTCTGACTCCCCCACCTCAACCTGCTGAAGGTTAGCTCCTACTCTTTGTCACGGTTGCTGGTGTTTTCTTTGAGGCTAGATGGATGGATTACATGTGGCAGAGTTTGGTGCTGATGCTGCCTGGTTCTCAGATTCCCCTTTTTGGGCACCCATATCCCATTTTCTTCTGCTTTCCCTTCTTTTCTATTTTCTTCTTTGGCCAGTGGAATGCCTTCCCACACCCTCCCCCCACTTTTTATTTGTCAGAGTTGAGTGTCTAGATGTTGGTTCCTGGCTGCTTTCCCTCCCCAGTCTGTGATCCCTTTGGGTCTGAGCTCTGTATAAGGCCCCAGGCTGTAGAAGTAGGCATCTTGGAGGCTTCAATACCATCTAAGGTCTGTGAGGCACTGACCTCAGCATTCCTAATGTCTACTCCTCATACCCACCTTAATAAGAAAAATTCCATACAATGGCAGTTTACATAACAGGCACGTATGTCTCACACTTCTGGTGGCTGAAAGTTCCAGATCACAGTGAGGGCCCATTTCCAGGCTTGCCAAGCTCCTGTTTCTTGCTGTGTTTTATATGTCAAGGCATGGGTAGGGAGGCAGAGAAGAACATGACAGCGGAGGAAAAAGTGTTAGATTTACAGAGCTAGCCAGTACCCTTTAAGTATCCCTGTAAAAGGTCATGAGTTCTACTGCATGGACTCAGCCTCAGGACCTCACGTAACCACCTCGCCCAGAGGCCCTACATCCTGGGACCATCACACAGGCTATGGAGGCTTCAGTGTGTGAGTGCTCAGAGATACAAATAATGAGTCCTCAGAGACAACCAACAGGATGGGTGAGGACATAGCAACACCAGCTCCAAAGTCTCTGGCAATCCCCTGAGTTGTTCTGGCAAGTGCATAGCTGAGGGTCCTCCCTGACCCAGACTGTTCCCCACACCACAGCCACTGGGCAGGGACAACCATATCATTCCCTACTGTATGCATTTCTGTTGTGCCTGAAGTCCCAGGGTAGCACCAGATTGCAGGAGGAGGTGGGAGGCCGCCCTGGAGCACTCTCTTTCTTGACTCTTCAGGGAGCTCTCTTTCCCCCCTGTAGGCTGCTGCTTTGGGCATCTTTCTGTGGAGACTGTAAAGCTTCTTCCCTGCTTTTTCTGGTTAATATGGCCTTTGGTCCTCAGGGCAGTGTCTCCTAATCCCCAGGCTCTCTGGGATCCCCTTAGTCTGGACTGAAGTCCTTCTAACAGGAGTACTCAGGCTCTTGGCCCTCCCAGTTCTATCCTGACTGCCTTCCAACTCCCCAGTCTGCCCTGGCAATGGTGACAACCTGGTTCTTAGTGTTGTCCAGCACCCCAGAGCCCAGGGAGCAGAGAAACCAGACAAACCCAGCTTCAATCAGAGTTCCTCCTCAGTTCTGTACACCCTGAACTCCCCAGGAGACATCTTTTTCCTTGAGAAGTTTTTCTTCCAGCAAAGAAATGTCTATAACAGGGTCACTTCATTTTGAAAATAATTCAAATAACCAGACTTTCTCAGTGGAGAAAGTGGGATTGGGACATGTAGTCATTTCCTTTCATGTATGTTGGTTTGGGTTCTTTCAGTTCTGCTCAGAATCCAGGTAACACTTCCTGGTCTGCAGAGGCCACTGGTGTGGTACCCCATCTTACCTGGGAGCCCTGGACTTGACCTGGGGTGACTCTGCCTCTATGTGTTGTGCCTGTGGTCTCTAACAAGGAGGGCAGAGAGTTAGCTGCACAGGTTTAGGTGCTTTTCAACCCGTTTCTTCTTCTTCTTCTTTTTTTTTTTAAGGCTTTTATGGAACAAAATAAATATTTCTGTGATCCAGTTATTTCCCTTAAATTCCTAAGCCAAGATGCCCTCCATGGCCTGAGGAGTTACATGCTCCTTGCCCCTCACTGTCTTTTCCTCATCCTCCTCTTCTCTTCCCCTTCTTCCTCCTGTCTTTCCCTTCTTCCTCTTCCTCCTTCCTTTTACTAGTTGCCCTTTCTCTTCCTCCCCTTCTCTTCCTCCTCCTCTTCTCCCACTCCCCTCCCACACCCCCTCTTCCTCCTTCACCTCTTCCTTCTTTCTTCTCTTCTTTCTCTTCTTCCTCTTCATCCTTTACCAAGGCTTACCTCATTCTGTTTTTCCTCAGAGTCCCCCCTCCCCTGAGGTAGGTTTATTGCAGATGGAGAAACTGAGGCTCAGGGAAATTCTGTTTCTTCTCTCAATTTCAATAGGGTCAACTCAGTGGAGTTGATGTTAGACACAGGCATGGCTGCCTTATGGACCAGGATTCTGCCCACCCACACTTCAGGGCTTATTCTCCAGCTTCTTTCTCAATGATCACGTTCATTGGTCGTGTCTTCATGGTAGTGGTTGTGTACCATCAGCAGTTAGACAGGGATGGGACCAGAGAAGGAGGGCAGGGCTTGCTGTAGGTTTGTAAGGAGATACAGAGGTGAGAGTACGCAGAGGTCAACCCTCTCAGCCCATCAAGGTGAGAGGTAGTACATGGGAAGCAGTAAGGTTCCCAGGAGACCCAAGCTGGGAAGGCCTATCTTTTGGAGAATGGAGAGATGACAGCAGATTGTTGAGAGTAAGATGGGCCAGGCAGGAACTTTAGGCACTGTTATAGGAGGAACTAGAGTATCGAGGCCACTAAGGGTGGGTGACAATGATCGTGATAAGAGCCAGCCCCACTGACCCTACCCTTCTTCTCTGGGTAGCGTGTAGTCCCTGAGCCCTCAGACCTGTGGGTTTCAGGTCAGCACTGGGGAAGCGGCCCCCTGTGTTTATTCAGGTTGCACCTATGAATCACCCAGGGAGCTTACTCAGAATGCACAGCCCTAGGCCAACCGTTGTAGTTTCTGGTTCAAGAGATCTAGGCTGGAGATGCTGGCAATCTGCACTTGATCCTATTGTTGAGGAGATGGGATGTAGAGTCCACAGGAATTTTCAGGAACATCACTGTTGTGTCCCGTTCATGTTTCCAGACACACCAGCCCACTCTCTGCCTTTCAGGCTATCACAAATCCACTCTACCTAGGACACAGACCTGTGTGAATGGCATAAAGGCTTGTGCCTCTCTGCTTTCTACAAGAGAGAACTCTACTTTAATCTACCCTTCAGAAGCATGCTAGCGTAGCACCAACATCTACTGAGAGTGTTATGTATCTTAGAAGTGCTAAGGATGGTTACAAAGTTTCATGCCTCTGAGTAGGTGGGTAACCAGGGAGCTGGAGAAGGCTGGCAAACCTGGAAACATGGAAAAAGCCTGTTTTTATGCTCAGGGTAGTGAGGGGTTCCCCTCAGGACAGAAGGAGGCTAGAACACCAAAAGCCCTTCCCTACTCATGCTCATCTGCCAGTTCTGGGTGGCTATGATCACATTTGGTACTTTCCCAAAGAAGATCTCTAAATCTGCAAGGTGTCTGTCGCTAACTCCTTTCATTACTTTATATGTAGGCTAAGCCCTGGGGACAGGGATTTCTGAATCCCATGTATGAGCCTGGCTGTCCTTACTCCCACCTGAATAGGGGACCAGTCTGGGACTTTTTAAGGTGCCCAGAGCTACAGTGCTACCTACCTAACCAACTTCAATCACCAGTTGGTGGATCCTGTGCTTCAGGTTCAGCAACTCTGCATCCTGCTGAGCCTGGGGACTAGCACATCTGCACTCAGCATGTCTTTCTGCAGCCCACTGAGTCATTAGCAGAGACAAGATGAGCCCCAGATGCTGGAGGGGGATGACAGAATTCACAGCCCCCTTTGGGACAGATAAACACATGGAACTGTGTGAGTCGATGGGGTATCAGAAGTTGTCATGCCAGTCCTGTTGTGAATGGGGAGGCTGGTGTCATTTGGGGTCTCAGCAGTGGGGAGAAAGAGAGCATGTTTTTGTCTGAAATATGGCCAGTGGACTTCCCAGATTCCTGAAAGAGCTAAAATATTTCAGTCCTGTGAAAGGGAGATGGTTTGTCCTCATCTCACAGCCCCTTCTGGTGATGTGACATCTGGGCTTGGGAACCCTTAGCCTCACGGTGTGGTACAGATGCAGACTGGGCTTGAGAGCAGAAGTGACCTTAGGCAGGGTGTTTACCCTAAGCCTCACTCTCCTTGTCTATAAAGGCAATCACAGAAAGCCCCTATTCCAGAGAGCCTTGGTAGTTAAATATGAGGACCTGTGCCAGGAAGGCAGTCTGCACACCTCTCAGGAAAGAAAAAATTGTTGTGTATGCAGATGCTTGTCCCATTTTGTCCAGATGTTATCTCTTGCCACCTAGGCTTCATGTCCTTGACTTGGAGGACTGAGAACAGGACTTTGATTCAGATATAGGTTTTCATAAAACTATTAAAATATATGTGCGGGTTTTGTTTTATGTTTGAAATGCTTCTTATTTAAATATAGCCTAATGGAAAATGTGACTTCCTTTTATGTGGAACCAGATAATCAGTAGTAATGGGAAAATGGTAATAAATTATATATGTTTAGGGCTTTGAATACCTTTGCAGAATGTAATTGAGTGTTATTCCTAGAATTTAATTCAAGGCAACCACTGCTACCACACTGGCCATCAAGAAGTTTCAAAAAAATTGGATCACAGGGACTGGGGAGATTCTATCTATCTATCTATCTATCTATCTATCTATCTATCTATCTATCTATCTATCTATCTATCTATATCAGTAGTAGAGTACTTGCCTAGCAGTATGGCATCCTGGGTTAAATCCCCAAGTAACAAAAAATGAATGAATGAATAAATAAGAAAATGAAAGAGATGGATCATAAGAAGACTCATCCTCTCAAAGTGTCTCTAAAAACATAAGAGACTCCAGCCTTCCTCTTGTGGATATGTTAAGGATTTAATGAATGGGAAGTAGATTAGGCCAGTGATTGTAACATCAGCAAAACCACAGGGGTCATGAGGTATGCTGTGCTCCAGTTTGTAAAGTGAACATTGCAAGACTGATTATTTTCTCTTCCTCCCAAGAAGACTGTCAAGCTTCCTTGACTGTGTGAGACTGAAGATGTGCACTGGGTTCAGACACCAGGGAATAGATTAAAATCTTATTAATAAAAATCTATGAGGATTGGAGCCCACAGAGAAAATAGTGCTTCAGTTTCTTTTGCAGAACTGTTCTCTGTTGCTCAGAGTAAAGGATCCTGAAGGGATGCTTTATTTGATGCTGAATTAAGGAAAGTAGCATGACCTTACAAAGTCTTTGTTTATTCTGTTTGAAGCCTCATTCATATATTTGTTCAATGGTGTTCATGTGTTCAGTATTGGAAGAGGAAATAACATGCAACCAGTAATCAAGACATGAAGTTCAGAATGATTATTACTGTCCGCTGTCAACCTGTCAGAGTCTAGAATCATCTGGGAGATGGGCCGCTGAGACTGCCTTGGGGTTTTTATCTTAATTGTATTAATTGGTGGGGGAAGACCCACACAGTAGGAGTGGCACCATTCCCTAGGCTAGGGTCCTGGACTGTTGTCAGTGGAGAGAGGGAGCTGTGATCAGCAGTTATTCATCACTCTCTGCTTGTTGATTGTGGATGTGATAATGAGCAGCTGCTTCAAGCTCTTGGTGCCTTGACTTCCCTAACATGATGGACCGTACCTTTGACTGTGAGTCATTTGTTGTTGTTATTGTTTTGCCAGGTTATTTTATTATAGTAACAGGAAAAGAAACCAAGGCACTAGGACAGAGAAACAGAGAGAGACATCATTGGCTTTCTCCCATGCACCCATTCATTTCTTTAACTCCATTTCTTTCTCAGGTTAGACAGCCTTCAGTGACACAAACACACAAGTAAATGGTTTCTGTGTTATGGTGGAGAAGGCCTGTCAAGTAGGAGGCCCGCAGGGGTCAGGTGCTTAACTCTGTGTGTGTTGGGTGGGGGTGGGGGGAGACACAGGTAGGTGGAGTTGGAGCCAGGAGCCAGGCCTTGGAGGAAGCGGGATGGTGATAAGAGACAAAATTGTGCTTAGGCTCATCCCTGAGCCTTGAATGGAGAGAAAAAAAGAGAAAACACTTATAGTCCCCACTGCCAACGTGTTCCAGTCCTTTAGGCCTGAAAGAATAGAGAACTTTTGGAAGATTCTCTGGGTTAATGCTGAAATGTTTCTCTGTAGGGAAATGTTAGTCCTGGCAGGAGCTTCCCGAGACTTGGTCTTTGTGGTACTTAAACAACTGGAAGAGAGGAAGCCCCTTTGCTACCTCCTATTGCACCAACCCAGGAGGGTATGGACGTGCATGGACTTTTCTGTGATGACCTGAGTATTTGCTGGACTTGGGCAACTGCTTTGTCCTCCCAGCCTCTTCCTCCCTTCCTCTCTCTTGGCTTTGATCGTGTTTGCTCTCTCTACTTTGTGATTTTTCCTACTTAAAATATTATATTTGCTCATATAGAAAAAAAACCCTTAAAGCTATAGAAAAGTAAGAAGGAATACCCGCGAGTCCCTATGGTGCTAACTAATGTTAGTATTTTGGTGGTACTTTTCCAAATCTTTCCCCAAATAATTTTCCTATTATAACTCTATGTATATATATAATTCCCCACCCTGCTATTTTCTTTAATATCATAAATAATTTAAAAGACTCTGCAAGTGTTGCATTGGGTTGAGTTGCCGTAGTGTATGCCACACTTCTTTCTTACTCCTTATTAGATACAAATTATTTTCAATGTTTTTCTAATAGAAATAATACCATGGTGGACATACTTCTGTGGGAAACCCTTCCCATAGCAGCTTTTTTTTCTTCAGTGCTGAGGATCAAACCCTGGATCTCATGCATGCATGTTAGACAAGTGCTTCACCACTGAGCCATTTCTAACCCTTTAGAAGTAATCTTCAAAAGTGAATAACAGAAATGGACTTGCTGGGTCACAGATTATAAGCATCATTCATGCTTTTGGTTCATGTGGTCATGTAGTTTCTCACTGTCCATTTCTATTGTGAAAGTCTAGGTCACAGAAACTTGGTATAGTGAGTGTTATCATTAAATTTCAATCAACTAACTAACTCACCAACAATAAACCTATATTAACACATCCACTGATTACTGATTAGAGTTTAAGCTTCACAGAGAGAAATATTTGTCAATTATGTTTTTTTTTTTTTTTCTGGTGATATCCTCTAGGAACCAAGAGCAGTCTCAAGAGCTAGCATTTTAGGTACCCAACTGGTAGCATGTAATATGCTTTCTAAAGTGTTCTTTTGTTCTGATGACACACTCTAGCCTGACACACTCAGATCTGGATGAAGACGTCCCTCTCTCAGTCCTCTGGAGACCTGTTTTTGTCAGTGTTTTCCTGGGAACACACCAGGGCAACCTGTGTGGGCTCCTAAGACTGTGTTTCCTGGGCCAAACCCCCTCTTATTCCTGGATTCATCTAGGAACCAATGATTAAGCTCAGAACAGATGCCTTCCTGGTGGGGTCAGAGCATCCTATCAACCTCTTGCTACCACAAAGAGGAACAGAGCCTTGTACACAGCAGGATTTATTTCTTTAATGTGCATCTGTTGTGTATGTATGTATGTATGTATGTATGCAGATGAACATGTATATTTGTGTGTGTGTTTATGTGTGTGTGTGTGTGTGTGTTTGTGTGTATGTATGACAGCTCAAGATTGGTATCAAGAATCTGCCCCAATCTCTCTACACTTGAATTTTAGACACAAGATTTCTCACTGAACTGGCAGTTCATCAGTTTTGTGAGGCTGACTAGCCAGTGAGCTCTAAGGATGTATCTATCTCCCCCTCCCCGGTCCTGCAATTACAGGTGAGTGCTGACATGTTTGGCTTTTATGTGGGTGCTGGGGATGGAATTCAGGTCCTCATGCTTATGTGACAAGCACTTGACTGACTGTGTAACCCCCCACCCCACCCCTAATCGTGGGTTTTGAATGCCATCATGCAAGGATGACAGAGGCAGGCAAAGGACTTCCTTTATCAACCCAATCTGCCCTGCCCAGGCTTCTCTCCTGGCTCAGGCACCAACACAGATGTTTTATTTGGAAGCCTCCTCCTGTGGTGGCTTGCCTCTTACTCTCTGCTTACTCTCCACAGTTCTCACTGGTTCTTTTAGTTAGAAACATCTCTCTGTCCTTTGACAACATCATGCGCCATCGATGCCTCTACAGTGGCCAAAGTTTTGTTGAGTCAAAAACGGTCTTATTACAGGGCTCATGTCCTCTTACATACAGATCCAAAATCCACCTCTTCACCTCTGAATCTACAGTTTTCCAACCGTTCCCAGGGATCTCATAATGGTGAAGGCTTCCGAGACCTGTCATTTCTCTGGGCTCGGAAAGCCATCCAGAATCTCTGTGGGGCTCTATGCCCAAGGAGCCATGAAAGATGCCAAAAATGACAGCTGACTTCTGGGTTTATATACTCTAAGAGGATTCTCTATGGGAGTTTGGTAGCTCTCCTCATGATCACCCAAAAGGAAAGAGAGAATCCAGGCAGAACTTTCTTTTTAAGTTGCATAAACTCTAAGATTTTTTTTTTTTTACAACAAAATGAGAATAAAGGGTAAGTCGTAAATGCCACCTCTTAATAAGACAGCAGTTAAATTGGAGCTGTATGTCATTGACCACCATGAGAAACTACTTTCATAATTGTTTTAATTTTCTCTCTTGGTGTTATGAAGACCTTCATTACAAACAGTTCTGCATTAGCACCTTTATTTGTAATGAAATAAAGTTTGGAAGAAAATTGAGGTTAAAACATGGCAAAGCTTCTGATGACAAAAACAGAAAGTAGAGTAAAACCCTGCTCTTTAAGAACTGAACTCAAGCTAGGATGCTCTCAGAAAATGAGGAAGGGACACTTCCGTCCTCTTTCCTTTGTTGGAGACCTCATCTTTCTCATAAATGCTTCTTGAATATAGAGCTGATGCTCGAACTTAAGTCATGCATACAGAAAGGTATAGCTAAGTTTGATTAGCCCGTGTTTCAATTTTTAGAACAAGTATTTGTCAGAGATAACTGCCTAGATCAGTGGGTCTCAACCTTCCTAATGCAACCCTTTAATACAGTTCCTCATGTTGTAGTGATCTCCAACCATAAAACTAATTTTGTTGATACTTCATAACTGATATTTTGTTGCTGTTATGAATGTAATGGAAATATCTGATATGCAGATGACCCTGTGAAAGGGTTGTTGGACCTCGAAAGAAGTTGTGATCTACAGGTTGAGAACCACTGGCCTAGATGTTTTTTATAGTTATATTGATGTCATTGTCTTTATTAAAAGACAAAAGGGCTGGAGAGATGGCTCAGTGCTTAAGAGTGCTTGGCTGCTCTTGCAGATGACCCAGGTTTGGTTCCCAGTCCTGATGTGTAGATTACAGCTGTCTCCAACTCTAGCTTCCAGGATCCAATGCCCTCTTCTCACTTCTGTGGAGACTATACATATGTATTCTACATACACATATGCAGGCAAACACCCATGAACATAAAAACTAGTAAGTAAATAAAATTAAAAATGACAAAAGATCCAAGTGTAGCGGCACACACCTTTAATTCCAGTAGTTGGGAGGCAGAGGCAGGGAGAACATGGTGAGTTTGAGATCAGCCTGGTCTACATAGTGAGTTCCTGGACAGCTAGATCTGTATGAGACCCTATGTTAAAAAACCCCAAAAAATCAAAAGGAAGAAGGAGAAGAAGGAAGAAGAGGAGGAGGAGGAAGAGGAGGAGGAGGAGGAGGAAGAGGAGGAGGAGGAGGAAGAGGAGGAGGAGGAGGAAGAGGAGGAGGAAGAGGAGGAGGAAGAGGAAGAGGAGGAGGAAGAGGAAGAGGAGGAGGATGGACATAAAAATATCTGTTCTCTGAAGGCACAGAAGTCTCCATAATGTTTCCTTTTGGCAGTCAGAATCCACAGATTTATAAAAATTCTTATTTCTTTCCTTTTCAGCAGAAAAGCTCCATAGCACTGCGTGTTTCTTTGCTATTCTTTTTGAGTTGAGACCATGGTCACATGTATCCTGTGTGTGTGTGTGTGTGTGTGTGTGTGTGTGTGTGTGTGTGTGTGATGGAGGTAGTGGGATCTAGTCATTTATCTTCAAAGCAAGTTTCCCTTTGCAACAAAAAGTCAAAGGAGATACTATTAAGGGAACATGTTTCCACTCACCAGACAATAGATGGTCGTCATCCTTTATGGGCTATTTGGTCAGTCCATTAGAGGACTGGTTTTTATGTACATGGATTTTCTATGACTCCTGGACTTGAAGACAGGAGAGCAATAAGCTTCTAGTCTGGTGTGTACAAAAGGTTTCAAAGAAAAGCATCATCTGTGTTTCTCTCCCCCGCCCCCACACTTGGAGAGCTGAATATGGGAACCAAGACAGTAGACATCATTATTTGAGGTCAGGAGATTTCCTGCTAAGCAATCTCCTGGGCTCAGTGCTTTTATCAGAAGGCTCTTAAGCCAGGATACACTTTGACTTCTGGCACGTGGTTCCTGACCCATGGAATTTCAGAGCCAGCCTGTGAACCCAGGGCTTCACAGAGGGATGACTGCATGTGCTGGTGCAGGTGAATTTTAAAGACTCACTTGTGGCTCTCACTGTTTATAAACCACATTAGGTTTCAATGAGGCTGGTATCACTAGCCTTCCTTGTAACAAACTTGAGCTACAGAGACACCGTTTTTCTTGGTAAATAGCCAAATAGCAGTCAAACTGTAGTTGAGTGAGGCCTTGAGTATTCCTGCTTATGATTCCAAAGCTGAGGTGTGACCTGGGTGTCCTGGGACTTATAAATGCCTTATGACCCTGGTCTAGGGGACGGTCTGAGGGTGGCTGAGAGCAGAGGGAATTGGCTCCCTTGGAACCAAGACAAGGCAGAAGGGAAGGCATTTATTGAGATGCTTAAGCTTTAGCTAATACTTAAAATCAAGCTTGTATCTAATGACTTTGGAGCTGTGCCTTAGACAATGGTTGTCCCTGCAGTGAGTGGCTGTGCTCATAATACAAATAATGTAATTGCCCAGCAGGACCCAATGCATTGGCTCTGGCTATGAACTGAGAGGGCCACACCTTTCCATGAACTGAAGAAGCCACGATCAACTCAACCCCCATTCCAAACCAAGAGAAATTTGTTACTTGCTTCTTAATACAAATGTGGCTGTTGCAGACTGGGGTGGGTTTCATTCAATGGTGCATCTTTAGGAAGCTATATTTCAGCTGCGGGAGGGGCTGTGTCCTCGTGTTGTCCTGGATCTCTTTTCTTGAATCTAGCCTCATGATGACAATTCCTGTCTGGCAGAAAAATGGGCCTCCATATTTGGGAAGCAGACTTTTGGCTGAGAGGGGACGAGGACAGAATGGATCACATGCAACTGTCACAAGGAAGCTCAGCCAGGACGCTGCTGTGGCCAGTGCATCAGGAAGGAGTCTGGGGTTTAGGCTATAAGAGAACACATGGGGATTATTGTCACTGAGAGAGGACACCTGGCTCATTGTGAACAGCCTGGAGCTACATTTGGAGTGGTGGATGACATTTCTCCTAATTTCACATTATCCTTTAATCTGGAAGGGTTTTGGAATTCAAATGGCTCAAGTGTGTGTGTGTGTGTGTGTGTGTGTGTGTGTGTGTGTGTGTGTGTAGTGTGTAGTCTGTGCCTGTAGTGTATGTGTATAAAGCAGTGGTTCTCAACCTGTGGGTCTCAACCCTCTGGGGTCTAGTGACCCTTTTACAGGGGTCATCTAAGACCATCTGCATATCAGATGTTTACATTATAGTTGGAAGTCACTACAGCATGAGGAACTGTATTAAAGGGTCACAGCTTTAGAAAGGTTGAGAACCTCTGGATAGAGTGTGTGCACATATGTGTATAGTAAGTGTATTATGTATGTGTAGGGATGTGCAGCCTGTGTATAGTTATGTGTAGTGTGTGTGTGTGTGTGTGTGTGTAGCAAGTGCATTTATGTGTGTGCATCCTAAAATCAGATCCTTCTTTTTCTTGATGATTTTTGCTTTATGAATTATCTCAATGTCTTTGGCCTCTATAATCTTTTTCAAGAGATCTGTGTTGGCCAAGAATTGTATCCTAGTTTGCCTCTCAGTTGCTTTGATAAAACATTTACTGAAACCAACCCGGGGAGGAAAGGGTTTACTTGGTTTGTATTTCCACATTACAGTCTATCATCGAGGGAAGCCAGGGCAGAGACCTGGAGGCAGGAACTGAAGCAGAAGCCATGGAGGAGTACTTATTACTTCCTTAGCTTGTTCAGCCTACATTCTTATACATCCCAGGCTACCTACAGGAATGGCACCACCCACAGTGGGCTGGGCTTTCCAATATCAATCATTAATCAAGCAAGTACCCCACAATTCTACAGGCCAATCTGATGCAGGCAGTTCCTCATTAAATATTCCTTCTTCCCGGGTCACTCTACTTTGTTGTCAAGTTGCCAATAAGTAACCAATAAAGATATCATGAAATATTGGAGTTCTGACTTAATTTCCATGTCTTGGTGACTACCGAGCTATAGATAACACTGGGGCCTGTGATGCAGGACCTGACTCTTGCTTGTTGGCCATTCTATGGGACACAAAAATGCAGAATGAGTGTGGAGTGGACCCCACAGATGGGTTTGAACAAAACGCCATGTAGAGCTGGAAGCTTGGAAGGCTTTGGTGGGAAGTCTTTACCCCCTCACCCAAGTTTTGTTTGTGTTCTCTTCCTGTGACCACCTCAGGAGAAGCCTTCCTCTGCATGAGGCTTGGCTGCTGCCATACACTTCCCTGTGCTAGAGCCTGCAGTGGCCCTGGCCTCCAGGATTTCACCCTTTGTCCTCCACAGTATAATCCAGGAATCGGCACTGTTGTGCAGGTATTTGTCTGTTTATTTTAATGAAGGCGACCGGGTTTGTAATTGTCTATTAAATGGTCTATTAAATAGTATCATAGCTAGAGGGACCTCTGCAAAAATAACCAGGTTTTTAGTGCTTCAAAAATCCCTCTTCACATGTGGTTTTGCAGCACTTTTTGGAAACATAGCTTAAAGCATTCTTTCTTCTTTTCTAAAAAAGAAAAAAAATCTCATAACCTAGAGCTATCCTGCTGATTGCCTTTTCCTGGAACTCATCTTTGATGCCCAATTCCTTCTGTTCCCCCCTGGATATACCCAGGAGTGTGTTCCCACCTCTCCTTGGTTGGCATGATGATGTATCCTCCTGGATTTTGTTCCATGTCCCCTCTCCTTAGCTACTCTTCAGCCATGAGCTCACTTCCCAGCCTGGCGCCTTCGCCCTGCCTCGCGCTTCTACCTGCCTCCCGGCCACCCGTGTATAGTGTTAGGATGGCCACTCTCTCAGTGCTTTCTGCTCCGCCACAGTTGTGAGCAGCAACTGTTCATAGAGAGCATTTCACATGTGTGCAATCATTAACTTAATTAGGGTTTGAAGGGATCTTAGGCAGCTGCTCCTCTGGCCAGTCCCCGAAAGAGACAAGTATCCTACTATACTTTCAGGGGATGGGCAGATAGACGTGAAAGTAATAATTAGAGACTTGTAACTTATTGCTTGTAAGTATCACTGGCCCATCACATTGATTTTTCACACCTGAGGATAAAATAGAGACGATAAGGCCCAAGTGGGTTTCTTACTTTAATAAGAGGAGAGCATGTGAGGAGGTGAGTGAGATTCAGTGCATGTGAAATGGCTTCCCAAGAGCTGGGAAGATGGAAGGTGATCTAGGAGCCCTGAGTTGTGCAGTGAGGGAAAGGACAAACTCATCTAGAAGGCATCAGACTTTGAGGAATTCTATTTTTGTATCACCTAGGGAAGACTGCGTTGTAGGATCCCAAGGATAGCACTCCAGTTGATTTCCAAGGGTGAGGAGCCATAGGCAGCTGTCAACATAGGTCCTCTCTGAGGGGCCCTGGGTCTTCTTATGGGATTAAGGGGACTGAGTGACAGACCAGGATTCCAGCTAGAGCTTGATATCAGCCTGGAGATGCACTCTGGAGATCCAAGACTGAGATGAAGACTGGTCCTGGGCTTATTTGTTCTAAGGGCTAACGGTGTCCTTTGTGCTGCTCTCTTTCTGTTCTTCCACTAGAACCTCTCAGTTTTCTGATGTGAAGGATCAGTCATTCCATACCCACAGTATGTGCGTGGAGCAATTGAATTGTGTTTGGATTTTCATGTTTGTGTCAATGCTTGTGTCTACTCAGGCAGAGCTGGCCAGACCCACTGGGGAGCTGATAGACACTTGTTCCTGGTGAGTAGAACCCAGGGTTTCAGGAGAAGCCCTTCCAGGACATAAGTAATACCTATGTGAGCCACCCCTGATGACTCTGTTATCTGTGCTTGGTCTTCTGTTTGTCATGTGATCCTGTTCTAGCCACTAAGATCTAGAGGATGACTATAGAGCCTGCAAGGAAGTATTCCCTTATTAAAAAGAGCATGAATAATGAAAAGAAATTATTTTTTTACTTGGCTACTATTATGTTAGGTGTGATGGATGGCACTGCTGTAACTATTTTTCTACCAAGAGAGAATTCTTCTTAAAGGTGAATGAGGAGAAGGAAGAATAAATAATAATATTATTATTTTATTAGTATATTATTATTATCTGCTATTACTTACATTACTTACATTACATTGCTATTTCCTTTCTTCCTTTTCTGGTTTTTCAAGAAAGGGTTTCTATGTTGTAACTCTGGCTGTCTTGGAACTCACTCAGTAGACCAGGCTGGCCTTGAACTTACAGAGATCCACCTGCCTCTGCCTCCAGAGTGCTGGGGTCAAAGGCATGTGCCACAACCACCCAGCTACATCACTATTTTTAAATCTATTTTATATTTTTGGCTAGGTCTCCTAAGATACGCAGCTTCTTTATCCTGCTATGCCCTAGAAGTTGCTTTGTTCTGCCCGTGGAAAATGGTGACTATGATTACCCACTGTTCTGGCTAGTTTTATGTCAACTTGACATAAGCTAAAGTTATCAGAGAGGAGGGAGCCTCAATTAAGAAAATGCTGCTGTAAGACCAGGCTGTAGTCAAGTCTGTAGAACATTTTTAAAATTAGTGATTGATGGGAAAAGGCCCAGCCCATCGTGGGTGGTGCCATTCCTGGGCTGGTGGTTGTGGGTTTTATAAGAAAGCAGGCTCAGCAAGCCATGAAGAGCAAGCCAGTGAGCAACCAGCACCCTTCAATGGTGTCTGTATCAGTTCCTTTCTCCAGGTTCCTGTTCTCACTGCTTTTGTTGAGGAACTGTTATATAGAACTGTGAATGAAATAAACCCTTTCCCTGCCAAATTGCTTTTGCTCATGATAACTAAGATTTTGCTTTTATTAACTAAGACGCCTACTTTGGTTTTTGGAATGACTGGGAACCCACTGAATGAGTGACAGTTTATCTGTACAGTCAGTGGGAGGCTGAAGATGCTTGGCTCTCATCTACTTCCTGGCATCCTAGATGTTTCCTGTAAGTAAACTGAGGGAAAGGAGGAGCTGGGGAGCCATGACTGATGGAGCTGCCTGCCAACCTCAGGGGAGGGGTACTTTGAATAGGATTAACATGATTGTCAAGATATTTTGAATCCACAGAGTACAGTCTTTTCCTGCTTCCTTGTCCAAAATATGCCTGGAGCTGAGTCTCTCACAGAGCATGCTCACATGAGAACAATGTTAAACAGTTTAGGGCTCGATTGCCCCTCCACATTGCTCATGGTCCAGCAGGCTTGGCCTTTTTCTGATAGGATAATGATATTTGCCTACACAGACAGCATCAGGTTTGTCCTTTTCCCAGAGCTTTAAAGATAATGTCTTTATGGGCCTTTTGTTTGGTGTAATGATGCCATATTTTGCAAGTTACATTGTGTGAATGGTGCTGATTCAGCATTGTAAGATGCTCCCATATGGCTTATTATTATTATTATTATTATTATTATTATTATTAAATTTACATAGGGTCTCACTGTGTAGACTTGGCTGGCCTAGAGCTTGCTACATAAGACAAGTCTAGGCATGAACACATAGAGATCCCATTTACCAAGTACTGGGATTAAAGGCACGAGTCACCAAGCCTGGCAACACACCCAACTTTTTAACATGGGTTCTGGGGATTGAAGTCAGATCCTTTTGTTTGCAAGAAAGTACATTACTGAACCATCCATCTTTTAGCCTGAATGGGAACTAGTATGAGAAGCATAGAACAGCAAAGGCTCTTAGTTTCTGGTTCTGCAGTGCTTTTCTTATGGTTCTGATCAGAGTCATTTATGCTTATTCTTTTCCCCAAATGAAAAGTTTTTTGTTTTTTTTTTTTCAAATGAAAACTGCAACAGAGTTTCTTTTTTGTGGTTACAGTTTTTTTTCAATAAAATTTTAATTTTGGAATGATTTCAGCTTTTTAAAAAAATGTAGACTAATTACCCAGAGTTCCTGCATCTCAACCACCCAGCTTCCTCCAGTGCTCCTCTTACATGATCATGGTCTAGTATACAGGTAGACACAGACTCACGCTTGCCAGTCACCCTGCTTCCTCCATGTTTGCACCTCACGTGCAGTGCATTTTTCAAAACAAAGAATGTAATAGGCACCAGCTACTATGAACGAATCTGCGGACTTTATTTGGACTTGCTCAGCTTCCTTCCTCCCTCCCCACCCGGCCCACGAACATCCTGTTTTTTTTTTTCTTCTTCCAGGATCTGGTCCAGGATTGCATGCTGTGTTTTCACTAGTTCAAATTTAATTTTATTTTTGCAACATTTCCTTTTTCCCATCCAGTCTTCAGCACACGGCTTTCAGTCACGTAGCATCATGTTCATTTGTGGATTTCTAGCCACTAAAGTGTCATTCTTGTCATTGGATATAGGAGTCATCTCAGATAATGTCTCTTTAAAAAAGCCCCTAACTTCTGAACAGGGTCTGCAGTGCTGGGAAACTTGAAAAAATCTGAAGGCAGTCTGGGCCATGTGCCAGATATTCAAGGCAGCTTCAAAATAAAATTTGGGGGAAAACTATTCCCCAGAGACCAGCCAGTATAAATCCTCATGAGTTAAAAAAATATTTTTTTCTTTGCATGCTAATTTATGAATTTCCATATTCCTTCTTGTTTATATGCTCAAAGGTTGTAAGGGAAGTGGATTTGTATTTTCATCCTTTCTGTGGGTAGACTAGCAGATGTTGCCTCAAAAAGGTTTTTGATAGTTTTTACCATCCATAGCCTTTCCTGAGATTATCTATGTAATCCAATTGGGAAATTAATTGCTTCAGCCTGTAGGTTCTGTGTACAAGATATAGAAGGGATATCATCAGCACACACTTCTGTTTGATGATGTCTTGAGATAGACTCACTCTTGGGATTGGTTTTTGGGTTCACCAATACCAGCTGGGATCTTGTGGGCATCGGGTGGAGGCTGAACTTACTGTTTGATACTATACACACAGCTCGCATTTCTGCTAAGCTTAACCAGGCTTTGCTCAGATCATAGAACATTAGTCAGTGAGAAAGGAGGCTGCAATCAATTACACTGTCTTGGTGGCACCATTCAGCAGATATTTTTCTTCGGGAACTGTAGCTTCTTTCATGCATGTTACCATGCTTATGTTATTATTACCTCACTGTCTAGTGGAGACTTTTGAGCTAACACTTGGTTAAGGCTATCCAGTTTCACCAGGGTGGACAACATAATTTTGATGTGTACATACAGCACCATGGTTGTGAACTTTCAAAAAAAAAATATATATATACTTTCAAATGCGTTAGTTAATGTAGTGGCTGCCTGGAAAGGTCACGCAGTTGGGTCTAGCAGGCGCTTGCTACAGAGCTCATTCCAAAGAGCTGGCAATATTTTGGCCCCTCCCCTCTGTGCTGACAGACCACAAGCCACAGCAAAACTCCACCCACTTTCAAAAGGCAAAAGGTAGGCTGCGACTGACAGAATTGTTTACCTAAGTCCCTGTCCCCCGGAATATGCCTATTCCAGTATCCCTGTCTTAGCTAATGACCTCTATCCCTGAGTGCCAAAGACTCTCCCCTGTCTGTACCCTATAAATGCAATGGTTCTTGCATTAAGCACAGGAGATGTTCTACTGGCAACACTCTTCTGTAATTCTTTGCTTTCTGTCGACTCTTAGTCCCCCGATCTGGAACCCGCCTAAATACATTGACCCATGTTCTGTGCTTTCCTTCTCAGGGGCTAGGCCTAGCAACTGATAGCCTAGCCATGTGCCTGGAAGCAGGACCCTGTGGGCACAGAGGGAGAGAAACAACCCACAAGTTAATATGTTAACTAACATAATAACACATACACACACACACACACACACACACTGTGAACTTAGGCTCCAGCTTTGTGTAAATAAAAAAAAAATCTTTAAAAATGTTGATATAATGTGCCTGCAATGGGTATTTAACTCTGGGCCAGCTTAGCTTCTTCTCCCTGGCTTAGAACCTCCTGATGCTCAAAACCTGACAGAGGCTCTGTACATGCACCTTTAGCTAGTGAAACCAGCAGATGCTCTGTGTGTGATTCTTAACTAGTGGAGCTAAAGGATGATCTGTACACCCTCCTTATCTAGTGAGGCCTGAAAATGCTCTGTACATGTTCTTTAACTAGTGAAGTTCCATAGATGTTCTGTTCTTGACCCTTAGCTAGTGAGGAGCACCCCATTGCTGGAGCATCTATGATGTACTGCCTACTATGCTTTTCCTTCTAGATGTCCCCAAATCCTCCTGCAACTTCTATAATTCCCCTCACTTTGAACAGGAGGAAATGTGCTCAGTGAGAACTTAGGGAGCTGTTCCAGGTCACAGAGTTCCTCATCGGCTAAGTCAGAAGTGAAACCCACAGTTGTTAGCATCCGGGAGCCTTACTTTCATTTCCTCTCAGGACCAGATCTGCAGCCAGACAGGAGGCAGATCCTGGTGAGCCCATTGTGAATACATTTTGCTCATCAATGGAATGTTCTTCCTTAAATGAGGAAGGATTGGTTTGTCTGCAGCAGGCTGACTGACTGCAGACTCTCCCAGCCTATTGTCTCGCTGCCCCCTGATCTCTAAGCCACTTTATCGCATTACCGACTGCCATCTCTACACCCTGAAATTGATTTTGGAACAGTTAAATTTCCCTCTGAATGGAGTAATATAACATTCCAGTGCTGCCAACATCTTTCCATCCTGCGAAGGTGATGAGGAAATGCTGTCAGCTCAGAGAAACATCTGATCATTTACACTGGTTACTCGAGGAACATGATGCCCCCTCCCAACACGTACACGGACACATCTCCCCTGGGTGGGACTCCTTCCACCAGAGCAGAGTTCACCGAGCCTGTCTCTGACTGCTTGGGCTTTCCCCAAGAGATGAGTAATTGTAGCCCAGCCTGCTTATAGCCTGGGATGTCACAATGTTCCCAGGGTTAACATGGACATTTTTGGAAGCTGTAGGAGGAGGGAGAAGAAAGGATGGAGTGCATTCTAGGCTTTGATTCTCCTGTGAGCTCCTCAGTTAGATGTGTTAGCCTGAACTTGGGCCCTTCCACTCTTGGCTGTTCTTGTGTCTCTTTATTCACAGCAGGCTTCCTGTTGGTGGTTTTACATGGCTGGTGACCCTCCATGGGATTGTAGCATGTGTTGGAAGAGCTGTCTGCACCCTGACGGGAGTAGAGTAGAAGAGTCTGGAACCATTGTCTAGATAGCCTAGCTGCTTTCCAGCGTGGCAGTGATATCTGTGTCAGTACCTAAATTGACCAGATCTTTGCGGACGGTGCCATCTCTTCCACAGGCAGAGGTAGGACTGGTGTACAGCACACACCGTGGCTCTGTGAACACTGCAGGATGGAGTGGAATTAAACTGGTGATTTCTTCTGTTTTCTGTGACCAGGAACTGTTGTTTAGACTGCCATTCCTCATCCTCTACCATTACCTCAGGTCTGTCCGTGCCATGCTCACTAAATTTTTATGCTGGTACAGTGGGATCACACCACACAGATTCTCCACACCAGAGACATGAGGGAGCCTCCCAGAGTCTCACCACCCCTTGCCGAGATACATTCTGAATTCCCCCCATTTTGCCTAGGCAAAGTCTCCTTTGTTAGTTATGACTCAGTCTCTGAAAGGAGTTTCCTGGCAGGGCCTCACTGGCTCTTAGTTCAGCCAACAAGCCCAAGTACAGTCAACATCCCAGTAAAAATGGTACTGTTGAGTGTCAAGTGCCTTAGAGGGCTTCACAGTCTCCCCTGGGATGCTCTTTGATTATTGATTAAGCCTGTGGCTACTCAACTCAGTGTTTATGGGACCAGGATGAGGCCCCATGGGAGCCAGTCCCTCTTTTGTGATAAGTTGAAGGAGGGACCCAACTCCATGCATGCATAACTATTGGGGAGGAATCGGAGGGCCACGTGCAAAGGCTTCTTGGCTCCTTTGGAATCCCAGAGGGGAGCAGAAGCCTATCTGCTGAGATACTACCAGGCTGTCTCTCTGCCACATCCTACTTCTCCCTCTTGAAGGGGTACCCTTCTGAGCACCCTTCTCCTCTCACAGCCTTCCCTCCTGGAAAGGTTGAACTCTCTCCTTTCCATGTTCCCTCCACAGTGAGAAGCCTTTTGGTCCAAGTTTGGGGCTGCTGAGACTGGTGGGGGCCTAGAGGGAGCAACAGGGTCTCTGCTGCAGGCTATATTCCAGAGGGAAAAATTGGAACACTTGAGAGCCAGAATAAAACATGAATGTAAAATGCAAGAGAGGGGAAATTTCCAGGGAGCATTTGCCTACTATCAACGCTAATAGAGCGAGACAAGCAGGCTGGTGGGTTCCAGGTACTCAGAAGCAAGCTCCCAACACGGGGTTTGGGGGAAGCAGGGTGCAGCGGGTGCCTCGCGCCAGGCTGGAGAAGGTGGGTGTTGAACCAACCCCGTGCTGTCCTTACAGCCAAGGCAGGAGCCTGCAATGTTCCCTATTCAACCAACAAACTGGGACAGAAAGGGGACTCAGAAAAAGGAAGGGCTGCAAAGAAAAGCTGAAGCCAGTGGTACACCCTGTTGGGGCAGTAGCTCTGTTTCCACCGAGGAGCCACTCTGCAGAAGAGACACCAGCACTGGCAGGATGCACGTTTGCAAGCGCGCCTCACATTTTACGGCATAATGAAAAAAAAAATCCCATTTTATTATCAGTCTGAAGTTTCCATGTATATCCATTCATATTTAAATTTTTCTCCAGAAAATTATCCACGCAGTTAAGACTCGGGTGAAAGACACTGATAAAAAGCGTAGAAATCACAGCCAGAGTGGAACAACCCTCAGAAACATCACAGTATGTGGGTGATTTTCTGAGCGGATGAAACTGGGCTTACAGTTTATGCTGGGAGTGTTGGAGCTAAATTAAGTCATGAGGGGAGATAATACAATGCACAATCATTTTAAGGTAATTGAATCATGAAAACTAAAAATTTGGAAGAAAACAGATATTTTACTTAATAGAAACCATCTGTACCGTACAGTAGGCAAATTGTGTAAAAATGAATAAAAGTGTCTCCGGAGGAGAGTGGCTCGGGCACCGGAGTCTGTAATGAAGATGTATATGGGCCTTTTAGCACTTGCATTGTCTATTAGAGGAGGTAAATCGCAGCAGCAGATAAGGGAAACAGTTACAAATTTTATTACCATCATCTGACTGATGACAAATGCAGCAATAGAAATAACACATAGGAGATGGGTCTGCTCCCCAGCTCCACCGCCTCCCACTTCGTACCCATCTTCTCGAGAAATCTTTATTGAGCGCGGGTCACCAGGACCCCTTTGTCTAGTTACTATTGCTTTAGTGACTGCTACCCACGAGGACTATCTTTTAACTTGTTTAGGCTCCGAGTGTGCCGTTTGATTTGATTTGACTCCACCGGGGGAGGCAGCTAATTTAAACATTTCTGGAGTGGCTTTTGTGCCTGACTTTTGGCTGCAGGGATGCAGGCGGTTGATCTCCAAAGTGTTTCTTTGCTACGGGTTGACCTGCATCAAAATGCATTTATTTGACAGGATACTTTTGTTCTGGAAGCTGGGCTGACTCTGTCTCCGTAGCTGAAGGTCGAGTGGCCACATTTTTTCAAAACAGGCACTTACTGGTTCCTAATCTGCAAATTAACTAAATAATCACAACTGCTAATTATTCAGTATCAGGCCTGAAATACAGAGGGCTTGAGTAACAATCAGCTTTTTAAATTAAGTCGGTGACAACCACTATTAGCCGCTGTGATTTAATAATCCCAATAAATGTGCACATTTTAAAAAGGAGCTCTTTGTAATTTTTGTCCCAGCATTTGCAACTGAATCAGTTAACGAAGGGAGCACAACAGTTTTATGTTACAGATGATGCCGTAATAAGTAAATAAAAGGCTTCTCTGGACACCCAGAGTGCTCAGGATACCTGAAGCACCAGCCAGTGAAATCAAGTTTCTAGTTCTGTGTGTTCTGATGACTCAAGACCAGGAAGAGAATCTGATTCCTTTTGGATATTATGCATTTTGGGGCAATAAGAAACAGATCCCATTAGCAAATATGTAAAGGCCTCCCTTAAGAGTTAGACTTGGGCAAATTTAGAACAAATGAGATGCAATTTCCTATCTTACAGGCTCGCCTGTTTTACCTAATATTATAATAAAGAATTGACTCCAACAACTGATGTTGGAGAAAGAAGGGTGTATTTGGTCAGGAAGGAGGCATGTGCTGGAGGTGGGGGGGGGGTTGTTTCCACTTCCAGCCTGACCTCACCCTGAACTCCTGGGGAAGTCACCTTACCCTCACAGAGCAACCTTAGCTAGCAAAGACAGGCTGTGAGGGGAGAGATCCCTGTGAACACTGTAGGACCAGGGCCCAGAAAGGAACTTTTCCTTGCTGCCTCCTCTTCCTGCCTCTGTCTCCCCACTGCCAGTAACACTTTTTTTAGTGGTCAATTGAAATTTTATGGCTAAGTTATTTAAAAGACACCGTAGAAGAGCTAAATGAGGGAAGGATGATGGAAATGCTGCTTTTCTTTTACCATAGTTACTCTTGATAGCAATTTGAACGAATTTGCATTAAAACACCCATTTAGCCAAGCTGATGAAGATGGGGACTTACTGTGTGTGGTTCGTAAGACCTCAAGACTCTTTCTTCCTAATCCTTGTTCAGTTTAAACTAGGAAGCCATGAAAGACACTGTTCTGTGCATCTCCCCATTGGGCCAAGGCTTGCCCTCAGCACCCCAAATGGTATGTTTGGGTTCCTGGAAAAGGACATACCTCTCTCATAGCTGCACTTTGCAAGCCTGGACAGAAGTTGGAGTAGAGACCAGGGTGATCTGTGTCTTCCTCATCTCCATTTCCTCAAGACTGTTTATCTTCAAAGTAAAAAGTTATTGACAAAATACTTCAATCTCTGCATTGTCTAGAACTTGGAAGTATATATATGCATGTAAGAATATGGCTTTCTTCCTTCCTTTCCTCCTCCTCCGCCTCCTCCTCCTCTTCCTGGTTTTTCGAGACAGGGTTTCCCTGTTGTAACCCAGGCTGTCCTGGAACTCACTCTGTAGACCAGGCTGGCAGTGTATAGCTTTCTTCCACAGTGATAGCCTTTGGGATGTGACACACAGCCACACAGCTTCCTGGCTAGTGGCTATGCCTGTGTCACCCAGGCTGGGCCGTGTGAGCTGGGAAGGGCTGGTTCGGTGTTTGTGAAGATGCTACCGCTGTTTCCCTGTGTTCTGAATGTCTGTCTACCTGTGGTCTGTCTGTATTTGGTTTCCCAATGCTGCATCTGCATTTTTATTTCAGAGAGAGAAAGGGGATCTTAAGTCTGATGAGGAACTGGGGACCATTTGGACCCTCTTCTATCTTCTTTATTTTTTTCTTTGCTGCAAATCTCCTCTGCTTCCTGCCTTCCCCCAACCCCCCAAACTTGAAGACACTTGAATCAAAATTCAAGAGGAAAGGAGTTAAAATTCAAAGCAGGCATTTCTGTGAGTCTAGCAGTGAGGTCTGGAGGGAGGTGTCCAGTGGGTAGAACGTGTAAATGGAGACCCTAACTTTGAATTCAGCAATGCCCCTCCACAGTCTCTACATGTGAAGAAAGTGATGCCCCTCAGGAGTAGTGTCCACTTTGGACAGGTAGCATTTTCCTTTATTTGTGTCAGTTCCTCAAATGCCTACGTTCTCTGAATCCATGTAACACGTACATATGCTCCTGAGATGGAAAGATAATTTCTGTAATTGGAAATTATAGCTGCAATCAGCCAAAGCCAAGTGCAGTACCCCCCACCCCCTGCCCCACCTTCCCTCCCCTCTCATTCCTCCTTCCCCCTCCCTCTTCTCCTTCTTCCATCCCCTTTCCCTTTCCTCCCTTTTCTACATCTCCCTTTCTTTCTAATAAACACCTTTCTGATTTTCAGGCCCCACCTTCCACAGTCCCCTCCTGCCCACCTGCAGGCCAGGGGCAGAGCACAGCTCCACAGGGTGGGGGCCACTAACAGAGTAACAGAGAAGGTTATCCAGGGTGCAGGGCAGCAGCCAGACTGCTTTGAGAAGTATTGCTGTGTACTGGTTCCTAGGGCTGAGGGCCTTCTGGCATCCAGGGATCATACAGAGGCCCAGAAGCCCTGGGTCAGAGGAAGAAAACCGGGAAGAAAGGTGGCAGGCAGCTCCTGCTGGATTCCGCTGGGAACGGTGGTGCCTTGACTACTCTCAACCACAAGATGGCACTCTTAAGCTTTCAAAGGAGCTGGCCTCTTCCAGAAACATGACACTCTACTCTGGCCAGCTGCAGTCCTTCCTGAGAGGCTGAAGAGGGAAGAAAGTTGAGGTCCCTTCCCAGTACCCAGGAGGTAGGGGTTCTACCTCATTCTCCCTAGGGCTATGTAGCTGCTCAGAGACCCACCAAGCAGAACTGCTGTCAACCCAGGTACTTTCTTTGTTGGCCTTGCGGACCTGGTACAGCTAAACTCCCAGGCTTTGTTTCCTGAATTGGAATAAAGGAAACAGTATAGGGAAGGAGACTCTGACCCACAGAACACCACCAGCCCCTGAGGACAGGGGCTGATGGAGTCCCCTGTGTCCAGGACATTCCGTCAGGCTGATGGATGGCCCTATTATTACTTACCCAATTGTGGTCCTGAGCCACAATGGCAAAGGCTTATCAGGGTGGGGTCTCTGGGCATCCAGAAAGCCCTCTGGGTCTTCTCCCACTGGGCAGACACCCTGAGCACACAAGAGCTCTTCTGTGGGAGAGAAGGTTGTTTCTCTGAATCCTATGTCTCCTTTGGCTGTGATTAGCCACCTGTCTGCCTGTGAGTCCCAGAGGACAGGGACCTGCCAGGGCCAGATGCCCATCACTGATGGGCAAGAGCTGGCTCACTGCACAGACTGTGGAGTCAGATCGGCCCTGGAGATCAGCTCTGGGACTTGGGAACCAAAGAGAAAGGATTGGAGATGTGCTATAGGAGCCAGAGCAGGAAGCATGTTGGGAGTAGATGTGAACACCAGATGCACAGATGAAGGGGCCTGGGCAGGTGCTCATGCTCGCCAACTGAGGACAGTACCAAATAGCACGTCCGGCCACAATGCTGCCTCTGTGAGAGGATCACAGGGATGGACTTGTGCCTCACATCGTAGGGGGAGGGGCTTGGCACTCTCACTATAGTAGAACCCAAGAGGTCACATTGGGCTTGAAACTTTTTAGGTTGTCTATCAGTGAGCACACATGTATGTGCATATTAGCCCATGTTGTATATATATTTGAAAAGTGTCATCAACAGCTATCTATCAGGAAACACTGTGGACTTAGAGATTCATGAACCTAGGTTCCCATTTGGCTGCACCACTTACATGCAGGAGGCTTGTGTTAGTCACGTGACCTCTCAGAGCTCATTGATCAATGGGATGCAAATGGCTCCTCCAAGCTTTGGGTAGACAGTAGACCAGTAAGCAGCTAGATGGGGTTTACAAATGCTGGTGTCCCTGTGAACCTCTTCATTTTCCACCTCACGCTTCCCAGTCACTTTCTCAGTCTGATGTGGAATCCCATCTCCAGTCTCCTTCCAACAGCAGCGGTGTTTTAGAGATCGTTGGTATGCATTCGTGGAAGCCCATCATGGGCCACTTTATATGCTCTGCCTATGAGGGCAGTAGCTTCCTTCCTGAGAAATTGTCACTTGATTGAAGACTTGCTTGCAGGTCCAGATGAATCTACAGAAGACGCTCTGTCAAAGGGTAAGCCCATGAGAACCCCAGGGTTATGACTGGCAACCAGGTAGTAACTGGTTGAACAGCAGCACTGGAAGCTGCTGAAGGTGTTGATATCCACCACTACCACCCCTCTGCTTTGGCAAAACTCTGGAAGCTCTGGGCACTCAGGATATAAACAAAACCTAGGTTGAGAATCAAAACCCAAGGAAATTCAAAATGTGTTCATATTAAGACAAAGAAAATATATACTTACCTTCCATTATATGACAATGAAGTTTGTAACAAAAAGCTTTTCCTCCAGGGCAAAGAATTTTCTACTCACTGGCTGGCTGGCTGGGTGGAGTCCTTCTTGGCAGTCCTTCTTCCTGCTCTGAGTATGAAGGGCACCCTGCTCTGAGAAGTGACATAGGTCCCTTTGACCCTTGTTGATCATCTTTTACAGAAGTCTGTATTACCAGTCTAGACTGACATGTACATGTCCTGTTTTTCATAAGCCCAAAGACAACAGAAAATAGCAGAGCTCTGGGGAGATGGTGACACCTGCTCCCCAGGCACGTGCCTCTCAGGATCTATCCACACGATCTGGGTGCATCCCTGATGAGTGTGACCAGCCATCCTTACCTCAGAGCTCTGAGCTAAACCCCTACCAGCCTCCTGAGATGAGCAGCCTTGTCCCCAGCCTGGGGTACTGCAGTAAAGACAGCTCTCAGGAGACCTGGTACTGGTCCTGTTTCCTACCACATGTGAGCAAAGTTCTGCCTGGAGCTTCTGTCTTCTCACCTGGCAAGAAGCTCTGTGATTCAAGCTATTAGGGAAGTACAAGCCAGCGGTACTTGAACTTCTCTCATGAATCTCTGCATAGAGCACTTATAAATGAATAGGAGCTCCGAGGTGTGGGATAGGCTGATGGTGCCTCTGTCCTTGGAGAGTAGTTTAAAGACCTAGTCACTGATGTAAGAAAGGGTTTGATGATGTCATTGCTGAGGCGATTTTAAAGCTTTGTTCTTTTGTGATTTGGGGATCTGATTCCCATTTTCTCCTAAGCAATTCTTTTCACCAGAAGTATCCTTGTCGGTTTACATAGAAGGTGGAGGACCATTTATTGTGGGAATAACAAGGGTACCAGCATGGCTTCTGCCCTCAGGGAATTTGGATAGTCTTTGGAAAATAGGATATTCCAACATTGTCTGTGTGAATCACTATGTGATTGTAAGATCAGAGAGCCGGTGGTCGGAGCCACTGGGAAGTTGGTTAGAGGCTCTCTCAAGAAGTCAGAGTTAAGGCAGATAGGGAACTAAGGGAAAGGATGGAGTGGAGGAACACTGATAGATGGAGGCAGAGATGACAAGGTAGGTGTGAGCCTGACTTTGCCATCTTATAAGAACAGAGATTGCTTCACCCTGATGCTGTCACCAGAGCATAATTTTACCCAAGGAATATTCTCTTTGTGATGCAGGTTGTCTATCCGCCCCTCATCCTCACTCAGTCACTTCCTGCTGTCTGAGATGACTCACTGTCGATTTCTTCAGATGAGTGGCCACTCTTAGATTTGAGTGTGAGGTGAGTAGATGCTTGTGTGCCGCAGGGACAATTCACATTTACAGCACATGCACTCCTGTGTGTAAGAGGCGTGATCTACGGCTTCTCCCCAGCATTCTCAGGAGGAGAGATCCCGGATGTGAGAAGCCCAGGTCTTATGACTGTGAGGCTGTGTCCTGCACTCTTTCCTCCTTGAGACATAGACAGGGACAGCAGAAGCACCCCTCACTCTGTGGCTTGGGGAACTGAAGCTGTCCCACTATGCCTGCAGGAGCTGAGCATTGGCTCTGGAGCTGCAGAAGTCATGCAGTACACAGGAGGATCTGACAAAAGCAGGCTCTGGGCTGCGCACTTCACACCCATCTGTCTCTAATTCACTCACTCACTGCTTCCTTTTGTGGACACATCTCTTTGTCCACCTTACACGAACGATGCACACCCCAGCTAGCGCAGTAGGGAAAGGCAGGGCTCTTAGTTCTGGCTGCTTACAATCAACTAGGAAAGAATAGTGGTAAAGGAACTTGATTAAACACCAGGCGACAAATGCTATGCCAGTGTCACTCTGTGTATTGTGGCTCCATCTTCCTTCTTTCTTGTTTCAAATTTTTCACTAGTCTTGCAAGCAACTGTTATGTCAGTATATGTTTTACAGCTGCCAGGGACAGGTCTTGCTCTGAAAGGATCTTAGTTTGTGATGCATTTGGGAGGGAAAGTTCTGGATCATAGAGGAGCAACATACTAACTCAGGCTGGAGGGACAGGGAGAGGGCACCTCAGTTGTGTCTGGAAGAGTAAGTGGGCATTTTCAAGGTGTGAATTTGGCATGCAGAAAGGAAAGGTATTTTGGGGACTTGGAATAAAGTGTGTGTTGACCTCAAGAAAGGGAACAGGGGAATGGTAGTGGTGATGGTGGTGTGTGTGTGTGTGTGTGTGTGTGTGTGTGTGTGTGTGTCTGTTTGCTGAGTGTTCAGGGAACATGGGGTACGGAAAGACAAAGCTGAGGGCTGTAGAAGGCTTCTGGGAAGGGCCTCAAAGGTCTGGGTGAGGTAACAAGATAGGAATGGCGTGGCCTTTCTCATTTTCTCCCCTGCTTTCTTATCATAGAGTCCACAGGGTTTCCTTTGATTGGAGATGATAGGCTTATGGGGAGGGGCCATTCCTCTGAGAGAATTTCTTGCAAACCTTTAAACTGATGCTGAGTGCTCTTCCTCACACCCACACTGACTTCCTGTCTGCAGCAGCTCTTTATTATTAAGCAGAACTCTTGTTAAAGTCACCATCAAGTCCTCAGTAAGTTAAAAGTAAAAAATGCATTATGAGCCGGCACTTTGACTTCTTAGTGTGTGCACCCAAGAATTGGAAACGGACACCAAAACAAATATATGTACAGGAAGGTCCACAGCAGTGCTGTTTCTTTTCTTTTTAAAAAAATGATTTATTTCATTTTTACTTTATGTGTATTGGTGTTTTTCCTGTATGCATGTCTATGTGAGGGTATTGGATCCTCTGGAGCTGGAGTTACAGACAGTTGTGAGCTGCCATGTGGGTGCTGGGAATTGAACTGGGGTCCTCTGGAAGAGCAGCCAGTGCTCTAAACCTCTGAGCCATCTCTCCAGCCCCCAGCAGTGCTGTTTCTAATAGTCAGAAGACATGAGTGCTCCGATTGTTCATCAAGAGTTGAGTGCTTAAGCAAAATGAGCCAGACACGATGGGATCCTAAAAGGAGCGAAGTGCCAGGGATGGCTCAGCGGGTAAAGTTCCTGCCACACAGGCATGAGGACCAAATTTCAGATTCCCAGCAACCAAATAAAGCTAGGCACAGTGGTGTGGGCCTCTGTAACCACAGATGTCAGGGTGGGGATGGAGATAGGCAGATGATTGGAGTTCATTGGTCTACCATTGTAGGTGAATGGGTGACCTCCAGATTCAGTGAGGCTGTCTGTCTCAAAATACTAAGTTGGAGAGAGCACATATCCATAGCGCCCCCCCCCAAAGGGAATGAAATGTTGAAATGTGACATGACATGAATGAAGGGTAGAAAGCATCATGTTAAGTGAAAGAAGCCAGGCGCAAAAGTCTAAAGGCTGCAGGATACCATTTGTATGAGACATCTGGAGCAGACAAAGACATATAGTCTGGAAATGACTTCTGTTGCCAGGGGCTGGGGGAGGGCACATGAAGGTTTGCTTAGAGGTGATGAGCATCTTGGGAGCCAGATAGACATGCTGGTTGTACACCATGAGGAATGAAGTTAAAGGCGTTGAGTCATTAAAGTGACTCTGTATGCGATGAGATTTTTACTCCCATAATAATAAATCCCCATCTTTACCTTATACCTGGTGGGGACACCTGTTAACTGTCTGAGAGCTGTGTGGCCACAGGCTTCAGGGAGGGCTCAAAGATCTCTGAGAACCTCCTCCTGTCCCTCCGCAGAGGCCTCACTACAGACCTCCCAAGGGGAGCAGCCTTTGCCCTGGAAAGCAGTTGTTTCTATGTTGACTCATTCGACTCTGTAAATCACTTTTTTGAATGCAGGAGTGTAAAGGGCAAAAGCTATTCCTTTCCCGTTCTTGTAATTGCCCAGATCAATAGGCAAGATTGATTTAATTGAGAAATAGTCTCCAGGTAACGTTTAGGAAGAATCGTGGAGATCACTACATTGGGAGTGCCTGTCCCTGCCCTCAGAGGGAACAGCCGTTGGGGAAGGCCAGCTTCAGTGAGGTGGGAGGTGTGTTTCCACACAGCCTCTTGGAAGGGCTGGGGCAGTTCTGGTCCTTCAAGGTCACAGATGGATGAGATTCATGCCCCAACACTGGACAGGGCACCAGGGACTATTCTGGAGAGAGTCACAGGGGGGGTGGAGCTTTCTTTCACTTTTGATCTCTTGAGTAGGCTGGTCCACACAGCAGAATCTCAACTTCAAGGTGGCTTCAGGGCTCAGAAGTGCTGCTGGCTGGGGTCCTTGACCTGCCATTGTACCTGGGACTTAAGTCCTGCCCTCTAGGTTTTTGTCTTGGGCATCAGGCTGGGCAGTGCATGACAGAGACTGAGCTTGGGCATTT
This sequence comes from Cricetomys ansorgei, assembly GCA_026225945.1. Lineage (NCBI taxonomy): Eukaryota > Metazoa > Chordata > Mammalia > Rodentia > Nesomyidae > Cricetomys > Cricetomys ansorgei. Next base: position 27,914,074 of record JAMJFZ010000597.1, read on the forward strand.
CTGGTTGTTACCTCCCTTGCTCGTGCCTGATACCACTGGGAGAAACAGCTGGTCTCAGAAGAGAGCACTCTGGGAGTAATAGTAAAGGAGAAAAACCTGCTGTTGACTCCAGATACTCTGCCTCAGTTAGACAGCTCATCAATAAGATTGGGGGATAGGATTGATCTTTTCCTTATAATGTGCAGCATTCAATGATGGCAAAAATGCATTTAAAAGGAGCCCGTAGAACACTTTGAAAATATTAATTAGTGTGTTGAAGCATTCCGCACAGCACATCACAGTGAGACTGCTCCAGGGGGTTGCCTGGAATGAATTATTAATAGGAGTCCCTCCCTCCCCTGTGCTTCACACCCTGATTTTATGGGAGTTAGCATGGGTTGGGGTGTCTGCAAGATTCATTTGCTGCTCATTGCATGCAAGTGGGGAGCAGCTTGTGCTACTGGGGTGGTACATGTGTGGGGTTCATGTGTCTGAAAATGGAGACCCATGAAAACATGGGAACTACTTAGAGGAGAGGGCAAGGCTTAGCTCAGACAGTGCTGCAGAAGTGTCTATATCAGGCTTGACTCTGTTTTAACTGGAGATCAGACAGGTGTGGTTTTTTTAGTGCAAGCCTACGGTGTCTTGAGGAGTCAAGTCTGAGAATGCGGACAGAATTCAGGAAGCATCAGCTACATACCAGATTCAGAGGCTTCCTCCTTCTGTCCTGACTCTGCAGGTAGGAGCATGAGCCCACTCGGTTCTCCAGGTTCCTCTGTGTAGGCTGAGCAGCAGGGGCAGGTCACCCAAGTTCTCCAGGACATGGCTCTTCTAAGCCAGGGAGCACTGAGATTCCCAACTGAGGCGAGACTGTTTTCTGCCTGTTTTACCAAGCAAGCTCTTGTAGAACTATAAACACAGGAGTGAAGGCATTTTTACTTTAAAAATTTAAACGATTTCAATCAAGAATCATAGAAATATTTATAGTTGTGCAAAACTGAACAATGAGGGCTGGGGTTGATGGAGTTCTTATGAGCCTTTCTGACACTGGCTGCTGGTATTCACAGAAATGCCTCCAGCAGCTCCCAGCTCTCAGGCTTAGCTGCTTCTCCTTTCCCTTTCATTTCACACTTGGAATTTATGGATGCTATATCTTTCTCTCTCTCTCTCTGTCTCTCTCTGTCTCTCTCTCTCTCTCTCTCTCTCTCTCTCGCTTCAAAAATGTTCTTAGATAGCTAGAGAAAAGCCACAAAAAATGAATTTTTTTCAATATTTCTCATTTAAATTTTATTGGGGAAAATAGGTCTTCGCAACTTCAGATGTATTAGCAGACTGGACTTCACTGTTTAATGTCTTCACAAAGAACTCACTGTCCTGCTGGGCCATACATATAGCTGTGCATTTTCCTATGAAAGTTTGAAGTCTCCTCCCAGTCTGTTCTGTTAGCCCCCCTGGAGGGGTGCGGGTTAGGGGAAGACAAACCATAGCTGAGCTAGAATTGGCTTGCTGACAATTTCCTGCCGCTGAGAAAGGAGTCAGTTCTTAACAATTGGCTGTCACAGGTTGTCATGGCAGGGAGGGAAGGGAACGGCCTTGCAGGTCTAAGCAATGTCCCTGCTGTATGTGAAGTCAGCAGCACCACGAAGCTCTGGAGGACACAGTCCTTGCACATAGGCCATCTTACTGGTTACTGGCACCCCGTGCTCCGAGTGGCTTCTGTAGCCGACTGATTAGTATTTTAAGCATTTAGACAATTCCTGGGCCTTTGCGGGCACATTTCTTTCTTTCCATTTTTTCTTCCTTCCTTCTTTCCTTTTTTCTTTTTCTTTTTCGAAAAAAAAATCAAAAAGAAAGGTATTATTTCTGGCTAAAGGACTCCATAACATTTCAAGTGCTTGGTGTGATATTATTATTTTAGCATTTTAGTTGTTTCAGTGGAATTAAGGTTAGATTTAGAAAAGAAACCTCTCTGAAAACAGTTCAAGCGATGTGTGCCTTGCTCCCAGTGGCTTTGGATACGGTGTCTGCTCTTTGGAAAACGTGACAGTGACATGGTCAGTCACTGGGCAGACCCTGCTGTCTGTGCAAGGTGGGCACTGAAGGAAGCGTCTCCTGCCATGCACCCCAGGAGGCCCCCACTCTCAGGGACAAAGGTGCCCGCAGTGAGCCGTGGGTGGCGGTGTGAAAAGGGGCTGCTGGAATTTGGAAGTTTTATTTGTATTTATTATTTGGTAATGATTTAAACACCTTGTGCTGCCAAATCACAAGCAGAAAGAAGCTCAGGCTTGGCTTTTGTTATCAGCTGGGAGAATTAAGGTTATTTTTTTCCTTGACTTTTTTTTTTCTCTCTCTCTCTCTCTCTCTTTAACAGCCCTAGTGCCTTGGCCCAGCTCCAGTTCAGGTAATTACATTCTGTCTTCCTAAATCCCCTTGCAACTCCAATTGGGCAGGCTGCTCCTCACTTCCCTCCTAAAAGCTGATGCGTGGGGTGCCTGGCATCAAATGGGGTGGCATTCCAATAGTGAGTCCCAAGGTGTTCTGCAGAGGAGCATTTGGAGCGGCGTCTGCAGGGCTTGTGTGCAAATGGAGGTAGTGTTATTTATCGCTCCTCCCATCAGCAGCTGCCAGCCTGAATGACATTTTAAATATGAAGTCCAGGGTCTTGGGGATGATCAGATGAGAGGGTCCGCGTGGTTCACCTTTAGAGTCATTGGACAACTGAAATCAGAGTGGGACGTGCAGCCGGAAGACCTGTCTAACCGGGAATGTCCCCGCCCATGCTTTAGATCCCACAAAATAGCACTTTAGGAAAAAAATGGTTTCCTGGTCTCTCCTGATTAAAATTAAGGAAGATAATCTGGGCTATTGTTGTTCTGGCTTTTGTATTTTAAGAATGGAAGGAAACAGGCACGTTTTCCATTTGTAGGTACAAAATGATACCACTTTTAAAAGGCTGATTCTTGAAGCATTTGCTCAGTGCTGTGTCTCAAATCTTGTTAAAGGGATGTTTGGGTCATATGAGCGCTTACTGCTCTTGCTCCCCCACCCCCTTTAGTATTTGCTTTAATTCTGGATTATCCAAGGGCTTTTCTAAGATGGAAGCAGCTCGTGTTAGCACAGTCTCTGTACTAAAAAGCAGAGTGGGTTGGTAAGGCTGTTTTGTGCTATGTACTCATGCCACGCACGGAGACGACCACAGCGAGAGACACATCCGAAACCACAAGGCACCTCAAAACCGAACTTAAGGTACACACAAAAAAGGGCGCAAGATTGGCGCATGCACATCCCTCTCACTTGAAAGAAAAATGGGAATGGGAAGAGATCTTTGTCTTTGCTCTTAAAGATTCAGCAAACAGCTACTCTCTGAGCTGTTTGTGGCCCAATTCCCATTCAGAATGGGGGCAGGGCTCCGCAAGGTGCTGCCCAGTGTAGGGGCCCTGGTCTGCTGCTCTGGTGCAAAGACCTTCAGTCCCAGTCTGAGCTCTTCATACACACATGCGGCTCCACACGATGCCGTTGCTCGGTGCTACGAATCAGAGCCCCACCTGGAGAAAGGACCAGTGAGCCTGGCATTGGGTGTCGTTGGCTTACATTTACATAGTGACTCATTTTCGCTCATATATACAGAGTTGTTCTTTATAAAGCAGAGAGTAAGGGCTGGTGATATGGCTTAGCAGGTTAAAGCCGTTACCCCGAAGCCTGATGACCTGGGTTTGATACCCAGGATCCATATGGTAGAGAGAGAGAACTGACTCCCACAAGTCGTTCTCTGACCTCCACATGCGTGTCCTCAAACTCTGAAAATTAAAAAAAGAATAATACAAAATTTCCCCCAAAGCATAGAACCAAGCAGATATTAAATACCAACTCCTTCCTGTGCCTTCTCTGGGGCTTGTAACTCTAGTGACTTGCATTTTTCCCTAATTACAGGAAAAATAGCAAATTGGCACACATCAGGAAATGGGTACCTTCCACCCCCCGATTTACAAGGAAGAGTGGAGGGTGACTTTACAGCTCAGGAATCCAGTGAAATAAATTTATGGTTAGAAAAACTTCGTGTTTTTAATGTGATGAAGGCCCTTTAACTTTTAACACGCTTCTCCGGTTAAGCTGAGCAGGACTCGCGCGGAAATGGCTGTCTACAGCTGCTGCAAATTGATTTATCCCCAGATGATAGGCGAACTGCAGATTGAACTGTTGGGAGGATAGGTCTTTCATTTCTGTATTTGCGGCTGTCTATGTCCTGTTTGTGTCCATCCTGCTGTCTGGGTGAAGGGGATTTGCTGCAGCCCACTGTCCCCAGCAGTCAGGGTCATTCTTCTGGACTTCAAGAAAGGACTGACTTTGCCCATAATGCTTTGCATGTCGTGGGGTTGGGGGAGGCTCATCCCTGAACTTTTCAGACCTCTTCAGAATTTTTCAGAGTCAAGTGAGCCGTGTGGGAAATGATGGAGTCGTGCGTATGGTCATGCTGAGTGGGGTTTGGGAAAGTGTACTTTGAGGGTCAGTTGGAAGCATTTGCCTGTGAGGAAGATGAGCTTGCTGCCTTGGACTCTCATTCCTAGAACGGAGGTTAGATTCTCTGGAGCTTTCTGGAGCTCTTCCTTCCATTTGAGCCCAGGGAGCTGAGCCAGATGAGAGTAACCTCTCTATAAAAATTCCTAACCACCTACTGTGCGCAAACAGTGGGCAGGAATCATGTAGTCTCTGCCCATTTTGAATTAACGCTGGATTGTGTGAGAGCTGGGAAATGAAATAAAGAAGGGCAGCACAGAAAATTACCAGTGTGGTCTGCACCCTGAAGGAAAACCACAAGAGTTCTGAGGAGAGAAAAGCCTCACGATAGAGGCCCTTGGAGAGCGACAGGGAAAGTGGAAGCAGATAGTCCTGAGTCCTCGCTGCTAAGTGTTCAGGGCATCTCAGCTCCACTGGGGCTGAAGAGAGCCTAGGGGAAGGAGATGAGGCCCAGAGTTGTCTGAGTATGAGGCTTAGTGGGGTTCAACCAACACTAAAACCAGTTTCTTGCCCAGATGTCCATGGTCAGTGCTGGCCAGCTGGGTCCTAGCTTGTCTCTGCCCCTGTGGCTAGGAACTGTTTGGGGTACCAGTGCTCATGCTGACCATTCCTTCCACCAGGACCCTACCTACCCTGATGCTGTCCTCCCTCCTCCTTAGTTTCTGGACTTGGGGTTTAACCAAGATTCCCATTTTCCTGCCTATGCCCAGTTGCCCAAGGTCCTCTCTTGTCCATAGTAGGGTTAGTGGTCCTTGTTTTTATAGCTTCAAGCTTAGATATTTGGGTTTAGCCTTTAGATATTATGTAGTTAGGGATGAGAGACAGACAGTCTGAAATATCTTCATCTTATAACTGAATTTTGGGGTCTGGACAAGATGGTTCAGTGGTTAAGAGTACTTGTTCATGCCCAGCACCCACATGGCAGCTCTCAACCCCCTGTAACGACAGTCCTAAGGTATCTGATTCCCTCTTCTGGCATCCACGAGCACTGCATGCATGTGGTGCACAGACATACATGCAGGCAAAATACCCATACACTTGAATAAATCTTAAGAAATAGCTGAATTTTATGAAAATTTTTGCTCTAATAAAGTTAAAGACTTAAAAAATAATATAAACACCCCCTCAGAGTAATAGACTATTAAGAAATGCATTGAACTGGGGCTAGAGGGATGGTTCAGTGGTTAAGGGCTCTCTTGTTGCTCTTGCAGAGGACCACAGTTCAGTTCTGAGCTGAGTGGCTCACAACGGCCTGTATCTCCATCTCCAGGGGATCTAACATCTTCTTCTGGCCTCTGTGGACACCAATATATGTTTTTGCATACATATACAGAAGTAGACAGACAGACAGACAGACACTCATGATTCCCCTCTTTTTCTTCCTTTTCCCCTTCCCCTTTTGCCCCAAATTTTTTCTGTCTAGCTCAGTCATTCTCAACCTGTGGGTTGTGGCCCTTTTGAGGGTCAAATGACTCTTTCACAGAGGTTGCCTAAGACCATCTGCATATCAGATTTATTACATTTCATAACAGTAGCGAAATTTAGTTATGAAGTAGTAACAAAATAATTTTGTGGTTGGGGAGTCACCACAACATGAAGAACTGCATTAAAGGGTTGTAGCATTAGGAAGGTTGCATCTTTAGGGGCTGCGTCCTCCCGCTGCTGATGCTTGCAGGTGCTGGGGATGCCACTGTGACAGATGTATTTCCTCATGTCTACAAAGGACAGAAATATAGTTTACAAGACACAGGGACAGACATCAGCTTCTGAGATGATACCTAGTTGATATTTGCTTGTGTATGGGGATCCCCTGGTGTAACTTTCTTTGGGGTGCAGAGGAAGAAGCCACCACAATAGTGCAAAAATCTGATTTAGAATTTTGGGACTAAGTAGGATTTCACCAGAAGGACAAGAAGAAGGGGCCACTCTGGACAAGGAAGCCCTGCGCACAGGTGCAGAGGAGGGATGGGGTTTGGATAGCAGGGGAATGCAAATCATTTGCTCAGAGTCCTTCTGCATGATCACTGCTACAGCTTGTATTGCTGGACTTTTCCAAAGCTTTTCAGGGACCTTCAACAATCACTGGCTTCTCCTATATTTCCTCTTAAGATCTGCTTATGCTACTGCCTAACTGGATGTCAGTTATATGAACAACACCAGTGTATTTAAGAGTTCTCAAGATCTTTGCCACGAAAGGAGTGTGACCCTAAGGGAAGGAGAGGGTGACTCAGAGGGAGGGACTCCAGAGGCACCTGCCAGTCTATTTAAGGAATGTTCATCAGTACCCACACTTGAGGCATTTCCATGGAAAGCAGGAGGTATCCTGGAAACTCATCAGTCCCTACAGCACAGGTCTGTGGGGCACTCCTGCAGGTGCATCAAACCATCCCACCATCTTGGAGAAAATTTGTGCCTAGAAAGGAAAACATAGAAACAATCACTAACCTTAAAAGATAATTTAGTATATTCGTATTAGACTGTTCAAGATCTATGGTAAAACTTCCTTGGGATTCCAGAAAAATAATATTTTCATCTGAGTTCACATTTTAAAAAAATGATGCTGGGGAGATGGCTCAGGGAGTAAAGTGCTTACTGCACAGATACGAGGACGTGAGTTCAAATCCTCGGCCTCCTTGTGAAAGTCAGGTCTAGTGGTGGTGTTGATGGGTGTATGTGTATGAGAGAGAGAGGGGGGAGAGAGCAGGATGGGGGAGAGAGACAGAGAGGGAATATGGTAAGAGAAGAAGTAACAAAGAGGGTCAGTGGAGAAAGAGAGCAAGCGTATGGTGAAAGAGGAAGAAGGAGGGCTAGTAGAGGAAGCCACACTCTTCATAACGATCCATTCTTATCCAGTCTTGAGAGAACTAACCCTATCTCTGAAGAGAAACATTAATCTACCATGAGGGAAGATCCCTCGATTCACGAACCCAAATACGTTTCATGCTGTTACACTGGGGAAGTAAGTCTCAGTGGGAATCTTGGCAGGGATAAACCATGTCCTAACCACAGCATGGCTTCATTTATCTAGCCCTAGCTTCGTTTCTCTCTGTGACCAAAGAAGGTAAGATGCAGGAGACAGAGAGTCACTGAGGTCCCAAGGAGCCAGCTATAGGAGAGAGCTTTAATTTAGGGCCACAGTTGACATTTACTAAAAGGAGGGCCACAATGGACCAAAATCCTTCCCTAGGCGTGCGCGCGTGCATGCGTGCACACACACACACACACACACACACACACACACGAGTTTGTGTGTGTGTGTGTGTGTGTGTGTGTGTATTCACTCAAAGAAGGGAAGCTCGTTTCTGCCCAGTACCCATATGACTATTTAAACACACCCTGGGACAGGCTCCAGGCTCCAGGCTCTCCTGTGGTCACAGAGATGCCAGTACACATCCACCGGCTGTGGAAAGAGAAGGACAAGTTGCAGGTCCAGGTTGCAGAGACTCAGCCAGTTTTTATTGATCTGGGTTCTTTCTAATCTGTAGCATCTTCATGGTCTGGGTCTCACTGCTCCCTTTTCCCAGAGCCCAGTGGGCCTGGAGACTTGTTTACTCTGAGCTGTACGGAATGACTCACTCTTTCAACATGGGATCCAGACACTGACAGAGAAGCCCTATGAACCTCCTGCTGCAACACAAAAGCAGCAGCTTCACGCATACAGATCTTCCATTCTGTAGAGCCTTAGTGGCCAAGTCTCTTTGACTTTTTCATATAAGCAAAACTTCTAACCACAGTGAAGGTCTCCTCCCTTCCCAGATTCAAGATCCAATCTGAAGAATTCCTTTGCGTGTGACACCATGTATTAGACACTGCTTTTGGCTCTAACCTCCATGATGACCCCAAGGACATGAGTTAGGTTTCCTCTGGGCTGACTGAAGACCAAAGGGCACAGGGTTGCTAATGAATGCCCACTGCACACTGCTCAGGAGTTTTGGCATCAGAATAAGTTAGCAACCAATTTCTGAACTATGGGTTATGAGACTTCAATTTTGGCTCAAGATTGAAAATATGAAATGTTGCCAAACTTCAACAGGCTTGCACATGCACAGTTGAAATGGTGACTTTTAAGTGACACAAAAGTTCCACACACAAAGCATGTACCTGGTATCTATTCACACAAATAAAAGCAAGGACATTCTTAAGAGGAGGATTTGCTCTGCTTTGCCAAGCTTGAAGAATCTTTTGGGAAGGAGCTTTCAAACTTACTCTCAGCCTCGCCCTGGCTCCTGACCACACTGGTGGAATTTTGGGAAATATGATCCCTGGAGAAAGGCCTGTCTGAGTTTATTTCTGGGCACCACAGTCAAGATATCTAGAACAGTGTTGGGTCTGTAAGAGAAGACTCCTTGCATAGGCCTGGGTCTCCACAAGGAAGCACAGCTATCTCTCCCCGAGATGTAAAGTGTCTGGGGTTTCAAGCAGGCAGTGTGAGGAGTTAGAAACTGCCCTATGTCTCAAAGGCTGGGCCAACACATGGGCCCTAGATGCCACAGACCACAGGCATTGGGAATCCATGATGGTTATATTTGCAGCAAGTTGCAGCAAGTCCTGTGACCTGCATACCGTCCTTGCCCCTCCCTCTTCAAGTAGGCCCCAGCAGGGACGGCCCCAGGTCCTGATAGCTTGCACCAAACTATGCCTGCCTCTATGATCACCACCCGGGCTGCCAGGGCGCCTTTCCTTCAGTTAATTAGAAGCCTAGTCACTGGAGCCCCCCGCCCGCTGCCGGGCACTCCGCCCGCCAGGGGCGCCCTCCCCGCTGCCCGCTGGCCCTTTGATCGCCCGCGGCCCGGGCCCGCAGCTCACAGCCCACACCGCGACGGGCAGGTGGCGGCAGCGGGGCGCGGCGCGCTCGGGCTCACCGGTCCCCGGGCCGCAGCGCGCTCCCCGCCACGCCACACATCAAGGCCCGGCCGGCCGGCGGGCGCCTTCATTAGCAGCCTGAAATTATAATATTATGTTAAAGAACAAAGCTGCTCCCCAGAAAAATATGTGCTGCATATCTGACAAAGATAAATTGGATTATTCAAAATATTCTTGATGAAATGTTACATTTTGCAACTAATTATCAATCTGTTTTATCTGTAGACCAGCTGGGCATTTTTGTGCATGCAAGACCGGCCTCCGCAATGATCTTAAGATGTCACTACGGCGTTTACATCTTTTATTTCAAGGTTTAAATAACTGGGAAGTAGCTAATGTAATTCACTGCTGAGAAGAAAGGCAAGCTTCTTGATTCCTTTCCAAAGCCATCTCTTCCTAATGAACTTCTTTGGACTGTGAGTAATGAGGCTTTATTCAAATAATGTTTAAGGAAGACTCTGTCAGTGTAATCTTGGGGAAAGAAAAAAGGAGGGGGGAACCAATGTTTAATACATTTAAAACATCTCTATTCATAGCGTATTAGCCCCCACAAGCCCACAACAGCACTTACCAATGAAGACTCTGGCTCTTGCCCGTGGGAGCTTCAACTTGCAGGCAGGCTTGCCCTCTTCTGCTGCAGAAACCGAAGACCATAGCCAGGTCTTCTAGCACTGATGGACCGGAGAAACAGATCGGAGATCGGGCATTCTGCATTTGTCGCCGCTCCTCCCTCCCCCGCCAGAAAAATTCTATCTTGTTCTATCTTGGGGGTTGTGCCAATGTAGTTTTCTTGATCTGTAGGCATTTTCTGGTTGCTGTGTATGAACTGCACTCAGTCCCCACCTTCCACATAGCAACTGTATTTTGAGTGACCATCAGTGACAGTGGACTAGCACACACAGAGGTGTTTTCTGACTTACCCGGAATTCCGATTATAACTCAGAGACTGATGGACTCTTCCTGATTTGTGCTTTGGGTTTATGGTTTTTCAGCCTTCTTTCAGCCAATCTCTATGAAGAAAGCAAGGCTAGGTTTCATTCCCACTGTATGGATGGGGAAGCTGAGATGGAAGAAGAGGGATGCTGGGCTGTGCTCAGGGATACCCAGGGGGGCCTCAAGGGAGTCGCAGCTGGCACTGACATGTGTTCCCAGCACCCCACTTAGTAAAGGATGAAAGATGGAGTTGTAACCGCTGGGAGGGACATGTAGGGAACCTGTCACTGTGTGGATTTCCTTCTCAGTTGAGAGGTCTTCAAAGTGCCTATGAGGGAGCATGCCAAGGAAAATCAACAGCCATTCCCCCACTGAAGTGACAGAGCAGGCATCCTTCTTGCTCTCCTAATTGATATCATCGTGACTGCTTTTCCACAAAATTATCCCCAGACAGGTTCTCAGAGCTGTCACTAAGCCATTTGAAATCTTGCATGAAGCACATCTCTGTGTGCGTTGCCTCTCTGCATAGCTTCCTTCCCCTCCTTCTTTGGACTGTTTTTTTTTTTAATTATTAAAAAAATGTCTTTTTTTCTCATTACAGAAGACAATAACTTCAGACCTAACTCTCTGCCTGAGTCTGACTCCTGGACATTTTTAAAAGTAATCCTAGGGTAATGGCCGAATTATAAAACAGAGGACTTAAGAAATGAGACCTGGCAGGGCCGTGGTGGCACATACCTTTAATCCCAGCACTCAGGAGGCAGAGGCAGGCAGATCTCTGTGAGTCTGTGAGTTCGAGGCTAGCTTGGTCAATAGAATGAGTTCCAGGACAGCTAGAGTTATAACACAGAAACCCTGTTGCAAAAAACCAAACCAAACCAACCAAACAAACAAAAAGACAGACAGAAAGAAATGAGGCCTGGACTTCCCTAAGTCCCTTTGAAAAAGTTTCATCCTTGTTTAAGGTGTTCTTCTTGCTCTTGGATACCTGGGGCTCTGCTGAGGTCCCCGCTCCTTGTTGATCTCCTGCTCCCAGCATACAGCCACCGGATCTTTTGTACAAAGTGACTTTTGGGTAGTCCTTATCTGATGCCAAAGTTCTGAAATACCCAGTGTCACCGGTGGTACATGCTTGTGATTTCAGCACTTGGCAGGTGAATCAGGAGTTCAAGGCCAATTCCAGCTACATAGCAAGTTCATTGCCAGCCTGGGTTATGTGAGACCCTGCCTCAAAACAAATAATAATAATAATAATAATAATAATAATAATAATAATAATAATAACAATAATAATAATAATGAAAACAAATACAATCCTTCTAATAATGAATGAATAAACAACACAAGTTCTACATGGAGGTTAAGATCCACAGAATCAAAATATCAGGTCCTGTCACTTTTTATGATATTATTTCTAACCTAGAAATAATAATTTATATTTTGGAAGCCACAAAATACATTGTGTTTTCTCTAGCACAAAAGGGTAGGCCTGGAGACTAGAGTGAAAAGTTAGCAGTTAAGGACACTTGCTGCTCTTGAGGGGACCCAGGTTCATTTCCCAGGATCCAGAATCTGACACCCCCTTCAGGCCTCCTCGGGCACCTACATGCACATGGTACACACACACATGTACATACATACACATATGCAAAAAATAAAATAAATAAAAATAAATCTTAAAAGCAGAAGGCTGATGTGTGTGTGTGTGTATGTGTGTGTGTGTGTATGAACATGTATGAATTAACTACCTGACTGAACAATACATGGCACAAGCAAACACTAGGAAAATACTCGGAGTTCCCTGACTCAGTTTGCTGTGAAATCCATACCCTTGTCTACCCACGCCACACCCCTGTGCTGTGTACATAAGCTGTTGCTGGTGTCTCTGGGCCTTGGTGATACTTAGGAAGGTTCTTTAAATGTCAGAACACAGCATTACAGGGTCACAGCCTTTTCTGTGAAGAGCCAGACAGAAGTCAGGCGGCTTGGTGACATATACAGAGACCAGTGACAAGAAGATCAGGATTTCCAGGCCATCCTGAGTGGTATAGCAAGCTCCAGGAAGCCAACATAGGCTACATGAAATTCTGTTTTTTTTTTTTTAAAAAAAAAAAGAGAGGAAAGAAAGGAAGAGAAAAGAGCAAGTCTCTTGGGTTCATGGGCTTCCACTGTTGCTGCTGTCTCAGAGACAACTACTCAGTTCAGATGTTGGCAAGAGAAAGCTTCCATCAGCAACATTTGATAAATGAACGTGCCTGTGTTCCTGCAAAACTTTATTTATAGACACTGAAATTTGAATTTCATAGATGAAATTTCACGTGTCATGAAATATTCTTCTTCTTTTAATTGTTTCAACCATTTACAAATGTTGTAAAGCATTCTTAGTTTGTGAGCTGTAGAAAAGCAGACAATGCCCACATTTTTCACTGGGCTATTGTTTGCCTGTGCGATTTTTCATGTTATTGTGGGCTATTCCAGCTGCCCTCAGCTCTCTCTTGATGCTCTTATGGAGGGAACGACTCCCTTCTCTATGAATTTGGGACTTCTTATATAATGTTCAGCTCCTATTAGTTTTCTTTTATTGTGTAACACATTGCCTCCAGTTCTGTAGTTTAAAGCAGTATGCATTTATGATGTCCAGCTGAATTTAGGAGCTCAGTGTATTTTCTCTATACCTGTTTAGAATTTCACAAGGCCAAGGTCAAGGTGTTGGCAGGGCTGGCTCTCACCTGAGTGCTGAGGGAGCTTTTGAGTCCTCTTAGGTTGTTCTCAGACCTTAGTTCCTCACAGGGATGGATGGGGTGATGTCCCATTCCTAATGGCTTTCATCTGGGGCTGCTCTCAGCTGAGCCACAGTCTTGGTCCCAGTTGCTACCTGTCTTATGTCTTCATCTGCTTCCAGCCTAGGAGAGCTCTCTGCTTGGAGGAGCTGTCCTGATCCTATTAGGCCTACCTAAAGTTTCTTTATTAAAATAAACTGATCAGAGACCTTGATCACATCTCTAAAATCTCTCTGCTTGGAAAGAAAGACAACCAGACATTCTGTCTTGTATTCCCATCCCTTTTCCAGTAACTAAAAATGGCCAGGGTCACTCAGGGATGAGGACCATTCCCTGACATTTTATTTTATTCTTTTAATTATATCTAAAGTAGGCTACAAAAGTCGATGATGTGTTAGGATGGTTCAATTACAAGTTTCAGCTAGTGGGAAAACAAAACAAACAAACAAAAAAAAGAATGAAGTGTTAAATAAATCCTAGACATAAACTAAGACATAGAAACAAATCTAGACCGAGTGCCCCACTCAGTGGCCTAGTAGACTATGCTTAGACTGGGGGGAGGGGCTGAGGGGCAGGAGAAGTGAAGGAGGTAGAAATGTCAAGGAGGGTCTTTCTGAAGACTGTGCTCGAAGAGTGAGACACAGACCCCACATGTCTCAGACCCAAGGGGTTTCGTACAGAACCCAAATGGCTGTTCTTGCACGTATACTTTTCTATAATCCACAGCATTTAGTGGTCACCTCCTACATGTTGGTCAGTGCCAGGTCCTGGAAAAGTAAACAAGCAGAGGGCTACAAGCCTGGACCAGATGGTGGCCTTTAGAGGCCAGTGTATAGCTTTTTGTGTGACTGCCAGGACTGAGCTGAGATGGCTTAAACTCATGAAGGTGTGAATCCTAGGCTAGAGAGCTGAGTTTCTAGTTGTTTCTGGGACGCATGTGCTCTGTCTCATGCTCTCAGTTTCTAGTGTTGCTGATGCTCAGCTGTCAATGGCATCTGTCATCTACATTGCTTCAGTCTCTGCCTCTATCACTGCATAGCATCCTCTGTCCAAAGTTCTCTCTTCTTGTAAGGGCACCTCTTGTCGGATTAGGTCACACTGGATGCAGTGTGTTCTTCTCTTAACCTCCTTACCTCTGCACAGACCCTAGCTTGTAGAAGTTTCTTTTTAGTTGTGTTTAAAAAATTGTTGCGTGTACTGTTGGGTAAGGGGCTACCCTAGGTCTTGGCATTTTGTATTGTCTGCAGGTGTTGGATTTCTGTGGGGGATGTTTGATTGCTTATGATCTGCAAGTGCTATCAGTAGAATACCCGAGGAGTTCCGAGTCAATAAAAACACCTGAGCTCAGAAGCTTGGGGCTCCACTGTCCACTCTGGCACTGGCCAGGATGGTAGTTCCCTCTGCTGAGGTCTGGCAGGGTTTGAGCCTATGAATATACCTCCGTGTCTCCTTGCTGAGCTGCCACGGCAATGTGTTACTATACTAGCTAGTTCCTATTAGGATAATATTAATAGGTCCTGGCAGTCTGGGCGTGGTTGAATGTTTGTGTCAATAAAGTACAGGCAATGGGTAGTTCAGTGAATAGACATGTCAGCCTTTCCATCTCTGAGTTGCTTCTGTACCCAGACTTGTCATCCTTTTTCCCTTATAGCAAAATCTAGTCATTTATGGCTGCCTCAGTGTCACCAGAACAACTGACAAGAAATAATCATTGTGAGGCAGGTGATAGCATCTGGTTAGCCTTGTTAGGAAACATTTACGACCCACTGCTGAGCCTAAGAAAGAGCTATAAACAGCTCATTACTCCCTGACCACCTGATCTTGCTCTCTGAGGGTCTCACCTGTTCTCCCCAAGTACCTTACGTGAATATTTTCTCAGCATATGAGTGTGCTCCCTTCAGGGGCACTTTGGTGAGTAAAGCTGTCTCCAGCCCACTTTGATTCTCTGAGACAATAGGGAAGATGCCGGAGGAATGGTCAGCTTAGGAAAGCCGAGAGAAGCTGCCTAGAAGACAGATAGAGCCTGGGGGATATGCCAGAGCCACAGAAAGTAGACGGAGGACAGCCAGGCTAGGCATTAGGTACTTTGTTTGCAACTCTTGTGTCCTTCAGGCCTCGTGACAAGGACTGGGGGCTATTAGCTCCAAAATCTTCTGTGTGCAGATGCTCAGGCCAGGCCAGCACTACCTGTAGGAAGGAAGAAATAGGAACGAGAGAAACAAATGAGAGGTGGGGGATGGGCATGATGCCTCTGCTAGCCAAGTTGTCTCAGACTCAAGAGTCCCTCATACAAGGTCCTGGCTCCTCCTAGCACTGTGATTTCCAATCCAGCATCTCTCTATATGTGGCTATCCAAATGGACTCATATGAATGGATCAATGGTCAATCATTCCCCTAAGCTACTTAATTAAAGGAGATTAAAACTTGTATTCTCTCAGTGGCACTCACTGGATTTCAAGTGCTCAGTGGTCCCTGGTGGCTGGTGACTGCCACATGGGGTTTAGCACAGACAGAGACTCTCTTTGTTGCTATAGAGAGTTCTATTGGGTGTGGTTGCTCTGAGAGCAGTTCAGAGCATGCCTCCATTGCCTCAGTTAGACGAGTGGCTACTGTGGGGATGTTATCCCTGAAAACTGATATTTTTTGAACCTCTAGGCCAAGGTCCTCATACCCATTACCCAGAGCCTTTACGAGGCTGTTCGATGTCATCATACCTGAGAAGGAAGGCAGGCAGAGGGCAGGGAACTGCCCTGTTTCTTTCTGTTTTTTTGTTTTTCAAGTGCAGGGAACTGAGTAACACACTAATGCAGGTTAACAATGACAGTAAGGGTCACCATGGTCATTTGCTAGGAGCCTTCTCAGGGCCACACCCTGTGTTGACCCCACAGGGGACAGGGATCACAAGCTTCTTGTCACAGAGGGAGAACCTGCAGACCTGGAGCAGCACCTCCTGGGATGAGTGGCTCTTTGTAACTGTGGGACTCCATCCTGATCAGATTCTATCTTCAAAGCCCACTTCCTAGCCGGCAAGATCCACCTTGTCTCAGGATGCCTTTTGTGGAGCAATTTTGACCCTTTAGCCTGCACATCACATGGATACTGCTTTCCCCACAGGAAGCCCCACCATGAAAGACTCTGAGCAGAGTGGAATGGGGACTCTGTGATGCAATGACACCTCTTCTTCATTAAGAACTCACAGATGTTCTCCATCTAAAGCTCACGATGATGTCCATTTCCCAAGTGGCTATCTTTTGGAAATTTCTACGACTGTGTCATTGCATAATCATATAGAATCTTTCTCCTCTGAGGAACTGGACACACACTTTACATACAGAGACTCTTTGCCGAAATTGATCAGCGAATGCAATTGCAGGCACTGAGATGAGCCCCAGGCTCACCTTTCCATCATGGTGCTTTCCCAAGTGATGGCGTTTTTCTTCTAGGAGGTTTAAAGCCCTGCTCAACCCCTGCTTTGCTCTCAGGAGGACGTGATGGAAACCACTGGAAAATGGCTGAGGCATAGGAATCAAGCTGCCTGCCCCTCCAGCTGTCCTGGCTCCAGTGGTGTTCTGTGAAGATAGACATCGTGTGTTTCATGTCCTTCGCAGCCCTTTCGCCGTCTCTGAACAGGCGGAAGTCACTACTCTACTAATGAGTCTTGGTTGGCCCTCTGGTCTGCACAAACTGCAAACACAGGTAGCGGGTACTGGGGAAAAGAGAGAGCTCTCACCTCAGCTGGTTTTTAGAATAAGGAAACATGTCTCGGTATCTACTAAGAGATCAGTTTGCACCCGATTTGATTTTTATGCTAAACCCTAAGAAATGATCTTAAGCAGAAAAATCAATTTCCCAGAAGTCTCGGATGTACACTGTAACTCTTATATTTGAATCAATCTAGGTAGAGTTAAATAATTGAGCTTTCTCCCTTTAAGTGATGCTGATGTACTTTATGCCAGGAACACCCCTCACTAGCGGAAGCTGTGGGAGACCTGGCAAGGTGCCTCGGCCTAGAGGAGATGGGCTAGGAGCAGGAGGAGTCACAGTGGCTCGGGGGTGGCATTATGTCTGGGCATCTTCTATGCGGAGCAGATTTGGAAGGGTGGGACTCTTGTCCAGGATTGGCTTGGGATCTGCTTTTCTTTCTTTCTTTCACAACATGGGCTAGGGTGCCAGGAAGACAGCCTGAGACACATTGGCTTTGGGAGGGTGTGGGGAATGGGTGACTTCTGACCTTACTGTGGTTTGATCCCAATTGGGGTCTTCTGTTGAGCTGACTTAAAATGATACTTTTCAAAGGTTCAGTTTTTTATCTCTGCAGTGGAATTCTCTGGTCACTGGGATATTTCTATGACTAGTATAGATGGGGCCCTGGATGTTTGAGCTTATGGTTTGGCTGTGAAAGCAGATAGCAGAGACTAAGCAGTATACAGAAGCATCAAAGACAGGAAGTGTCATGCAGGAGGAGCATGGCCAACACATGTATGTGCTTTGGGTCATCTGAGAACATTGAATGAGCTCTTACTGAATAAGGCAGAGGTATGCTTGGTGAGTGTTGGGTTTTCTTGCAATCATCCGTAGTGACTCTGCTCTTATTCCTATCCCTGCTCTCACCAGCAGAGGTTTCTGGGCGGAGGGCAGGATAAGGAGGAAGAGAAGGGAAACAAGAAACTCAGAGACTAGATGAGGGAGAAACAGGGGCTGGTGGGGAGAAGATGGGTTCTGGGTTTCCCCCTACTTGGATGTGCATGTTCCCCATAGGCCTTCCTCCCCTGCTCCTTTTCCCAACTTATCTGCAGAAACCTCAAGGAAGCTCCCTGGGCCAGGGACAAGAGGTGCCCCCCCCCATCCCACTGCCCTGCAGCTCTGCACACCTCTGTGACAGGTGCTCAGCTGATTGAGGATGCAATGCTCCCCAATCTTCCTGTTTTAGGGCCTTAGGGTGGGGTGGTTTGCATGTTGGGGTAGTTGCTCAAGTCAAGAACAGGAGATATTCCAAACGTAGATGCAGAAGCACATGCATTCACTGTTGCATCTCCAAAGCTGGCCCTAGGAGTGCATTCACACAAAAGCCAAAGCTCCATGGACAATATGATCTGGACAGCCCGCCCAGGCTGCCTGCATGCTGTGAGTGACCTGCTCCTCTTTGGAGTGTGCTTAACAGCTGGATGTTTGCCTTGCCAATTTAGAGTACTCGGGTCCCATAACGAAGGCATCGATATCCCCTTGTAAGGATGACGTGTCATGGGTAGATTTGGGAGATAGAAAGCAGATGAGGGTCACTTGGAGGTGAAACGTGGTTTGCGACGCTCATGGTGGAGACTCTGAAATCCAAGCTCCCCCTGAGCTCCACTGGCCTATATTTGTTTGCTTATTTTGGCTGCTCTCTCTGCTGTTGGAATCTCTTCTTGTTTCCCTCCAACAGGGCCAAATGACATCCATTTAATCTAAAACCATGAATTCAAGGTTCTGGGCCTGTTTCTGTCACCAGCCAGCTGTTTGACCTCGGCAGACTGCTCAGATTCTTGCTGTTTTCTCATAGGGAAGGGAGGGAGAAGTCCCGGTGTATGACCCCCTTCCTCGTGCCAGTGTTCTGTGATGCCATGGGAACTGGCTTCATGGAGACTTAGGTGCACTTGAGATGAGTTCATCCCGTGATGCTCAAGAACCAGATCCTTCGATGAGGTCATCTGGAGCCTGAGAGCAGAGACAGGAACTAGCATGTTGATTTCTTTTCTTACACATTTGCTCAAAAGTATGCTCGACCTACTTGGATCTCCTTGGCTGCCATATTCTCATATAATTTGTTTATTTTCTCGGGAAAGTTCCAGTCATCTCCATCTGTAAGTGCAACTTCCACACCATGAGGACTCGACTCCCCGAAGAAGGCGTGACCTTCATGCTGTGACTTGTTGTCAAAGTGTACCCCCCCCTCTGTCAGATGTCTCGGATGACATCAGGCAGTGAGGCATGTTCTCTGGTTTGCACTATTCGCTAGCCCCTGGGGACATCGTTGTTTTGGCTTTTATCCAGAAGGAATGAACAGTAAATAGATGAAGAAGTATATTAGGCTGAACTGCTGACATTTGTATGCAGGGCAGTAAATGTTTGTAGATGAAGAGCAGGGAAGGATTTTTTCATAAATGCTTTTGTGACGGATTTTATACTAAATCATTTCTTGACATTTCGACTAAAACCAACAGCTTAGATAATGGATCTGATGTTCATACCGTGCATATACTCTGGTTTGATAAATCCTCTGTTACGAGGACCTCCAGGAGGTTGGATTCCCTCTGGATGGGGAGAAGATTGTCTGTGGAATAAATTAACTGGCTCGGGGGAGGTTCGGGGGGGGGGAACCTCAGGAGGTTGTGCAGGGTTGGACTCCAGCTTGAACCCTGCTGGGCCCTGTGCTGTGGCTCAATTAGTGCTCTCCTTGGGTTTTAAGTTTGGGGCTGGACCCTGCTAAATAAACTCAGTCGTAGCAATGGCTTTATGAGCATTTTATTTTCGGATTGAAATATTTGCTGAGGAGAGCAACAGACCTAGAGTCAGAGTGGGAAGTGAGGAAGCAGAGACGGCAGCATTATGGGGAGGCCATCCTGAGCGGACACCTCTGGGAACCACTCTCCCTCATCATCCTTGACTCTGCTAGCAGACATGTAACAGGACAGATGCACCAACTCTTCAGGCCCTCAAGGCACCCTCCCTGATGCTTGTGTGTGGTACCTGCAGCCCAGGCTGAGAGGTACATCTTGCCTCCTTGTTCTGAGCTCTTTGGCTCATATCCCATGGGATATCCTCACCAAACTCTGCTGTTGCTCTATGTCCACACTCCTGGGGTTAGTGTTGTCCCTCACCGCAACCTCTCCCCATCTTTTAATATAACTGAACTTGGAGGATGGGGAGATAGCTTAACTGGTAAAGTGCTTGCCACGTAAGTGTGAGGACCATAGTTTAGATCTCCAGCACCCAGCATCCATGCAGATACCAGGCAGGCATACAAGAGGCAGAGACAGGGGAATCTCTGGAGCAAGCTGGTTAGTCAGACTCACTGAGTTGGTGAGTTCTGGGTTCAAATGAGAGACCCTGCTTCAATGTGTAAGGTGGAGAGTGATCAAGGAAGATGCCTGAAGTCAACATTGGGCCTCCACACGCATGCACAGATGCATATATGCACAAACACACCACATATACGTTTGCAAACACAAAGATGGCTCAAGTTCCATTTCCCCTGGAGCGTGCTGCCCCCTTCAAAATGAGCACCTACCCTACACTTTGGATCTCTTGTCTCTTCCCAGGACAGCACCCATGCAGAGCCCCAAGTTTCCTTGTAGGAGGGTCTATGTATAAATAACCCTTACTAGGAGCATGTGTGATGTGACACGATGTAGATTCTTGATCCTAGATCCTCGGATGACTCACAACCTGCATTCATAGCATCTTATTTGCTATAATTTGTTGGTGAGCTTGGGAGAGTAAGGACCATGCTCTCTGTGCTCAGCACCCATGAGGCACACCAGGGAGCATCTGTAGAAAGAACAAAGGAAGGGACAGATGAGAGCTGGGGGCAAGGCAGGCTGTAAATCAGAGCCGAAGGCTTGCCTTACATCTTACTGTTATTGTACGTGTGTCGTGCAGTTTTCAGGAGTGATAAGTGGCCTCTGTCCTGATCTGTCACAGTAATAGATTAAGCCATCTTTCAGAAAAAAAAATTAAAGAGCCTTGACAATGATAATTGCTGTTAATATCACTCTGGACATAGGCTTACTGATTGATGAGTTTGGAAAATTTGCTTCTTGAACAACAATTAAACAACATGAGAAATAGCTACGGAGACTGCCAGTAGAGTAGGCAGAGCCCACGGTCCCTGGTGTGATGGCAGAGCAACTGCTTCAGTAGGGCTAGTCAGGGGTCTGAAATGTGTGTGTACAAACCCTGCAGATTATAGCCTGGCTCTGTGCACAGAACGAGGGGCCAGGCTCCAGTGTAGGGCGAGAAATCCATCCAGTCTGTAACTGTTTGCCAGCACCTTCCTGCTCTGAGTTTCCTTTTCCCATTTTACATACTCACCCTCCCTAGTGACTGGAGCTTGGCAGGTTTCCCGAGGTATCAAATTCCAGGAGAGAAAATACACAGGTCATGTGTAAGGACTAAATAGAACCCTTCGTTGAAAACGACTTTTGTCAGGTGTCTGGGAAACAGCTCCGCCTTTAGCTACGAGTTAATCAGACATGGAACAGCCTGCAGGGGCCAGGGGCGCAGGGCCCTCCGCTGTCTCCTGGTCCTCCCCACTCACCTTGGGCAGGTCACGCCCCTTCTGGGGGGCTGCAGTGTTCTCATCTCTCTAATTAGGGCTTGGACTAACGGGACCAGGCTCCTTCCAGGCCTGAGTATGTAATTCTATCCACCTTCCAATCGTTGGCAGCTGGGATTCATAAAGCAGGCTGTACTTGGGATACTTAGCTGGGCTGTGGCTGAAAATGACCTTTAGTTTGCTTTGCAACTTGTGTTCTCTTTTATCTAATGGTAGAAACAGGTGAGGGGTGCACTTTAAGAACATTTACTATGCAAGGAAGCTTAATGAAAATGTTGCTGTCCGTGATGACTGCTGAGACCAGGCACATCCTGAGGGATGCAATACAGAAGTGGGTGGAAGGGGAATTGGGATATTTGAACATGGACAGCCAGGGCTAAGGAGCCCTATACCTCACTGTCTCGTCCTCCAGTCCCTACACCCCTCCCCAGCTTCATCTCTGTAACTCCTGCCCATGTAACTTTGTTCTAGGGTGGCAGGACCACCCTTCGGCTTAGAGAACAGGATGGCCATTTAATGTAAGCCGGCCCACCTAAGGCCTCTTGCTTTCCTGGGAGTCGGATGTGGAGGTTGGCTGGAGGGGACAGTGAAGCAAGTAAGTTCCAAATACCAAGACTCAGTGTGTTCTGCTTTGAAATCCAAAGGTGACTCTTCACTGAGGGTGCTGTCGTCCCAGCCGGGTAACCCGGAAACCCACAGCCTATGGGGGATGAGAGGTTCTATATCTTTGCTCACCCTTAGACCTCTGCCCACTCTTGGTGACTCTACATGTAGAGATACATTTGATAAAGCGCAAACCGTTAAGAAGGACCTGAGTGGCTGAAGACCCTGAACCAGTCTTCACCACTGCCATTAAATCACACTCTCTGCAGGTCTCAGGGCTTCCCACTCCCCCCCTCAGCTGCATTTCCTCCCCAACACTGGCTGTCTTTCCTCTTGGCCCCAGCTGGAGTGTTAGCACAGGAGGGAAGGTTCTATGGTGAGGACTTTTCTATCTTCTTGGGCTCGATGTCCTAGGAGCTCAGGGTTGCTCCTGGAAGGAGGCAGAGGAACACATTCCAATCTCATTCGGCCTGTGCCAAGGATGCCTCCTTTGCTGGCCCTTCCCAACATCCACCCATTTGCTTAAATGATGTCATGGTCCTCCCATTCCTTTAGAATAAAGAAAAAATTATGATTAAAAAATTCCTCCTCCTGTATGATTTATCTTTAAATCTAACACAAATTTGAGCCCAGGCTCCCAAATTTAAAATTCGAGTAACACATAGGAATTCTTCTTATTTATATCTTGGAGGATGCTTTTAGCATACTACACAGGTAGCCAGTCATTAAGAAAGCTAGTCTGCTGATGGGTTATTCTTCAGCAGGTACAGATTTAAGGGTGGAGACCTGAAGATGAAGGTAAGACTAGTTCTAGTAAGGGACCAGGGGCTGGGGTTGTGACCACGTGATTCATATTCTTTCTATCTCTACTTCTCTCTCTCCTCCATCTCTTCCTTCCTTTGTCAGGGATTCCATGTAACACAGGCTGCCCTTGAACTTCTGACGCTCCTGCCTCCACCTCCAGAGTACTGAGCTTTCAGGTTAGATGGTAAAGTTCTTGATGAAGTCCACATTCTGTGTGTGCCAGGCAAGTGCTCTACCCACTGAGCCCCAACCCCATGATGGTGCTGTATCAAAAGATCAGGTGATCCTATGTGATGGGTGTGGCTGAGTGTCTTTAGTATTATCTCTATTAGTTTTCTTTTCTTTGCAGTGGGATGAGAAAGAGCCTTCCCACCCATTTTTTGATGGGTTTGTTAAGCCGTCCCCTTGGGGGCTGGCTGGTCACCGAGAAAAAGCTAGTAACTTCACCAGGCAAGGGCAGTTCTTGGACACTCCAGTCCCTCTGCCTGGAGACTCAGCAGAGGGTATACCTTGGAAGGAATATGAATGCCAATAGTCATAACATCAGAAAGCACAAATCATTCCACATGGATTGGTGTTGGGTGTGAGCCCATAGCTGAGTTGTGGTAGCGCTGTGTACTGGCAGAGATCAGAGTCAGCTGGGTGATGGTGCTGTGTACTGGCAGGGATCCGGGTCAGTACCTTTGCAGTGTGAGCTCTTTTCTTCCCCAACTCAGTCGGGAAGTCCTTCCTAGCTTCTCCAAAATGCAGTGGGAGGAAGGCAGTCCTCTGCAAGCTAGTACTGCCTCCAGAATAGCTGTCCTTGACAATTAAGATGACCTCATTTGAGGCCCAAAGACAATCCCCACCATTTTGCATTTTTTTTCTTTTTAAAAACTGAATGACATCCTCTCTCTCTGGCACCAGACAGGAGGTTTTTCTGTGGTAGAATGAGACTTGATGCTGTTTCAGTTCTACTCAGGAAGGGATATAGAGAACGCCTGAGCTTGTTTTCAGTGTGGACATCAACTGTGAGGCCTGCATCAGCTGTGACCAAGGTGCTTTATGTCCCATTGGAAAGTACCTCAGAGCAAAGGTCTTTTCAGACCTGTGCAATGACAAAGATGCAGGTACATGCAGAGCAGCCCTGGGTGGGGGTTCCAGAATGGCAGCCCTGGACACAGCACTAAGCAGCGTGTGAACTAGTGAGGTCTGGAGTGCCATCTGCAAACGAGGAAGCATCTCATTCTAGCACAGGGAGGTGGTGATACTGTCTAGGTGGGAGCAGAGGTTTGGGAAGGAGGGTTAGAAGTCCAGGGATCATTCTCTGTCGTCTGTGACTTTGCTACTCTGCTGGGCTTTCCTCTCCAGGAGGGTAGGTCCAGTCTAAACACATGGTGAGTTGGAATCTCTCTAGATGACTCTGTACTGATGCCTGTCTGAGCTCTGCCCAGTGTCACTGTCTTCTGGGGCACTAACATCTGACTCTTCTCTGGGAAGAGCCAGCAATGCATTAGATTTGATCTCTAAGGACCTCCTACAAGCCTAAGTGTCCTGGGATCAGAACGACACCCAGCACCTTTGGAAGTGATTCCTAGGTCTCCCTCAGACTTCTGCTCAGGTCTTCTGGTCAATGGGTGCTTAGCAGGAAGTCTGGGTCTGTTTGCCTTAATGGGAGCAGTTTGTATCATCTTCCTTTTTTTCCTTTGGTCCTTCGAATTACTCCACCCTCTCTTCAAGATGGATGGTAATTCTATCTTTTTTAAATTGAATAAAGTTTAAACTATGTGTGTTTATGTGTTTAAGTGCCAGTATATGGATGAGTGTGTGCAGGTTCCCTTGGAGACCAGGAGAGAGCGCCTGGTTCCCTGGAGCTGTAGTTACAGGCCATTGTGAGCTGCCCAACATGGATGCTGGGAATGGGACGTGGGACCCCTGCAAGAGTAGCGCACGTTCCTAACTGGTGACATCTCTCTAGCCCCTTTAGTAATTCTTGTCAGCTTTTGGGGTCATTGCTAACTGCATGTGACAAGCCCACTTACATAAGCTTTCTTCTCTCTGCTTTTTTGGGTTGAAAATCCCTCCATCAAGGGCGAATATCCCAGAGGAACCTGGATAAGGTGTCTTGCTCTGGTGCTGACTGAGTTCAGACTGAGTTGGGTTTGAAGGGGCCAGTGTATGTGTGGAGAACAGCATGGGGCTCAGGCAGCTGGGACACACAAAGGGGCTGGAGTGGATTCTGTTTCTTCTATCGCTTCTCTCCTTTCTCTTTGCTCACCCTCAGAACCCCAACTCTGGCTCCTCATGGTTCCTCCTCACACCAACACCAAGCTCCATGTGAATAGGAATTACTACATGGTGGTTGTTGGCTTCCTCCTATTGCTGGTCACATTTCTTCCTTTGGATACGAGTGAGAGCCCTTTGTGTCTAAGAGAGGCTGCCTCCTATGAGACTTCACGCATGCAGTTGGTTCTCCTTCCCACATTTCACAGTCTGGATGATCTGTGTGTTTAACTAGACTACACCTTGCCCTGAGGCTGGCTCCTGGGGTTGATGGAGACTGGTGGTATTCCCTTGCTCCCCAGCTGCTCCATCTGTAGCTGCAGCTGAGTGTCCAAGGAGCAAGTCTGAATATTTTTAGGCTCCATGGGGTATCAGAAAGACGAGAAACCCTGGTGATGGTCCCAGGAACTCACTAGCAGGGACTACCAGTAAGGGCAGTCTCTAGGGTTTTCAGCATTTGGAGGGAGGCTTCCTTTAGCAAACACACTAGGGAATTAGAATTTTCCATTGGGCCAGCTAAGGGCAATGGACTTATTATACTTTATCTATTGTCCAAGAGTCAATGAAATGGCTCAGGAGAAGAATTAACCAACACATTAAGAGGAGGGATGCTTACAAAGTTGCTATCTGGTAAACCTGAGAATTGAACTCCCAGGTTTCTCAGGCATGGCCCCAGGGCCCAGGAGGGAGATCTTGATGCTTTGGAGAGATGGAGAGGTGTGTGCTTCAGGGTGGTGCAGAGCTTTCTAGGAGGTTATGCATGTTGGATAGGGTTTCCCTCTGTCCTGTCCAAGAAGGTGTCTATGTCTAGAGTGTAGTAGCTCAATCTTAGAATTGAAGTTTTAATCTCAAGGACTCATTTGGATTTAAATCTGAATGCCCACATGTCCCATGCTGGTGGAGTGCTGTCTGTCACATGGTGTATGTAGGTGACTGCAGTGGTTTATGCAGTTTGAGTCTGTTTTCCAAAGGTTCAGGTGCTGGAAGCTTAGTCCCCACTGCAGTGATGTTAAGAGGTGATGAATCCTTAAGACGGGGAGCCTAGTAAAAAGTGATTAGATCCTGTCCCTCTAGAGACAATAAAGGCAGATCAGGGAGTGGACTTCCTGGCTTTTAGGGGAAGGTGACCCTGGGTAGGCAATGACAACTGGCTGATGTGACTCTTCCTGCCCAGCGATGTGGTCCTTTCCCCCTAGTGTTGGAGAGAAGCTGTCAGCCAGTGAAGGTGTCCAGAAGGCACCATAGTAGTGGTTCCTGCAGAGGTCCTATTGAGAAGTGTTGGCCATGTGTGGTTCAAGGAGATGTGAAGCAGACAGAGGCAAATCAAGGAGTTCAAATTGGAGCATTCGCTGAAGAATACAGGGCAGTTTGCTATATAAAGTTACACTTTATTTTTTATATTTCTGTTATGTGTGCACACATGCAGGTATACATGCATTTGAGTGTGTGCGCATGGTCCAGAGGATAACCTCAGATGTACTTTCTTCGGAGCCATCTACCTTGTTTTTTAAATAAGAGTCTCTCACTGGAACCTGGGATTTGTCAATGTAGAGTCTGGTTGGCTAGTGAGCTGCAGGGATCTGCCTGTCTCTGCTTCCCCCATGCTGGGACCACAAGCATGATAATGCCTGGCTTTTTGTGTGGGTTGTGGGGATTGAACTCAGGCCCTCATGCACAGGCAAGAACTTTACCGAGTTGTCTCTTTAGCCTTTACCCATTTATTTTCTAAATTCAGTTCCTTTCTAACTAAAACAATAGCACTAACTAAGCAATTAGCAAGCCAGTTAAATGAAACTGCTGTATTTGCTTTTTTCTTCCTTGCTTATCCTAAAAAACACAGCCATGTGTGGACACAGATTCAGCCAGGAGGAGTTCCTTGCAGCACCAGAGTACAGGACGGAAGAGCTTTGCGTCCATTCAGGAAGCTCTCTGTCCTTCTGTTGACACTGGAAGAACATTGTTCGGGTTATGTTTCAAAGTGAGGCGGCCTGATTGTAATTGGTATGCAGAATACATTTGCATTTTAGTTTTAAAAAGATAAATGTGGTCATGAAGAGAAATTAGAATAATATACCTCAAACCACAGTCATTATGGGAAGAGTAATTAGGAAGACAGAAATCTGTTTTCTTTTTGCATTCCTATGAGTTTGTGAAAAGCCATGTATGACCATCAACTGGAAAACACAATTTCACCTTGCTGGGTTTTTTTTTTTTTTTTTTTTTTTTTGCCAAAGTCAGAAGAGAAGGGGTTTCTTCAGCAGGATGGGAGCCGAAGGACTGGCACCACACTGGAGTTTGGAGTTCTGTGCTGTGTGGCTGAAGCGGACTCTCTCTTAAAATGATTCTTACTCCTGAAAGCATAGCAAGGCTGTTCCCCCAACTTCCTGGCATTCAGGCAAGCAGCATTTTTCTCTGTTAAAAAGCTAGGGTGAGCTGTCTAGTCTCTCGTCCCCCCCCTCACCCCCCACCCCCCGTTGAAGTGGCTAAGGCAGAGGGCTCAATAGGACATACTTCTGTGAGCAGCTGGTCACCCTATAACTCCTGCTCACTGACTGAGAAAGGCTAGTAGGGCGTGTCCACACCTGCTCCAGAGATGATATTTATGGCTGCTTGTGCAGAGCCCAGGGTCCTCCTGATGACAATGTGA
The DNA here is from genome assembly GCA_026225945.1 of Cricetomys ansorgei. Taxonomy (NCBI): domain Eukaryota; kingdom Metazoa; phylum Chordata; class Mammalia; order Rodentia; family Nesomyidae; genus Cricetomys; species Cricetomys ansorgei. The sequence goes on from JAMJFZ010000597.1 coordinate 27,941,774, forward strand.
GGGCTGAACTTGGATTCCTAAGTTCCTGTTGGGGCAGAAGAATCTCACCCCTAGGCTCTTGACTGTGTCGGGGAGAATCACTGGGAAGGTAAGGAGAGACGCTGGCGTTAGGAGTCAGCCTGGCAGGGCCCATGTTAGTAGGGTCTGTAGGTGGCGGTGACTCCTAGTCAGAGAACAGAGCTTGTTCCCCAAGGATCGTTAGGCTGCATTTAGCCACGTCATTTTTCTTTTTAATATACTTTTACAGCAGTGGGCTTGTTCATGACTGTAGAGGAAAATAATTATTTTTTATAATATACATACTTTTTCCAGTGTTTTGAGGCAGGTTTTTGTGAATCACAGGCTGGCCTCAATCCTTGCAATGTAGCCAAGGGTGATCTTGAACTTGGCCTCAGGAGTACTGGGATTGCAAGTGCACACATTCAGAGCTATTTTATGTCATTTTGAGGCTCTGTATTAACTATACTTCTCACTGCTGTGACCGAACATGTAGTGAGAAGCAAATTAAAAGAGGAAGGGGTTAAACCTTGCTTATACTTCAAAGGCATCATTGCATCAAATTGAAGAAGACATGGAAGCAGGCACAGGAGGCTAAGAGGGTCTCACTGCACCTGTATTCAAGAAGTAGAGCACAAACAGGACGTGGGGCTGGCCTACATAAACTCTCAAGATCCTCCCCCAGAGATCTACTTCCTCCAGTGAAGCTCCACCCCCCTAAAGATTCTGCAACCTTCTTAAACAGCACCGCTAACTAGAGCTCACATGCTCAAACCCATGAGCCTATGGAGGATGTTTCTCATTCAAACCACAACAAGATGGAAACCAGGGCCTCTTTGCATACCAGGCAAGCAGTATACCAACAGGGCCACACCCTTTACCTGATAATTCTTCAGAATGCCAGTCATTCTGGACACACTCTGACTTTCAGGTGACAGCAGAGAGGTGGCTTTGCTGGTAGTCAAGGGCTTCCTCATACCGATGATCCTCCTTGTGTTACCGTGAGAGTGGCTCAAAGGCAGACTTAAGCTCCCATCCCTAAGTATCATTCAAGGCCAGGTGGTCCTTTGGTCGACTGTTCTTACAATGACCAGTTCAGTTCTGTGAAACTCTTTGGAAGTAGGCAGAAGTCAGTTGAGCAGAGTGTGATGAGAAATAGATCCACAGAGGACAGGGGATGCTTGTTTAGGGTAGCTGGGTAGTGTTCTGAGTGCCGATGGGCCGGAGAGCTCTCCATTCTGTAGCAGAGGGGCAGAGGTGTGCTGAAATGAGAGGCTGGGACCAGAGATACGGCTAGGCTGGTGAAGGCAGTTGACACCAAGCCTGACAATCCGGAGTTTGCTCCCCAGGACCCACGGGGTGGAAGGAGAGAAGGATAACCAGAAAGATGTCCTCTGATCTCCACACCTGTGTGCACCTGAGTGCCGCCCCCCCCCCACATAATAAATGACAGTATAATAAATAATAAATAATAAATAAATAATAAATGGAAAGACTTGTTGCCTGTGCTGAACTAGTTGCCGACTAGTTCAGAGATGGCTCGATTTTAGCTGTTCTTCGATTTGGCTTCTATGGGCGTGAAGCGTGGCAGGACCCAGGAGATAGATAGCTCCTGCCATGGTGACTAGGTGCTTGGGTTCTAGCCTGTTTCTACCGTAACGCTGCACCTGTTCCATACCCACAGCCAGTCCTGGGCATTTAAGATAGTTGGTGGTAATTGTCAATACCGCTTTTTGGGAGTTATTCTTGTGTCTTATAATTATCGGCTTTCAGAACTCTGTGATCACGATTTCGCATTATTTTTCCTCCTCATTTGGGGGAACCATGAGGAGAGAGGCACAAGGAAGTGTCTAAATCACAGTGTTGGGGATGAGGCCAACAGTGGTTTCCTACCTTCCAGATACACAGAGGACAGCCGTCTGAAGACAGAAGAATTTCTTTTTATTTATCTGAAAGTTCTGGCGTTAGATTTGGACTCCCTCCCCTCCAGTCTTCTGCTGGCTTGAGAGATTTATATTTTTCTTCCAATAAAATGGCCTGCCATTTAGATCCATGCATATTTGGATGCAAGAAGAACTTATTCATTTAGCATACGTGTCCCCAGGGCTTTGCTCCCTTCCTTAGGGACCAGGGCTTGGAACCCTTGTGAAGCTAAGCTGGTGTTTTTCTGCCTCTTCTGAATCATTTAGACTTTATCTTTAATATGTATTCAGATGCTGATCTTTTCAAAAATTCAGAAAGGGCTTTTTACCTTCCCCAACACCATTCCTGGCATCTCCGAATGCTAAATGAAGCACTCATGGCCGCAGCAGGGATTCCCAGTCCTGTGTGGGATGTTTTCAAGCTCAGTGAGATAGTTGGTGTCTAAGTGTCTCTGCTCGGTGTCAACGCTGAACGTTTGCTTGCACATGAATCAGCCATATTGGGGTGGAGGGAACATACAATTACATTAGAGACTATTTCATCAGTGTCTAGAAGTATCAAGTGATTCAAAGACCCCAGATGTGTAGTTGGTTGGGTGTCCCATCCTCCTGCACCGTGGCAGCCATACACATTCATTTGCCTGTAAGTGGGCCTGGGCTCACCAGGTCCTGGCTGTAGGGGATTTGGGGAAGCCAGAGTTACCATCCGTGTTGCTGCAAGTCTAAAGCCGGTGAGCCTTGTGTCCTCTTTCTCTTTCCTGTCTCTCACCTATCCCTCCAGCCTGCCCACAAAGATGGAAGCTAGTCTCTATGTTGGTATATTTTTAAAGAAAGTAACCCTTCCTGAGGCAGGGGTTGAGAGCTGATCTGACAATGCCAGGGAAACAGCTTTCTCTGCATGGCAGGTTTTAGATATTTGGAGTGAAAGAGCTGGCATTGTTTGTAGAGGGTTAAGTAAGATTAATGAGGGAAGAAAGGGAAGCCATACAGGATCAGTGTTTCCAATCAATGAGTGAATACATTTAATGTGGGTTCCACCTGCAGTTTCCCCGGTGCGTTGTGTCCCAATGCCAATTTGAAAGGTTTTGCCTTTTTATACTTGTAAGTAGCCTACTAAGAAAGACTAGCTTATACTGGGGGTGTAGCAGTGCCTGATTTAAGCCTTATCCTGCAGCCGATGTATTGATCAGGAGGAATTTGTAGAAGACGGAGGCGTGTTTTAATAAGAGCTGGAGAGCGGGCGCCATCCTCCCTATTCCCAGGACTTTAAATTATGAATTGCAACTTCAGCATCTTATTCGGGAGAGGAGAGAAGAGGCAGAACAATTTCACCGTGATAGAGTAACAGACACAAAGTGAGAGTTCAAAAATCTACCAGACGACCAAATCGTGGAACCTGAGAGGTTCTCCAGAGTGGCTCTGAAAGAACTTTGGGGGGAAAAAAAAAGCAGGTTTGCTCTTAGCTTTTCAGAGAACATGTGTGCAATTCCCATTTTTAGGGGTGGGTGGGGTGGGAGTTGATGTGAGACCTTAGTCCATTTTGTTGCAGACATCAGCCCAGTGTGGTGGAGCTAATGTGTGATCACCTGAAGATTAGCCCGCGGTTGCTGCCTCCCTTTGGACATTTGAATAACAAGCTTGATGAAGCCACTTAACTCCTTCCAATTACAGGTGGCAAATGGGGGTATATGAAAGGAAGAGGGGTTTCCATGTGCAAGCAATTTCACAATCCAGTGTCATAATCAGATTCCAGAAACTGAACTTGGGGAAAGTTTGTGCTAGCCTTGTGGGTTTTCATTTCAGACGTTGTCAACTCAAGGGCATTTGGGCCAATCAATATCTGCCTGTCTTCTCGCACATAGAAAGTTGGCTATTAGAAAAGAGAGGCTTACAGCAGGCTCAGCCAATACCATTAGCCCTAGCCTAAGGGCAGTTCTGTCCATGTGCCCAGATAGGCACCTGCCCCCTCCCCTCCCCCACCATTAGAGAGGCCACTTGGGATGTCATTTGGACAGAGCGGGCAAAGAGCACTTCTTTCTTCTTTCTCTTTTTTACACCCAGACTCCCCCAAAATCAATAAATCTGTTCTTTGCTTATTTTCAGAACTTTACTTCAATATAAGCAAGGACTTCCCTTCCAGCAACAAACTCCAGTAACACCATGTCAGGCTTATGTGTGTGTGTGTTTGCTTTTCCTGTTCCAATTTGAAAAATAATTGGAAATAATATCTGATTGATGTTCTCTCCCCCTTCTTTCTCTTAGCTAAAGATTTCCTAGATGAAAGACCTTGATCCAGTGCCTTTCAGGATTTAGTACTTGATTTTCTGTTCCAGGCAGTCTTCTCTGTTCCAAATGGCTTTGTGAAACGGAGGAAGCAAGGTATTGTTTTTCTAAGCAGAGGGTACTTCATGCAAATTAGCATCGCAGTCTGCTGCACCTATTGCATGTTCCGATGTTTTCCAGGAGATTGTGTTTTTTCAGGGGAACAAGAAAAGCTCTCTGGCTAAGAGAAAATCCTGGAGCACTTAAGATACCAGGAAAGGAAAGAAGATCGTTTAGTGAGGGTTCAGACAGTCTCTTGGTAGGTTTTAGACTTTTGTTCAGATTGGCATGCTATTCCTTTGTCACTATTTCTTCCTCTCTTTGCCTTGGTTTCTGCCCCTTGTTAGAAGGAAATAATGTCACAGCACAAATGCATTGAGATTGGTGCTGACTGTTGCAAAGGCCTGAGGAAAAGGGGGCAAAGGCAGCTGTAGACCAGTCTAGAGGGACACCAAGCCAATTTAGATCCAGCTGTTGGCACAGTAAGGCACAACCAGGGCTCTGATAGTGCCAGTGGTATGGAACAAGTGTTGTAAAGTCTTTGGAATCTATCAGAGAACTGAAGGAGGAAATTTTGGGGCCCAGGGAAAGATCAGAGTTTGAGAAAGGCTAAGGTACCAGGAACTAACATACCCAACAAAGGAAAAATGTCATCTCAGAAACAGGGACATGAGGAATTAATGTGTAGTGCTATGGTCCAAGAATACAGCCTTTTCTAGACTGACTCAATGGAGAGTTAATATGTCTCTGTAGGAAATCTCATCAGAATTTAGTATTCCTCACCAAGAGCGGAGAAGCAAGGAGTCCAAGTGGGCTTGCTGGTCTGAGCCAGCCCTCTAACACCAACTGGTTCACAGTCAGAAAGAGTGTCCTCTGAGGTAAAGACATCTGTTGGCAGACAAAAGTAAAGATGTGGAATTCCCTTCCACTCCTGAGAGAGCACAGTGCTCAGCTCTTTCTTTCAATGTGACTCTGGATTGCTTCCTCCCTGACAGTTGTTGCAGAGATAGCATAGCCTGGCTCCTGGCACACAGGCTCTCTTTATTTCATTGTAATTAGCAAGGGTAATTTTCTGGCATGGCTCCGGAATGGTCCATGAGGGGTTTTCATGTCTGAAAGCAGAGGAGAGCTCAAGGTGAGATCCCCAGCCACAGCAGAAAAGACAAAGTTTGACTGTGAAAACTAGAACTGCAGCTTTAGAGTACCAGGTTGGGAACCAGGACTGGCTGGGCCTCAGGCAGTCCCGACAAGGTTGTTCTTGACTCTGCCACCTGAGGCCTGTAGGACAAGGCATTTACCCCTTGGAGGCTGTGCTGAGCAGAGATCTGCCTTTAATGAGACTGTGGATCTTTCAGTTGTGTTTGCTATTGTCACATGCATCAGCCTAGCTCTCTGACAGAGCAGCAAGCATGACTTGTGGGCCTAGGAGATGTCTCATTGGCAAGGGCACACCCACTGAATGAGTTCAGATCCCAGCATGCTTGTGAGTATCTGGTTGTGGCTGCATGTGTGCCTGTCACCACAGAATAATTATTAGAAGCAGAAACATGAGGATCACTGAGCTTGCTGGCCACTAGCCTAGCTCCGGGCTCGATGACCCATCTCAGGCAACTAAGGTGGAGAGTGACAGATGGGACAACTGATGTCCTCTGGTCTTTTGGTAAACTCATGGACATGTGCACTTGCACACACATATGTGTGCATCTGTAACATAAACACACACACACACACACACACACACACACTACACACCCCAAATGCCTTTTGCACATTCAGAACCTTTCAGAATATTAACAGGCAGAGGTGTCACTCAAGACCATAAAGCCGAATAAGTCATTGAGCAATGAACTTTCTCAGTAGAGAAAGCAGGAAACAGCACAGAATGCTGATTCACACTGCTGGTGAAGTACCTTAATGTGGCAGGTAGAATACACAGGTGGGATGATTACCTCATGCTCCTTGGATATTAAGTGGTGCTTCTCTATTGCTGCCCTGGCCTGAAGCCTGGAGGTGGGCGGAATGAGGATGCACCTGGAGTTATGAGCTATAGAGCAGTTCTTTCCCTATAATCTCCTCCTGCTTAGGAAGAGGGTGGAACTTAGGCTGGACCAATCACAGATGGGGTTGGACTTCGAGATAAGGTTTCACTAGAGAAAGTGGATCACTGAGATTGGGGTGGGACTTGAAGTTTTTTAGTCTGGACCTACTTCCTGTCTGGTCTCTTCTTCCCAACTGTGCTCACAATGGGACCAGCTGCCTCATGTTCCTGTGGCTAAGCCTTCCCTGCCCCAGTGAATAGTATCCATTCTTAAGCAGTAAGTTGGAATCTATACCCTGCCCCACTAAGCAGCTTGCTAGGCACCTGATGTAAGCAAGGAGATCAGTGACTAACAAAACATTCAATTCAGTTTCAGTCAGTGGCACCCAGGGTTTTGGTAAAGAGAAATCCCTAGAGGTTTTGAAGAGCACTCACTTTCCAAGTATTATTCCTGAAGGAAGAGATCTCTGTGGTGTAGAGTACAAAGAATTCTGTAGCTACCATGAGACCCTTTCTCCACAATCAGGGGAGCCCAGGGCATTCAGAATGGTATGACCTTAGAAAGTCATGCTGTCTCTAAACAATGTGAACAGGGGTCTGTTCCATACAATAGTTGAAGAATTTCTCTCTCTGGGTATACATACACTCATGTTCGTGTGAATCCTTGCACACAAGAAGAAACATGAACCAGTTAGTGACTTTTAATTTTTTTCTTGCATGGTTTGATCTGCATGAAGACATGAAAGCACGTTTTTGGAATCCCCACAGGTGTGTCCAGAAGCTTCCTAGTCTGTGAGCGATGTGGACAGGCTTGCAGCAGCCGGGTTACTGAGCTCTTTGTGCTCACGGCAGCTGGACAGCTGTTGTACTAGAAGATTCAACCAGAAGCTGAGAGCAGACAATTCTGGGTCTCACCTTTTTCCTACGATTAGATACTTTTGCAAATTAAGTCCTCTGAAACTCAATATGTCCTCCTCTGTTATCTGAAGCTGAACCACAAAACTGAAAGATTTCTAAATTTTAAAATAGAGTCACATCTGAAATGTCTACAGGAGTCGGTTTCTAGCCAATCCTCAGGAGTCATAAGTGTGTGGAGTGGATCTCTGATCCTTGGTCCCCTTAACACACCTTTCTTAGAAGTACAGTCCCTTTCTCATTCGAAAACAACCTCAGATTCTGAGAGTAAACTGACACCCCTTTTCTTCATTCATTACCTGGAAGACCCCAGATTCTTAATAGTCAATCAGAATTCTTCACGTGGGCAGTCTTGGGGCTACCCTGAAATGGGCTCATGGTCCTCAAGACTGGCAGAATCCTGCTCAGAACTCGTACTGGAGGTTTCAGAAAAATGCCTACTTTCTCTGAGGTCATATACTTGGGGGACTAAAGCCTGGGATATGGAAGGATTCCCCGTTGAATAAACCATGTTGAAGGAAGCTGAGCTGGAGGCCTGAGTGTGATCTGATGGCTGGCCCCTGGCCCACAGTGAGATCCACCCCTGCCTCTGCCTCTGCTTTGGAAGGTCTCTATTATTTAAAAAAAATGAATGTTTTTTGTTAGAGTAGTCTTTCTGTCACCCCATGCCCACCTTGTGACCACACTGTGATGGGGTCGATCATTAGGGGAATATTAGGCAGCTCTCTATTGCTGTAACAAAATCCTTGAGAGAAATACCTTACTAAGAGGACAGGTTTGCTTTGGTTTATGGCTTCAGAAGTTTTAGTTTATGGTTCCTTGGCCCTGATGTTTGGACCTGAGATAAAGCAGGATACCAAAGAAGAAGGACATGGTGGAAGAAAGCTGCTCACTTCACGATGGCTGGGAAGCAAAGAGTCACAGAGAGGGAAGCACCAAGAGCATAGTATGCCTTTCAAAGCCACTCCCTCAGCCACTTGCTTCCTTCAACTAGCCTGGACTCTCCAAAGTTCTACCATCTTCAAACAGACCCACAAAGCTGTACCGACCCCTGTCTATCAGTACACTGGTGAGTTCCAGTCATCCTGATCCAGAGGCTTCTCAAGGCCCCATCTCGATACAACACTCTACTGAGGACCACTACATCATAGGGACCGCTTGATACTTCAAAAAATGAAATATTTAAAGATTTTTTTGTTGTGTTCTTATGAATTGTCACTGTATTATATATATATATATATATATATATATATTTTTTTTTTTTCATGAAGAACAGAGCAAAGTTGTATTTTGCATGTCAACAGTTGCCTTCTAGACCCATGCCACATTGTTTGGGTCTTCAGGTGGTAAACGGAGACCGACCCCAAACTCAGGAAGAACTTACATTTTGTTTTCTCTGTGCCGATTTCCCCTTCTCCTGGTCCCTATCCTGATAGTTACTAATGAGCCCTTCATGTTGGAGCGCCAGCGCCTCTCTCTCCATCCCTTCAACATCCCTTGTCTATCTCTTGGTTTGGCAGCCATTTCCTCACACTTATTTCGATGTGCAGTCAGGATGGCATAAAGTTAAAACTATTTGCAGTCTCTTGGTTTTCTTCTGCACGCTTCCAAACGCTTCACGGGAAGTTTTTAGACAGAAGCACTCTTAGGCTGTCTTTTCAGAGCAGTTAATCATTAGAGTTAGAGAACACGAACTTCATTGAAAAGCTCAGGGTACCGGTGGTAAGGAAGCAGACTCTTCTATCCTAAAGCCTCTTTCTCAGTGTCCTGTAGTTACCTGACCCACTGGAATCTTTGCTCCACACCTCGTCAATGAGTCTTCACTCACAGAGTCTTTCTTACATCAGGTAGATGTGCACACCGTATACATCGTTGGTATAAAGACTGAGTTTGTGTGAAGTAGGCGACCCTTGATGAACGCACGCTTTTATCCTTAGACATTGTCAATGCTAAGGATCTCCTTATGAGCCAAGTATTTGTTGGATGCTGAAGATACAAAAATAAACACATCGAAGCTCTCCATCTGACTGGATTCCTGAGTTCTGGGCCCACCATTGCTCCGCAGGGCATCCATCTTGCTAAATGATAGGGGAAGGAGAAAGTGTAGGCCTTGAGTCAGCCACCCTTGACAGTTGGGCTGTAGGAGTTAAATTGAAAAGAGAAATGCATCTGAGGTGGGTGTGACCAGCATGAATGTGGAGTGCTGAGACTGGTGTGTGGATTAGAGTCCAAGGGAATAGGAAGTGAAGAAAGATGTGGAGAGGCCAGCTACCTGTAGGCCATGTGAGCCATACCACCTTGTCTTATATGTGAGTCCTGGGATGTAGGTGGGTCTCCTGCAGAGAGGGCTCTGAGTTCAAGGCTGACTGTATCTGAAGCCAGGACCTCATGTGTCTCCATCCATGTGGTGGGACCCCAGGTAGGCCAGAAGCCTCCCAGTTGCAGACACCAGGGACTGGCACCTGCTGTTCTGTGTTTCCCACAAGCTCCTGGAGCCCAGGTAGACCATTCTGGTTAAGGAGACTGGATTGACTAGTTTCTAAAATTCTTCCCAGAGCAAAGATCCTGTGATCATGTGGTTTTTCTCAACAAGAAGCAGCAGCTGAGTACTGTTACTGAAACTCTCTGACCCATGCAGTAGCTCCTGTATATAGTGGAATACACCAAGGGTCTTGAGATCTATCTTCCTGACCAAAATCCATGATTTGATTACAGGTTTGTAGATTTGATTAAATCCTAATTAATTTGTCATTGAGGTAGGGTTGGGCTTCCCATCAACAAGAAATGTGAAATAGAGTTCCTGTGGTGTATGCCAGGTTGTGTTAGGGAACACTCTCATCTCTGCTATCATTCACCTATTCTATCCATTTCCTCTGGGTTGGACAAGTCTCTGCTTCAGGTAGGACTCTGCTTCAGGTATGATGGCATTCACACTGAAGACTTGCCATCAGAATATCCACTGAGAGAACATCGTGCCTCTTTCAAGATGATCCTTGTGCTGAGCTCCGCTGACTCAGCCCAGCTCTGTGGGTGGTATGACTGCAGCCTGCCCTTTGCAGTTCCACTGACTCCCTAACCAAGCCTGGAGAGAAAGTCTCTAAAACTCTGGTCCTTTCTTGTCATTGTCTCACTGGGTCTTTTCGTCTTCCTGTTGCATGTCTGTAACTTAAACCATGACTGTGAGATAGGAGTGTGTGTGTGTGTGTGTGTGTGTGAGTATATGTGTGTGTGTGTGTGTGTGTGTGTGTGTGTGTGTGTGTGTGTGTGTGTGTATTATTCTTTTAAAGCCATCCACAATTTTTTAAATTCCAACAAGGTCTCTCACTGGTCTGGAACTCACCGCTTAGGCTATTCTGCTTTTGGATAGATGTGCTGTCTAATTAGTCTAGTGATGTTCATTATGGTGTGAGTCTGTGCAGACATCAGTGGTGTGCCCACTGTGGACCCAAGAGTCTTACAGCTCTTCTGAGATAATACATCTTCTGTGTACAGGAGGATTCAGAAATACTGGTGTCACCTAGGATGTATGGGGAGGGGGCTGTGTGTTTGGCCACTCTGAGCTCTACTCATATGAGAATCTATTTTCAGATGAGGGTTTGCACCATAGATGTGACAAATCTAGACAAATGTGTCTAGACTGTTGCAACATAAGGGGCTGGGGCAGTTGCAGGGGCAGGGGCAGATGCAGGTACAGGTGCAGTTGTGTGTGAAGGGACAGGGGCAGGTGCAGGTGCAGCTTTAGGGGCAGTTGCAGTTGCAGGGGCAGGGGCAGGGGCAGATGCAGGTACAGGTGCAGTTGTGAGTGAAGGGACAGGTGCAGGTGCAGTTTTAGGAGCAGTTGCAGTTGCAGAGGCAGGGGCAGCTTTAGGGGCAGTTGCAGTTGCAGGGCAGGTTGTAGGTGAAGGGACAGGGGTAGGTGCAGGTGCAGGTGCAGGTGCAGGGGCAGGGGCAGGGGCAAGGCAGGGGCAGGGATGGGGACAGCCATGTTCCTCATATAGTCAAGCTCCTGAGAGCAGTAACCTGGTTCCTAGTCCTATCTCAGGGTTAGGTGCTTGGAGATGCTCTTGACCTTGACCCTTGACTTCCACTTTCCCTAGCCTATCAGCTGCACCTGTACTTCCCCTACCAGCTTCTTAATTTCCCACCATGCTTTGCATCTCTGCCATCTGCAGCAATGCGAGGAGAGTGCAAGTCTTTCAGGGTACAGCCCTGTGGAGTGGAGGAGAAGCCACTGATGCTGAAGTTAGCTGGATTCATAAGTGAACAAGATTTGGAGCCTCCTGTGTGGTGCTTCCTGGGTCTCTGGGAGAGTGTCATGGGTGTGCTAGGACTTTCCATCTGACTCTCTGGGTCTCCTCCCTCTAATTCTGGCCTTGGCCATGTTATCCTTCCAATGCAGCTTCTACCCAGCTAGACAAGTCTGTTTACAACTTACAAGAGCAGTGTTTGTGAATGTACCATATTGCTCATCCTAATATTCAGGTAAACTTCTTACAGAGTGCTTAGAAATCAAGAAAAACACACAACTCACATATACATTTCATTTCTATATACATCTAGTATCATGGGTGTGTATTTTTGTTAATGTGTTTGGAAGTCTTCTATGTATCATCTAATGTCCTCCTTAAATATTCCTGCCCTGCCTCTTTTTTGTCTTTGCTTCACCTGGGATCATTTCCCACTCTGCACCCTCCACACTGCCTGCTCTAGGGTGTGCTCTGGACTGCTCTGGACAGTGCCTGAACCCCTTGCTCCACCATCACTTGGCACCCAAGGGCCCCTGCTCTGAGCACTGGCAACTGGGTTTATGCCTCTCCCTTGGGTCCTAATCACAGTTGGCCTACAGTGTTTTTTGTTGAAACTTTTGAGCTCAGGATTTGTGCTTCTGTGTCTCTATGTGCCCAGTCATGCCTGACACTAGCTACAAAAAAGGTCCCTTAGCTAACTAAGTGAGGATGCTCCCCAGGAATGCACAAGTAGTCAGTGTGTGCCAGACAAAGTTCTTCATCCTTGGTGGTGGCCAGCACAGCCTTTACCCTTGATGCTTTCCTGGTAAAAGCATTTCTTGATCTCTGACCTGAGAAAGTTGATACCAGACTTTGTTAAGCTTGATGTCTTCCAGTTCTGGTCACAGGAATGTAGGAGCAAACACTTCAGGATTCTTGCTGCTCTGAGTGCTTTTTTTTTTTAAGGGTTTCTCTAATGTACACACTTTTTTTTATTTTATTTTATTTTTACAGAAAAGGAAGCCCAGGCCAGGAAAAATTGGGTTGTCAGTTAGCTAGCTTTCTGATTTCAAGCCCGCTGCTTTTTCTGCCACTCTATGTGGTGTCACGAAACGTGGAAGAGCCATTCTTTGTAATGTGCACAGTCTCACAACTCAAAGGCTTCTCGGGAAGCCAACCCCAGCCTTGGGAATCTTTTGTTTTTTACTGCCCAATGTGTGTGTGTGTGTGTGTGTGTGTGTGTGTGTGAGAAGGGTAGAGTTTTGGGTGTGTCTTTGTGGGGTAACCATTTTTGAAGACCTTTCTGTAGCTGTGTTGCAGTTTCTTAGGAATCCATGTGTCAGGGCAGCGCTCCTAACAGAGGGGGCACACCTGCACCCCTATTTTTAATGATCTGACCCAATGGAAATCTCCTAGCTATAAAGATGCTGCCTTAGAATTAAAAAAAAAAAACCCTAATAAATAATTTGTCGTAACCTCAGGGTATCACATTCCCACATTACTTATTATGGAACTAGGGTACTATTTAAATTGCTTATTTACAGCATTAAAATAAATAGTGGTTTGGGCAATTTTGCAAAGCAGAGGATGTGTTCTCTGTAACGCCCACACCCCTCCCCGGCTGTCTCATCTCCCAGCCTCAGCACACCCTTCTCCCTTCTGGCTCGGGGTTCTTTTCCCAACTGCAACAACTCCATTATGCTATTAAAGTTCAGGGTATGTGGAGAGCCTGACCCCTGAAGGCATTTGCCAGTCTTTTTGTTTTTTTTTTTTTTTTTAATCCTGTCTAATACCCGTGGCCCCCTGTCTGTGCTAACATTTGACTGCAAGCGTTCTATAGGATCCACCAGTTAGTTGTCCCTTGAAGACCACTGGCCTCTGTCACTCTTATGGCCACTTATCTGGCCCCTCTCAGATCTCCGAGGTAGGGGAGCAGCGGGCAACATAGAGAAAGAAATATCAAGCAGCTCAGATCAAATAGCGACCTGGACCCCTAGGTAAGGAACAGAGCAGGGTGGAGGGCATCGGAGCAGACGTTGTCTTTCCTTGGCTCACTCAGGGCTTGGACCTCAGTCTGTAAAGTGCCCCTCTCTTAAGCCCCACTAATTGGGTAGGATTGTTGCCATCTGATGAGTCATAATTAGGATAAGGCAGCTTTAGTAGGCGCCTTCTTATCAGTCAAGGGTCGGGGACTAATGACTATCGAGAGAAGGTGAGGGCTTTGTTGATGCCTGTAGTCTCTGTTGGGGGAAAAAAAATATCCCAAACCCAGTCCTGCACGTTTCTTCCAGAGGCGCCAAATCTTCCCCTCATTTGCTTCAGTGACCTCTCAAGTGCATCCTCGCCCCGAGGGCTCCGGGCCGTCCAGCAACTGTTAAGCCCCTTGGGTTGAAAATCTTCTCCCACGTTTGCCCTTAACACCAGACGCAGTACCATTAGCCTCAGCTGTACTGGTGCTCATTAGAGGCGATCGATGGGGAGCAGGATAAAGAATGCTGCTGCCCTCCCGGCTCCCTTCCTGCAGATTTACAGGCATTCCCACGCACTGTCTCCCATCAGTCACGCAAAACAAGGGCTTCTTTAGAAAACAAAGGCAAAGAGGGAAAGCGGCAGGGAAGTACATATTTGTCTGCTTGGTCTCAGGATGTCGACTGTCTCAAAGAAATGTTATTGTCACTGTGATATAGCAACTTTGCCTTCATGGCTCCAGAGCCATGGGAGGAGTGAAGAACGTTTCTTAATCCAAGCACGAGAGGATCCTCCCGCTATGGAGAAACCATGGTTGTAGATTCTCAGTGCTGGGCCGAGGAGAGGCCCCCTTCCAGAGTCTAGTGACCCCTAGGAAGCACAAGGTGGTGGGTGGAGTTCTGGGTCTGGCCAGAAGGTGTTGCCAGAGAGCCTGCTAACCCCTGCCTCCTGCAATGGGGAGTGCAGCCTCAGTGGACATGGGAAACCAGAAGGGCCCCTGGGGCATAGTTGGAACCTCTTCTCCTTAGACTTCTACAGATTAGCAGCTTTCAGAAGAACCTAGCCAAGTTGTCCCTGGGGTGGGTTGGGTGGGGTCAGTGGCCTTCAGGGCCTAGGCACACATAGCAGCGGCCTTTCCGATGTATGGGGATAATTGTGGGTACTAAATCTCCTCTCCTGCCCCCTCCCTTACCTTGATCCTTGTTTCCCTTCTCAGCTAGGTGTTCCCGCACCCCAGTTACCACCTCTGTCCTTCCTTACCATACAGATTCCCCTGGAGGGACAAAGAAAGTGAGAAAGTAGCAAAGACTCAAGGTCGGAGTGAGGCTACAATAGCACATGCAGGTGCCAATCACAGGGCATTCTGTCCACATTTTCTGCACACAGGACTGTGGACTGAAGAGCCAACATCGACCTCATCATTTTGTCAAGGAAGGTGGGGTCCTCAGGGAACTCTCCTGGAAAGACCTTTCAGAACTGTATTGTCACTCCTGAGCACTCCAAGAAGCTGCTAGCCAGGAGACCAAGGACAACACATCTGGACCCCACCAGCCACCCGCCAGGCTCCTGGAAGTGTGGGGTTCCCAAGCACTCAGGAGAGGCCCCAGAAGGGCTGGCTCTGCCTCTTTCAACTGTATTGCAGTGATATCTGACCACACATTTAGAGAAACTTCCCCTTTGATCCTTATCTTGTACCTGAAATGTTTGTCTAGTGTTAAATCCAAGACAACTCAATGATAGGAGAAAAATAAGCCCACCTCTACAAGGACACACGGAAGACATGACTTATCATGAGACAGTTCTGTGGACTCTGAAACCTTCATCTGTTAAAAAAAAAAAAGAGTAGAAAATTCTAGAACATTTGTAGTTCCTATTATTCATTTAAATTTTTTTCTTAAAAATTTAAATATTTATTTTATTTTTAATTATGTACATGTCTGTGTGTCTATGAGTACACCTGAGTGCAGTTGTCCTCGGAGGCTGGACTTACACATAGGTGATCATGAGGTGCTGGACACTGGTGTTGGGAACTGAACTCCTGGCTTCTAGACCAGCAAGTACTTTTAACTGATGAGTCATCTCTTCAGCCCCTCCAACCTCAAGACCAAGGGAGACATTGCATGTATGAAATCAGAGCAGGCTTTTTGTTGCTGTTGAGGAGATCAGGTCGCATGTAGCCTAGACTAGCCTTGAATTCACTATGTTTTCAGGACAGGCTTTGAGTTCCTAATCCATTGCTTTAACCCCACCATGTGCTAGGATGACAGGCATTTGGGCAGATGTTTCTTATGACTGGATAAAAGAATACCCTCATCAGCTCTATGAAAGAATGCAGACTTTAAAACTGAAGTGTGGGCGGTTGATTATAGAACACCAATTTAGTGAGATAGAAAATAAAATTGAGAAGTTACAGAAGATCAGAGAAAAGAGATTTATGAATAAAATGTTAAAAGGGAAAATTGGAGGCTTGGAGGGCCAGAGCACAAACATATGCATAACGAGCACCCTGAAGGAGAGAATACAGTGAGCGGAGCAGATACAGTTAGCACTGAGGAATATAAAGGAATCTTGTATCACCAGATAAGATTGGGCCAGTGATATGGTTCAGTGGGTAAGGGCATTTGCCACCAAGTCTCATGACTTGACTTTGTCCCTGGAACCCTACAGGATAGAAAGAAAAAAAAAACTGACCCTTGCAAGTTGTCCTGTAACCTCTATATACTTCTACAGACACGTGTAGCTAAATACATACAGGCACACACAACGTTTTAAAAATGAACATAAAAAATCGTGGAATTGAATTTGAAAGACTAATGTATCTTTAAAAAATACGTGTAGTTTTTATTTTGTGCATGTGGCCACTCCATTAGTGGTTGTTTCACCCGTGTGGAACTGGTTCTGGAAGCATGAGAGATGCAAGATGGAGGGGATCCAGGAGAGCAGCAGCTGTGACTTCCAGCCATGAAGATGACCACCAGGCACTGTGACTTCCTGACCATGATGGATTGTAACCTGGAACTGTGAGCTGAAATAAGGCCTTTCACCTCTCAGTTACTCTGGGCAGGTATTTTATCACAGCAACAAAGCTAAGACAGAAATTGGTACTAAGATGTGGGATCATTTCTGTGTGGCTTTTAAGCTATTGGAACGGTTTTGTAAGAGGAATGTGGAAGAGTTTTTTACACTGGAGAGACAAGCCTTTAAATCTCGGAATTGGAGCTTACTGGGCTGCTCATGAGATTTCTGAGGTGAGTTGGGATTCTTTCATGTGATATTTTTGTCAAGAATCTGGCTTCATTCTGCCTACTTCCTGAGAATCAGAATGAAGGTGAAACGAGAGATGGTGGACTGATTTGTTTAGTGGAATGATATCCAAGGTGGTGTTGAAGGAGCTGATGTCATTGAGAGAGAGGGAGAACAGCACCATTGTGGAGAAGCTTCTAGAGTTGCAGTGGTCGAGAATGGGAAAAGTGTCCTGAGAGCAAAACCCCATTCATCAGAGGATTCATTGTGTGAAGATCCAAATTCATTCAAAGAAAAAAAACAAAAACAAAAGCCTAAACAAAAAACAAAAAAAACAAAAACAAAAAACTAAAGGAGTTCACTGCCCCCCCCCCCCAAAGCATTTCCCTAGAGCCAGCACACAGAAATGGATAGGTCTGTGGTCCAGGCAGGCCAGGCTACATTCTGAGCTGGCAGCAGGACTTGACAGTATTGTGTCACCCACGGGGAACTGGTTCTGGAAGCATGAAAGATGCAAGACTGAGGGGATCCAGGAGAGCAGCAGAAGTCAGGCCCTGTGTGGCAGGGTTGGAGTTCCTGCAGAGAGGTATTGAGAGACTGCTGTATGAGGCTGTGAAGGTGAAACCCTGGTTGCAGTGGAGATCCCAGCATCCTGGAGATGTCAGAACTGTGGGCGGTTGGCTAAGGTGAGCTGCATGAGTGGTGGTGGGGGGCAACTGGAGGAGAGCTGTGTATGCACAGGTGGCAGGGCGGAAGGTGTGGTTACCCAAATGCTTTTGAGCCCAAACACCAGATGATGAAAATGAAGTTGCAAGATTTGCTGTTTGTTCTGTTGAATTTGGGGGTTATTTTGGTCTAATCTATGACCCACGTCTTCCTTTTTGGAATAAGAATATTTACTTTATGCTGTTATATAGTAAAAGTATGAAACTTTTTAATTTTTTTTATAGGAGCTCACATTGAATTTTTAAAATGCTTGATTTCTTAATGATTATGGGAACTTTTAAAGTTGGGCTGCATTTAACATTATGAGACAAACCTATGCCCTTGGGGAAAAGGAAGGAAAGGTTATGGCTATGTGACATCTGTGTGTCGCGTTGACCAGGGGTGGGGTGGTGATGGTTAGCTATGATTGTTGATTTGATATGATGTGTAATCATCCATGAAGAGCCTCTTAGCGAGGGATTGCCCAGATCATGTTAGTCTGTCTGTGGGGGATTTTCTTGATTTCGTTAATTGAAGTGAGAAGAGTTGCACAGTCTGGATGGCACCATTCCCTAGTCAGAGGATCCTGAACTGTATGAGAGTAGAGAAAATGGGCTGAGCACTAGCATGCATGCGTTCATTCTCTCTGCTGCTGACTGTGGATGCAACTAATCGAATTCAAGTTCCTGCCTCTTGACTTCCCCACAGTGATGGACTGCCACACGGAATGCGAACTAAAACAAACTCTTCCTCCACTAAGTCCCTTTCGTTAGGGTATTTTTACCACAGGAAACAAAAGCAAAACAATTGAAAAATAGATTTAGTAACTTTGAAACTAAAGTAGGTATGGAACAGTTAAAAAGAATTAGCCAGGCACAGTGGCATGGCACATATCTATAATAAGACAAGAGGCCAGTCTTGACTCTACAGGAACACCTTGCATACATTAAGAAAATAAAAAGGATTGAAAAGTAACAGGTCAGATAAAGACATATTTGGATAAATGAAAAACACAATCTAGAAAGTAGAGTATTCATATTAAGTTAGAGTTTGAGCAATTTCAATGTCAAGTGTTTTCCTTTTATATTGGTAGAAAGCAGAACTTTTAAATGTGTACGAATCTTAAATCCTTATGTGGAAAATATAATTATTAGAATATGAAATTTGTAAACAAATGAAAGATAGGATAAAAAAAGTCTGTAACGTCATAATAATTAGGACAGAGTGAGTTTCGTATGAAATGACCACACAGGACAAGCTGGAAACAGAAGAGGGACAGTGAAAATGGGCTGTATACAAAGAGCACTAACACGGCATTTAACAAGGGTTAATAAGCTTTGCATCACCTAAGGAGGAGGACAATGTCTGTGGTATCTGTAGGGACTGATGACTGAAGGAAAATCTTAATTATAAAGAAAAACTTACATCTTCTAAGGAAAAAGCCGCACAGAGCACAACCACAGCCATCGTGAAATTGACAAGAGTTTTACTTACACTTAAAGGTTAAAATTACATTCGTCCAGTGAACACCGAAAATAGGAACCATGTCTGCTGTTTCAGAATTCTTAAAAAAAGACAATAAAAATTAAAGGAAGATGTTCACAGTCAATTTAAGATTAAATAAATCATATTAAACAGGGCCACTAAGTGTTTATATTTATGCCTGTAGATTGGTGCTGCTCTCAACTTTGGCTGAGGACGTTTCTTTCTGCAGTTGACAGCAGTCAGCGAGGAGCCTCATAACTGGTCAGAATGTAGAGAATAAGTGTCCATTGAGGGCTCAGCCCTAAATGAGGCTTTGCAACCCCTACTCCCAGGCTCGGGAAACACCACAGAAGCCAGGGCAGGAAGAATGGAAGAGGCAGAGGATGGGGAGAGGAGCTGGGAAATGCTGTCTGTGGGGTGTGACATGGCCATCGCACTTAGGAGCGCCCTGCAGCTGTGGTTACTGCACAAGATCCAGCCAACAGAATCAGTCAACATTCCAGCAGGCAGCGCTAAACTGAACTCGGTGGGTTATAAAAAGGAGAGGATGTGAAAAGGGTTGGGGACGTGTTGGGATGTGTGTGTGGGAAGGTGGAGAGGAGAGTTGCGGGGTAGATGGTCAAGATACATTGTATACATGTATGACATTGTCAAAGAATAGATAAAGGCTGTTTAAAAAAATAAACGTGTTTGCTCTTAAGCAAGAATGAGAAGCAATGATACTCCTCACTCCGAATACACCTTTAAGTCCATTGTGTTAAAAATCAAAGATAATTTCAAGATTGCTAATAAATTATAAAGGTAACTAAAGAGAACTTTATGAATTAGAATAATAAAGCAGCAAAACTGGTAAATTTAAGAACTTGAAAAATAGTCGCTACAATGGACTAACCACTGGTGAGTCAGATTTAAGAAGCGAAGAAGGAAAACAAGCATCTATGATGATGAATTTGTGACTATGTTTGAGGGGAGAAAAGAGGGGAGAAAAGAAAATACTGCAGTTAGCTTAATGGTAACGACAGCTGCTCAGAAGTCCTACATACGACTCAATAACCGACAAAGAAGTAAATTTTTCTCAGAAAAATAGAAACTTTCATGTCTCACTGAGAAAGGGGTGAGCCCTTACAGGTTAATAACCACAAGAAGAAGTGTCCAAAGTTGCATAATGGTTAATTATAATAGCTTATTAATTAATTAATTAATTAGTTAATTTACTATGTACACTCACCTGTGCATGTATGTAGAGGTCAGAGGTCAATGTTGGGTGTCTTCCTCTGTCATTCTCCATTTTGCTTTTTGAGGCAAGCCATTTCAGCTAGACTGCCTGTCTCTGCCGTTTGTCTCCCTGGCTCTGTGGTCATAGCAACACATTGCTTTGCCTGGCTTTTACGTGAGGGCTGAGAATCTGAACTCAGGTCCTCATATTTACACAGTCAGCACTTTATCCCCTGAGCTCTCTCCCTGAAGCCCCTATTCTTAGAGCTTTGTAAAGCTTTCAAACTAATCTGTGCTGTCAGTTCCTCTCTGTTTCCATTCAGTGTTTTGTTTTTAAACTCGGTATTCTTACAGAATAACCCAGACCTCTCCAGGGTTTGGGGTGAAGGATTACAAAAAGAAAAAGGGCAAACAACTCCTCCCCTGTGATATGGACACCAAAAGTTTAGGGACAATCCGCTTCCTGCTGCAGTGTTGAACTCCCTAAGACTTGAGTGTGAAATCTGAAAAGCAGGAGAAACCCCAGATTCCTCTCATTGGAGGATGAAGCTGGTGTAGGTGCTGGCTGGCCCCTGGTGAGGTGCCGTGTGTGGTTGCCGAATCAAAGAACAAGAAGCCCTAAATAATACATAGTCAGTTGCAAACAACAGTTTCATATGCCATATAGATCCATTCTAGGAATACAATAATGTTTTAATATTCAGAAATCTATTAATAAAAGATATCACATAGGTAGATTAAAAGAGGAAAGACCTTCATAAACTCCCAGAGGACACCTGATAAAATTCTACATCAATCTCTGATAAAAACTTAATAAGACAGGAATAGAAGAACAGTTTCTTGACATGAGGAAAAAAAAAAAAACCATGAAATCAGCAGCTGTGCATCACTTAGTAAGAATCCTACAAAAGTCCTTCTGTTAAAAGTCTCGGCAGCATGAGGAAGGAGGTCATGGTCTCACCATTAGTGTCACAGGTACAGCAGGGCGGGAGCAGAGCTAAGATTAAAGACTAGACCAAAGTCTGTGTGTGGTTTGAGTTTGAAACGCCTCCCAAGGCTCATGTGTTTGAACAATCATTCCTGGTGGTGCTGTTTGGGGGGGCTGTGGAACCTTTGGTGCAGGTTGTGGGTGGCTTTGATGTAGGTGCTGGGCTTTGTCATCTTACATCCTAGTCCCATTTGCTGTCTTCTCATCTATTCAGATGTGGGCAAACAGCCTCTCATTCCTGTTGCTGTGGCCTCAAGCATCTCTTACTACCATCACTTCTTACCATGCTGGACACTAATGTCAAATTCTGAACCCAAATAACCCCCCCTCCTTGTGTTGCTATTCTTCGGGTCATCTGGGGCATAACAATGAGAAGAGTAGCACAGGCTGCATGCCTAGCAACCCTAAAGAAAAATGTTAAAGAAGGTAGTGAAGCAGTGTTTTTTGGGGTGGTGGTAACACATACAAACCAATTTTTTTCCTACATTACACTAATAAGTAGCTGGAAAATGAAGTAATAAAAGATTTGGGGGTTACACGCTCAGAGTAGCACAGTCTACATTACGGGTGGACCCAGCAAGGCTTACCTGGAGCTCTTGTGAGGAGGACATGCCAGGTTTTGAGAGACATCAAAGGAGTTTTGAATCAACAGACACTATGGTTCTGTGCGGAACTCTCCTGGGTTAGCCTTTTAGGACAATTCCAGTCAAAATAGAAATTAAGAGTTGTGATGTCTAGTCGCCATTGTCAGTTTGATGGGAATTTTGAATCACCTGGGAGACACACTTCTGGGCATGCCTATGAGCCTGTTTCCAGAGGGGTTAATGGCGGAGGGAAGATCCACTCCAAGTAGTTTAGGTGCCAGACTGAATTAAAGGAGAAAGGGAGCTAGGAAGCCTGATGGGTGCCAGCATGGACATATGGATCTCTCTCTTCTTCCTGAACATGGATGCAGTGTGACCAGCAGCCTCAGACTTCTGCTACCGCAGCCAGAGCCTTTCTTGCCACTTCACATCTCCAGCCATGAGTGCCCTCAAACTGTAAGCCAAAACAACTCCTTCCCTAAGTTGTCTTTGTCACATGTTTCATTATAACTATGAGAATAGTAACTAACTGAAGTCTTGACTCTGATTTCTCCTAGAAGAATGGTCAATATTGAATGCCACCAAAGAGGGAGGATAACAAGGAGCAATTAGGCAGCATTCCACAGCTTTAAGGGTGGATTATGGGTGGGAAATCAGAAAGGTTGGTGATGGAGAAGAAGGAAGTGCTTCCTAGGCATATGAAACTCACCAGATCAGCAGAGGATAATTGTGGTATTTCAAATACATAGAAATCTGGGTTATCCAGTGAACAATAGCCTGGTAACATAATTATTTGGCCAAGAATCTTTTTAGCACTTTGAGATGAAATTCATCTCAGCACATTAAAAGGCTTAGTGGCACAGAACTGGAAGTGCACAGAGAGGAAGACCCTGAGGTTCTGGGTTTAAAGTGGGTGCAGAAGAACAAGGACCCAGCTATAAGGAGAAAGGTAAGACTTTCCCACATACAGTTGAAAACTCCAGAGTTGAAAAGATGGTGCAGTGGATACAGTGCTCACTGAGCAAACATGAGGACTGGAGTTCCAGTTCTCAGAAACCATGTAAAAGTGGAGAAGGCATGGAGGCTTCCAGTCATCCCAACACTAGGGAGACAGGGACAAGCGATTCCCTGCAGCAAGTTGGCTAGCCAGACTAGCCAGAACTTTGGATGTGGTCAGAGACCCTGCCTCTGTAAATAGAGGATGATAGAAGAAGACACCTGATGTTAACTTTGGGTCTGCACATGTATAAACATACACATGAATATGTACCTTTACCCATGCAAACACACACACACACACACACACACACACACACACACACACATACACACACACACATGAAGTTAAAAATTCCTAATACCATATGACACCCTCATCAATCTTAAATTGTAGCATGAGACATCAGGGGTTGTTATTTTTTAATATAAAATCCCTTACCATTCAGAGAAAAAAAGAGCATTCATTAAATCAGAGCTACGAGTTCTCAACAGACAACGGAAGGAGTGTTTATGCTGTCAGGAACGAAGGAGGCTTAATGGTAAGGAGGTCTTGTGGCTGATCAAAATGGTAGGGATTTTAGAAGCCTTATAACTCGGATGCTGCTGAAGCTTCATTAGTGCCTAGTTGGCTAACCGAGGGGATGCAAGACTTATCTTTCAGTCTCAGGGACATGAGCCATTGTTACTTTCTTCTTGATTCTCTTCTGAGTTCCGGGAGTCTTTGCAGTGATGCTGGGTTTATTATTCATCAGTGAGTAGGTTCACCCTAGTAGAATATGTCTGAAAGCCCCACAAGGAAGTAGCCTAAGCCTTCTCTGAGTGTATTTCTCTTCTCCGGTGGCACTCAGAGAAAGACTGTAGCTCCAGCCAGGCTAGGTGTTTTGGCTCTCCTCTTTGTCCTTTTTTCCTTCTCTGTCTCTTTATTTAATCAGCTGAAGACAATTCTACCCTAGTAGATCCGAGAAGGCAATGGTTCCTAGTTCCCTCATCTTGCTTGATTACATATATTTACAACCTGATGCACTCTTTTCAAATCAGATTCATTTCCCTTTTCTGGCTCTGGCAGCCAGGTTTAATTCCCAGCATTTCAAAGAGTTGGAGTTGGGAGCTGGGGAGGAGTTAAAGGTGAAGTGGACTGCTCCTTTTTCTTGCTCTACTGGGCCCTCAGGGCTGGCCAGGCTCCCACAATGCTTTAGCTGTTCTGGGTGTCACCATAAATCTACTAGGCTGCCTCAGTAGCAGGAACTCCCACACGAAGATGATGAGACTCAGCACATGAAGATACCAATTCTCAGTTTGATCTCAGATGAACAAGTAACTTTTTAGAATAAGTATGCCCCCAATACTGCATGAGATATATCCGTGCTGAAAATAACACACTGCTTATCTGAACTCTGAAGCCTCAGTTTTGTGTGGTATGCACCCTGCAGCAAACTTGTTTGCTAGGCTATGTGTATGCATGGACTCATGCCTTTCCTTGACCTAAGTGGCTTCGTCTGGTAGTAGGGTCTTCACCCTTCACTGTTAGATATCTGGGGTTTTCCAGGACAATGGTTTTAAACAAATAGAGCATCCCCTTGTTGTATCTCTTTGGGCCTTGCCAGTGAGTAGTCTGACCATCAAAAAGTTTTAACTTGGCCATTCCTTTCTGAGATGCAGCCCCCTCTATACCCTTTTCTCGACACACGGTGTCCTGTAGGCCAGGATGGCCTCAGAGTCTCCATGTGGCTGAAGGTGACCTTGCATTTCTGATCTTCGTGTCTCTACCTCCCAAGTCCTGGGATTATAGGTATGCTTCACTATGTCTGTTTTGCGCCATGCTAGGGATTGAGCCCAGGGCTTCATGCTGACTAGGCAAGTATTCCACCAGCTGAACCACAGCCTCAGATCTAACAGCAATGTGAACATGAATAGACACTGTTGCTGAAACTCCTTCCCTCAGGGAGATATTAACAATGTTCCTCCTATGGTCCCAATGACAAACTGAGGTGTGTTTCTGCCTAGATTTACACTGGGGAATTAATGGGTTTATTGGGTTAACTTGCAGAGCCGTGGGTGACAGGTTATGGGCAGGAGCATGGGTGGTCTTAATGCTGCCTCATTGGAAAATCTCCACCCAGCACAGATGACGACTCTGCAATGCATGATAGAGCTCACTTTGCTAATACCCCCCCATCTATATATTCTAGCCCCTCTTTGAGACCCCAAGGCTACAGACAATTAGGAAATAACTGCATACAGCTGGTTGGGAGGGGTGGCTGGATATTCATGTAAGGGTCCTATGATCCTCCCCTACTCGTCCTTCCGTGAGAAATGTCAACACTAAAGAAGCCCAGCCATGATAATCTTTTGTGAGCAAGCCCAGCCAAACTCCTGAAATGGGGGCAGTATGGATTAGAGGGTAGTCCTGTACAGCAGACACTAATGTTGAGAACCAGGGACATCACGAAGAAGACAATACATTAGAGTTGACACTGTCATTCTGAACTGGGAATGGGTGTGAAAGTCTTTTCCTCCCCTGGGGTCTAGGGAAACAAATACCCCAAACCGTCCCTTTGGGTGCCCACAGGGAGTAAAGAGAGCTCTGGGTTACCCAAGTGATGGGACAGGATGTCTCCCCCAGGTCCACAGGACTTGGCTTTTAGTACCCTACCTTTCTTTGTCTGAAAGAAAAGTGGTGAGAACAGATGAGCCATGTAAATCGGGCAAGAGGATTCCAAACTCATGGAAATCCCAAATCAGACTGACATGGTGACTTCTAGTTATTTCTAAAACACCCAGGGGATGGACAGCACTTGTTCCAGATCACTTTAAGATGGAAGCTGGTCAATTAAACTTTCATTCGTAGAGGCTCACTCATGCTTCTAAGCCTGTGTTGACTGACTCCACACAGAGGAAGCTGCTGCCCCTGTGCGTGTCACCCAGGACAGGTGAGGCAGACACGCATCTGAAGTTATCCTTTGTGTCCCTTCTGCTAAGAGCAGGAAAACACGGTCCTGTTGTTGCCTGGCATTAGTCATTCTCTCCCTGGGAAGGAGCCTGGCCAGAGCTGGTCTGGGAGCCTGTACTTTATTACCTCTCTTGCTTTTGGTCATCTGCCAGGCACTGCCCAGAGGTGCCAGAAGGCTGCATGCAATGAGCTCTCTGAGCACGGCTGCCTGCACGCTTTTTCCAGCTGCTGGCTCGCAACATAGCTCTTTGTAAATTTTGTAGGAAAATGTGTTCTCAGGAGGGTTCCATTCCAAGTTGGCAGGCACAGGAAGTCAGTAGAGCTGGAGTCAAACTTTTCAAGGAACAGTTTGACTTGGATCTTAGTCTACGCTTCATCTGGGCTCCAACTTCTGGGGCCTTGGGTTTGGAAGTGCTGGAGCTGGCCGATAACGGGCTGTATTTATGGTGCCCCAGGGGGAGGATTACTGCTCCCCTCACCTAGTCCTGGTCTTCAAAAGGTGGGCTGCCTGGATTGGGGGTGATTTATATGGTCCTTGCAGAGAGAGAGAGATCGTGAGCATCATTTAAACAAAGATCTATGTTTTCCTTCTGGAAAAGCAATGGTTTCTCATTCAGAAAAAGGCACTGAGCATTCTGCTTATCATGTGACTGATGGCATTTCTACTCTCTCAAAGTGTTTCTCACACATTACTATCATAATCTTTGCCAGCTCTCAACTGTCATGGTTCTCACTCTTTCAGTGATTAAACATTCCCTCCTAGCTGTGCTACTGTTTAATTAAGGTTCCAGCTTTGCCCCTGGTTCCCGCCATGGACAGTCTTTCTTTATTCTTCTTAGTTGCCCAGTTTTGCTGCATGTTGCTGCTGGTAGATTGACAGGATGCTGCATTAGGAAGCAGCAAATGGCAGATGAAGGAGCCTGGGTGAAAGAGAAATGATTTATCTCTGTCCAACCAACCATTGATACAGTCCTTTGGCTGAACAGTGGTGAATAACTACATATGTTATTTTTATTGTTGTGTTAATGTGAAAACTACAGATTTTTTAAGGATGGGATTTAGAGAGTCCAAACTTGTTCTATTTAATACTTTTGTCAAGAGAAGCATCTTTACCCACAAAGACAAGTATTTTCATATGCATGGAAGCTTGTAGCCATGAGACATTTTTGTAAAGCAATGTAGTATACTAGGTTATAAACTTCCCAAATATTAAAATCAAGCACTTTGGGGAGAGATATTAACTCTTTTAGGCAATGCACACAATTCCCCAAGTGCTCATTGTAAATCCAGGAAATCACATTGTCGGTAGAGTACAGGAATAATTTTGCTCCAAAGCGTTTCCGCACCATACGTAATTCCATTTTAGGGAGTAAAGATGTTTAGCGCATGTCAAGAGGGCCTGCCTGTTGGCTCTGTCTTGCACCACTGTTGTCGTAAATCAATGCTGCTGCTGCAGAATCAGCTAATTTCTCAGAAGACTTACGTGGAAACACGTTCTGCAGTTGTTTACATTGGGGGTGAGAGCTCTCAATCTGAATCATTGTTCCAAAATAGATGAATGTCACGTGTGATATCCATTAATGTACTTCAGGCGTTGGGGGAAAGGGAGTGGAAGTTGAAAATTGAGCTGCCAAGACTTGCTTCCAACTGTGGCTGAATCCCAGGTAGTAATGGGGGGCTGGAAGGAAGGGATAGATACCCGCTTTCCAGATGGAGAAGGGTTGCAGACAAGTAAATTTCCCAAAGCTGTGGGGCACAATGAAGGCAGCTCTGTTGAGGAGCCAGGCACTGGGGCCAATGATTAGCTTAGCTTTCAAAGGCAGGAGTCTAAAGCTAAGCTCCCAGAATGCCCCAGGTAGACAGATGGAGAAGAGTGTGGGAGCTCTACTCTCTTCCTCAGGCCTCAGTTGATTCTAGAAGTTGGAATTCTGAAATGTGTCTCTTGGATGTATAGATCAAAGCTTGTGTCAACTTGGAAGGTGGCCACAGACCCGATGATCAGTCAGGAAGCAAGCATATTCTGTCTACATAGGAGATGTGCTCTTTCTCTACAGCCAAAGACAGCAGTCTTCAGATCTGTGGTAGCCTGAGTACGACGCCTGTGATTTGTCTCCATGGGCTTGTGATGTACTCGGCACAGAAGTGATCCTAGCTGATACACCGGGATGACTCAATTTGTTTCTGAGAAATAAGGACTCTGCATTTACTGTGAACATCTCAACTATGAAGAGAAGTAAGTTTTAAAGATTTTACAAAACCCCGAGAGACATCAGAGGTCCAAATGAACATCCTCTTTTCCATCCAGCCTTCCCTGGGGTACAAAATCTCATGAGGAATGTGTACATTTGTATGAGCGGATATGTACTTGCGTGTGTGTGTGCGTGTGCGTGTGTGTGCGCATGTGTGTGTGTGTGTGTGTGTGTGTGTGTGTGTGTGTGTGTGTAGAATGGGGTACAGAGGAGTAGGACAAACCTTTCAACACGCCTGTAGCAGAGATATAATTAGGTGTGCAAGCATTGTAGCTAACAACCACAGAGAAATAGGTTGGGAACAAATTCTGAGAGAACGTGTGGCTTAGATCAGAGCTTCAGATAACAAAGAAGAGCCCTTTCTCTAGATTTGCTGCCATGTATAATGATCAGTGGTCCTTGATGGCACCACAAAGGCCACCTCAGGTACTCAATGTCAGGGAATCTGAGCAATGAACATGGAGGCTCCAATCCAATTGTTAGGCATTATGGCTTAGGGCAGCACAAGGCAAGGAGAAGGTCAGGCTCTTGTCAGGAGCAGTGACTGTCAGTGACACCCCTCCTTCTTGAGCATGTTCAACTCCCAGGCACTGGGAAAAGGTGAAGCAATAGGTTTGTACAGCACTCCACAGATGAGGCCATTTCTATCCCTCTCTCATATGAGTTGCGTTTTATGAATGGCTATGTTTTTTCCATTGCTCCCTTTCCTTTAAGGAAAGGAAATTTCATTAAGAGTTCACTGCTAATAGAAACATGTTAGTAAAGCAAAATCATACTATTTTGGACTAGAGAGAGTAATAATCTAAAGTTTTGAGTTGGACATAATCTGAGAAATTTAAAAAAAAATAGTGAAATTAAGGGAATCTGCGTATGGGTACGAGTTTTGTATTAGATAATTTGCTTTGATTCCTAGGCTTTCTCTACCCTAGTCACTAGTTTGGAACAAAGAACAAAGTGACCTCTGCTGTTGATTAGATACTGGGTGTTACTGAAGGTAGATGCCACCTTGCAGGAGGTGCTGGTCCTCTCCCTGAGATGAGGGTACAAGTGGGCTCTCTAATCTGTTCACAGTGACTGTGATGTTGGGCGCTGCTTCCCACGGAGAAGTCACCTTTCTGCCTATCCACAGAGAAATGGGTGTGTGTATGTGTGTTTGTGTGTGTGTGTGTGTAGGGGGGAGTGTCTTCCCCACGTCTGTTCATTGGTATTGCTGGGCTTTTAGGGCCTCTCAGAAATTTTTTTTTTTCCAGTTGACTTTAGATACCTAGAGCTGTTGGAATAAGGATACTTCCTCTCCTCTTGATTGACTTTTTAAGAAGTTTGGTTGTTTTAATAAGTGGGATTTTGATGGTCCTTCTCTCATTCCTTTCCCTGGAGATACTATTTCTCTATCCCTTTTTCTTCCCCAAACTCCCTCCTTTTCTTGAGATTTGACTTGAGTACAACAGCTGGGTCCTCTGTTTCCTAGGGATGAGTCACCCTGACCCAACAGACTGGGCTTTGAAAAGCCCTTGTTACCTTCCCAGTGTCTGTTTCTGTTAAATCGTTAAGAATGACACATGCAGGAAAGCTCACAGTTCTCACTGTCCTAAAATCTTTCTTCAGTCCAGGCCTGCTGACAGACTAGACATTATAGAATGATGATGGATGGAACTTTGCCTCCTGCAGACTCCACAATGGAGCCTGAGATGGAGGGTTGTATAGAGGAGAAGGATGCATGGGCTGGCAGAGCTTATGAGATCAATGTGCACCTTAGATTTAACAACCTCAAATTTATTGTTTTATTTACCCTAAGTTTTATTTGGAAGAGAGAGCAATGTGGATTTTCCTTTTGCGGACAACAAATATACTAAATACCATTGACCTGATTTTTCCCCCCTCCATAATACTTTTATTAATTATCTGAGTTTCACACAATGTATCTTGATCATACCCTTTTCCTATTCCTCCCCAATCTACCCCCTGTGCCCTCAGAACAACAACAACAAAATTGAGTCCAACCTGTGGGCTGTGTAGTGGGAGCATGTATCACAGACATCACCATGGTTCCTGGAGCCAACAGGCTGCTCCAATCATGGACCTTCACCTGCCTCACACCAGCCCAAGATCATGCATGATCAAGTTGAACCTGAAGTTGGGCCCCGCCACCCAAACACCCAGGCACCCTGACACCATGCAGGGTCCCTGACTTTCTGTAGTCAGTCAGACATTTGGCAGGCACCAGAGTATCCCACAGGTACCCAGGGCTCCCTCAGGCACCTGACCATTCCCCAGGCACCTGGACATCCCTCGTGCATTTGGGCCTACTGAAGGCACACGGACAACCTGTAGGTATCAGGGTATCCCACAGGCACCTGGATCTCCTTCAGGTACCTGAACATCACTCAGGTACCTGGCAATCACTCATTTACCTGGCCATCATGCAGGCACCCAGTCATCTGCAAGCATAGGACATCCCACAGGTACCATGGCCTCCAGCAGGTACATGGTTATCACAAGACACCTAGACAGCACACAGGAACCATGGCATCCTGCAGGTGCTTGGACATCTCACAGGTACCTGGACAACACACAAGCACCTAGTTATCCCACAGGCACCCAGATATCAAGCAGGTGCCTGGACATTGCACTGACACCCAGACACCATGCTGGTACTTACACATTATACAGGCCCTCAGTTATCCCACAGGTACCCACCCATCACACAGGCACCTAGCCATCACACAGGCCCCCAGACCTTCCAGAAGCACTAGAGTGTCCTGCAGGCACCATGGTATCCTGCAAGCATCCGAACATCCCACAGGTACTAGGGCACTCATGGGCATCAGGATATCCTGAGTGTACCCAGCCATCCCACAGGCATCTGGTCATCCCACAGGTACAATTGGCCTGATGCTTAATTGAATTATACATTCATACATTCTTTCCTACTTGAATTTTATAATTTTGACTCTTCAAATAGATAAATTATATACATGAAAATTGTACACCAATGAGGACTTTAAAAAACATATTTCACTCGTGTGTTTTTGAAGCCCACCCTTTCCCTTCAAGACTGAAGAAAATGCAGCTCATATCATGGTCTGGCTCTTATCTGAGATGTGGATTTCCTGGAGATACTTTCAAACCCACAAGTGACTATGCCATCTCCCTTCTCTTTAACCTGGGATGACATTATTACTTGATTTAACTAATGAATAACATGGAGAGAAGTTATGTAACTATCAAGTTAATGTCACAAAGAATCTCATTGCTTCTAGACCTTGGATCTTCTTAGAACATGCCCTGGAAACTTCAGATCTCAAATAGTGAAACATCTAAGCCTCCTGAAGAGGCCAACCTTTTACCTCAGTAAGCTTCTGAGTTGAGGCTTGCATTCCAATAAACTGAAGAGCAATTGCTCTTACCTTGATCAAGCATTTCTATGGAATCTATCTATATTTTTTTGATATGCCTTGAAACACAATCACTTTTAATGTTTAGAGGGAGCTCAAAATATGTGTGTGTGTGTGTGTGTGTGTGTGTGTGTGTGTGTGTATTTTGATTGTTTGTTTGTTTGTAACATTTTGAGAAACTATAAGCCAAGGTCATAAATTTTGTGTATTCACTCACACATGTTTTCTGGCTCTTACATTTAGTTCCTGAATATATCTTGTGTTTAGTTTTGAACGTAGTACAATGTGTAGGCCTGGCTTCACTCTTTGCAGATTGATATCTATTTATTATGGTTAAATTGTCTTGGGACACTTGTATAAAATAAAGTTGCCAGATTTGTTTGCATTTCCTCCCTCAATTTTCAATTTATTTCATTGGTTTTTCTATGTCTGTAATTTTTCTAGGGCTAAACCTACTTGGTTACTCTTGCTTTGTAATAAGTAGATTTTGAAATTAGAAAGATGAGTCATCTAAATTTAATTCCTCCCCCCAAAGATTATTCTGGGTATTGGTCCTTTATATTAATTTTAGGACCAATTTCGGCAGCAAAAACCTCTACCAGTGGGAATTTTCATAGGGGGTATGATGACCATGTGTAACAATCAGAGGAATATTGCTGGCTTAGTAATTGTCTCTCATCACATGAATACAGATGCATTTAGAGTGGCCTTAATTTTAATCAACAGTATTTTGTGATTTCAGTATATGTGTTTCATAGTTTTTGTTAAATTTATCATAAATATCCTATTCTTTATGATACCTTGAAATGGAATTGCTTTCCTAGTTCAGTCTTTGGCTTGTCATTAATGGAATGCAGAAATTCACTAATTTTTGAGTAGTTGATTGGTATCGGTATGATACTATGGATGAACTGCTTTGTACTGCTTGTTAGTTTTAATTCCTTGGAATTTTCTTGTGCAAAATCCTGTCATCTAAAAATAAAAATTGTTGTATTTTTTCCTTTCCAATATGGATATCTTTCTGGTTTTGCTGTCTTATTGCCTTGGGTTGTGTCTCCACTATGATTTTTAGTGGAAGTGGTGAGCACAGGCAACCTTCTTTCTATTTCTAGTTTTCTGATTATTTTTTATTATAAAAATGATATTTGATTTTTTTCCAAATGCTTTTTCTTATCCCCGTTGAGTAATGATGTGCGTCTTATTTTTTATTTTGTTGACAAGAAGTGCTATATTGATTGGAGTTATTTGTTATGGTCTTACTTCTTGGTTGTGTTATATAATAATTCTGAAGTGTTGTTGGAGTTATTTGCTTGTGTTTTTTAATACTTTAAAACTATTTTATGTGTAAGAGTGTTTGTCCTGCAATTACATCTATGCACTATCATGTGCATGCATGGAGGCCAGAAGATGTTTGATCTCTTGAAACTTGAGCTACAGATTGATGGCTCTGAATCACCATTTGGGTGCTGGAAATTGAACCTGGGTCCTCTGCAAGAGCAGCCTGTGCTCTTTGCTGAGCTGTCTCTGCAGCCCAAAAGTTGATAGTATTTTGTTAAGAGTGTTTGCAAACATATTCACAAGGGATGCTGATGTGTAGTTTTATTTTCTTGTAACACCTTTGAAATTAAGATACTATTAGCATCATAGAACAGCTTTGGAAGTACATTCTCACCTATTTGCAGGGAAGGTAAGTTTGAAAGGTTGGTTTGAACTATTCTCTAAGTGTCTGGTGAAATTCTTTAGTAAATCAATGAACTCCTGGGATTTTCCTTAAACTCTTTGTGGGGAAGGGGAGTGACTTATGATTCAATGAACTCAGTCAACATCTTTACTCCTTACCAGTCTTGAACTAGAAATTTTCTTGAAATAGAAAATTCAATTTTCTGGTAAACCATTATTCACAATTTTTCTTACCTTATAATCTCTATAATCTTGGAGGTTGATGCTAATGCCAGCTCACCATTCCTGATGTGAATCTTTGAAGTACTCTCTTTCTCTTGGTCAGTCTAGTGAAAGGTTTGTCTGTCCTAATAAGTTTTATTTTGAAGAACCAACTTTTGGTGTTACCCTTGTCGGTGATTTTCTGCTATCTAGCTCAACAATTTCTGCTTCAATATTTCTCACTTTATTTTTAAGCTTGTATGTGGTTTGACTCCTTTTTTTCTCATTTCTCAGTTAGAGTTATTGAATTTAGAATACTCCATTTCTAAATGTGGACCTTCATGGCTGTAGCTTCCCTTCAAGCAATGTGTTTTTTGTGCATCCAAGTGTTTTAGTATATGGTAGCTTTGCTTTTATCACACTAAAATATATCAAAAATTTTCCTTGTTACTTTTCCTTTGATGCTGTGTTTATTCAAGAATGTGTTGTTAAATTTCCATATGTCTGTGAATTCCAAGTTTGTTTCTTTGATTCATTATGAATTTCATGTCATTATATGATTTTAATACTTTAATGTTGAATGGACACTTTCTGTGTAGCCTAATGGTTGGCCTGTGCGGGGACTAGTTCATGTGCGTTTGAGAACGATGTATTCTCTTCTGCTGTGAAATGGAATGCACCGTAGATATCTGTTAGTATTTTACAGTGTTGTCTGTTTTTCTATTTATTTTCTTGTTTATTTTCTGTCTACTTGTTTTATTCCCTGTTGGAAGTGAGGCGTCAAAAATTTATTATTGCATTTTCTGTTCCCTTTCTCAAGCCTATCAGCTCTTGCTTCATGTATTTTAGATCTCTGCTTTTAGGAGAATATGTGTTTATATTGATCATATATTTTTGATGGATTTACCCTTTCATCCTTATAAACCATCAACATGTGTTTCTGGTAACAAATTTTGAACTAAAGTTTGTCTCAGTCAGTCCATCTGTGTTTTGTTTGCTATTTTCGCTGTAGTCTTTGCATTCTTCTGCTGTCAGAGTGGTACCTGAATCTAAAGCATACCTTTGGAAGACAGCGTACAGTAGGATTCTGTTGTTTTCAAAAACTTGCTCTGCCGTTATCTGCTTTTAAATTGGATCCATCAGTCTATTTATTTTCAAAGAAATTACTAATAAGGCATGAATTATTCCTGCCGTTTTGGTGTCTGTTTCTTGTATGTATTATGTCAGTTGTGTTTTCAACCCTGTGGCTGTCTCCTTTCCTGCAGGTTTGTTGTTCTTCTTTTCTTTGTGAGACAGGCCTCACTGCATGGGTCAAGGCAGCCTCAAATTCATGATCCTCCTGTCTCCACCACCTGAGTACTGGAATTACAGGCACGAAGTAACATGATGCCTGGTTTGTATTAGACATCTTCTAGTATGCCTTTTAAATTATTTTATTCTTTGTCTTGCTTCATGTTTTAGTGCTCATTGTATGGAGTGCAAATAACATTTTAATTTATAACTATTTCCGATTAATACAAACTCATTTTAATATATTCATTTTTGTTTCTCCTGTTCAGCCCTAGTCCCACCTGGTCCCTTTGTGCTATGAAGTATATCTGAACTGTGAGTTAGTAATTACATCTTTATATGTTGTTTGCCCAAGGACACAGACTTAAAGCAATTGCTTTATCCAATTGCCTTTTAAATCACACTGGAGGAAAATTTACAAACAAAATATACATTGGTGCCAATTATTTTTTTAAATACTGACCCATTGAGTTGCTTTATCAAAGTACTGTCTTTTTTCAGATTTGATTTACTGCCTAATATTTACTGTCCTTTGATTTCATCTTTACTCTCTTTAATATTCTTTGTGGGGCAAAATTATTTATCCAGCTGGATTCTCTTAGTTCTTATTCATCTGGAATGTCAATTTCTCCCTTATGTTTGAAGGCTAAGATTTCTGAATGTAGAATTCTTAGTTGAATTTTTGTTAGCATTTTGAGTATGCTACCCCACTCCATTGTCTTCTGGTTTTCCTAGCGTTAGTGAGAAATCAGCTACTACTCCCACATATGATAAACCCCTCGTCTTACTGTTTCTAGGGTCCCATCACTGTCTTTGGCTTCAATTATGAAGTTTCGATGAGTACATTGCTTTGAGTCCATCCATCTCTATCACTTGGAGTTTCCTGGATTTGTTGTTGAAATTTAACCAATTATCACTCTTTTTTCTTGATAGATGCCTTAGGAGAAAGGTTCCCTCCCCCTCCATGTTCCAGATCAGACTGAATGAAGATAGAAACTTAAGTGGGATCTTCTAGAGAGCCACCAGGCAAGTTAGTAACAGTTCCTGACTTTGAGGTGGTCCAACACCGTTCTTATCTGCATGCCCTACATTTCCCTCATGGTGAGTAAGGGCTGTGGCATCTCAGTGTAAAGGCTATATTTAGTGCTGATTGACAGTGCTCATCCTTTGTCAGGTTAGGCAGAACTGACTTTATAATACGTTCTTTTGTTTGTTTGTTTTTTTTTTAATTTATGAATATGAGGCCAGACTGTCCTGGAACTTACTATATAGTGTAGGCTGGCCTCAAATTTGTGATAATTCTCCTGCCTTAGTGTCCTCAGTTCTTGGGTAATAAGCTCGAGCCACCACATATAGTTTGTTCTTTCATATGAGATATCTTAAACAGACCGCTTGAAGATGTATCAACTATTATTTATGTTTTAAATTTATGTTATTTATGTTTTTACGTTTTGTTTCCTGTATGTTTCCTTTCTGTGATGATCAGTCTTTGTCATCAACTTGACACACTTGGGAAGGGGGAAACCACAACTAGAGTCGCCTCCATCAGATTGGCCTGCGGGCATGTCTGTGGGACATTTTCCCGATTGCTAATTGGTATAAGAGAGCCCAGCCCAGTGTGGCAGTAAGCAGGTGGGCCCAGAGCTGTGTTAAGAAAGGTGGCTAAAGCCACACAGTGGTGGCGCATGCATTTAATTCCAGCACTTGGGAGGCAGAGGCAGGTGGATTTCTGTGAGTTTGAGGCCAGTCTGTTTTACAGAGTGAGTTCCAGGACAGTCAGAGTTACAACAGAGAAACCCTGTCTGGAAAAACAAACAAACAACAAAAAAAAAAAAAGAAAGAAAGAAAGAAAGAAAGAAAGAAAGAAAGAAAGAAAGAAAGAAAGAAAGAAAGAAAGAAAGAAAGAAAGAAAGAAAGAAAAAGAAAGGCATGCTAAGCAGCTGGGTAAAGTGGCTTCCTCTGTGGTTTCTGCCTCAAGCTCCTGTGTTGAGTCCTGCCTTGGCTTCCCTTGATGATGGACTGTAACTTGTTTTTGGTCATGGTGCTTATCCCAGCAACAGAAATCAAACTAGGACATCTTCATTTCTTGAGTAATACTTCCTCAGTTCTATTTTCTATTATTTCAGTGCGTTTTGCATTGCATTCAGTAGTACTTGAAAACAACCTGCTTTGTACCTATGGGTGCAAGTGGTCTAATGATGCATATATTACAATTTTTTATGTTTAATTTTACTTTTCAAATGGCCTGATTAATAAGAGGGAAAATGCAAAACAGGCAGTCATGGTTCATCTGTCTTTGCCTTAGCATTAAATATTTATAGACTGTTCGCGTTACACATCCTCCCTAGCTACAGAATCTCACTTCCCTTAAGTACAAAATAGGAACATATAGCTTCTTTATGGTATGCTCATTATTTCTGATTTTCTGAGTTAAAAATGACGAGTTCAAATAGCTGGTTGACTATTTCAGCTTTTTATGCAAAGCAAGGAAAAATTTTGAAGAACAGTTTCTTTGTTTTCTCTGATAGGCTGCTTCATTCTGTCTAGGGACACTATAAGCTATAATTTTTAGAAAAAAAAAATTAAAAGTGCGTTTGTTCACGCATGACAGTTCTCTGTGGACTTTAAATTTATTTGAAGACATTAGGTTGGATTTGCTTTAATTATCAGCTGTTTTGAAAGCAAAGGGGTAATAATTGCTTACTAGCTTATTTAGAGAAACTCAGCTAGTGGTTTCCATACTTTTTTTTTGATCTCATTAAGGTGGCTGTGAGGGATGTGGGTGTAGAAATAACTGTGGTTTTGTGTGGACTGAGCCCCATGGTGCTGATCAAGAAGACCTTAGTCTTAGGTCAATGGTTCTCAACCTTCCTAATGCCGTGACCCTTTAAAACAGTGCCTCATGTTGCGGTGACCCACAGCCGTAACATTGTTTTGTTGTTACTTCATAACTGTAAGTTTGCTACTGTTATGAATCATAATGTAAATATCTGATATCCAGATGGTCTTAGGCGACCCATGTGAAAGGGTCATTCGACCTCCAAAGGGGTCGTGACCCACAGGTTGAGAGCTGCTGTCTTAGGTGATCATCCACCAGCATCTTGAAGAAACATGGTGTTATGCATGTTTCCTACAGGTCACAGAAAGACATTCAGCTCAGCAGCTAGGAGAGTCTTATTTTCTTTTCATCTTTGGCAGATAACATCAAAAACATTTTCCATATTCTTCCTAAAGATTTTGAAATCTATCTATCTATCAACTATCTATCTATCTATCATCTATCTATCTATCTATCTATCTATCTATCTATCTATCTATCTATCTATCTATCTGTTTAGTGTGTGTGTGTGTGTCCACATGTGGCACAAAGTACTTTCTGGAATCTGTTCTCTTCTTCCACTGTGTAGGTCCCATGGATTCAACTCAGGTTGTAAAAATGTGTGTTTCCCCACTAGGTTTTTGGAAATTTGAACTCTGTGGAATTTGTGATACTGTGTCACATTGGATGCAGAATTTCCATAGTCTTAATCTTTCTGAGACATGCTAGAAGGATTTTGGAGGTTTGGTGGCCCCAGGCAGGAAGCCATGAAGAAACCAGGGTGGTCATTATGTATGCACTCTTGCTTTTAAGAAAATTTTAAAAAGAGGTTTACTTAACTGATAATACGCAGGCATACAGACTGTTTCACTTTATTTGCATGGGTTTCTAATTCATTGCTGAGAACAAATGAATTAAGGAAACTAACTAAAAAGAAAAAACCACAAACACTTCTGTATGCAATCACATGTAGACACATCTGTTGCTAAATAAAGTTGCTAACCACTTTATTTGTTGTTAGTGGAGGTGGTGGCAACTTTCCTCTAGTTCACACTTAAGGCTTCACTCCCAAATTGATTTGCACACAGACAGGTAATGAGAGGTGCCTTGAACCAAGGAGCTCAGTGAGGAATACATACTTGAAATAGTTCCCCCTGTCATGATTAGAATGTGTCAACTTGACAAAGGCTAGAGTTATCCTGGAGAAGAAACCCCAGTTGAGAGAGTACCTCCATCAGATGTCTATAGGCAAGTCTGGAGGGCATTTTCCTGATTGATGATTAACATGGAAGGACCTGGCCCACTATAGGTGGTGCCACCCCTGGGCAGGTTGTCTTGGGTTGTAGAAGAAAGCAAGCTGAGCAAGCTAGAAAGAGCAAGCCAGGAAACAACATTTCTCCATGGCCTCTGCATTGGTTGCTTCCTTCAGGTTACTGCTCTGAGTTCTTGCCCTGACTTTCCTCGGTGATGGGATTTGACCTGAGAGTGATGAGCTGAAATGAGCCCTTTCCTTCCTAAGTTGCTTTTGGTCATGGTGTTTTGTTGCAGCAATAGAAACCTAACTAAGACAGCCTCTTTAACACTGGCATAAAGACACTTAAAAACCTATCAATTTACTTGCCATTTCTTAGACTCTTTCTAGGAGAGGAGTCAGTAAAACTCACTGTCTTTTCATGGCTTTTAAGGCCCTGAGCTTTCTGGTTCTCTCAACCTTCCTCCCTGATATGCCCACAACTCCTCATCGTCTACAGTCCAGCTTAAAGCTTTGCTGTTCCTCATCTGAGGCACAGCCACACTCTGGCCAGTGACTTTGCAGGACTGTGCATTTCTGCTTTCTTCTGATGGTCACATGTCTGACCATGTCACTTTTCAGTCTCACAGGCCTCTTTCAACATCTTTTAGTGATCCTTTGTATAAAGAAGGAACTGGCAATACTGCTCATTGGTGGGACACTGGCCTCTCTCCTTTTCATGCCTGAGATAATAGATTTAATTTCTAGGACTGTAAAACAAAACAAACAATGATGAAAACAACTGGCCCCCTAAATTTCCAAGCCAAATGTGGGCTGGAGAGAGGACTCGGTCAGTAATATGCTTGTTGTACAAGTGTGAATTCCCATGTTTGAACTCTAGAACCCACAAGAAAATCTCAGCATGGTAGGGCTTGCTTGTATTCCCAGCACTATAGATTGAGGTACAGAAATCACTAGATTCACTGGCAGGGCAGTCTAGCTGACTCAGAGAGTTCAGGTAAGTTTGAGAGACTCTGTCTCAAGTAATAAGGTGGGCAGTGTTTAAAGAAGACACCTAAGATTGACCTCTGGCATCCATGTGCACACCCAAACACATATGTACACCACTCAATACACACACACACACACACACACACACACACACACACACACACACTAACTCCTGAAACTCTTTCTCCTGCCTTTTGTTCATGCTCTTGAAATGAAATGAAGGTAAATACTTAACTCTAGTTTATTATCAATCAAGGCACCATCTCCATGCAGAGCAGACACAGGAAGCTGCTACTGGTCTTGGCACTGAATATCTAGAATGTGCCTGACCAGGAGAGAGGGATTGGGGAGGGGGGTTCTGAGAGGACCATTAGGATGCTTCAGGAATTAATCTTTCTACAGTACTTTGTATCTCTGTACACAGACTATTATACACTGATGATTTATTTACGAATTAGTATCATACTATGATCATTTGTTTCTTCTTCAGCCAGCTAAAAACCGATTCTACTTTCTTCCTGTGATATTATCTGTGCCAGGTTCCTGCTGTGAGGGAAGGTGGAACCCATGAGAGTGAATGGGGAAGTCTGGTAGAAGGAATCTCATGGTGCTGTTGGTTAAAGCCTTCTGCTTTGCTCTAGTTTAGGGAGGTTTTCTGGGGATGATGGAACAGATGGGTGTGCGGAACCCAGGGCTTTGTGTTGGCAAGCATTCTACTGAGCTACATCTCCAATCCAACTTATGATTTCTTAACCAAGCTAAATGATGACAAAGGAGTCCACACTAGATACAGGGAGGGCAGAGCTCTGCAAAGAAACTTGTTCAGTGTGGGCTTTTCATGAGGCATGCTGTGGCACAGGTTCAGGTAGGGGACACCTGTGATGCGGTGAAAGCAGAACTGAAAATGAGCCAAGAGACTGAGGGTATGTTGATTGACACATATCCCATGACCACATGGCACTGGCAAGTTCCCACCGACAACTTATTCCAATGGGAGCAAAGCCACCTGCTGGGGAGACCTGTATTGGATAGTGTGGCCCACTTCACGGCTGCTACTTTACTATGTCATTCTCTAGGACTAACCAACTACCACTTCTTTTCCAAGAAATTGACTACAGATTGCCTCAAGAGAACTTGACCTTGGCTGAAAAGTCTAGGATGGGCAGGAGTTCAGATTGTCAGCTGACCTCCTTCCTTCAGTGCCTCAGGGAGGCTTTTCCTGAAGGGGACTTTGAAAGTCTTTTCTCCATCTATATTTCAGGACCACCTTATTTGGTTGAGCCTCATGAAAAAATTTTAAATGAAGGATCAGGAAAGTGGAGGGGTGCGTGTGTATTTTGCATGTTTTCTGTTACACGGGGGACAGTCAACATTTCCTTTTCTTGAATTATTAGTGTTCTGACATTGGATTTGCCTCTGCCAGCAAATGGGCTGGGTGGTTTAGCTTTTCAGACTTCAGAGACCAAAGACCAGCTCAGGTAATTTACTTCATGAAACAAACAAATTTCATGTCACACAGATCCACAGTGCAGTTTATGGTGACAGTCCATCAGTACCTGTCTGTTGGGGGTTGATGAGCACGTTGAACAGGCTACTTAAGCTCATTTCCCCGGCTGCATGCTTCAGCAAACACTTTACAAGGCAATTAACTGTGGAACCACTGACTTCAGCCAGGAATCCCACACTTCCCAAGGAGGTGTGGCTGTCCTGGAAAGTCTGTTGGCTCTGAGACTTGACTCAGAGTGGGTAGAGGCACTCTTTGTATTTTCCTGTCTTGTCAGGAATGCCTCTTAGGCATAGACACAGACTAGGCACCAGCTTGGTGGTGAGTGACAGCCACTTCCTATCATTTGGTAGTTTGGGTGTAAATGGTGTCCTCAGGCCAGTAGGTTGGCACTGCCAAAACTAGAAGCCAAGTTTCATGTTAGAAGGGCACACCTGGTACCTTGGTGGCACGCTGAGCAATGTCTAAGCTACTCTTGGATTTCAAGCACGATTTCTTGATGTGTGAACAGAAGCCTGTAAGGTGAGGAGGTGCTTGTCTCTACAGGCAATGCCAGTGTGTGTATGGGTGGGTGGGGGTGGAGGAGGGGCAGCTGGAGACTGGAGCATAAGAAGGTGGAGTGATTAGGATGAGGTTGAGGATGGGTTCCACAGGGAACGCTTGTCTTTGAAAGTCTAACAAGGAGCCTGGTGTTCAATTTGAAATCATCGAAGACATTCTACAGAGTATAAGCAGATCTGTATTTTTAGCAAGAGAATCTGTAGCACATAGAGGGGAGCTGGGTGTGACCCCGTAGACAAGACAGGGCATTACTGCCGTAGCTCAGAAGAGTGGCAGTGCAGCTGCGAGTGGGTAAGGATGGGGGCAGAGAATGAGGTAAGTGAGGTGCCTGGTGGCTGGGTCCTGGCAAGAGGTGGGGGCAGTGTCAACACCCAGGTATTGGCTCATTTGCTGAGATGGGAGGTGTCAAGAGGATGATGAGGGAGTAGGGAGTATGGACAACCACATCTAGGCCTTCTAGCACAGCTCCAAGGAGATAGATGTTCATATCTTAAACCCTGGTACTTGTGATTCTAAACGTCTCTGGAAACAAGTCTCTGTAGCTCTTCTGAGGCCATGCTGGACTAAGGTGTGTCCTCAACTTGTGATAGTTGGACCCCGATCCAGTGATAGGTGTCTTTAAGACAGTGGTTCTCAACCTGTGGGTCACGACCCCTTTCGGCAGGGCGGGATCAAACAACCCTTTCACATGGGTTGCCTAAGACCATCTGCATATCATATATGTACATTACAATCCATAAAAGTAGCAAAACTACAGTTATGAAGTAGCAGCAAAAATAATTTTATGGTTGGAGGGTCACCACACCATGAGGAACTGTATTAAAAGGTCGAAGCGTTAGGAAGGTTGAGAACCACTACTTTAGGAGAAAGGAGGGGGTAATTTAGATACCAGGACAGAGAATCAGGGAGGATTCAGAGAAGGACTGACTGATGCAGGCAACACTGAAGCACGTCTAGGATCATTTACAACTCTGGACCTGTTAGGCATTGCCAGCACTTTAATGTTTGACTTCTGGTGTCTGGAACTTTCTAGAACTGCAAGTCATACATTCCTATTGTTTTGAGCAATTCACTTCATGGCCTTTGTTTTTTTTTTTTCAGTCCCAAGACGTGAGCACAGGTACATAAATGGAATATGGGAAAAGACCTTATTGAGCTGCAAACATAGGCCTGAAACCCAAGCAAAAAGGTCATAGGACCATGACAGCTTTCCTGGGATCAGGCTGCTGTGTGGGGAGAGCAGGGATGAGAGAATGGTGGTCTTACCAGATAGATAGAGTCACCAGCTCCTTCAGGAGAGGGCACCTCACAGATCTGCTTCTACTGAATTCTGTCATTAGGTAAGGCAGGAGGCTCTTCTGTGAGTTTCCTGTGGATGTCAGTCACCGGAGGTCTTGTTAACTGTAACCTGGAGCTCAGTGGAAGCCAAAGAGGAGCATCTGAAAGATGGCAGCCATGCTGCAAGGGCACAATACTGCTGTGAGACCAGGAACGAGGAAACAGTGTCCAGCAAACTGGGCCAGTGCCAGAGGACGCAGGAAAGGGAGGGCTGCGGACACATTCTAAAGACTGAGGAACGAGAACTTGGGTGGGTCTCAGGTTGGAAATCAAGGTCAGAAGGAAAGGTGGAAGGTGAGGGGAAGGCTCCTAAGACACCGTGGAAGAAGCTGAGCATTAGGGGTTGCCTTGAAGTAAGATCATGGGTGAGTACCACGGGGGCAGAGAGAGGACTAAGGGAGTGAACGAGTTGGGCACTAAGGAGAGTGTTAGTTTCATTCTACTTGGACTGAAGCAGGGGAGAGATTTGGGAGAAAAACATCTCAGGTGAAAATGGATAAGTGGTCTTCATGACCCCCAGGCTGGTCTTATCCCAAGTTCGCTTCCTTTGTACTAATATGGCAGGAGGCTATGGCATTGAGCAACCAGGGGTCAGACTAATTTTGACATTGAGAATGGACACAGAGGCAGGAAGATGGCTCCCCCCCCCCCAGTCCTTGCTCACCCGGACACCCATGACACAGACATTGACTTGCAGTAGCCAAAGACACTTAGCTATACAAAGGAAAAGACCAATTCCTCGAAGCCTGATCTTGCCTGGGTTCTGGGCCTGCAGACCTGGCTCAGACCGAAGCTTCCATAATGCCAGGAGGATAATGGATGGGTTAGATCTGGAGTTTGAATGTAGGAAATTACACATATGGGTATAAAGATGCTTTGAGCATAGTAAAAACTGGCTGTGTCTCAGATTCAGAGCTCCTGTACCTCTCAGTTCTTTATGCTAGCTCCGAGAACCAACGTGAGCTCAGAAACTTTGTGGGGAGTACATGCAGGTGATACTTGGTTCAGACTACAAGGGATAAAAACTTAAGATGACCCCTCTCAGCTGCCTCAAAGCCTTCCCCACCCTGCCCAGACCACATGAGCCTCATGGAAGTGATGGCACTTGGGCAGTTATGTGCCATCAAGACTTGTGACTACTGTGGTCTGGTGGGAACCATGCAACTTTGGGAAATGATGTGGGAGTGCAACCTCCAGCTGTGTGGTAAGGCACCCCCCCACCCCCACCCCCTATCTCCGGCAGGGCAATCCTGGTGAAGTTCCCAGGAATTCTTAGAAGAATATGTGATTCCCCTGCTACCCCCTCTCTTTTTCCGTGGCACTTTTGCTGTCTCTTGTATGCTCAGATAGTAAAATCAGTTAAATGACTGACAAATTCTAAATATTCCTGGGGAAATATGGTCATATAAGGGAGAGAATTTCACTCAGATTTCTGTGATAAAAGTTAATCATTCTCAGATCTCTGAGACTCCAACTTCTTCCATGACTGACAAAACTTTAACAAAGCAGCTGCAGGGGGCCCAAGGTTAATAGGAAAGAAACAGACAAAAACAGGAAGGCGTGTTGTGATGCAAAAGAGTCGGGTGTTAAAATCTGTCTTTGAAA
The DNA here is from genome assembly GCA_026225945.1 of Cricetomys ansorgei. Classification (NCBI taxonomy): domain Eukaryota; kingdom Metazoa; phylum Chordata; class Mammalia; order Rodentia; family Nesomyidae; genus Cricetomys; species Cricetomys ansorgei. Next base: position 27,986,214 of record JAMJFZ010000597.1, read on the forward strand.
AGCAATTGCATAACAATTATTATGACAGACAGTTATATGACATAAAACATAAAAACAATTTACATGGCAATTATTACTTAAAAGCAATTACATAGGAAAGCTTACCCTCTTGGAAATAGATTTGATTACTTAAACTTTACTTTGCAACCACAATCCCCGCCAGCCACATACTCTTGGCTTGAATACCTGCTTGCTGACTTGCTAGGGCAGACGTGACTTCCTGCTGTGTGCATAACAGAAACTTCCTGAGCTGTGTCTGGGACTAACTAGGAAAAATAGGTGGGGCTGAAAAGAATGTGATGATTCTGAAATAATTTTCTTAAAATAAATATGCTTGGGGTAATAATGTTGTAAGCACCTGGGGCACGGGGGCATATTTCTATTCATATAAATAAATGGCTGACTGTTTTAAAGCAGACTAAGAGAGTAAAAGAGAGAGAAGAAAAAAGAGAACAGCAGCTACAAAACTAGTCACATCGACTCATGTGAGCCTCGTTCCACCGTGGACTCTGCACCTCCTTCTCTGGTCCTTGAACTCACTAGAGCTCGACTCAGCAGGGATGCTATCAAATCTGCTTGGTGCCTTGTGCTCCTGGAAAGACCATCATGGAGCTCTTTGTTGTGTAGTGGGCACTCAGATGTTGAAACTCTGTTGAACAATAACTTCTAGACAGAATGGCCTGGCTCTTAAACACATGGTTTATAGCCAAAAAACTTCCAGATACTTTCAGAGCCATTCTTCACGGCTTATAAAGACTTTTTCCAGAAAAAATAAGATGGCTGCCATCTCCTGCCAAGTCATAAATGATTCAAATGTCAACTCGCCCGTGGCTTATGCTATAAGGACATATTAACTTATCAAAGAAGCAGACTGTGGTAGGGTGCATGTGGTCCCTGTACCTCAACATTTATTCTTGAAATCACAGGGTATGTTACCTGCACTTGCTCACCACCTTCCCTTCCTTCTCAGGAGACTGATGACACGGCCCGTCATAGGAAAGGAATAGAGAAGTAAATACAGTCATGTGGCAGGCTTATTTTAATTTGGTTTATGTACTTGTGAACTTGCATGCTCTGTGGATGGCTCCATTCCTGAGGTCACTGTGCTTCCTCCAGCTGGTATCCACCGCTGAAGAGAACGTTCATGAAGTTATTTATTGGAGGGCCATGGCAGAGTTTGGGGTGGGAGAGAATCAAGCTCTTTCCAAGCCATTGGGATAATTGCTGCTTTCTTTACTTTTTGTTTATATTTTGTGTTTGTTCTTCCAATCTGAAGCCCAGTCTGTCCTGTCCACAGTGTAGTCCAAGCTCTGAACTTACTGCTGTCCTCAGCCTCCCAAGTGATAGAATTACAGATGTGAATCACACCCAGTAGTTTTATTTTACTTCTTAAATTTCTCATCCTCTTGCTATTGAATAATTGTCTTTCATACTATTTTCTGGCTCCTGGCAGCACCTCTTTGAGAAAATCTATTTATTCTTTAAAAAACAAATACAAAAATAACAAAAAAACTCATTTATTGTCATTAAGACTGCAGGAACAGGAGCTTGGGAAGATGGCTCAAGTTGGTAAAGTGATCGTTGGGTAGCTCAAGGTCCTGAGTTCAATCTCAGGCTCTCAAGTGAAATGCTAGGCATCCCTTACAACACCGGAGGTAGGAAGATATAGGCAAGAGGATCCTGGAGTTTCTGACCACATGGACTTTGACCTCTGGCCTATACACATATAGGCATGCATACACACACACACACACACACACACACACACACACACACACACACACACAAATAACTATAGCAATAAAATTTGCTAAAAGTACTAACTCCAGCTTTGGATCCTTCAGTGTCCTCTTTTTCACAGTAGAGGCTGTCCCCAAGTCTGCCCTCTCTCACTCAGAGCCACATAAGAGCTAACTCTCAGAAAACATTTCCTTGTAACAAATGACACAGTGGGAGGCACCTGCCCACCAGGATGGGACAGGGCAAGGGCAGAAAAGGTCTAGTGAGAGCTAATCTCTGATGTGGAAAGATTGATCTGGGACTCCGAGGGGACACTTAGTCCCGTTGAAATTCTCAGGCAGAATGAGAAGTGGAGAAAGAAGAGGTGCCCATATAGAGAACTGCACCGGTGACACTAAGGCCACTGACCCCATGGTCCAAAAGACAGCACTTAAAGACAATTACGGAGCAGGAGGTAAGTGGGCACTGTGCCTGCACTGATGCATGTCAGAGCGCATCACTTGCAACTCGCTTAAAATGCTCCTGACAAACTCGGTGACAAGATCCTTGCAGTCTGTGACAGTGACCACAGAGTCACTTAGCATCCACTCCCAAGAGAGCCCAGCATCTCTGTCACCTTAAGCAAAGCGGGCTTGAGACAGAATATAAGGAAATTGAAATAAAGGCAAAGGAAAGAAGATAAAACAAAACACAAAATTAAAAAAAAAAAAAGGTCCTTTCCAGGTGTCTTGGAAAACAAGAGGCAGCTGATAGACTTTGATTTCAACAACCTTGTTCCCAGAATGGGGTGTGGGGGGTGTCCTATAGAACTTCGTGGGAGAAAAGCAGAAGGGCTGGAATCTGCAAGGTGGGGCCCTGTTATCACACAGAGTGCTGGCCCGGTGGCATGTGATGGCCAGATCTATGTGGGAGCTTGCCAGGGCCTGGCCAGTGACATAGGCCAAGCAATGGTGTTGTAAATGGACCGGCAGATGGGACTGAAGCATCTGGGCTCAGAAATAAGCAGCCAGTCACTTCTCCCCAGCACCACAAAGGCTCAGTTTTAACCTTCACAAAATTGTAGAAGATGACAGCAATGTTAAAAACATACATGGGTGGATGAGTTGTTTCTGAGGGTGCCATTATCACACTGGTGATGCGAAATGGTAGAAAATATTAAGGAGACTTTATGTTGTAACAAATGAGAGGCTGCACACCAGATAGCCAGGATCAGGGCAGCAGGTGCGTGGGGTGGGGACAGAGTGGAGTCTGACAGAAGGAAGAATGTAAGAGCAGCAATCCGCAGGGATGTCAGCATCCCCCTGGAGCTGGACCTTCCTTATGATCAGTTTTCCATTCCCTCTGCTTGAATATTCTACATTTCCAACTCATCTGATGCAGAGAATTAAAAGAAAAATAGATTTCTATGAATGGCCACCAGGAAGATGGCAGTCTTCTACCATCGCTACTCTGTCACGTTCCTCAGAATAACGAATGAGTGTTTGGGGCATTTCGTCTGCTCCAACCATTTCCCAGTCTCCCATGGATCAGCGGTGACAGGAAACCCCAGGTAAGGATGACGGAGTGAAAGCGAGAAGTCTTAGTTTTGAAAAGCTCTCAAACACCTCAACCCTTCTTCAGAATCTTCTAAAGACTGAGAACCTGGAAATATTCCCACTTCTGCCTCAGAACTGATGTTTGAAAAAGAAATTAAGAATTCTGTACATCCTTGGGGTACACCTGCCTGGAGCTCACTGAAGGAGCAACTCTGAGGTAAAGATGCTGTTGCGTTGGGCTGCCAGTGGGAACACTGGTCCTGCGCCTCTAACTGTGAGCTTTATGTCTTCTTCCTATACACTCCATCGGGGGACTCTAAGACAGGGTCCAAGGGCTGGGTTCGATTGGCAACAGGGACTGGGCGTGGTGTGGTGGGAGAACTCTTTGCCCTCCAGCTTTGGTCAAAGTCTAGGTTGTTGCCAGGGAGCCTGGGAACATCTAGCATTGACTGACCCTGCTTTCCTGGGTGGGCTCCTCATATTCTTAGATGTCTGGCACTAATAGAAAAAAGTTTGTTTGAAAGTTTAAAAAAAAATCACTATAACCTGCCAGGAAGAGGGTTTTTGTTTTCGTTTTAAATTTTAGTGCTTTTGACAAATTTACTTATTGAATATGACTGATAGAAAATTAAATTGACTGAGATAATAAGAGTGAAATGAAGTAATGAGAATTTATTTCCAATGTTGCATTTTCCCCAAATCCCCAAATAAAGTTGTTTCTTTCTTTCTTTCTTTTCTCTTCTTTTTTTTTTAAAAAAAAAAACCAAAAACTAAGTATCCTCCAAATAGATTTGATGTCAATTCTTGTCTTCTGTCTTTCATCAGCCTCAGGCAGAGTAGGAAGATGATGATGGAGATGAAGGATGTAAGTGGATCTGGCGTGTGTGAGCATAATCTGTGCTTTCAGGGAGATGAGGATGCTGATGAGGGGGTCAGAGGGTCTGGTTCCTGTGAATATCCTGCATGCGAATGACTTCTTCACAGGTGATTTAAAAATACATTCCAAATTTTTGGGAAGAGCATTTCATTTACTTTGTATTATACATAGTCCACCCTCCTCTCTTCCCCCTCCTTCTCTCTTTGAGTGTGTGTGTGTGTGTGTGTGTGTGTGTGTGTGTGTGTGTGTGTGTATCTAAGAAGTCTGAGAATAAGCACTAGGAGGAGCTCCTTGTTGATTTAACTCATAACTTAGCTCTTTATTCGAAGAGGTAGTGGCCATGCTACATGGAGTGGATAAATGTGGAGAAATAAAATGTGGCTGTGGGCATATAGACACCTCCAAGCATCTTGCTTTCCTTCCTTGACGCCAAGGCAGCCCGGTCATATCTGTGTAGCTTGGGAATCTATATGCGTTGGTGCTGTCTCAGTGTCATCTGGGAAGCCTGCTCACATCCATGCAGCCTGCTCACATCCATGCAGCCTGCTCACATCCATGCAGCCTGGTCACATCCATGCAGGCATCCATGCAGGCTGGTCACATCCATGCAGGCTGGTCACATCCATGCAGGCTGCTCACATCCATGCAGCCTGCTCACATCCATGCAGCCTGCTCACATCCATGCAGCCTGGTCACATCCATGCAGGCATCCATGCAGGCTGGTCACATCCATGGAGCCTGCTCACATCCATGCAGGCTGCTCACATCCATGCAGGCTGGTCACATCCATGCAGCCTGCTCACATCCATGCAGGCTGCTCACATCCATGCAGCCTGCTCACATCCATGCAGCCTGCTCACATCCATGCAGGCTGCTCACATCCATGCAGCCTGCTCACATCCATGCAGCCTGCTCACATCCATGCAGCCTGCTCACATCCATGCAGGCTGCTCACATTCATGCAGGCTGCTCACATTCATGCAGGCTGCTCACATCCATGCAGCCTGCTCATATCCATGCAGGCTGCTCACATCCATGCAGGCTGCTCACATCCATGCAGGCTGGTCACATCCATGCAGCCTGGTCACATCCATGCAGGCTGGTCACATCCATGCAGCCTGGTCACATCCATGCAGGCTGGTCACATCCATGCAGGCTGCTCACATCCATGCAGCCTGGTCACATCCATGCAGGCTGCTCACATCCATGTAGGCTGGTCACATCCATGCAGGCTGGTCACATCCATGCAGCCTGGTCACATCCATGCAGCCTGCTCACATCCATGCAGCCTGCTCACATCCATGCAGGCTGGTCACATCCATGCAGCCTGGTCACATCCATGCAGGCTGCTCACATCCATGCAGCCTGCTCACATCCATGCAGGCTGGTCACATCCATGCAGGCTGCTCACATCCATGCAGGCTGGTCACATCCATGTAGGCTGCTCACATCCATGCAGCCTGCTCACATCCATGCAGCCTGCTCACATCCATGCAGCCTGCTCACATCCATGTAGGCATCCATGCAGGCTGGTCACATCCATGCAGGCTGGTCACATCCATGCAGCCTGGTCACATCCATGCAGCCTGCTCACATCCATGCAGCCTGCTCACATCCATGCAGCCTGGTCACATCCATGCAGGCTGGTCACATCCATGCAGGCTGGTCACATCCATGCAGGCTGGTCACATCCATGCAGCCTGCTCACATCCATGCAGCCTGCTCACATCCATGCAGCCTGCTCACATCCATGCAGCCTGCTCACATCCATGCAGCCTGGTCACATCCATGCAGCCTGCTCACATCCATGCAGGCTGGTCACATCCATGCAGCCTCCTCACATCCATGCAGGCTGCTCACATCCATGCAGGCTGGTCACATCCATGGAGCCTGGTCACATCCATGCAGCCTGGTCACATCCATGCAGGCTGCTCACATCCATGCAGGCTGGTCACATCCATGCAGGCTGGTCACATCCATGCATGCTGGTTACTACATTCAGCCTGGCCACATCTGTACATCCTAGCTACATCCATCAGCATGGTGCAGACTCAGACCCACTATCTCACCTCAAAGTGAAATCAGATGATGGAGCGGCCTGCTCTCCGAAGCTGGGCCATGCTCTGCAGCTGAGGAACAAGGCATAGACACTTTAGCAGGCAGGAAAAAAAGATTCACTTGCCTGTGAATTTGCCAGGTCTGGGAACTTCCCATGGTTCTCATTCATTTCTCCATACTCCTTCTTAATCTGTAGTGAGAGACATCTGTCTTCTATAATTTTGATGACTTTATTCAAACTTTATATAACTTTATTTGAAAATTTCCACCAACTTCTTCCCTTTCTGATAATTCCTTAGAAAATTGGACCGTTAATCCAACTACTGGGTATTGTCCTAGCTTCATCTCTGATGCTGTGATAAAACACCCTGACAAAAAAGCAACTTTGGAGACAAAAGGATTTGTTTGTTTTACAATTCAAGGTTACAGTCCATCATTGTGGGGAGTTAAGACAGGGACTCGAAATAGCTGGTACCGTCGTATCCACAGTTAAGAGCAGAGTGAGATGATTGCAAGCATGCTTGATGCCCAGCCAGCTTTCTCTACTCTTAGAAAGCTCAAGGGGAATGGAGTCACCCACTTTTCAGGATGTCTTCATTAAGACAGTCAAGACAATCTGCCATAGACATGTTCACAAGCCAACCCAATCTAGACAATTCCTTGTTGAGAGCCTAGTCTCAGGTGATTCTGGGTCATGTCAAGTTGACGATTTAAAACTAACTGTCACAGATGTACAGCCATAAATTGAAGCATGAGGAAGGAATATCTGTACCTGTATGTTTGTGAGACACTTCACAACAGCTAAGATATGAATCAAACTAGGTGTCCATCGATGGATGAATGGATAAAGAAATTACAATTCTTTATGTATGTTGGACTATTACTCTGCCATAAAAAGACGGAAATGTTGTTACTATGGCAACCAGGTTACATTAGGTTCAAGAAGCAAGTCAGACACAGGAAATCGCATCTTCATGTTCTCATTTAGACATGGAAACTAAACGTTGACATCAAGGCAGATGTGGGTAGAATATTGTTACCAGAGCCAGGGAAAGGACATGGAAAAAGGAGTAGGAAGAGGGTGGCTGTTGTGTGCAGGCACGCCGTTGGATGGAAGGAGTAACTTCTAACCTTCTTTAGCACATTGGAATCACTATGGCTGGTAATAATTAATTGAATTAATATTGAAAAGTAGGAAGAAGTTAGGATTTTTAATATTCCTAACCCAAAAGTGTGATATATGTTCAAGATGATAAACATCAATGGTCCCATATGGTCATTATACATTGTGTTCATGTTCTGAACTTGATCCCACAAACATGTATGATTACTGCATCTATTAAAGCAAAAATATGTTCATGAATGGAAGGATATGAAGGGTGGTAGAGTACAGTCTTCTAGAAATATAAGGAAGGAACTATACTTACCATAAATGGTGGAGAAAGGCTACATCAGCCTCCTTCAAGTCATTTGTGTCTTCTGGAGTATCTATTTATTTTGTCCCTGATGACTCTCTTGAGTTCTGACTTTCTGAGGCCAAATCTATAAACAAGGGTAAAGGAATGTCTTATTTAGTGGGTGAGCAAGTATTGTATTTAGCTGATTAAAATGTCTATAGAGGAGCAGATCAATGCTCTGCCCCAGGAGCTGGAAAGGTCTTTGCTGGGCTTCTAATGAAGGTTTTACAGCTTGGTGTCATTCTACCAGGTCATGTCTCCTCATCAAATTCATTGCAAAGAGTTTCACGTCAGGAGTTTATCCCCAAGGGGCAAAGAGCTGGGAAAGGCTGGAGGCAGTGGGAGCTTTCAGCACTTTAATCCAGCCCTGGGGTTTGGTCTTCAATATTCAAGATACCCAGGAGTGGCAAGACTCTTCTTTAAGGACAGGTGACGCTACAGTGAAAAGGGCCCTTTATTGTTCAGCCTATTGCCAGGGTGTTAGCTATTTTCCTCATTGCTGTGGCAAAATACCAGACAAAGCAACTTAACACGGTTTCTCATTAAAAAATCACCTGGCACTTCCAGAAGGTGACAGAAGAGTGTAAACTGAGAGTGAGACTTCCTTGAGTGTTGACCAGTGTGACTTCCCTGGTCACATGCCTGGAGTCCCGGAAGGTAAAGTCAAGAGTACAATCCTCCAGCTGATAGCGAAGAGGTGGGAAATGGAGACTGTTGACTGCAGCATTTAGAATGTACCTGGAAAAGGGATAGTCACTGGCATTTAGATCAATGACAGCCATTATTGACACTGTACGGAGGGCGCCAGGTGGAATGCTGTGCATGAAGAGATGTCTCATTCTGGCCAATGACAAGATGGAGGCTGTGTTGGTCAGGATGGAATAGTTTGCCAGAGCAGGTACCACTCATTGAACCTTCATTGGCGGGGTCTGTAGTCACTGCTACACACACTTAGAAGAGAGGAAAAGAGCAAGGTGTGGTGTGCCTAGAATAATCCCAACGTGAAAAAATGCGTGGAAAGAAGGGGTAGCTGGGAGAGTGACAAGCAGGGTACAAAATGCACAGCCGTGGTATTGTTCCAGTCCAACCAGAGAAACAAAGTAAGGTGGAGAAACTGGTGGATGCAGCTATTCTCTGCAGCCCTTCAGCATTTCCAAGCATGCTCTTGCTATTTGGAAGGTGGGTATCTTCCCCTTGTCCTTCCATCTTTCTCTTTTAATTATTGTGTTCTGGCATCTCCTGGTTTAATCGCACAGCATCTGTCACGTGGTGGTATCTCATTAAACAGGATGCCTTCTTAGGTTCTTACTCAGCAGAAGATGATCCCTGACCTGCTCTCAGTGTGCTGCTCTGTGGAGCTGGCTGCTGTTCAGATGGCCTGCTGAGTTAGCAGTCTTGGCTGGGCTAGTGAGCCACTCCCAGTTCCATATGTATAGGCTACTAATTAATGAGGAGGACCCACTATGGGTTCACCCAGGGAGACCTTCAAAGTTTCAAAGGACTAGATCCTTCTAGGGCCTCTGGCTTCCATTTCTTCTCTTCCAATGCTTTATTTAAGATCATTTTCCCAATGCTTGTTTCCCAATTCATTCACCACCCAGGGCTACACCTGTCCCCAAATACGGCCTTGCTCCTTGGACACTGTGGTACACAAAATGCTCACTCTAGTGCTAGTCTGAGGGTTGAGCCTGGTAGTATGGAAGCTGCTGCTGAGGGTACTGTGTGACCTATACTGCTATCAGGCCAAGGGAGCACATCCACAGGAAACTTTGCATTATGCAAGTATTCCTTGTTTAGCCTAGAGAAGAATGAGATACTACAATGACACACCCCTTCGTGTCTACTGGGCTCATTACTGATTTTGTAAGAACAGCATGTTTTGGCAAGGGTGTGGACAACCCAAGGCTCATCTGTTTTGCTACCGGAAATGCAAAATGGTACAGCTGCTGTAGAAACTATCACAGGAGTTTCCCACCCCCTACCAAACCGTAGAGTTTCCATATGGTTCTGGGTTTGTACAAAGAAGGGAAGTCAGGGTCTTAGAATCTTTCCTATGCTCACCTCCCATCATTCATTGCAGCTAAAAGGTGGAAGCAACAGAAGTACCCAGTGAGAGAACACCAGCCAAGCAGAAGGACAAGTGTACACACAATGAAATATCATTCAACCCGACAAAGGAGAATTTCTTTTCAATTTAATTTAATTTAATCATAAATAACAAAAGATTTCTTGTTTTTTGGAAATTTCCCTATATCAAATCACTCCTCCTGTGTTCCCCTTTCCACATAACTTCATGGCCTTTTTTATAATTATCATTGTGCATACATGTATATTTATATATGCATGTGTGGCACATGTGTGGCACATGTGTGTATATATATACACACAACTGAGTTCACGTAGTGCTGTTTGAATGTACGTATGTCCAGCACTTGGGATTGAATAACCCATGTGTGAGCTTATCACTGAATTTAACTCTCCCTTTCTCAGTAACCATTTTACTTAAAAAAATATTTATTAAAACTTTACTATAAAGAACTTGCAGATAAAAAGAAAATATGCATCAAAAGTAGGCAGACCCAAAAGCTATACACATCAGTGATCTGTACGTACAGTTAGAATAGCCGTTCTGAAGCTGTGGAGCGTCGCATTGGGGTTTGCACTTTCACTGTTGAATAATATTTCTATGAACTTATCCACCTCAGTAGGTATTGACCACCTGCGGCTCTCCAAGTGGGAGACCATGTGGAATTTCCCCTGTTCACGTTGGCATGACAACTGGTGGTGTCATCATGCAGGTCTTGTTCAGGCAACTGTATTGTTGAGATTCTGTGGGTACATTTTCCTGGTCTTGTTTAGGGGATGGTGTCTAGCACCAGGAGTCCTGGACCTGTTACAATCTGGCCCCTTACAATCTCTCTTCCCGTCTTATGCCATTTTCTTTTAGCTGTAGGTTTGAGGTAGCATCGCAGATGTATGTACTGGGGGATAAGCACCTTCCAGTCCGAAAGGAAACAAGGTCAGACACATGCTAATCCAGCGTGCGTGAGCCTTGGGGCATTATTGCAAGTGAAGTACACAGTCACGAAGACCTAACACTGTCTGACTGCACACAGATGGGGGACTAGAGAAGTCCAATTTATAGAGACAGAAATTGGGGTGGTGGCTGCCAGGGATGGGAGGGGAGAGGGAAGAAAGAAGCAGGGGTTGTCAGGGACAGTTTCAGCTTGGGAAAAGATGTAAGGGTTCCAGAGAGGATGGTGCTGATGGCAACCCAATAATGGGGACATAGCAGTGCCCCAAAACTGTACACCTAAAAGTGGTTACTACTTGGGCTGGAGAGATGGGCCCAGTGGGTAAGAGTGCTTGCTGCTCTTGAACCCAAATTCATTTCTCAGCATCCATAATGCAGGACATAATAGCCTATAATTTCATCTCCAGGGGATCTGACACCCCCTTCTGTATCCAAGAGCACCCACACACATGTGAGCATGTACACATGCACATACACACACGTAAACATAATTAAAAATAAATCTTAAAAAATAGAATAGTAACTCTATATTTATCATAATTATGTGTGTGTGCACATGTGCATATGAGTGAGGGGGGCAAAGGACTAGGAGAAACATGAGAAATGCTACGATGAACATGTTGAAATGATCCCAGAGTGCACACTGCAGTCTCCTGATGGGCACTGTCATTTGTTTCAGTGTCCTGAGGGGCATTAGGGAAACCTCCCAGATGGTCTGTTCAAGATAGAGAGAGAACCCTGATATTCCATGGAGGGTCATGGAGTGTCTGGGTGTGTGGGGACGAAGTGTCCCTGCCCAGGAGGTCTGCAGTGGCTGGTGGCCTGGCTCACACCCACAAAGCAGCAGCCTCCAGCCCTGCGTCTGGCCCGCCAGGAGTCAGGCACTCATGACGATTCATCTTCATTCTGGCACTGGCTTCTGTTCACACAGCCAACCCTGCAACTTGGTCTGCCCTGGTTGGGAATCTAACCTGGTTCTGTTTTCAATTTTGGAAGTGTAGTTGTGGATTAAACACCAGTCGAATGATGGGAAAGAGTCAGAGGGAACAGCTGCTCTGTCCTCACCATCCTGCCAAGGCCTAAATGAGCCTCCAGGAAGCATGGGGGAGGTGAGGGCCTCCTTCCCAGCAGGAATGATGCATGGCCCCAGAATGGTGTGGCCTGTTAGGTAGGGTCATGGTGTTCCTGGGGACCTGTGGGCACAGGGCCATGGGCTCCTATCTACCATTGTGGAAACCCCAGTGAGTGGTCATGTATCTGATTAAACTTTAAGGATTGTTCGGATAAGGCAAATGACACCCCAACTGTGCCTAATTAGATGGCTAATCTGCTTGGCTTTTTTACAGAGATGCACAAGAACCAGGCACACACAACAATGAGTCATTTCCTGTGGGCCTGTGCATGTATTCCTTTCATTTTCTGTCTACCTCTGACCTGCCAGGATCCTCTTCCTTCGATGAATAGAAGGAGCCACTGGACGTTTGGTCAAATACTGAGCTTTATTGTCCCTTCTTGACTCATTTTTTTGTGAGTTTGATTAACAGGTTGTGTGGGTAGTGGAAAGCCAATTATCTTGGGGAGCCAGCGAGGGTAAATGTGTAGTCAACTGGGACTCTGTGCTGGCTGGAACTCTTTGTTTATCTCAGATTCAGCTGAGTTCCTTTGGGAGAGGTCTCCTTTCATACATATACCTGGAAAGCTTTCTTGGAACCTCAGCCATAAGTGGCTTTCTTACAATGGGGGGCCATTTGTCCAGGCAGGTCTTAAAGCAGGATAAAGCAGGATCATGTCTGTTCCTGATGTCAGCATTCCTAAGGTATAACAAGGCTCTCTCTATCTTGGAACAGGGATTCTTTCTCAAGGGATGGAGTACCTTTGGTAGGTGGTAGGGAGGAAAAGTTCCCAGTAACAAAAGAGAGACAGGAAGGGTTGGGGGCCCTCTGAAGAATGAGGAGTTACTGGTGGTAGCCACCATCGGTGGCAAATATTCTGAATACTGAGATCTGCACAGGAATTTCATTTTAGTTCAACTTTATTCACTGTTAAAAAATATTTGAAGATAATTTAGAAACCATTTCTATTACATAGAGTTGGATTTGGGCATTTCATTTTCTCTTCCTTTCTCTTTCTTTCTCTGAATCAAGGTCTCCCTTTGTATCACAGGCAAGCTTCAAACGGTCTTCTTCCCTCAGTCTTGTGAGTGTGGAGACAACCAGGATGTGCCACCACACCTTTCTGTGCACAGAAGCATGGAGATTTTGTAGGCTATGCTTTTATGCGTTCTTACTGAACGTGAGCAAATGATTGGGAGCCTTTCTATGACTCTTATGGCCATACACCGTTTCAGATAGCTAAGAACTCTGCTTAGTTGTCATATATATTAGGTAATTTCTAATGTGACGTTGTCATGAGAACATGGGAAACGTGTCCCTCGGTAATGGTCATTATTTTCATTCTGTGCCAATTCCCATTGCCCGATAATCATGACTGGCATAAAGGCACTCTATAATTCTCAAATGTGTTCTCCAGTGGCTGTTATCTTCTGCCTTTCCTCAGCATTACGTTTCCAGATTCATGCTAACCTTTTCATTGACATGAGTCATTGTTAGCTACAACTGTCAACTTGACACAAACCTTGAGTCACTTGGGAGGTAGGACCCTCAGATGAAGAATTGCCTGGATCAGATTAGCTTGAGACCTTATCTATGAGGCATTTTCTTAATTGCTAATTAGCATGGGAGGGCCCAGCCCACTGTAGGTGTTGCCATACCTAGGTATCTGGACCTGGGCTATATAAGAAAATTAGATGAGCAAGCCAGAAGGAGCAAGCCAGTCAGCGGTATTCCTCCATCGTTTCTGATTTAAGCTCCTGTCTTGAGTTTCTGCCTGACTTCCCTCAATGATGCACTGCAACCTACAAGATAAAGTAAACCCTTTACTCCCCAAGTTACTTTTGGTGATGACATTTATAGCAGTAATGAAAAGGAAACTGAAACAGCATGTACATGCTCTGAACAAGAACTTCCGTGACTGGTAGCTGATGGGGACAAGGATCCACAGGTCTGGAACCTCCTCTTGCCTTAGCTCTGTGTTCTGTAGATAGGCACTGGAGTTGGTCCTTGATGTCCCATGTGGGACTCAGTGCTGGGTACATATTGATGGAAACACGAATGCAAGTCTTTTCTTAATTAAAAAAAAAAAACAGTGAATGCTGAAAGAGTCATAAGGATTCACACTATTAACTATCTACCTAAAATCCATAATAAACACAAATCTGAGTATAAATACACATGTATGCTTTAAATGACAATTCCCATCTGAGTTGATAATGCTCCCCTCCAAGAGCCGAAGACTATCTAACAAAAGCACCAACACCAGACATGAGAATCCCTCTTTTGAATTGTTGGTCAGGATTTCCTAAAAGCCTCCTGAAACATTACTGGCTATTGCTATTGTGATTAGTTGTGCCCCAGAGGTAGAAGGTAAGTCCATCCTGCTGAAGACACCATACACCTCAGACACTGGGCCCAAAGGCCCCTGTGCTGGAACTGATTTGAAAGATTCCTCCCTGAGGACTAGCTCTCATGGTACCAGAAGGCAAGCTTCAAAGGAAGGAAGCCCAGCCATTACAACCTATCAACCACAACAATGACCAGCATGGCACCCTGAAAGAGTATAGTAGTGTGTGGGACCTCTGGGGCTGAAGAGCAGTCGAATCAGCTGGGAAGTGCCTCGCCCCACCAGAAGGTGAGCGAGTAGGATGTTCAGCAGCTCCTTCTCTTTTGGCCCTGGAGAGATCCCAGCTAAATATTAGATATTGCCTGTATTCACAGGAGCAAAAGGAAAATAACTTGGCAAATGCTCTTCTGCCCTGTGGCTGATAGGACACCTCCCTCTTTGTCTCTGAGACCACAGGCCAGGTGCCCCGCATGCAAATCAGACTCCCCACCCTGAGTACCAGGGGTCCTCCCCCATTGGGAAAAAGATATAAGCAGGGAAGACCTGCCATTGAAGAGAGCATCACTTCCACCAGAAGGCCTCCTGGGACTCTTTTTATTGTGTTCATTCTCTGTAGCAGTGGTCAGAACCCACTACGGATTCACGAAACCCATGCCCGTTCTCCACACGCTTTCCAGCCGCTCAAGTGCGAGCTTTCCTCTCCTGGCCAGAGAGCGAAAACACAGGATGGTGGGTTGAGACTGACAGTAGTGGTATGTATATTTTGGTGGTAACCAATAGCTCTCTAATTGGACTTAAGACCTGCTTAACAAGGTGGGAGGAAACATGATTGGTATTGGAAACCTAGCCAACTACCCAGAGCTGATGGAATCACGGATCCTGGAAGAGAACCTACAATTACCACTTTATGAAACCAGCAAAATCCCTATCCACATTCTAAATATTTATCCTTGTACCCCCAGATAAGAGTAGTATTCCCCTCAACAAGGAAACTTCTCTTTGCAACAGACAGAGACCATTATAGAAAAGGCAGAGTTGTGGAGCCCAGTCCCAACTGATACATCTACAATACAATTCCCACTTCTAAGGCTCAGGGGTCATTGAAAGAGAAGCGGGGGGAAGATTTTAATAGCCAGGGAGATTTTAATAGATCAGAGAGTTTGCACTGAGATTGTAGCTCCTAAAAATGTCAGAAGCTACAACCATAAAGTCTCACCAACATAACTGCCTAAATGTGAGCTGAACCAGGACAATAATAGATATACTAACATGGATGGGGAAAAACCAAGAGGCCTCAACCCTAGACAAAAAAACACAGGCAACTAAGGAATGCTAAGAATGACAGTAATAATCTTCTCCAGGGAAGAGCACCCAAGTTTGTTATCCAATACCAAATGATCAGCCCTAAAAACATGTATACAGGTAACATTACACAGACTAAGTGGGTTGCATTTATGTATTTAGGAGGATATATGTACATACATACGTATATATGTGCATACAAACATGTATGTATTCATATGTGTATATATACATATATAGATATATGCATATATGTATACACACATATATATGTGTATATATGTATATGAATTCACATATGTGTACAGGTACATATATATGCACACACATATATATATATATATACATATATTCACATATATGAAAAAGAGACCATGAATTTGAAAGAGAGCAAGGAGGGCTATGTGGGAAGGCTTGCATGGAGGGAAAATGATATAATTACAATCTCAAAACTTAAAAAAATACACGCTCACCTCGCCTATACATACCTAGGGGATGAATTGCTGGGTCATAGGAATCTGCGTATGTTTAGACCATGCCAAATGCTCTCTAAAAGCAATGATGTGGCTTCCCATGCCCCAGACAGCATGCTAATAGCTCCCAGTGCTCTGAATCCTTAACAACACTGGCTTTGTCTTACATTTATTTTTAACATTGACGTGTTGCCTGGAGTGGGTCAGCTTGTGAGATACTGTTCAAGAGTGAGGCCAAGGATGGGAAAGCAGGGCTTTCTGGCTTGAGATGTCTTGGATGATATGACCACGTCTACACTGAATATGGCTGAGAGATTCCTGGCCGTGCTGGAGCTATAGGTCAGGGTGCTGGCAAGAGTACACACTAAGCTGTCATAATAAAGACACCATATAACAGGTGTGAACAAGAAGTAGAGGGAACAGAGGCAGGACATTTCTTTCTTTGAGGAGACAATGGTGGAACACTTAAAAGCCAGCGCTGGAATCAAGCACGCGTCTACCTGACTTTCCCTGTCTTGTTCCTCAAACCACTTTTCAATGGCTCATTGAATGAACCCAACTGAAGCCCAGGGGCAGGTTCATCCATTGATTTAGCCCGACCCAAGTTCATCCCCTCTGCAACCCTAACATAGAGGAGGGTTGAGAATAACCGGTCCCTAGTGCACACTGGGATGAGCTGAAGTCCACCACTTCTTACCATGGTTCACCATGAAACCTTGAGACTCACCATTATCATAAATTTGGTCCTGTGCAAGCATGTCTTCCTAAACAACATCAGTTTCTACCAACTCATGGGACTACTGGAGCACACAATGATAATGTGACTGCACCTCAGATCATTAGTTGTCAGGGTCACTTCCCTCCAGCATAGGCTTGGTCCAGGTGAGAGAGGCCTCTTGCTTGATTCTGGGTTCTGAGTGCCCATTGTGCTCTCTGACATGCATCAGAGCATGCCTGCTAATGGACAGAAGGATGAAGGGTGACTCAAAGAGGAAAAACATGCCTCTAGACTTGACAAATTACAAAATAACACAAAGATTGTCCAAGTAATAATTAAAAAACTAAACAGTGAGCCAGTTAGAAATCACCCAGGACACACGTTCTGAAAGTTTCTTTTCAAAGACTTTAAGCAGAGAAAGGCACAGTCCTTGCCCAGATAGTCAGTGCAAACTCTGCAGTGGTGTGTCTAATCCATGGTTGTCATAGCTAGATGCTTCTGTAGAGCTGTCTAGTGGGGCCATGTGACAGAGCACTTATGTTTGGTGCTCCTGATTCTGGCATAGGCACATGCTCCCTCTATCAGCCTCCTTTTCCATGGTGTTTGGTAGTGTCCTTAATGAAGATGAGGGTGGGTCTGGACAGTTGCCGGCAACTGTATTCTCTCTCATTCCTAGTTGTGATCTAAATAACTTTTTCCTGCCTGTCCACAGTGGCGAGGCTTTGCACTAGTGGTGATAAACCACCCCTTTCTACCCACATTCACACACCTAGTCGTGCAGATCACTTGTGATATAGCTTGACTGATTTTCCCCAGACAGGAACAGAGATGCTCTGAAGGAAGCCATAGCCTAGTCACAGGATGTAACCAATCTCTCATATTACAGGCTGGGTTTAAGCAGCCCAGCTGATGCTGACGACAAGACCTTAGAAAGCCAATGCAGCATTTGAGATGTGAAGGTCCAGTTGAACACCTTCTGTGGCAAAGCAGAACTCAGCTCAACACAGTCGCGTTCATTCCCAGACCTCATTCAGTTCATTAGGCAGAAAATGACCAATAGTGACCTTAGCTGGAAGGCAAGTTAAGTAGAATAAAGCAAATTCCTCCTGCCCAGCAGGGCAGCTTGTGTATTATGTAGCATGCATTTTGGG
Source organism: Cricetomys ansorgei (assembly GCA_026225945.1). Classification (NCBI taxonomy): domain Eukaryota; kingdom Metazoa; phylum Chordata; class Mammalia; order Rodentia; family Nesomyidae; genus Cricetomys; species Cricetomys ansorgei. The sequence goes on from JAMJFZ010000597.1 coordinate 28,004,018, forward strand.
GCTGCCTCCTTTTGCTGATCGGCATTCACATGTGTTTGATTTTGTTTATGGTTTTTCTTAGTATCTTGAAGCTTCTCTTTCCCTAATGGTTGGCTGATTTCCTGGAAGGATTAATCCAGGTTTGTTGTTGTTGGGCTTCAGAGAGGATCTTGAAGAGAGTGAGTCAAACAAATGCTGTATTTGGCCACTGGTGAGTTTTGGCTTCTGGACTGAGAGCAAAGTCAGAATGATAGGAGCAAAGGTGGGCTGCAGAGTACCTGGGCTCAGGCTGCCCAGTACCGATGCTCCGCTGGCACTGTGGACACGGACACAAGCTCTCTTCCTAGTCAGGATGGCTTAACCTGTCTTCTTGCTCTAAACTGGTGTTTATCTGCCGTTCAACTCAGTTGGGCTGCAGATTCTGAGCCATTTGCCTGTTAATCCTTCTGCAGGGGTCAAATGCAAATGGAGTTGCCAACATCTTCCCAAACCTCATCACTAGGGAGGTGAATTTAGGAGCCGTGGGGATCAGGATGGGGCCTGGCTGGTGTTCTTAGTGGCTCTTCCCTGCTGGCACATTTGTTATCAAATGAGATCACCTGGGATATTCCTTGAGGCTCCAGGAGAGGAGAGGAGGGTTTTTTTTTTTTTCAAATGAGAAAAGAAAGTTAGAAAGCAATTAGTATGCACTAATTAATAATAATAATAATAACAATAACATTTTGAGTTGGTGCCTCCTCAGAAAGTGGATTCAGGCTCCTTGCCAAAAATTCTGTGTGTGATGCCTGCCTTTCAAGGTGTAATGCATCTGTTTCCAGATCTGACAGTGATGGTGTGTTTTGAGACAGCTAATTGCTGGCATTGTTTATTGAGAAAAATTTAGAGCCTCACTCAGGCATCTAATTTCACACAGCATCTGCTGTTGGTGCCACCAATGCAAGTATTCAGAGAAGAGAGCAAAAAGTAAACAGAGAGAACGAAAATACAGATAATCCTGAGCCGTGGAGGGATAAAGGAGTTTCACGTGGCTGGTCAGAGCCTTCCTTCAAGCTGCCCTCCCCATAATCAAATGTGTGTCATTTTTTGCCAAGTATCCTGGGCTGCCGCACCTGCCATCCCCACCTGTGACGATTTTCTTCCCTTTTTTTGAACTAACTAATCAATTCTGAGATGTTGGGTTCTCCCCATTCCTCCTTTATAGCTGGCTCACAGACCTTGCCTCCAATAGCACCAGTGAAGACACAGGCTCCTGTATGGAAGGACAGGGTAGATCACTAGGTTGGTCAGACAGACAGCACCATTGTTAAAGTTCGTGGTGTCTGCCTGCCTTGGAAACGGTTTAAAAAACACGAAAGCTCATAGAACTCAGTGCCCCTGAAGGTTTGGAGCCAAACCAGAGTTTCCACAGACCACTGTTAAGAATGTGAAATTGTTTTCAACTTTGTGAAGAGCAGTGTGGCATATACAGCTCACAACCACTGAACCTCGTTCTTCCAATTCTGTGAAGCTACCCTAGGAAAATAATCAGGGTCTAATAAGGAGGGGAAGCAAAGCCTAGGTGAGTTCAATGAAAACAGAAAGAAGGGGCTGTAAAAAAGGTTCACTCTAGCATGAACATCCAGTATCAAAGGAAGAAACTAAATATCCAGCAAAGGCAAATGCCCGTGACAGAGCACTATCCGGTCATTGAGAATGGGATTTATTGAGTTTCTAATGGGACAATCACATTGATAAAATGATAAGTGAAAATAGGTAACATAAAGTCATGCACATTCTGATCCCAAGATATATATGCATGGAGAAGAGGATTGTGAAATTACAGATGATTTTTTAAAAAATTGTTCTTGATAGTTCATTTCAAAGTTTGCACAATAAACACACATTGCATAGCTTGGTGTTTATGAGTGTTAACTATACAACTTATCTAAAGTCTACATGAAGGGAAGAAGCAGCCTTCATGAGGATCCCCTTACTTCAGGTAACTATGTTGTCCTCTGTATTGTCTTAAGATCTATACTAGTAATGGGCTCTATACTTAAATTCCTTATTGGCATGATGAAGTTTTCTCATTTGCTGTTGCAAGACAACTCAAGGAAGGAAATGTCTGTTTTGGCTCACAGTTCGAGGGTGCAGTATATCACAGTGGGGAAGGCATGGTGGCAGGAACATGAGGCAGCTGGTCATATTGCATTCACAATCAGGAAGCAGAGAGAGATGAACACTGGTACTCAGCTCTCGTTTTCTTTGTCTGTCCAGGACTCTGGCTCATTTTAGGGAGTATCTTCTCACTCAATTAACCTAGTTTAGAATACCTTTTGCAGACAAGCCAAGGGGTTTCTTTCCATGGTGGTTCTGACCTGCATCAAGTTGAAAATCAAGAGATATGCTAGGTGCAGTTTTTCTTAGAGAGAAGCCCAGGCTGTGATTGAGGAGCATTCCCCTACACAGTTGGCCCTTTTTATACATGATGAGTGTTTGGGACATGGTAGAGACACTGTCTGGTCACATTGGGCCTTGTGGACCTTGAGGCCACATTGGGTCAGGTTGGTGTAGAACAGGTATTTAAAGAAGCCCTCAGTGTAGGTGTTCTGGGATGCAGAGAGACAACCATAGTATGTTGTCCATGGTAAAACTAAGGTTTAAATACCGGTGATATCCATTTCACCCAGAGAATGGTTAGAAGTGCTGAGTCCTAGGCCAACTGTATCTGGATCTGTTGCCCATAAGTCTCCAGGCCAACGTTTGGGTATGCACACTGGCAAGAAGTTGAGATTCATTCTGGCTGATATCTGACCCAGTCAGTGGGAGTAGAGGTGCACCACATTCCTAGGAAGTTGACAGGGTATTGATTCTCCACCTCGAGAAAAACTCAACCCTGGCTTTCATGAGCCACAGTGTTGGCTCCACTGAAGGCTGAACTCTGAAAGTTCCAAGTTGGTTAACTGAGCAAGACAAGTGATACAGGATTGTGCCAACATTAACTTCTGGGAGTGGCATAGGGCTCACCACTTCAGGGCTCTGTGTAGCTCTAGGCCAGGCTTGCTTCTGTCCCTTCATTCATTGTTGTGGAACCTTGACCAGTTCAGCATGGCTATGCAAGCTGCATCCTGGGGCTTGGTCTCTAGTGCTGTTAGTTCACCCAAGTCTCCCTACTTCATTCCTGGGGTTACTCTGGGAGATGTTGGCTCACCAAAGTCTCTCTACTCCCTTCTGGGGATTACTCTGGGAGATGTTTCACCGAAGTCTACTTATCCCCTTTTTGAAATTACTCTAGAGCTAATGGCTCACCCAAGTCTTCCTACTCCCTTCTTGGGGTTACTTTGGAGATGTTGGCTCACCCAAGTCTCCATGCTCCCTTCCTGAGGTTACTCTGGAACTGTTGGCTCATCCCTAGCCTCTCTTCTCTGCTCCAGGCTTACCGTTCAGTTTATATTACTATTGCACATGGCTGCCTCTCTTCTCTCTTTCTTTTTCCTCTCTTGTCACTCAGAAATCTGTAAGTATTCCAGCTAGGGAATCTCTAGGGATCCTCATGCCAAAGCCCACAGTAGCCTCTAACCTGATGCCTGCTACTGAGATAGCACACACTAGGCCCTGGACCATCCCAGCAGTAAGGAACAAACCACAGCCCTCCCCATCTTTGATAGTGATGCCTATAAACTAGCACCCAGCTGAGGCTTGCTCCTCTACTGAGGGTAGTCCTCTGATTAGCTTATGTCACCTGGTATATTATAGCTACCTGGGTTCTAGAAGCCTCTGAGACTTGACATGCTCCTCTAGCGCCTCTTGGCATTTTGTAGAGCCGAATAGGTAGGTATGAGGCTGGGCCTGAGCACCCATGGACTCTATGGCATAGAGGAAGTCTCCAAACAACTGTGGGTGTGCTCCCACAGACCCAGGAGACAGCGGGGCTTTCAGCTCCCAAAGGTGACTTAAGTTTGATTTTGTTAAATCAGTTTATCTGTCTGTCTGTCCGAATGTCTGTCTGTCTATCTATCTATCTATCTATCTATCTATCTATCTATCTATCTGCACGTGGAGGGCAGAGGTCAATTTTATGTGTGGTTCTTCAGGAGCTGTTCACCTAGTTTTTGAGACAGGATTTTTCCCTGGGACCCAGGACTCACAAATTAAATTAGTCTTGCGGGCTGGTGAGCTCCAGGGTTCTGCCTATTCCTCCTCCTCTAGTTCTGGGATTCTTGTGCATGCTATCTCATCTGGCTTTTTACATGGGTGCTGGAATCAAATTCAGGTCTCCATGCATGTGCAACAGTTGCTTTAACAAATGAGCCATCTCCCCAGCCCTGGACTTAGCTAACAGGCATCACCTTCCTGAGGTCAGAACCTGTAACCCTGATGCTCCCATCTGCTCTTGTTCTTTTCCACTCACACAGCCTTCCATGGGGACAACTTTTAGTATTTCTCAGTGTCCCTGTCACAGAAAATATCATTCCACAGCATACTGCCCAGGGTGCCAGCTTGGCTCTAAAACAAACCCACAGAGCCTGGGTGCAGCTGCTGCTGGCTTAGGAGAGGTGCGGTTGCTCAGGCTTCTCCCCAAATGCTGGAGAGCAAGCCTTCTCGTCCTCTCCACCCCTTCACTGTGGTGGGATGCATTCTTCCTGCGTCCCCATTTTCCTCTGTGCTCACCACACAGGCAGAAGATCAGAGGACCTGGAACTTGAATCACAAGCACTTTGACATTTCATTCCAGAATTAGAATGTCCCTAAGGCAAGAGCGTCATTGGGAGGCGTTGTAACATGTGGCCCCCCCTTGCACCCTGGAGCCCATTTGATCATTAGGAATTCAAACGCATTCAGCAAGCATCTATTACATCCTAAGCTCTGATGAGGTCTCTTCGATAAAAGGATGAATAATGGCAGGGGAGGAAGGCCAGTAGATAAATGCTCAGTGCGTACTCTGCAAAGGTGTGTGAGGGCGCTGTAGGAGGAAAGACTGTGGCTACTCTGAAGCTGGGTGGAGGGTGGTGAGGTCAGCAGGATGGACCATCCTCTGCTGCTATAACAAGCCTACTCAATCTCGATGACCAGAGATGGAAAGTCGTTTCTCTACCTGATGACAGTCTGATGGGGACAGTCAGTCAAATACAGGAGCCTAGACTGATGGAGCTCCTCACTGGGGAAGAGAAAGATGGAAACGGCCATTTGCTCCAAAGCTACTGCTGGAAGGGTAGACATCACGTCTACCTACATGTTGGATAAAGCAACTCATGTAGTCAAGGCTACCTCAGCAGGAAGAAGTAGAAGTTCAGTCTCATGTGTGTGAAGAAGGATTGATTGTCTCTGGGGTGGAGGAAGGCCCTCAGCTAACAGGACAGTCTGGGAGCATGCTCAAGGCTAGGGAGGAGAGCTGTGCCCAGTTGGGCTCAGGGAATGTGGCCTGGACAGAGATGTGTTTTCTCATGGATTAGTTGCTTTTCTCATCTCTGGTACCAAGTATCCAACAAACCGCAACTCAAGGGAGGAAGGTTTGTCTAGCTCATGGCTTATGGGGTATAGTCCATCATGATAAGGAAGATTTAGTAGTGAGATCAGGGATCTGGCAGCGGAATCCTGAGGGTGCTTGCTCCAATCTCCTTGGACCAGAAAGTAGAAAGTGGCTAAGAGAAAGTGGGGGTGGGCTATAAAAGTCAACGCCCTCTCCCAGTGACCTACTTCCTGTAGCAAGACCCCTACCTCTTGAAGGTTTTCCAACCAGTCCAAATGATGCTACCACCTGTGGACTAAGCGTTGAAACACATGAGCCGGTGGGAAACCATAACACATACTTTGTGACTTGATGTTTCTTATTCCAACACACCATCTGAATGCCTGCAGGGCCTGGAGACAGGGGAGATGAACAAGAAAATGGAGTTTGCCCTCATGTTGGAGGAGCAGGGCAGGAAAAGTAACTCCTCAACCACAGTGTGTTTTCAACTCTGGATTCAGAGCTGGTGCTAACGTGCCCTTCTGTCCCCCAGATCTGTTAGACTCCGAGAAGGTGACAGAACTTCACTGAAGCCTGTGGGTGCTGAGGTCACATCACAGGGACATGCATGTTAATCTTGAAGAATTGCCTGTGCCAAATACACTTTCCTCATCGCTGGGACAAAAACCTGGACAAAAGAAACTTAAGATAGAAAGGAAGAGTTAGTTTTGATTCATAGTGTATCGGCCTAGTCTGTTCTAGGGAAATCACAACTAAGGCAGCTTCTCTCATTATATTCACAGTCAGGAAACAGATGATATGAATGGTGGTGCTCAACTTGCTTTCTCCCTTTTTTTTTAAGCCAGGGACTCCTATTCCATGGACTGATGTGCTGGTTAGTTTTAACTGTCAACTTGACACTTGACACAATCTAGAATCAATTAGGGAGAGAATCTTAGTGAGAAATTATCTAGATCAGTTTGGTCTTTAGGCATGTCTGTGGGATACTGTCTTGATTGTTAATTGGTGCAGGAAGACTCATCCCATTGGGGGCGGCACCATCTTCTAAGCAAGGGATCCTGAGAAGTACAAGAGAGAGAGCTAGCAGAGAGCAAGCAAGCGAGGATGCATTTGCTCTCTACATCTACATCTCTGGATGTGACGTGGCTAGTTGCTTGAGTTTCTGCCTTGACCTCCTCAAAATGTTGGACTATAACTTACAATTGTAAGTCAAATAAACACTTTCCTCTGATATGTTGCTTTCTGTCAGGGTGTTTGTCAGCAGAAACACAACCGGAAGAGATGATATCACCCACATTCAGGTGGGTCTTCCCACATCAGTCAGACCCTTCTGGAAATACCATGCAGACACACACACACACACACACACACACACACACACACACACACACACACACAGATATGTATCTCCATGGTGATTCTAAATCCAGTCAAGTTGACAATGAAGATTAACTATTATACTAAAGATACATTTGACCAACTGATTTGTCTTCTTCACCTCAGCTGTTAAGAGAAAGAAGTTGTTGGTTACAGTGAATGTGTCTGGAATGACAAAGAACTGAACTTCAAATAGCTATGAGAACATCATTGGGTACTCTTTAAATGTAGCAGTCTTGGAAAAATGCCAAGGTACCTAGGTGTGCTGTGTTCACCTGGGCAGCTGCAAGGCTGAGCTGGGAGTCAAGGTTAACTGGAAGGGGTCAAGAGTCAAAGATGATATGTTTACTTGCCAAGGTTAGCTGCTCCTGAGCCTGCTCACATTCCAGGGCTGAGAACTTCTCCTCATGACCTTGTTGTAATTTCCTTTTTGCTGTAATGATTAAATGCACTGATATAAAGAAATGTAGGAAAGAAGGAGTTTATTTGGCTTACAATTCCAGGTTGTAGTCCACTATTGTGGGGAAGTCAAGGCTGAAACTTAAAACCATCATATCCACAGAAAGGGGAGAATGGGAAGTGGAGGCAGAGGAGAGGGGTGGTGTTGAGGGAAGGGAGAGGGAGAGATAGAAAGAACAAGCATACTTTCTTGCTTGCTTGCTCAGTACTTACTTAGATTTTTCCTTTCTGATACAGTTCAGGACAGCCTGCTTAGGGGATGGTGCTGCCCACAATGGGCAGGGTTAATTAACAATCAAAATAATCCTCACAGATATGTTCACAGGCCAATCTGATTTAGGCAAACCTTCAATTAAGACTACTTTCTCAGGTAATTCTAGGTTGTTTCAAGTTTAACTTGACTAAACAGCACAAATGACAAGATAAAGCAAGCTGAGAATAGAGTCTAGTCTAAACCCAAGCAAAGGCAGTTCTTCCAGCCCATGGGAGTGAGGAATGCTTGAATTGGAGGGACTCAGTCCAAGTTACAAGATATACTGGAACTTTTACTACTTTCTCAAAATGAATTGGAGCATCCCATCTTGAGGGGTGTGTCATGGAATCATGGAAGGATGGTACCTAAATTAGAAGGAACAAAGTCAGCACCCTTTAGATTTGCCTGTGACTATCAAGGACCAGAGGGAAAGAGCATTACTTTCCCAACAGACACATCCATCAAGACTCAAAGTCATTCTGCACCATCTGGAGTGACTCACCCCTCTCTGAGCAACTCATTGGTGGCATTCCCTTATGCTTGCCATCATTCCTGCCAATTTCAGTGTGCAAGGCTGGTGCTCCTACAACCCATGGGGACCAGAGACCACATGGCCAATGGTGAGGCCTCCAGTCAGAGTCTGTTTGGCTTCTTGATGGAGCCAAGTGAATGTAAATCCACTGTGTCAAGTTCAAATCCCTTCCTGTGCTAGCTGAGAATCTGCACTTGGCGTGCTAAGCTGTGCTTTAGAGAACAGGTGTCTTTGAAGAGCAGCGGGAGTCACTGTATTTGTTGACTCTACTTGGGTTTATTTAAAATTCTCTGCTGTATGTGTGGGGAACTTGCCCAAGCTTGGAGTTTGGCTGCTGTGGCATGCTGTTGGAGTTCTTCCATATAGCCACCTGTGTCGCACAGCCCAGCTTGTGGGTTACTGTGGAGGGGCCAAGTGAGGCAGTGTTAGCTGACTTTATGCACGCTCTCACTTGTCCTACATCTCCAGAATTCCATCGACCATCATCACGTGAGTGTAAGATGTGTTTAAACTGCTAATGGGACTGGGCCATTGACTTTAATGATGCTCTCAATACTGATTCACCATTACTGTGTAGCTTTTCATGGAGATTACACTTGCTTCCTGGGATGGGTGGGAGTTACAGGAGGAAGCTCAGGCAGATCATAATGAATGACACAGCTCTAGCCATCCGAGGGAAGCTGGTAAGAATGAGGCAGATGGTTCCACGAGCACAACCAGGGCACATGGCCACGCTGACATTCTGTGGTGCTCTTAGGAGAAGATGCAGATGCTTTGGAGGCAGGTGGCACCATGGCTGATGACTGGAGGCTTTACAAAAAGTGACTCTTGGTGCTTCCAAACCAGCACTGTGGGCCACAAGAACTGTCTAAATGGGTGCTGAGCTCTGAGTTAGGTCCAGGAGGGTCTTCGTGTATTTAGGGATTTGCAGGAAACAGGAGATTGCTCAATTTGTGGATTTTGAACTTGCCACACCTGCAGGGATGTGGGGAGACCTGAAAGTTCTGGGTACATCTTGCATAAGTTTAAGTGGTTCAGGATAGTGGTGACTGACTCTGGCGATGGCTGTCTGGCTGAAGCTGTGGCTATAGGTACAGGGAAGAAGTCACACTGAGATCTGAGATGGAGGCCTGAAAACCACATTCTAACCACTCTGGTCCTCTGAGTCTCCTGCAGGTGACTCTCATTGACTGAACTCCATAGGAAGCTAGAGAGTAAAGAGGACAACTCATGCACAAGGTGATCTCACTCCTAGGACTAGATTGAATTGCAGCATGCTTATGAGGATACAGAGCAGAAGCTCAACTCAGTCCCTGATTGACAATCTCTCCAGGCCCAAGGCCTATGCAGGGCCAGGCTTCCCAGAAGCTAGCCTAGCAAGGGACATCATTCGAATCTCAGAGAAGGGAGAAGTAGCCTGAGAATTCTTGGTCCCGACTCTGATTAGCTCCAGCCTCTGCAAGTCCCTAGACACCAATTCCCTCATGTAAAAAAATGAAAACAATGATGGCCATTTCCCAAATGCTAAGGAGTTCACACAAGATCTGAGATGGAGGTGTATGCAGGGGTATTCCCAAGAGGGAAAGTCCCCTGTTAGCAGTGTGGATAAATAGACAGAAGCAGAGAGGGGAGAAGGGAGCTGCTGTTGAGCCTTATCCTCATCAAAGGCAACACATTACATCGGTTATATTGCCCCGCCAGCGGTCAGACTCTGAGTGTTGGGAGGACTGCAGGGAGAGGGAGGCTTTGTCTTTGTCCACAGTGAGAGGGACCAAAAGACTGGGGTGGAGCCTGGGGATAGGACTAGTACAGTAGCTGCCACTGTGAAAGAAGGCACATTTGACCAACAGCATGTACATCATAAGTTACTTCACAAAACAGTGTTACTACCAATTGCACAGTTTAGCGGTTTCTGTTATCTCAACTTCTGTCACTCAGAGGGCTGGGCATGGCTTAGTTGTGTCTACTGAAAACCTTAACCAAAATATTAGTGCCAGCACTATATTCTCATCTGAAGGCCCCACTGGGGAAGGTTCTATCTCAGGGGTGTGTATTTATGGGTTACGTTTGTGTCCTGGTAGCTGCAGGACTGGGTGCCTAGTTTCCAGCTGGCTGTAGACTGGCGGCTACTCCCTTGACACATGGTCTTCTTCGTGAGGTAGTTCAGCGTCTGGCTTGCTTACTCGACACCAGCAAAGGAGCATCTGCTAGTGAGGGAGCTGCACAGTCCACATGAAGCCTTCACTTTCTCCCTTCCGCTTTCTCACTCTTGACTGGCCAGGAGCAAGTCTCGGGCCTCACTCACAGTCCCAGATCAGGTGGGGGACTGCACTGCATGTGAAAGCCAGATAGTGGGGATCGTGGGTCCCCAAAGAGATGCCTAGACACACACGTCAACTTAGACCATTTTAAAAAATGAAATAACAAATATCCAATATAAGTTTTCATATGTGTACATCTGCCTATGTCTTCAAGTAAATGTTTTCTGTATTTTTTCTTTAAAAAAAAAAAAGAAATAAAGATTTTGGTTGCACAATAGACTTGTCAACTTGAGGTATATTATTTCTTTAAGCTGTGGCATCAGAATCCAATTATGTTTCTGTAAGAAAAAGAGTAGTAGGAAAATCCCAGAAGTGCATTTGAGAAGCCCAAGGGAATTCTACAGGCTTCAGCAAGAGTAGCAGTCCCCCCTAGACCCTGAAACTTTATTCCTTGGAAATGGCTTTTGATGGGCAATCATCACAGGAAAGGAGAGGTTTTAATACTGCAAAAATATATACTTTTAAAGATTTCTAGCCGAATGACAACAGAAAAAGGTAGAAAATGAAAAGGCTCAAGTAACTTATGAAACACAACACACATCTGTGCGCCCAGCAGTCTTGGATATTGGTATGAAAAATATTACTTCAGATAAAATAAATCTCATTGTAGAAAATTCTAATGATGCCAAAATGTTAGATAACAGCATTTATGTTTTAAGACGCTTAAATGGGATCACAAACAAGCTGAGTTTTAGATTATGACATCTTCCAGACTGAACATAATGTATAAAGCCTCTTGGATGTTACACGAGAGAGGAGCACAGGAAAGAATTCGATTAGTAACTGCATACCTTGCTAGTTGTTTTAGGACAGATTTTGCACATCTGTCTGTATGTTTTGAGCTAACTAGACATCGCTATGATTAATTAAGCCTCGAACATTTTCAATGTCATCTAAACCTTTAAAATCAGACATATCCATTATTTTCCCAGTTCTCTGTTCCATGCATCTGTGAGCTGCATGAGTTAAACACGTTCATAATGACAAATAAGAAAAGAGAAACAGCAGGTACCCCCTCCTATATGCCGTAAATAATTTAATTTTTAAAAATTTTACTCACGGTGTGTTTCCTGCTGGGTCAGGCTCCTTGTGTCGCACAGGAAGCCCTCTAAGGTTTGTCCTTTTAGGATATTCTTGTGTGTATGCTCACATGTGCACAAGTGCATGTGTGGTGAGTGTTCATGTGTGTGCATGCATATGCAAGTCAGAGGTCAACCTCAACTATCGACTGACCATCCTTAGGCACCATACACCTTGCCTTTTTTGAGATAGGATCTCTCACTTCCTTGGAAATCACCAAGTAGTCCAGCCTGACTGGTCATTGAGCTAGGAATTCCCCCATCTCTGTCTTCTCAGTGCTAGGATTTATTGTGGTTCCATGGTGCTTGGGAAGACAGTGTGCCATTGCTCAGTTCCTGTCAGGGAAGGGAACTAGAGAGCAATAGGAAGTGTCCCTGGACCTGCCCCAGATGGTCTACTTACTCTGGCTAGGCCCTGCCTGCCAGTTTCCAGAGCATCATCAGTTGGTGATCAATCCTTCACCACATGAGCCTCAGGGGACATTCCAAACCACAGCTGTACGACTGTCACTCTTATTTTCCCACGGATTCACTCATACTCTGAAGGCCTTCCTGTTATGGAAGTTTATTTTTAGTTGTTTTTAAAATAATTGTTTTTGTGCACTGTTGGAAAAGAGGATGCCTAGGCCTTGGCATTTTGTATTGTCTGCAGGTGTTGGATTTCTGTGGGAGATGTTTGATTGCTAATGATCTGCATGTGCTACCAGTAGAACACCTGAGGAGTTCAGAAAGAATAAAAGTACCTGAGCTCACATGCTCAGGGTTCCACTGTCCAGTGTGGTGCCTGCCTGGATGGTGGTTCCCTCTGCAGAGGTCTGAAAGGATTTGCAGATATGAAATATGTCTCCTTGTTGTCCTTGGTGAGCTGCCACAGTAGGTAAACTACTAAAAATGGCATGCCAACATGGAGCAGGACATTGTGCCAGCTTATCCAATAAGGAGACAGGAAGAAGAGAAACTCCAGACCTCACAGAGTCCAGTAAAGTATGCTCAGTGAAGCTACCAGAGGATAGAGATTAAGGTATTGATTGAAGTCTCCTAAAGGAAGAGCAGAGAGAGAAATGAAATAAGCCTCTATGAAGAGAAAAGGTTGTGAAAGTAATAAATAAATACATAAATAAATGTAATAAATAAATAGATAAATAAATAAATGTAATAAATAAATAAGTAAATAGATAAATAAATAAATAAATAAATAAATAAATAAATAAATAAATAAATAGCTCCGAAGTGAGAGCCACAGAATGGAGGCCCTTAGAGATAAAGAATTCAGCTGGGAGCAGAAAAAAAGCAAGGTTCTAACTACTTTTCCTGATCATGGAGCCAATGCTCCCTCCTGATGTTGGTAGTTGAATACTGTTTCACAAACTGAGTTTTCTGAGAGCTGCATTGTATGTGTGTGAAGCTCAAGATGCTGTGTTTAAGATCTAAGGAAGGGGTTGTATGTTTCCCCACAGTGGTGGTGAGAAAGAACGCCAAACTGCCAGAACATTTCCACAAGAGATTCTTCCCACTGGTCCAGGAGCCCTTGCTGTTGTGGAAACTTAGGCCTAGAACCAAAAAGCAGCTTAGTTACACTGAACAGTTTGTTTTTTTTTCCTTCAAACCTGTCTACAAAAGGTCCTGATAAGACATATCTGCCAAGGTTGATGAGAACTCCACCCATGAGGGGACCCTTCTTGTAGACAAAATGACCTGTTATTTTTCCAGCAAACTGACTATATCTTAAAATCTGGAAAGTGTTTCCTCAGGGTCAGCATGCAGAAACTGTCTTCTAGAACTGGCTAAGGTTGTATCTTGTGCTGGCTGCTGAATTTGGCACTGTAAGAGTCACCCAGATGCTACTGGTTTTTGAAGGCATGAAGGGGTCATGGAGAGCTGCTGAGGTTCTGCACTATGAGAGGCCAGGAGAGGCCATTGGTGAGGGTGCGATCTCCATAGTAGTTGAAGGCCCAGATTGAAGGGGTCATGTAAATAATTTGAAACTTGGTACCCTGAAGAGATCCCAGAGGAGGCTATTGGTAAAAGTGCAGCCCAGTTGCAGCAGAAGACCCCAGTGTTCTGGAGATGACAGTACCATGGCATGCCCACCAAGAACAGCAGCAGTGGAATGGAGCCAGCCAGAGCCTGGAGGATAAAATCTGTGTGTTGCCAAGGGCAAAGCCAGACAAGCGATATAAGCCCGCTGGAGGAGTTCAGAAGATCCTGAGTGAATTCCAGATAATTGGACATTGATAATGTTTTTCTGCTGTCCAAGGACACTGTGAAAAGCTTGATAGATGTTTGGTATCATTTGGTCATGTGCCTAAGAAGCCTCATAATTGTTCCTCTTGTAAATAGTTTTGCTGAGGTAGTGTTAAATTGTGTTGTAAAGTTAAAACAATTTTTTTTTTTTTACTTATACAGAAAAGGAGAATTGTTATGGAAGTTTATATTTAGTTGTGTATAAAATAATTGTTTTGTGCACTGTTGGAAAAGAGGATGTATAGGCCTTGGCATTTTGTACTGTCTGCAGGTGTTGGATTTCTGTGGGGATATTTGATTGCTAATGATCTGCATGTGCTACCAGTAAAATACCTGAGGAGTTCAGAAAGAATAAAAAAACCTGAGCTCAGATGCTCAGGGTTCCACTGTCCAGTATGGTGCCTGCCTTGATGGTGGCTCAGAGGTGCAAATCCCTCTGAAAGGATTTGCAATTATGAAAAATGTCTCCTGGTCATCTTCAGTGAAATGCCACAGTACATGAACTACTACATCTTCCCAAAGGGAGAGAATCTGACTTTTGTGCTTTTGGAGTTCTTGTCATTATCTTCAGTTTCCTGACAGTACACTCAGCTTTTCTAGGCTCATATTTCTTTTTGTTTATTAGGAGTATGGAGATCATCTTGACTTTTTTGAACTGTGGGTGAATGTAAGTACCTGCTGATTTTAATACTGAAATTTCAATCTTTCCTATTTGACATTGTTCCATTTGATTTAGGGACTCCGAGAAGATGTGTGAATCCTTCCCAGAGCACCAATGCCCTAAGCCAACTCCTGTAGACTGCCCAGCATTTTGTACTTAGCTGTATTCTACTTCTTTCTTTTTCTTTTCCTTGCTCACTGATGTTTTCCTTGACCACTGACTCTACTATATCTACCCAGCTGATAAATGTGCCCATGAATTGTATTACAGTTTCAATCCTGGTATTTTTTATACTCTTTTAGTCCCTTTACAATCCACTGCCACTTTAATTTTTCTTTTTTCTTCACACTGTCAAGTTTGTCCTTTACCACTTAGTGATAGCATTCACAGTTAAGTTGCCCTTAACTCTCTCATCATTCCCTCACCGATGATAGCCTGTGTGGCCTTTGAATATTTACCCTAAAAACCTGCAGTTATGTGACTTTCTTAGAGAGGTTCTGTGCCATCTTTCAGTTCTATCAGGTCCAAGAGCAAGCTACCTTTTTAACCTGAGACCCCATAAGCCTGGAGATCACCTTTTGCCCAAAGATTTCCTGAGCTCACAGCTTCTGAGTTTCAGGAATTCTTTTCTACCCATTGCATTGGCTGCTCCGTTCTAAGGAGCGCTTCCCTTTGGTACCTTGGGAAAGAAGAGAGAGGAAGAGCTTTGTTGGTATATAAGCAGCATCTTTGAATATTGCCAAATCCAGGAGTGTGGGATCAGCAAACATCACAGGGTCCTGTGAGACTCCATTTCCATAGAATCCTTTTGGTGCTTCCTGGTATACCATTTCATTCCTCTGGTTTGTGTTTTGCATTCATTCTTTATCATTTTCCATGGCAGACTGAGTCACAATAATGTAGCCATTGTTCTTGAACAGTTTTTTATTTTCTATTGCCTTATACAATACTTGAACTCTGAGAATGGCTATCTTTAATTTAAAATATATATTTAAAGCATGCTGTTTATCATGTAAAGCCTAAGATTTTTGACTCTTGAGTATATGGTAGGAATATGTTAATTAGTTTGAGAAACTTTTCATTTAACCAGTGATTCTAAACTTTGGAAGATAGACATTTAATGTAGCAGAAGAGAAATCAAAGCCCATTGGACTATGGACTTTTATTTTTTTGGTGATGCTGGGGACTGAACCATGGACCGCAGACATGGTAGACAACTGGTCTACCCCAGAGTTTTAGTTCATCCTTTTTTTTTTTTTAACTTTTGATTTTGAGACAGGGTCTCATTAAATTGTGCAGGCAGGCCTTTAATTGGTAATCATCCTGCTTCAGGTTGAGAGCCATCTGATATGCATGCCCTGGGGACTGAACAAGGGTCCTCTGCAAGAGTAACAAATAATCTTAGCCACTAAGCCATCTCTCCAGACCTAGACAACAACTCTTGATTTAAAAAATGCTAAGTGCTTCAGAAGGAGCTCCCTGTGGACCTGAAAGTTGGGGGCCTGTCCTCAACCTGTCTTTTTCTTTAAACTGCCTGCTTCTTCTCTGTGGGTCTCATTTCAATCATTCTTCAGAGGAAAGCACTTGATCTAGGTATCAAAACCAGAAAAGGTCTGATGTATCCTATAGCTTCCACAAGAAAGAGGCTGTATTAGAGTGATGGGTATTTCGGAGAACAGAAGAGGAACAGACCAATCAGAGAGATCAGAAGAGTGAGACTGAGAGACACAGTGACAGGCAGCATAGAAAGAGGAAGACTAGGCATCGGATGAGCATCAAAGAAATGATTTTCAGGTGCTGAGCAGCCTTCTGAGCATTCTCTGGCCTGCTCTGTATGAATCTGTCAGAAGACACCATGGCTTGCAGACCTGAGGGTGCTGTCTTTGTGCCATGAGATCTTGTTTCTGGCATGATTATCAGATGCATGCAACTCACCAAGCTAACATGCGTGGTGTCTCAACTCCACCTCTTGCTCTAGTTTTGGCAAAGCCTTGTGTCTGGACAAGGAGGATCCATTTTTTTTCATTTTGATACTCCCCATTTGTCTGTTATATGGGGCTTGTCTTTGTCCTCAAGGATATTACAATGTGTCTGTAGAAAGTTTACATTTGGAAACCACATCCTTTTAACTCAGTTGTCACCAATTTCAAAGTATAATTATTAGTCATTCTGTGCCAGGAGACATATCCAAACACGTATCCTCTTCTCCTTCTTGGCTTTCAAGGTGGAGGTTATGATTCCCATCTTGGTCTCAGTTTCTTCAGCAATGATAGGAGGCAGGTGCCTGAGTTACTCCTAAAGATCTCTGAATCACTCCTGTGGTCCAGAGTATGTCAGTTACTGTGTTAAATTGATGACAGCGTTTCTTCTCCCCAGAGGAGACAGGGACACATTTTTGGCATAGTCTAGAGGTTGTCAAAGTGGACCTATCAAAGGCCACTCCCTGAGTCGAAGCTTTCTAAGTTAGGCCAGTACTCAACCTAGGTAACGCAGTCTCATAGCCGAGTTGTTCTGAATGGATATTAGGGCAGCCCAGACATCGTAAGAGGCAAGGAAATTAAAAATATGGAAAGTAGAAAAGGGCTGCTGAGAGGGAAAATTTTAAAAAAATTAAAAAAAAATCAATTAAAGTCCTACCAGAGCTGTACACAACTCACCTGTTCCCCAGGTGACCGGCTTTCTCAGTATTAGGGAAATTTGTATGCAACCACCTCACTTCAGAAGCTTTAAAAAGCTATTAATTTTGGCATTATTTTTCTGTTTCAAAACCAAAGTAAGGATTATAAACAGTTTAAAGAGCTTTAAAATGCTAGCACAGTTCATCAGAGACCTCAGTGAATACCCCGAAGACTATGAAAACGGACAAGGTTCTGTTTCATTCCAGAAAGCCCCTGAACCTTCTACTTCTCCATTCCTTGATGTTTGGAGCTGTGAAAGGCAGCTGTCTCCTGGGGCTTCCATCAGGGCTTCACTAGAAGTGAACTGAGTTGGGTAAAGGAAGAGGCAGACTTGAGTTCTTTCCGTGTTTCTGATGGTGGGAAGCCGACTTCTAGATTATCTCACAAACACATAGAAAGCATAACAAGGAGCAAAATTATGCAGAAGCACATAAATTATGTAAAGGATGGAAACCCCATGCAAAGCATGGTATGTGCACATAATGGCATGTTTCCCCAGGGCCTAATTGCTTCCTTTGGGTACCTTCTGAAGCAGCTGAATATTCAGAAGAAAGCAAATTTATTATAATTTGAAAAATACCACAATAAATAAGGCTGCAAGAATAATTCATATTGTATTGGAAGCTGGAAACTCACAATCTGGCTATTTCCCCTTAGTTTGACCAAAGCCCAGAGCTGCCAGAGGCAATCACACCCAAGCCACACAACACATGGTTCTGTTTTATGTTCAGTGAGGACTTCCTCTCCCAGATACCCAAGTTGTGCAAAACCCATTCATTCATTCAACAGATACTTCTCTATTGTTACAACAACATCTATTAACTTTATTTTTATTCCCCAAATAGTTTCTGCAGTCCATAAAATGGACCCAGCTCTGAGCTCTCTCCTGGGAGCCTGTGACTTGACATGAGAGACAGAATGAAGAAGTGAAGACTCTCCTCACCAAAATGAGAACAAACAGAAAAGGAACTTGCTCAGCAAGGACCAGTCATCCTTTGCCACTGGAGTTTGGCTGGACTGAGGCAGGCAGAGGAATGGGATTGCCAGGCAAGTGCTATTGAAAGCTGGGGGGTGGGTAGAGGTGTATTCACTAGAAGAGGGGTGACCTATAGGGTTTACCTGAGAACCCTGTTTGGCTTGCTCTGATTGGTCTTGATTTGGAAGCAGGAATGACAATGAAAGAAAATGGCCATTATTGATTAACTTCTGAGCATTCTGGGCCAATTTCTGCAGAGGGTATAGATAAGAGTTCAGTTTCTGTGAATGATAGGGACAATGCTTGCATGTATGCTCAGCTTTCTATGATTAATCATGTGAAAATTAATACAAAATTCTAAGGTCTCCTGAGGTCACCAGGGAGGTGACTCCATGCAGAGATGGAGCCAAGATGGGATGAGAGTTTAGCTGTTAGTGAATGCTTTCTATTGGTCAGCTCCAACTGCTGTTAAAAACAAAAAAGCACCAAGTAAGAAGTGTCTTAAATGACAGAAATTAATTGTCTTACAGTTCTGGGGATTGAAAGTTCAAGATCATAGTTGGTTGAGGGTCTGGAAGAGCCTTTTTCAAGCCACTGCCTTTTCCATTTCCCCTTCCTTCATGCTTGTCTTTTTCTTCAAATTTCCTCCTGTCCCAAAGACACTAACTATGTTGGATCTCGGCCTATCCTCGTGGCTTTAACTTGGTTATCTACAAAGATGGAAATAGTGTCACTTCCCTGGGAGCTAGGATTTTAGCATCATCTAGAGACAGTTAAACCCATAGCATAGTTAAAGGAGTTCTGTCTATTTAGAGCCTGGAGCTCATGGGCCAAGTGTCAGATAAGGCCAGAGTACCAGATGGGATCTTTGGGATCACCATCTCAGCTTGTAAAGTGTTCCCATATCCCTCTGTGACTTGATTTATTTATACATAAGCTAAGAAGTCTTCATGAGTTTATAGAAGGACATAGGAAGATTGTATAATTGATTTAATCAGGGACTGGGTTGACTTTTTTAAAGTCAGTTTTTGTATTTAAAGTACAGTTGAGCTATAAAAGCTATCAAGTTTAAGCTAGTATGCTTTCTAAAAACCCCTCAAATTATTAACCAAAATAGCTAGATGGGTTCCCCACCTGGGGAGATGATCCATCTCCTCTACATTCGGAGACACCTGCCAACCATAGTGGGAAATGGTCACAGATGGCAATCATGGAGGAGAGTCAAAGGAAGGCACTATGGATGCACTAGCTTGGGATGTATTTAGGTGTTCACAACCAACATGGTGTGGATGCCTTCAGTGTGGTTCCTATTTCAGGAGGAGACTGTCTGAAAATTTATAACCATCCTATCAGTTCCAGACTAGGACTGGGGGCCACTTGGCAAGTTGCCAGTTAAAATTTCCAGACGATTCTAAAAGAAGCAGAGGCCAAGAAAAAAAACTGCCCAACTTCTGCTAGAATTCGTTGTCACTTCCTCTCACACCACACCATTCCCCTGGAAAAGGGGAGGTGGGGATACCCAGATAATAGGAGTTTGGGTCAGTAAGCTGAGGCCAGCCACCTCTCCCCAGTGGTGTATGTCAGGTATACCCACAGGGATGCATACTTGCATGTGTATGTACACAACCTCACATGAACACAGCCACTGCTTTTGTGGATTTAAACCATAATCAAGGTCTTAAGCTAAACCAGAAAAATATCTAAACAAATCATAATTTTACCTGCATTTGTCTCTATTATCAATACTTTCTGGGCATCATAAGTGGAGTGATCCCGTGCTACTAAATGGTGCTGGCTGATAGTTAAGGCTGGGGCACATTCCTGATGCTTTTCATTGAATGATAGAGATGACCCCTTGTGACCATGGTCTCACAAATGGCAAATGATTTTACATAACCAAAGCCATCTACATACGGTAGAACATATCATGGCTGTGGTGACCAACCCTTATCTGGGAGCACGTGTCTGTGAGATAACTCCCTGGGTCACTGGCTGCCTGTCCTGTCCTTTGTGGAACAAAGTTCAGCATGAAAACTGCGGGGGCCCATGGAAGACAGGCACTCCTAACCCACGGTACTCTGAAGGGACCTGGGCGTACAGCTCAGCCCAGGGTTATTTATGACACACATAAACAGTCTGAAGCCCTCTCTTCCCTCCTCCTAGGAGCTCAGATGTCCCCTAAGTACAAAGCTTGAGTCTGTCTTTCTTCCTAGCGTGATGGGAACAGGGATTAGTGAGATGCTAGCAGAGAAACCTCATCTATGAAGTTATGAATGAATAATTCTAATTTCTCACAGAGTTCTGAGAATCAGTTTGTTTTACATAGAAATGCAATATGTTCTTGAGCTCTCTATATGCGATTAGAATTTTTCCCTCTACTTGGCACCTGTTTCATTACAAAATGGAATTTTGAGCTTATATTTTTGGACCCACGTCACCTCATGCATTTCAATGTCTGTGTCCCTAGTCCCTCCTTCTGTAGGGCACACCATGCCCACCTTTTCTTCCCCTTTCTTTTCATGTTGCCTTGGGGTGTGGGGAAGTGGGTGGAGAGGCCTTCTTTAAGATTCCCACTCTCATCAAAGCAGACACCCAACCATCTCATGAATGTATTTGGAGGAATGTGCCAATTTTTAAGACAAATGATGATTGCTTAGCTCTGCTAAGAAAAATGGAATTGCCACGCGGGCCTCGGCAGCCCCGTGTAGATGAAGCAGAGATCGCGGCAATGCATCCTGGTGAAAAGATCCATCTGAGAAGGGTAATCAAGGTCACTGCGTCCAAAAGGAGCCGGGGCTTCCAGAGGAGATTTCCTCAAAGGGAAATCAGACTGCTCTGGGATTTGAAGGGAACAAATTGAGGGGAGGGCATTAAGAGCAAAGGGCAGGAGCTGACGGTCAGTGCAGGTACGGCTGGCTATCCAGAGCAGTGGGAGCTGGTGCTGTGGGTGGGAGACGCTGAGAGGGCAGAGTGGCGTAGAGACCCAGCAGAGTGGGGAGACAACCACCAAGGGCCAGCTCCAGTGGGCTGAGCAGCCATTTCACAACGGGGTTCATCTTAGAGGAGAAAGATTCTGACTCTAAAACACACATCCTTGCCTCTCTGATAACCTGTGTGTGTCCGAGGCTTGGTGGAACACTGTTTTATTTCAGGTCCTGAAGCTCGTAGGCAGGGATGGGGCCTGCGGTCTGTGAGAGGCGCAGGCGTATATGCGGATGGAGGTGCAGAGGACAGGAGACTTTAGGAGGTTGATCTGAAGGCCCATAAGGAGCATGTGTTTTGCATAGAAAACATTGTGATCTGCCTGGCCGCTGTTTGGAATGATATTATCTGATTTGTGACCTCCCCGAGTCCATTCTCTCCCCATTGCACCCCTTGGTCACTGCCTCGTTCATTAACACCTTGGCCAGAGGAAGGGGGAATTGGAGAAGGCAGTTGATTCATATTTCAGCAGCCTGGTTGGCTCATGGGGCAAAAGTACTGTGTTAATGAAACTGAGGTCAAAAGCAGGAGCCCCAGGTGGGCCAGTTAGTCTGGCTGCCTTGGCTGGTCTCAGACTAGAGAGCCCCAGTCTGGCTCATTGGCTTGTATGTGTATTCTGCTGGCTGAGAATAATGGGTCGTTGGCATAAATCTGTTTGTGGCACCAGGAAAAAAAAAATCACCAGTGCTGGTGTCTGCTGGTTTGTAGCACGCTGTCCTGGTCCCGTGGGGCAGGGCCAAAGGCTGCTGTGGTAAAAGGTCTCTATGCAATGTGGGCTGTGATTCGCGCAATTCCTGTATTCTCAGCCACCATGGATGATGTGGACTCTGTGGTCAGCACACTTTCAGAGGGAGCTTCAATATTTAATAAGCCATGGGCAGTGTGTCAACCAGGCTGGCCTGATTGGTCTTTCTCTTCAGCATTCACTGATTTCAAAGTGGCCCTGCCCTTTGCACTGGATGGGATGACCTTGCTGGGGAGGATGGGATTCCTGTTTGAGATTTGCGCATCTTCTTATTTAAGGCAAATCTATTTATTAAGCTCTTTCTATGCTTTTGCGATTCACCGTGAACTAAGTCCTCTGATTGAGAATTGATAAATTCTAAGAAAAAGATATCACACAGCTGTGCCTCACTGGGCACAACGTGTCTTTCTAATGATGTGTGTGTATCTCTGTGTTACGTGTATGTGAATATGTGAGTGTGCATGCTTATATATGTGAACTCAGAGGCCGGTGTCTTCTTCTGTTGCTGTCCACCCTATTGCCTTGAGACAAGGTCTATCACTCGACAGGAACTCACCCTCTTGGATAGGCTGGCAAGCCAGCAAGCTCCTGGGATCTGTCTCTGCCCCCTGCCCCCACCCCTAGTGCTGAGGTTACAGGGGTAGCCAGGCCTGACTTGCTTTCAGAGAAGTGCTGGAATTCTAACTCCAAGCCTCCTGCTTAGAGGGCAAGCACTCTGACTCACTGAGCCTCCCCTCAACCCCATTAGTGATACATTTTTAGGACTGTGTGTTCAACTTTTCTGCATAGGCCTAGCTATTCCCCAGGCAGCAAGGTCTCCATTGTCCTCTCAGAATTCTGGGAGGTGGCTGTGGATCTCACAGTGAACTTTTTAAAAAGTCTACCTTTCTGCTTGTCTATCTATTCACTATCATTTATTTATCTTTTATGTATTTATCTGCCCATCATGTATCTATTTTCATCATCTGTCAATCATTTATCTATCTATCTAGGCACAAGTGTTGCATATGTTGTAGGCATAATTGCACAAACATGTAATTATGGCATGCATTAGATACGCATGTATGTATATGCATACACATTCAGCTATGTCTCTTCATACACCCTGGATTCTGCCTCACAGATGGAGCAACAGCCACCCAAGGGTCTGAGGAGGCATAGGAACCTGAGCTCTTCAGAACATTTTAGTTAGTTCAGACCCTGATGAGAAGGAAGGGCTGTAGGTCCAGTTTCCTTCCAGAAGGGGAAAACCCAACCAAACCCCTGACAGAGTTTTCAGTTTCTTTCACAGAAATTTTATTTTTCATTTTTTTTTTAATTTATTTTTTTTTGTCTCCAGGGAGGCAGCAAGAGCAGGCAAAGGGAGCTGCGTAGGGGAAATAGCCTGGCTGAGATTAAACAAATCTCTCTGGCCGTGTGTCCATCTGCCCGCCCATCTGTGAATAACCTGTAATTATTAATAATATGAGTGATGTCATGAGCATTTTGGCAAGAATGCCAAGCCCCAGAGACCACTCGGGAACCAGGCGGCTGAGGACAAAGCCGGAATGGTCTGTGTGTTTGTGCTGGAGCCCAGGGTGAGTCTGGCTGGCTGGTGCCCGTGCCTGCCAAGCCCTCTCGGCAGTAGCACTGAGCATATTGGGCTTTCTCATCAACTTCCGATGAGACCAGCCTGGCTGCCTCTCAGAGGAACACCTCTTATATAAAAAATGTTGAGCACACAATCCTTCAAAAATGTCATTCAAAGGACACATGGTGCTGAGTGGGGCCACCCTAAATTTACCAAAAGCATGATATTTGGAAGAATGCAAGAGAGAGTTTCACACAAGGGGATGGCAAAAGGAAGAAAGATGTTAGAGACATTGCTCTGGAGCCCATGACCTGTTTTTCTGCAAAATACTTAACAAGTATCTGGGGCATGGGAAGCTTTTCAGGAAAAGCCACCCTTAAAAGTATTAGGATGCTAGGATGAATTCCTGGAGATCCTACACTTAAGGTCTAGGCTGAAGACTTGGCACAAGTATTAGCCATGCTTTAGGCTGGGGATTGGGTTGTCTCCATCTGGGACAAGAGTGGGGTTCAAGTGCTCTGGGTAGGCACAGGTGGTCAGGTACCAGTTGGGTGGTGTTGGGTGTCCTCATTACCTGGGTACCTGCACACTCCCTCCCTCTGTCTTCTCTCCTTCCCTTCTTCCTTCCTCACTTCCATTTTCTCCTCTCTTCAACCTGGACAGGGTCTGACCTCCTGGTTAAGTCTTGTGATCCTGGCCACTTCACATCTTGGCTTCCTTGTTTCTCACCTTTGCCGTCTTGCAGAAGCTCTGTCCTCTTGGGGTCCTCACCGTAGCCCACTATCTCCAGTGCATCAGGTGACTCATTTGTGTCCAGCAAATACCAAGATACCTTTGTAGAGTGCTTCCCTGGGCATTGGCTCCTTAAGGCCTACACGCTTGAGTTCTTCTCTGACCATTTCAGTACCCAGAACCTTCTCCCATAGAAATCCTGCTTGCTCTCCTTTCTATCAGTGGTTTGTTTTTTTTTCCAGATAGTTTGACCCAGGAGAAAATACAAGGCTTTCCAGCCATGTTGGATGATGGGAAGTACCTTGACTTTCATCTGTCACCAGGAAACAAAGAAGATTCCCAGAAGTTCTTTAGTAGGAAAAACATGTTCGGGACAACAGTCAAAGTGAAGAGATTATAACCATTGGCTTCCTAATTCTAAAGAGGAAATAATGTACACTGTACTGGATTTGGGTGAGGGCTATAATATATAGTTCTTCCGGCCAAGGACTTGTCTGATAGATGCTTATCTTCTGCTAGCTTTGGAGGCTGAGGTTCAGTGTTGGCAGGATGTGTTTTCCTCAGCCCTCTCTCTCACTCGCTCATGCTTATCTCTTAGTGTGTCCTTACATACATCTCTGTGTTTAAGTTTCTCCTTCTTATAAGAATGCCGGTTAGACTGGACTAAGAGGACTTGTTTTAATTTAACCACTCTTTTAAGAGCCCCGTGTCCCAATACAGTTTCATCTTGAAGTACTGGTGCTGGGGTAGTCAGAGCTTTGATGCGACACAGTGTACACATAAACAGCAATGCCTTTCTCACGTGAAGGCAATGAAAACCCTTGTCCTTCCACAATACGCCATCACGATGTCTCTTTCATGAGAACACAAGAAGGCTCTGCTTTTCTTGAACTAAAGATACAGGAAATAAACATGCCATTCTGGGAAGCTACAGTTTTTAAAAAGAGGAAAGACATATGAGTGGGAGATGAGGAGTTTGTTGTCTGTGCTGCTATAATAAAACACCAGAGGCTAAGAAATTTATGAAGGTCAGGTGGTGGTGGTGCATACCTTTAGTCCTTGCACTCAGGAGGCAAAGGCAGGCAGATTTCTGTGAGTTTGAGGCCAGCCTGGTCTACAGAGTGAGTTCCAGGACAGCCAGAGTTAAAACAGAGAAACCCTGTCTTCAAAAAAAAAAATTAAATAAAAGCCAGAGATTTATTGCTTAGAGTCTGTGGAGTCCAAGGCCAAGGCAAGGTTACTAATGTCTGGTAAGGAACTTCTACTGTGAGCTTTCTGAGGATGCTACACTGCTGTTCTTTCCTAATTGGACTGAAGGTGGAAGGGCAGAAGCATGGAAAATTCATGTGAAGGCACTGGTCCATTCATGAGGGTTCCACCCTCATGACTTCATTGCATCTCCAGGGATACCACCTGTCAGTGCCACCACACAAGGGGTGATGTTTCACTATTTTGTTCAAGTCACCACAGGCAGTCATTCACAGAGGCAGAGTAAGGAATAACATAGAGGGTTCATGGCTCTCTAACTCCTTGGTGATAGCTACTATATCTGAAGAAGACTCAGTTTACCTCAGCTGCCTGTGTTCTCTCCCCTCACATCCAATGAGTCAAGACTGTTTTCACACATCTGGCTTGGTCCCGCCTTCTCTTATCGCCAGAATCATGGGTACCAGCCTCCTGTTTTCCCTTTGTCCTGACCTCTGCTTAGCAGCTGGGGTGTTCTCTAAAGACATAACATAATCTAACTCATGTCCCCTGGCTCCTTCAATGTCTTCATTCACGTATTGGTTCAAATACCATCCTAACCCATTAACTGCCCAAACCCCACAGAACACAGCTCTTATCTGAGTCTCTCCTTTCCTGTGGCCTCACCATATCTTTCTGCAAGGTGCTCATTGTCATCTGCCACGCTGTTACTGCCTTCTTCCCCAAGAGTAAGGCTCAGACCATGGACTCTGGTTGTCGTCTTCTCTCTCACACTCTCTGGGATTCAAGAAGCATTTGAGAGGGTGTGAGCTGAGTACACATTTGTGCAATGAAGGATGCCGGAGGCAGAGGGAAGCACAAGAACTCAGAACATGGGACTCAGGCATGTAAACATGGTCAAATACCACCCCCACTCCCATAAAGAGGGCAGAAAGGGCCCTGGAGGAGAGATGCTACTAAGTGCTGCAGATGTGCAGTTTGGGTGCCCCATGTCTGGAAATGATGTTGGTTTGAGGACAGGATGGTATTGTACTCACCCAACAGTGCTCAGACAGAACGTGACTAATGTGTGAAACTCAGCAGGAATGGAGCCTTTCAACTAGAGAGATGTCACAATTACATTGGTGATCACAAGCATTTAAACTCACACATTGAAAAAAAAAAGAAAAGCCAAGTCCCCAAGTGTATTAAAAAATAAATCAGATCTTATAAGATGCTTCTTGGTAGACATCCAGCTACAGATAAGAGAGGATTAGAGCTCGGGAAGGCCAAAAGATAAGGAATGCTTCATTTATGACAGTAGATAATACATCCATCGCTTTTGATAAGAATATAAAACCTAATGGATGCATGCATGACATCAATTAAACTCCTTAAGTAGGGTCACATAACACAGCACCAAGATGTTTAAAATGTTGTAAGGAAGTAGGTATGGGGAAAGGTGGGTGTAGGCAGGAAGATGGCTGCGGGGAGAGACATCCCTTCACTGCTAGTGAGAAGCACAGTGAAGATGAGGGTGCAGAGAAACAGGCTAATAAGAGTAAACAGACATATGGACAGCTCTTTTGCCAAAGCAGGAATTTCCTGTCTCCATGAAGCATTTTCTGGAACTGGAGAAGATATAAATAAAAATCATAAAACCTTCCAATTAAAAGATTACCCTTTGATCCAGACACACAAGCTGGCAGACACTGAACAAAGCCCCAAAGAAAAGCTAAATTAACTTCACAGAGCAGAGGCATTGGGGGCGCACGGGGGAGGGGGGACGCTCCAACTCCAACAGGCAGAAGGAAAAATTAGAAAGTTGAGAAATGAGAAACACATTCAAGACCTGTTTCTTTGAAAATACACCCACAAACAATAATGTCTACAATCCCTGGGGAATATCACCAAAGATAAAAATAAGGGAAAAGTAAACAGAAACCAAATTAGAAATGAGAGGAAAAGCTACCTTTTAGGAGTTTCTCCGCTCTGCTGTTCCCTTCCGGGTTTGTACATGCTAAGCTGTTTCAGACATGACACTGTCTGAGCTCTGCGCAGGGTGGTCCCTGGGTATGGCAAGATGTTGTGGGGTGAGGTGTTCCCAGGGAGTATGATTCATGAATTCTCAAATGAGAAAAAGATGTGGGGATACCTCAGACTTTGACTGTTGTGTTGGCGTGGAGTTGCATTATTCAGCTCTGAAAATGTAATTTTCAAGTTTCCCTAGGAGTGGCTTCTCGTCTCCCAGCACAGGACAATCTTTGTGTCTTCCTTTGGGAGGTGCTATGCCATCTTAATATCCCATAAAACCTTTGGGGTGTCATCTTTCCTGTGCTCAATGTAGCTGGGCTAGTATTGGAAGGCATAAAGCAGTATCTATGTACTGAAAGTGGAAAAACAAAATCAAAATAAATTAATAATGTTCGTATAAAATAGGAAGATTTCACTAGCAGAACCAAAGCAATCATATTTTTTAATGACAAAACCCATTAAACGGTTTATATACATCACTGATTAGATAAATTGTCAAAACTGGGGGATCCTTTCTTGTCCCCCCCTCCATTGCAACATGTACACCAGCCCCAAATCAGTGAGACACTTCACAGAAAGCATGAGATCCTCCCATGTAGGATGCACTGAGCCTCTCAAAACTACGGGCATAGACACAGGTGGGTTAACACTGGGCAATGACACTCTCATATGGGGAATTGTGGGGGTCAGCTCTGAACACCTGATAGGTTTTCTGTAGACATGGCAGATTCAGAATTACACATGTTACCTGAGGAGAGAGATCTGGATGAAGACACTGGCCTCCATATGACATCTACTAGGTCTCTAGTGCTACATGAGTTCTTCAGATGCCTAGGGAAGCTCCACTATTGACCCTTGTTGCCCTCAGTAATCCGAGGAGGACTAGGGCAGAGACAGGCCTAGGGAACACCAACAACACTCCCACTGAGTACAGGTCTATGCTTGGCTTTGCCTTGATCAGCTTATGTATGCAAAGGGGACCGTGTGTGCCTGTAGTGTGAGTGCATGTGTTTTGTGCGTGCACATGCGATTGAACTCATGCATCAAATATGTCAAGCAACTGGGCCACTAGCACGGGGAGATGCAGGCTCCCAGCTCTCCTCTCAGGCCGCGTGAGTCTGGCTTCAGTGCCAGTCTCTGAGCCTATAGGCTGAGCTCCAGTCCCTGCAAGGGAAGGTGGCTCCTGGCCACCCAGGGCTCCTGTTGCTAAGAAACAGCTCCCTTTGATTGTGTATGTGAAGCATGCCTGTGTTTGTCTTTGGCTCTCAGAAGGACAAAATTCACCATGTGGCGACGGAGAAATAATATTGAAAAGTACGTTAAAAATGAAAGAGGTGCCAAATGGCACTCTGGATTGCAGATGCTCCCCTTGCTGCGGAGTCCGTCACTTGCACAGGCAGGACCATTCCAGGGCTGCCTGAGCGTCGCCCAGGCAAGGGCTCAGGGTGCATTCCTGGGCACCTGTCTGCTCTGTAGATGAACTGTCCTACTTCTGCATTCTTATGTGTGGCTGAGTGAGTTTGCAGTGTGAGATCAGGAGCTGCTGTCCAGCTCTCTGTCCCTGTTCCACCCACTCCTTGTTTTGTATAAGCAGAAGAGCAGACAACAGGGAAATGTGAGTTTCCATTCAGTATTTGGGAAAGGGGCACCATGTAGCTGTGGTTCTCCCACCCACAGAATCAGGAGGTGCTGGCCAGTGGCAGTCACTTTTAAAGGGGATCTAGTCTCTCCTGCCTACCTGTGATCATGTGAGACCAAAGCTGGGGAGATCAGTGAGGGTGACCTAGAAGGGAGGTGCGGGAGAAAAGCCAGGACTTCTTGCTGTGCTGTAGCAAGAAGCTTAGGCCCTTATGCTCGCTGCCTCGTGCCCCACCATCTTCTCAGCTACAACCCCGACTGCTCAAACCTCAGGCCATCACATGAGTCAAGGCTCCCTAATCCCCGGTGCCCCTGGCCCCTGGCAGGCTGGGGCTCCAGTTGACCCTTGACTTTAACCTCCCTACCATGGTCCTTGTTTCTACTTGACAGCTCACTTGGCCGACCTCCTCCAGGGCTCCAAACTCATCAGGCCAACAGGTGCCAGCATGTTCACATCCTGCTTGCCTCTTTGTGTTGCTGCTTCTAGGGTCTTCGCAGGTGCTTGGCAGCTCCTCTGTGGTCTGGGAGGAAGCAAAGCCAGAGGGCTTGCCGAGCCTTTTTAAAAGATTTATTTCTATTTTTTTTTAATTTATGTATGTGTGTGTGTGTGCACGCGCGCGTGCGCGCGCGCCTGTACTAATCTGTTTATGTATGCCACATGTGTGTGGGCACCCTTGAGGAGGACATTGTATCCCCTGGAGCTGGAGTTACAGGCTGTTGTGACCCACCCAACGTAGGACTGGGAAT
The DNA here is from genome assembly GCA_026225945.1 of Cricetomys ansorgei. Classification (NCBI taxonomy): domain Eukaryota; kingdom Metazoa; phylum Chordata; class Mammalia; order Rodentia; family Nesomyidae; genus Cricetomys; species Cricetomys ansorgei. The sequence continues at coordinate 28,033,659 of JAMJFZ010000597.1, forward strand.
GGAAGTCTGGTCTTCTGTGAGAGCAGCAAGTGCTCATAACTGCTCACCTATCTTTCCAGCTCTGTTCAGAATTTTAAAGTAAGATATAAATGTGGATGTCTTTTAAAAAATAAAGTAACCTTCCCACCACAGGATTCAATTGTGAAACATTTAGAAAAGGCTATAAAAACCTGGAATTCAGAGAGACCCTGTTATTATTAGTTGACAGCCTGGTGTGTTTAAGGGCCTTTTTCTCACATTTTTCTTTGGATGCTTGTTGGCTATACCATCAGATCATAAGAGTAAAAGTCTAGAATTTTAGACAAAATACAATAGTATTTCAGGTTTAAGAAATCATGTTTGGTAAAATATTGAATTTATTACCGATTCTCGGAGAGGTAGTTTTTAGCACGATTACTGGCAACACTATGCCATTTTTTCTTTATGATTCTTTGGCTGCAGAGAATCCTCAGGTGAAGCTTGAGTGGGTACATACATGCCAGAGGGATATGTGTAGGCTTTGCCAGCAGGCTCCAGGCTCTGGTCTTGTCTAGCTCCTTACATGGGCCCAAACCTTCCACTAGCCTCCTGTGGCAGCTGGAGGCACGCTTGGTGAGGGCCGCCCACTACTGAACACTGAGAAGTTCCCTCATGCATCACAATTACAGAAACACCTGTGCTAAATACCTTTGTGCGGGTTGAGTCGGCTTTGCAAATTTGCAGGGTGCCCTGTAGCCTCTGGATTTCTCATTTTTCCACAGTCAACAGCTGCAGGTGTGCACAGTGGGAGCTGCCGAGGTCTGATGAGGAGGCCTGTGACGACAGATCTGAATCTTGGATGACACATTTCTCTCCTCCCCCGCCCCCCCCCCCCGCCCCACCACCAGCGTCTGCACCCCACATTATCTCTGTGTTTACAGAGAGTGCAGAGGAGACCTGCCACTTCAGATCCACCTGGTGACTCACAGCAACCTGGGGAGAGAACAGAAGGCCATGGTAGGAGCTTCCAGAAGGAGGGACTTTCACAGGGGCCAGGCTACTGCAGGCTGTGGGATTACCCAGTAGGAAATGCGGACAGAGGTATGCGCAAAGAGATGGGTGAGACAGCATACTGTGCCTTGTGGCAACATCTGGCCTTGAACATTGTGACTGCTGTTTTCTAGGGTTTTGTGGTTGTGACCATTATTAAATGTCCAGAATGTTTGTCTGTTACGTGGACTTTCTGGTTTCTTTTGGATCACAATAGGCTATCCTCCAGGGTTCACAGCCCTGTCTGCTGCTCCAACACTCGTCACTCCTCTTGAAGGCTATGTTTTAGCATGCTTCCCAGGTTACCAGCCTTTGCAGAGCCTCTGTGGCGAAGGGAGCTGGAAGCATGAGGGGACTGCTATACCTGTGGTGGTTTGAATAATCTGACTCTTATAGGCTCACATATTTGAATTCTTGGTCCCCTGTTGGCAGAACTGTTTGGGAAGGATTAGTGTGGCTTTATTGGAAGGGTTTAGTCCCTGAGGGTGGGTTTTAAGATTTCCAAAACTCACACTATTCCTAGTGTTTCTCTTTCTCTCTCTTGTGCATGTGGATGAAATGTGAACTCTCAGCTACTGCTCGGGAGCTAGGCGTGTCTTCTGTCTGTTGCCATGATCCCCACCATGATGGCCATGGACTCTAGCCCTCTGAAACAGTAAGCAAGTCCCCAATAAACTCTTTCTTTATAAGCTGCCTCAGTCATGGCGTCTTTTCACAGCCATTGAAAAGTAGCTAAGACACGGCATGGATGACACGCATGTCCCTTTTTGGACAGCAGCCTTGAATCCAGCTAGAGGAAGGATAACAGGATGCTACACTTGAGCTGTTCTGATTCTACTTGAGCTGTTCCTGGGTGTTTCATGATTTAGAAACACACTATTGGAAAGCTACTGAAGACGGCATCCAGGAGTGAGGCCTGATGTTTTTTAGCTTTGGAATCTGCTAGTATTAGTAGTCAGAAGTGCTGGCGTGGTCTGGACCCCTCCAGGAGCTGCCCTCATGATTACCCCTCAAAACCAAAATCTACTTCCAAAAGAGGATGGGAAAGAGCTGAACCATGACTGACTTTATCCAGATCTGCCTCATGTAGCTTTTGGGGTGGAGTAATGGGTGCTGGGCAGTGTCTTCTTCTTCCAGGGGGAGTTTAGATTTCTTCCCAAGTGTTCAGGAGCTTCCCACAACATTTTGTCAGCACAGGGCTTCAAGAACAAGCAGTGCTTTACATGAGTCCAGTCTGGCCACTGTCCTACGTGAGTTTCCTGAGCTTCGGGGAGACTGCACACTCAGCAATCAGCCGATCCTCAACACTCATCCATGTAAAGATTTGGACTTCATGTTTCCTAGGTAGCAGGGACTTTAAGAAATCTTGGAAGGTGGGGCCATGGTTGGTTGCTGAAGGTATGATGCTGGCTTGCCCCTGGCTTAACCACCCCATAACCTGGGAATCTAATACAATGAAGAAAAACCAACAGGGCCATTGGCATTTCATTGCCACAAAGTACATAGGGAGAGGACACCCTCTTTTTAAATCTGGTTGGGTCTTGGCATATTGCCTGATCAGTTTTCCATTCCCTTGAGGAAATGTGTAAGGACTCTGGATGGAAGCAGGACAAGTCAAAGCGCATGGGTAGGGAACCATCACTGTGCGGCCCAGCTGGCCCCATGTAGTCCAACCTCTCAAAGTTCTCTGAGCTCCACAGAAACCAGAAAGCCTCCTTGAATCATTTTTGTAAACTCTGTTTTGGGTAAAAGACAGAAATCCATCAAACAGCACACAGATTAACTTATCACCCAGTTAAGCAGGCTGTCAGTACGGGGCGGCTGAGCCTGGCCCACTGAATTCAAATGCATGTAAATTTCCCTGGTGGCAGGAGAGAGGATGGCAGAGCTGTCAGCCAGTGACATGTGGAAATACATTAACGGTGTTTAAAATATATTTGAAGGGGCTGGCTCATATTTTGATAACACACTCGCCGACAAATGATTTGTGGGAGATAGAAAGCCTGACCTCATCTCTATTCCGGAGGAGTCTTTGTAATGAGTCCCTCCCAGGATGTTGGGGGTTTCAGAGAAGTTGACAATTAACAATGCCTGTCTAAACCACGGAGGTCCCCTGTGTCGCTGATGTGTGCCATGGAGTTCTCCCAGCCCTACCTGTCAGCGTCACTCCAGTTTACAAAAAGAAGCGATTACCAATTTCAAAAGAGCCAATTACAGTGTGGCGTGCACCTGTGCTAGGCCCCAGAACTCCAGTAAAGGCAGTGAATGGTAAATCCTCCCTGTTTTCTTGGTACTTAGCCAGAAAGTAGGTGTCCTTGTCTGAGTGTAATTATCCCCTGGCTCAACAGAAGACAACTCCGAGAGTGGTCATGTTGAAAATGAGCTAATAGAGAGCTGAAGAGACCAGGGAAAACAAAGGAGTCGCTAGTATCCCATTCTGCAGAAGGTATAGGAAAAGCCAAGATGGCTATTGTGTCGCTTTGGTGAAAGAGAGCAGTTTTATGGTTCTTGATCTAAACTAATTCTTGTCCTCTTCTCTCATTGGCCAGGATCTGCTATCTCTCCAGATTTTTCACCTTGTTGGTTTAGAATACAGAGCCTTATTTAATGAATAAATTATGACTTTCCATCTCAGAGTTTTGTGGAAAGCTAGCTCTAGTCATCAATGAGGAGAAAAAGGGACTTAGGTCCTTCTGCTTATCTGTAACTGTGATGAAGTTTAAATCTCTCTTCATACTGCAAATGGACTGCAAAGATAGATTCCTTGTAGTCCTGTGTTTGGCCACCAAGATGCGTGGGCATCGAATGGCAAATGTAACTCTCTAACCCCCATCTCCCCAGTATCGATGGACTGAGTCCTACAAAGACAAGCAAGTGTATTAATCAGGGTTCTCTAGAGGAACAGAACTTATAGGATGAATCTCTATATGTATAGAAAGGGCTTTATTAGAGTGGCTTACAGGCTGTGGTCCCACTAGTCCAACAACGGCTGTCTACTGACAGAAGGTCCAAGAATCCAGTAGTTGTTCAGTCATGTGCCGTATGTGCCGGAATTCTAAAGAAGAGGGCTCTAATGTCAGTGAATGAATGGATTTGCTAGAGAAAGCAAGAGCAAACAGGCAAAGAGACAGCAAGCTTTCTTCTTCTATGTTGAGCTGAGCCACAGACGGTGTGGCTCAGATTAAATGTGGATCTTCCCACTTCAAATGATTTAGTTAAGAAAAAAAGTCCCTCAGTAGGTACGCATAGCCATTTGGATTTTAGTTAACTCTGGATATAGTCAAGTCGTCAACCAAGAATAGCAATCACAAGTGATGTTTTTAATTCCCAGAGTCTCCTCTTGCTCTCCGAGTCACGTGGAGTCCAGGAGGCCTTACTCCACGCTAATCTCTAACTCCTCAGGTCTCCGTCAAAACGAGCTACCTTCAAAGCTAGAACTCTTAGGATACCCTTACACAACAAAGAAAGAGCTACACCATAGCTAGGTTCTTTCTTATAGTGTGGCTTTTCCTGGGTAGACATGAACAAACTTCTATGTACCCCAGAATATAAAAGAGAGTGGTTGGAACTTGATTGCTGTATTGATCAGAGTTCTCCAGAGAAAGAGAGCCGGCAGGTTAGGTTAGATGGTTGTTCTGAAAGGGGGATAAATAAGACTTGGTGGGAGAGTCCTAGGCTCCTAGATTGGCAAGTAAATTCACCTGGTAGTTCTATTTAGGTGAGCCAAGTCAGCAAGCTTGGGGATATACTCGGCAAAGGGTTATTGACTTACCTGTGGTTCAAAAAAAAAAAACTCAGGCGGGCTCCTGTTCAAGCGTCCTCTTCATGTGGATAACACTAGAAAATGCTGGATCAGTGTAAGAGAAAGCCCATATGGTGTGTAGAATCTGTCAGTTTCCCCGCTGCCTACAAATCGTTTGTACTTTTCTTACCCTCACCCTTCTCTCAACTACTAAAGTATCGCCATGTTATATCTGACTCAAAGTTTATAGTCATGTCACCTAAGTCAGATCTAGCTGAGACATAGCAGGTGGTGACTGCTTTGAATTGAAAGGCATGGGAAGAGTCAAGGCAGTGGATCCCCACATCCTCATGCAGGAGAGAGCCAAGCAAGGGGCCTACCACAGAAAAGTAGGAAAGGTGTGTGTGTAGGGGGTGGTGGTGGTGACAGAAAACTGTTTTATTGATTTTTCCTGGGTAGCTAAAAACAGATATCTATATACCCTAGATAGGTACCAACCAAAGAAATAGTGCCACTCAAGTCTAGCTTAGTGATCTAATAGGGTTACTTACAAGGGTACGATGAAGGGCCATTTACAGGAGTGTGGGTGAGCCTGGGTGACTCAAAGGCAGCTACACCACTGAAAAGCCCACCTCAATGTGGAGACTACTGAGAAAGCCACATCACTATGGCCGTCCGCTCAACTTGCAGACAGCTCCATTGGACAGTCTCCTTTCCCTAACAATGATCCCTGCTTATATAACCTTGGGGACGGGCCAGGTGGTCTTGTAACCTTTGAACTTCCTAAACCCTTACAAGTTTCCTGTTTCCTGAGCCTTAGGAGCTAGCTTTCTTCCTCATGGAGGGTAAGTTGTTTCACCACGGGGGAAAGAGGACAGAGCAGAAGCCTTGGCAGGACCCAAACTGAAGTCAACTCAAACTCCAGGTAGGAAACTTCCTGCAAATTCTTTGGCTAGAGAGCTGTCATCTTCCCAAAGAATGACTCCTGCTTCTGTGCAGTCCTGAGGTCTGGTTTCTGCCTTCCTTTGTGAAATTGCTGAGTTGATCTGGGTAGCCTTCAAGCCAGCTTATGAGCTTCTGAAGCTTGGCAGCCCCAGTGGCTTTCTTCTGAGCTATCTCACCCGTTTTGGTCCAGGTGGACTGTACTTCTACTAGAACAATTCTCTTAAGAAACTCCTTTGGTTTCCTGTCAGCCTTTCTGGAATTTATTCTGCTAGACAATAGACACACTGTCTTCTGAGACTGTTAGCTTGCTTGAGGTAGTGTTCTTAAGAGGTGTGGATACTCCTTTTTTTTTTTTTTTATGGCATTCACACTCATGCTGCTGGGGTCTGAGCACAGCATCTGACAGACGCGCTGTTGTTCTTGACCTCATCTTTGTCTTGTGTTTCTTCCCTGGGCCTTTCTCCTGTTTGGTAGGTTTAGAGGCCATTTCTGATTTTGAAAATATTTTGTCAACTGCGAAGAGTGTTGCTAGGTTCTCTATAACTCCCACAAACTCTGTGTGCAATATGGAACAGTTTCTTGACCATTTCATCTGCTTTTTCCTATTTTATCATAGCTGCCAAAGATGCCAGGTGGGACCCAAGTCATCCACAGGGACAGCTGCCGAAAGGGGCCACTGAGCTCTCACATTAGGCCTCAGTGAAACAGGAGCTTGTAAGCAAAACACGATTGAATGACACCACAGGAATGCAACTGATTCCTGCTCTAGCCTTCTAACAGGCCTACCTATCAATAGTAAAAGTAGCGACAAAGGAAAAAGATCCAAAGCTCTGGCTTGGAGTCCCAACAGAAAGCATCCAAGAAAGTGATCAGAACTCAGTGGGTGATTCAATGGCAGACTCCAAAGAGCTAGAGAAGGAACTGGGGAATTGGAAGACAGTTCTCAAAAAAGAAACTATCAGACTAAGGCAGAAAGCCCCTTCCCCATTTATAGAAGAGCGTAAAAGATAGTGTGAGAGATGTGTGTGACACAGTAGAAAGGTCTAAGCAGTAATTTATATTGAAGGTGAAGGAGCTGCTTTTCAGAGAAGAGAATGGAGTTAATGTAGGCTCCCATAAAATGATATACTATATTATATTCTTCAAGAATATTAAGAGCGGTCACACAAAGCAGCTTAGAGATGCAGAAGGAAAACCAGAACAAACAATGGAAGCCAAGGTGCACACAGAGCATAAAACCGAGTAGTCGTAAGTATGGCTCTGTGCTACACATGAGGCCTATGGGAGACTGTGATTCCATTCTACGTCATCTTAGAATTACGTGGACAGTTTCTTGTATGAGCATTTAATTGAGTACTCTGTCTGTACTGTTTTGAAAACTGCAGCTCCACTTCAGCAAAGAGTGGCTGAGGGAGTCAGTGTTTAAGGTCTTCCTCTCCAGAGAGGGGTTGTCATATTCCAACCATGCAGTAATCTACAGACACTGCTGGAAGAGATCAGTGAGGTGTGAAATCAGTGAAATCAGTGACTAACCAAATGCCAGGATGAAGAAAATGAAAAGAAACCAAAGGAAGTGAGAAAAGAAAGGAAAGAACCGTGAGCACAGGGATGAGTGGGGTCAGAAGAGAGACGGAGTGTGCTGCAGGCTGCAGTTGGATTAAAATGCGTCACACCAGGCTGGGTGAGACATGAACCATTAGATACTATTCACAGGACACAGGCTTATATACAAACACACAGAAAGCTGGGCAGGAAATGACAAATCATCCTATGCAAACCCCTATGCAAAAAACTGGTGCAGTTATGTTAGTGTCAGAGAAAGAAGATGGCAGGGCATTGTCAAAGGTAAAGTATTTAAAGTTCAGAAGACTCACATACTAGGAAGAAAGAAAAAAAATGTCTACGTATTAGACAACAGGCCCCAAATGTCACATTCAGGAGAAACATCCAGGAAGAGTTAATGTACACTCATCCTTCCCTGTCTCCCTCGCTTGTTCCTTACTTCCTCCTTCCCTCCCTCCACACTCTCTCCTGTCAGAAACTATATGAACAGACAAGAAGAAACTTATCTTTCAGGATTTGAATGATGAGGTTTACAAATTTGATCTAATGGACATATATCAAAACCTACAACTCTCTCATATCTATCCATTATCTATCTATCTATCTATCTATCTATCTATCTATCTATCTATCTATCTATCTATCTATCTCTACTATCTACTATCTATCTATCTATCTATCTCTATCTATCTATCTATCTATCTATCTATCTATCTATCTATCTATCTACCTATCTATCTTCTATTCATCTATCTATCTAGCCGTACAATATGCATTGTATGTATATATTACTTCTCCGAACATCTATATAACACTTACTTTTTTCAAGCCAAGGAGAAACACTTGAAATTTTTTATATGGTGTATTAAAGTAAATCCCAGTTAATTCTGGCTGATTAAATTCATATTGAAAACATCCTGAGAAGGGAAAACCTTTCAAGGCTGGCACATCAGCAATACACATTTAAGTAGCTAATATGTCAAAGCAGAATGTCACAGTGGAAATGAGAAAATGGTTCAAGCTAAGTGACAAAAATAATCTCCAGCCAAGACACGCGGGATGCATCTAAAGCCACAATTAGAGGGGAATCCATAGCTTTAACGGTCCATTAGAGACAAGGGGAGCCTGAACCTTATCCATATAAGCTAGTAAACAAATTCTTAAGTCACCAACAAATTCAATCCACAGGAAACAGGAGGGACACAATACACATAAAGGCAGAAACTGAGAACAAGAAACAACAATGGAATAGAGAAGTGAACAAGGCCTTAACCGTTTTTTATATCATAACAATAATAATTTAAAAAGAGGTGGTAAAGCTGAGAAAGGAAAGGTCAGAGAAGGCTCTGGAGAGGGCAGAGTGTTGGGTGGAAATGATGTAAACACAGTATGAAATTCTTAAATCACACTAATAAAATAAATGGTAAAAATGGTAAAATTCCTCACTCTTTCCAGCAAAAAAAACAAAAACAAAAACAAAACAAAAAAACCAAGAAAACAACTAGAGAACAAAACCACTGTCATTTGTTATGAGATTTGATACTTGTCTCTTTTAACAAGGTATATCATAGACCTTAATGTCAAACCCAAAGCTGTAAGAGTTCTAGAAGATTCCTGGGGAAGGGACAACCTTCGTGACTTTGGGTTATGAAAAGATTCTTTGGATACACATTTTATGATAAAGATAATTGTTGAATCCCTGAACTAAGTTTAACCAACATTAAGAACAAATTTATCACAAAACAAAATGAAAAGTGAGACACAGACAGAGGAAAGCATCCACAAGATCTTATAAAGCGAACAGCCTGTACCCAGAATGCACTTGTTTCTAGACTTACAACAGGGTTTTGTTCCAGCAGACCCATCATATACTTATAACACAAGTTAAAAATTCATGTGAGAGTACCTAACTTACCGAACACACAGAACATTATGTGTGATCACCTAAATCTGGAAACCACCAGCACTTTAGTTACCAGGGGAACAGATACAGAAACTGTGATATACCTCCACCATGAAATACTGCTCAGTAACGAAAAGAGGAGGCTCACTGATGATACAACAACATAGAGGAAACCCAGCAGCTATGCAGAATGTCTACTGTATAAACATTTAGAAAATGCATAATGATGGAAAGTTGATTGGTCGCTGCTGGGAAGGAAAGGTTTGGAAGGAGGAAGGCAAAAGGGGCTTGGGGAAACTGCTCAGAAAGGATGGATGCTTTGTTTCATGTCTTTATTTCATGTATTGCCTTGATGGTGGTGATGGTTTCAAGCGTGTACATATGTGATATTATCGAATAGCATGTCATTTTTATGTCAACTATATTCCAACAAGGCCATTTAAAAAGGTTCAAAGAAAAATAATCAAATAAATACAAGGAAAGGGTACTGTGAGCCATGGGACTATGAAGCCTAGAGATGTCTGAGGTGGAAAAGAGGAAACAGAACCCAGGAAAACAGGGCTGTTTCTCTGAAAAGAGAAAGGAAAATGAAGAAAATGGTGGTGATTAAAGGTGAAGAAGCACAAATGGTCAACAGCAGGGAGACAGAAGAGAGGGAGGGAGGGAGGGAGGGAGGGAGAGACAGAGAGACAGAGACAGAAACAGAGATTGTGTACCTTTATGACTACATTTGAAAACCTGGACAAAGGGGGTGATTTTCTCAAAAGCGTGTTAACATCACTGAGTTAAAATAGAGCAACCCGATAGACCCGCACCTGTTAAGCCATTTGAATTTTTTACAACGCATCCACAACAACTGCGGACGAGCTCACAGGCAAGTTGAGCAGATATTGGACAGAAGAGCACCATATACACTGACAAGCTAACTATGAAAACCTAAGTTGGCCCTAGGGATTTAAGACTGCTGTATTTTCTTTTAGTTTGCATCTTGAACTTGAGATAAAGATTGTTTTATTGGGTTGTGGGTAAACTTTTATACCCAGTTGTTTTGGGCACTGGTCTTGTGTTCTGCCTCTTTTTTAAATTCAATTATTTCAGAAAATGGTTTGCATATAAGACAGGTGCCCACTTGAAGCTGGACAGGTTGTTGTCTTTTGACGGCTGTGCACACCTTTGCAAACACCTCCCCAGCTGAATCAAAAGATCATAGAATATCCCCACACCCCTGGAACTTCCTCCTCATTCCTGAGTAGTCTGCTCTTCACCCACTACCTCTCTTAGGTCAGGCACCTGCTAATTTGCTTTTTGGTGCTTTAAAAGAGATTGACTTTCGATAATTTCATATTCAGACCATGCTTGCTTACATAAGACTGAATCACCAGGTTTTTAGTTACCACACTTAGGTAACTAACATCCACTCCCCAGCCACACAGTTCCAATTCCAGTTGTGACAGTGTGGAGTAGTGTGAGTCTCAGCACACCAAGTTTGAGCTCTGCCACCAGCCTTTCAGCCTACACTTCACTAGACAGCAAAATATGCTGCCCTAATCCATGACCAATACCTCACTTTTCTCTAAGACAGTTTGCAATGGGCCGTGCTGTGTCTGCCCTTCAGCTCTGATCTGACATCAAAGCATAGAGCTGTATCCTTCCTTGCCTCCCGATAATAAACCTTCACATTATTTTAGGAAAATGGATAATCCAGAGAAAGAAGTGTCCAAAATCAGGGTAGCCAAGAAATGAAAGTGGTAAGGAATAGAACTTACTGGAACGGAAGAGTCACTTGGGAGAGGTATTGAGGCTTCCCAGCCTGGTCCTGCTTCCTGTCCCCTCCTTGGTTCCTGATCAGTTGAGACCCAGCCATTTACTGCCACTGCCGTGGTCCCCACCATACCTTATATCACCGCTGTACGCACTCTCAAATTATGACAAAATAAGTCCTTCCTTGTGTAGGTTGCTTCCAATGGGTATTTTGTTGCTGCGACTAGAGGAGTAACGAATGTAAAAACCCCCTTAGCAGGCAAGTGGAAGCAGCCAAAGCACTATGCTCCACAGGGCTTCAGGTCAATGCAGACGGCTTCAGCTGCTCATGGTTTGGAGCCGACTGTGTCAAGGATGGGTGTGTAGAGTCTTCAAGAGCCGACCGAAGTTTCTGCAAACACCACTGGTCAGGCTGCACAGATACCCTTCCCTCCACAGGTCTGCTTTTTCTCAGAGAAGTCACATCAGGTGACCTATACATAGGGGAAGACAGGATGGATTCTGGCTTGAGATCAGTGTTCCAGAGAGGTAGACCCCACTAGGGCCCTGTTCTCAGCATGGAGTCTGAGGAAGCCTTGTGATAAGTGTAGAAATACTCTCAGCAGAACGTGTCAGATTATTTGGAAGATGGTATGGTGTCCAGCAGTAGATTAGTGGGAAGGGACTCTCCACTAACTGTACCCTCCCAGGGTAGCTGGAAGCCTTTATGAATGAGCACCCAGAGTTGAATCTTGGAAGCAGCTCACTATGGGTTCCCAGCATGTGCGTGTGATGACATGGAATCCACACTTTGGGATAAGAGCGTCCTAGAGTGCAGTAGCTGTTAGAGGGTTTCCAGCTGTACACAGTGTGCCTTACTAGAGGAGTCTGCCCACTTTGAGGTTCTTCAGTGTGGCTCTCTATACACATCACTAAGAACCCCTTTGATTTATTCCTATAAAGATAAAACCCTAAGTCACCCCATGTCTGGGTGCTGAGTAGAGGCTATTTGAGTCACTAGGAAGGACCACAGGACTCCATCACTGTCATGTCTTTTTCTGGTTAGCCAAGGAGACTGGACTTTTCCTAACCTAAAACAACTCTCATACTAACAACAGATTGCCCTGATGTCAGTCAGAGAGGGATCTTAGCAACTCACGTTCCTTAAACAGCTGGGCATTTGGAAAGCCCTGACTTAACTCTTTTTTTTTTCCTTCTAGAGTGTAGCAAGGAGTCCAGAGGCCCTCAGGCCCCCACTGGACTGTTGAGATGGGCCCAAAACATTTCCACAGTTCCCTTCAGGGAGGCTCTCGAAAGTGTCCGCTTGCTTTAATAGAGGTTTGAAGGCATTGGTGACTGAGAGTCACATCTGTCATCTTGTTTTACATCCCAAGAGCAGGACACGGAAAGTCCTCTCAAAACGCTGGTGCTAAAAGTCTCCGACAGCCCCTTCCCTAGTCGGGCTCCCTGGTACCCTCTGAAGGCTTCTCGAACAACAAGGAAACCAGACTGCAGTGGAAATAAAATATAGTTCTAATTTTCATATTTATTTGTAAAGATTTAAAATGTTTTCTTGCAGCCCCACAGCAAGCTCAGCTCTGTTCTCTGGGAAAAAAAAAAAAAAACTACAGGAAGATGACATTTTAATTTTTTTTGAAAATAAGAATCTTGGATTATGGATAACAAAGCATGCAGGGAGAAGGGAGTCATTAAAATGCATATTATAAAATTGAAACTTAAGTGTCAAGTTTTTATAGCAGTCTGTCAAGTGCTTGACAATTAAAATAGCCTATTTTTAAAATTTTAATGAGACACAATAAGGGTGTAATGCGAAGCAAAATTGCACACCCTCAACACTACATTTTTAGCATAACAAGTCTGTTCTCTGTCATTCCCCATAATGCCCCATTTGTAAAATCCACCATCTATTTTTAATTAAATTAGTGTGTACTGTTTATTATGGGCATTATATTTATTAATCTTTAATATTTAATTTAAGATGACTTATCCAAGAAAGGGATAACTTAGCACAAGCGCGTTGACATGCCGGGTGCTAATGGCTCTGCCTTGCTTGCTGTAGTAAATACACTGTAGCCCTTATTTTTCATAGCGGAGTCTCGAAGTGTAAATGCTCTGTTCCTTTAACAGGATGGAGACAGATGTGTCTCATGGCCTTCAGCTTTGGTTGTTCTAACCCAGAGCCTATACCAGGTTTGAATGGACCTTGATCCCTCATTTTTACACCATGTACTAACTTGCTGGCTTCTTCCATTACACCAGCAATGAAGGTGATTGTGGTCAGGGAGCATGGATTTACTGAAGGCACCACAGAACTCTCTAATGGCCTGGTGGTCCGGTTTTCAGCACAGCTCAAAGGAAAGGAATCTAGTCAACAGGTCCTTTCTAAAAGCATGGAGGGTGTGTGTGAGGACTTCAAAGCTGTCAATCTACCACCCTCTCAAACAGCTTAGAACCCAGTTTGTTACTTACGGTGATTAGAATCTGGACTTAATATCATTTAGGAGACAAGGAGACATACCAGTGTTGGCTGGTAGCTAGTATGTGGGAAAAATTTTATTAGACTGCCTCTCTTCTCCTTGCACAAATGGGAAGATGTGTGTGCATACATGGGTGCTTGTGCATCTTCACCTCTCTCTCTCTCTCTCTCTCTCTCTCTCTCTCTGTATAACCTAAAACAATGCATATGGTAGGGATGGCATTGGATCATGTTGTACCTTGTGGGGTATGCTGTGGGAGTCGCTGGGCATCTCTGAGCCCACACCCCTTCTCTACCAGAGCCACAATGGAGCACAAGATTCTGTCTCCCAAACATCAAACAAGCCTCTTGTCCAGAGCTTCTGCAGCACAGAAGAGTGTGGAGAACAGCCCAAACCAAAAACTTAAAAACCAAACCAAACCAAACCAAACAAACAAAAACAAGATTATGAGCCAGGTGTTGTATCCTCTGCATCCTAGAAGCTGATATCAGAAGATAGCCTGAGCGACAGAGGAAGTTTCAGGTTAGCTTGTGCTAGAGTGAGATTCTGGCTCAACAAACAAACAAAACTTCAGAAAACCAAGGTCATTTTCATGCAAATATTGGAGGGATTCAAACAAGACCCTGGGTGCAAAGTAGGAGCCTATGGGCAGGTATCAAGCCCCTAGGGCCTGTTTTGATAGACAATTAAATTGGAGCTTTGAACCCCCCCTAACTTCATTTGGAGAGCTAAACACATATTATAATTGTTTAACATAAAGGTAAATTATTCTGCAAGTGTGATCATGAGAGCGATTTGCACTTACTGTGTTTAACTCCATGTGTTGATGGATGGCTGCACTGTCATCTGCTCCAAGGAGAAGCAGCACACTAGCACACTACTTTTGTTTGACAAATGTAATGAACAGCTCAGAACTCAGAGAGGCTGGGATTCCAGGTTGCTTTCAGTTGGGCTTCCTTGTGAGAAAGAAGAACCAATGTTGGAGGGCAAAGTTGGAAATGATGGTCTTCAAAACTGTTTTGGGTGTAAGTCCAAAGATGCTTCATCCATAGCCAAAGCTGACCTAGACTCCTCAGAGGTAAAGAATTCATAGTAGTAGTTGTACCCCGAGCATCTCAGATTGGATTTGGCGTCTGCCCAGTCCCTAGAGGAACCACCAATCACAGGAGAGCAGTGCCACTAAAGTCCTGGTGGGAACTCTGGATTCAGGTGTCTCCTCTTACACACATGTGAATCTTAGAGGAATCTCACACAAAGTTGCCTTGGGAAGCAACTTTGAGAAAGCAAGTCAGGTGCACCTCTGGTATGGACTACATGCCTTCATGATGGAAGATGGGCAGGGAGGTAAGTTTAGAGCGTAAGCAGTGGACCCAAGGATAGTAGGAAGGACCTGGAGCCTCTTAGAGGGAAGCCCTACAGAGACTAATAGCCAGAGGGATCAGGAGGTCAAACTGTGGGGCCTTTTTGTGTGGTGACAAATAGCGCTGCATACACCAACAACTCCCAAGGAACCCTGAAAGCCAGAGCTCAGTGCTGTATTTGATGCACCTAATTATGGCCTTGTCAATAAGGTTGGGGGTTCAAATGAGGTTCCTATCCTGCTTGCTATGTGCTCTGTGTGGAGTTATGCATGCTACATTTTATGAAATTTTTTTCCACATAAACCATTGTATAGCCTTTAAGGCTTCTGTGGTTATGCAAACAGCTTATTTGGCAAAATCAAATTTTCTGTTCTCTTCTTGTTCTAGTTTGCTATGATAAAACACCATAACCAGACCAAAAACAACTTGGAGGATAAAGAAGGCAGGAACTCAAGGCAGGAACCTGGAGGCAGGAACTGAAGCAGAGACCATGGAAGCATGTTGCTTACTCACTTGCTACTCATGGCTTGCTTAGCCTGCTTTTTTTCTTCTACCTAGGACTACCTGACCAAGGATGGCACCACTCAGAGTGGGCTGGGTCCTCCCATATCAACCACTAATCAAGAAGATACCACCCAGACTTGCTGATAGGCAATATGATAGAGGAATTTTCTCAGTTAAAGTCCCCTCTTTCCAGATGACTCTGGTTTGTGTCAGGTTAAATACACACACACACACATCCAAAATACCTCCCCTAAACTAACCAGTACACCCTCATTCCTTTGAAGACAGCAGAAAGGAAACAAGCTGAAATCTCTATAGGAACTTCTTGGTCCATGAAGATACATCCTATAAATTTGATGAAGTTACCAGAAGGTAAGAGGCTGTCCAGTATGAACAGAGAGGGTGGCAGAGCAAAGCTTCCATATTTCCACTGGCCAGAACATCCAGGCTTCAAGGCTCACAGGATCCTCCCTGGTGAGGACTGCTCATCCTCTTGCCTGGCCAAGGGAGGCCGAGATTTTCCCTCCAGTGAATGGAAGGCTGTACAAGAGGAGATAGCCTTAGAATCCATAGGACCTAAGGTTCTCACGCCTCTTCTCACTCTAGGTCTGGAAGTTCTGGTCCCTAAAGCTGCAGGGTTCTTCTGTACAAAAAGTGCAATGTCCCTGTCCTCTCAGGGGGACAGGCTCAGTGAGCTCCAAGCTATCAAGATGGGTGGGGCATCTGTGAGGGAGAATTATTCTGTGGGTAGCAGCAGAATAGGGTCAATTCCTTCCAGGGACATTGCAGAAAGGTCACTGAAGGACTAGGCTTTGAGTCAGATGAACTTGGCTGTCCCAATTCCATAGGTATGGTATGGTGTTGAACAAATGTCATAGATACAGTTCAAAGCTACTCAGTATAGTTAAAAGCTACTTGACTTTACTTGGGTGACACTTTGCCCAGGCAAAAGGTGATTCTGCAGCCAAATGCTGCCAGGTTTCAGCTGGCATGATGTAAGAAGATGTATGTTGGGTTACTAATAAAGGCTGCTCAAAATCTTTGACCCTTTCTAGGAGAGTCAAGGTGTGTTTTACCTTCCTTCTTTTGCTCTTCTTGTTGGTTGGATAACAGCATGAAGGTTGGCACTCAGGAAGCTATTGGGCCATGAGGTGAGTTTGAAGATAGGAGCCAGGAGCTAAGAATGACACCAGAAAAAGAACTTGGGCCCCCCGATGGCCTAAAAGCACTGTCAAACTAGCTCTGGACAGCCTCCTTTTTAACTTTACATGAGATACTAGAAGTTCGTGGACCACAGTTACTAAGACAGCAGAACTCCTGCCTTTGCAATGATTTTAGGCCCAACTTAAACCATGTTGACTTTTCCTACTTTCCCCTTATTTCTGCAAATAGGTTATAGTGTGTGGATGGCAGGAAACCTGTGCTCTTAGAAGTGGCTTAAGAGCCCAGGAACACAAATAAAAAGGTATTGTCATGGCAGTTGATGGGGACCAGTAATATGGATCCATACTGCTACTTGCAACAGCCTAATGAGTTCTTTCTAGAGACTTCCGCTCAGGTGAAGTCAGGATCTTGGCTACACCACAGAAGAGAATTCAGGATGAGTCAGTTTGAAGTGGAGTTGGAGTTCATTTAGGAAAGGTTTTGACACAGGTTTAAACATAGGCATTGCAGGGGAGAGAGAGGGACACTTAAGCACTTAATCGAACGGCAGTATACGCCCACGTGTGGGAATGGGCTGTTCAATAGAGTTGTGCTTATGTGTGTTAGCAGTAACCATAAATGTAATTTTGGTAGCTACTGAAATTACAGTTCTCCATAGATTTTCAAGAAGTTCCAGCCTCCCTAGTTTTCCTTGTCCTGGTCCTGGTCCTGGTCCTGGTCCTGGTCCTGGTCCTCTTCCTCCTCTTCCTCCTCCTCCTCCTCCTTCTCCTTCTCCTCTTGATATCATAGGCTAGTTCCTGAGGTCACTTGGATAGGATTGCTGCTGATTTGGTAAAGCTATGGGTCACAAAGCTTGCATGATATAATTAAGACACATCTTTTACTGTAGAGTTTACGGCCTAGCTTGTGCGATTCCAAGAACACTGCTGCAGGTTGAAGGCTGGGAGAGCAAGGTCATAGTTGGTCACCCAGGCAGGAAGGCGTTTGTTGCTATCTCAGCACCCTTATTTGAACTGCCTCTCTGTAAAGGAGCGTTGTCTCCAGCAGACAACCTTCATAGTAGGTATTTTGGTTCTGGTATTTTTGACTTCAATGTGTGAGCCTTCAGAGTCAGACTCTGGATGAGAGGCCCCTTTTCTTTCCCATGTGCCTTTTACTGGCCCTGTCTTTCTGCCCTGCTCAGTATGAGGAGAACAATGAGGTGAAAAACTCAGAGAAGCAGAAGACACAAATGCAGTTGGTGAGGAGGGGAGAGTTTTGGCATCTTTTGAGCTTTGTCTCCGGGAGCACGTGAACTCCCTGGGGTGCATTTATGTCTCCAGGATTTGTTAGGTGAGGCCAAAGCAGGGAGATTTTCTGGGGCATTTACACCTCTATGAAGGGTGATGATGATGAAGGGTGCCCTTACCCCTTTTCAATTCACACAGAGTCTTCATGAACACAATCACTTTTCACAGTACTCTGCTGAAATAAACTGGAACTCAAAAGGGTCAAATGCTTGGTTACAGGTCCCAGAATTGATGGATAAAGGCACAAGTCTTCTGTTCCAGGCCTGGTGTGCCTCTCTGTACACCCAGCTGTCTCATTCACTCCAAGGGCTCAGCACTGGGTGGGCTCCTCAATGGCTAGAGCCAGTGAGTGCTCAATTGCAGGGAAGTCATGTCATGATAAATGGAAAAGAAGTGTCCCACCTTCCTCTATACACATGACAATACATGCTGTGTTTTCTAGAGTCTGCAAGGCCCTTAATGGAAACAGTAAGATACTTTGGTGTTGGGACATTTGGCATGGATTATGCAGGGGACAAATGCCCCAGCTGACATTTCCAGTGACCTACAAGGCAGAGATGGCCTGGGATGTATGTCTTCGGGGACATGGTGGCAGTTGGGAGTTCTCTCTTCTGCCCAGAGGAATTTCTAGCTTAGTCTTCCATTGGCAGTAGTAGGTCTACTTAGAGCTCTGACAATGAGATGACTTACTGACTCCCAACAGGATATTGGGTGTGTATCTGGTGATCAGTGCATCTGTGATCTGAACATAGCTGTGTGTTTCTGCATAGAGGAGAAGTTGGACCAGTGCATGCACAATCCATCCCATGACTGTCAGCTATGATCCTGCCCCAGCTGCCAAGCTTGGAGATGAACTGTACATCCTGGGACTGAGAGCTTCAATCTGGAATCCTTTGTATACCTGTGATGCTGTCCTTTGCCCTCTACTTTCTGGGACGATGCTTGTAGTATTTGTTGTCAGTCCAAGGACTTTGAATTTGTTCACTCATAGGTGTCTGGGGCTGGACTCCAGCCCATGGCAAGATTTGCTGGGTACTGCCAGGTCATGATTCCAGGACTAATGGAAATGCAGGCTCCTGAGTGAGAGAGGACTTTAGCCCACCTCTTCCTGTTTCAGGGAGAGAGCTGTCCTCACTTTGAAGCTGTGTCCCTGGAGGGTACTGCTAACCTACTTCACTGGGCTTTATCATGAAGATAGTGCTTGGATAGCAAGTCTGTGTGATGTGTCCCAGGATGGGCCAACATCCCTTGTTCAGAGCTGGTTCTGATTGGCAATTGAGGATCTCAGCAGAAGAGAAGAAGGCTCCATATGGATGACAGACATTACTAACTCCCTGTTTTACTTCTCCAAGACAAAGAGGGCTATGTTCTGAAACAATATCAAGATTCCCTCGGCTCTGCTCCCACTTTTAATTCTCTGAAAAATCCATATATAGCACAGCTTCCAAACATATATACTGGCTTCCAGTTTCTGGCTTCTGTAAGTACCTGGAGGGCCTGGACTCAGGTTGGCTCAGGGGAACCACTGGATGCTTTATCCTTCAGAAGGGGTTGGTAAAGGCTCTTCCCAGTTTCTACTCTTGGGCATCCCCAAGATAATGGGTAAAAGAAGCCTAAGGAGGCCACTCCTCTTGGGGATTGTGGCTCTTGCCTCACCTGGGCACAGAGGTTTGGGAGAGGCAAGGATCCCTTTCTGTGGAGCTTCAGGGAAGGACAGTTCAGATTTCCTTGGCCTTGTGAAAAGGGTTCAGTGCTCAGTGGCCTCCTGGTGTAAGCACAAGTATGACCTGACTGGCAAATTTCGTTGGCTTAAGAAAGGGAAACTAGAACTTCCTGAAAGGTAGATCAGATGTCGCAGAAGTGCTGCTGAGCAGAGGATGAGGGCCTAGACTCTGCACCTTGATGTCCAGGCCAGGGTGACACTTCTGTGGCCACCCAGGAACACATGGGTGAGTGGTGATGACAGTAAGACCCCCAGCTCTGCCTACTGGGAAGTGATGATGTGTCAGAGCTCACAATAAGAGGGTTGGAAGGTGACAAAATCCGGGAAAGTGCTTGGTGTTCACATACTGAAACCTACATTTTAAAATGCTGGACCTGATGAGGTGCATTCTGAATCTTAAGTGCTGAAGAGGTGGAGACAGGAGGTTTCTTGGGACTTGCTGGCCAGCCAGCCTAGACTATTCAGTGAGCTTTGGAGTGCCAGGCCAGAGACAGATCCCGTCTCAAAAAACAAGGTGGTCATTCTCCTGAGAACTGACACCTGAAGTTGACCTCTGGCCTCCACATGTGCACGTCCACATGTGCACGCAAACATATACACACACATACATTATATGTAAACATACACAAGAATAAATAATAACACGTGAAGTGTACTCACCATACAGTGCTCTCAAAACATAATCTGGACTGCCCGATTCTGGCCATCCTCCTCCTCATTGTCATCAAAATGACCCTCTCCAGTGAGCTGCACGGTGTGACTCATACATGCCTTGGTGGGGGCATGTGGATTCATCTTCCTGCTGATTGTCTAATTTCCTCTTTCAGCCTCCTGTGTTCTTCCTCCCTCTGGAACCATCTGTCCTCTCCCACCTCCTTCTGGGAAAATCTGTCTTCCCTTACCCCCTCTTGATTCATGTTCAGGACTCGGGGGGGCGTGTCATATTCACAGTAACTAAAGTGGAACATCTGGGTGACTTCCTTCCCGGTGCCTTGGAAGCTGTCCTGAGTGAGCCAGTGGCCTACTCATACCTGACCTGGCCCAGATGCGCATCCCTCCAGAGGCAAAGTAGAGGGGGACACAGAGAATAAAGTCAGGCTCCCGACACTGGGCTCTAGGGAATGCTCTGAATCAGACATAGTTCAGCTTGTCCCAGGAAACAGCACCTAGCCTTTAGGAGCCTGTGAGAGGAAGGGCCAGCTCTTGCTGGCTGGGCTCCTTACTATGGGCTGGTAACTCTTCTTTGCAAGGCTACCACTCTCAAAGCCTGTCCCTGGGGCTCAGGAGTCTGCCCGGGGCCTAAAAACTTGTTTTCTTTTCTACAAAGCACAGCTTCAGGATCTATTTGTGTCTGTTTTGCAGAAAGCTATCTCTGGCAGCTGCATGGGCACGGGGTCACAGGCTTAGAAATGGAGATTCTTCTTCTCATCCAGCAGCCATCAGCCTTGTGATTCCTAAGGGGGTTGCAGTGTTGTAGCCCCAGACAGGAAGCCTGCACAGCACAGAATAACACTCTCTGTGCCATGTCTTGATTATATAGAAAAGGTAGAAATGCTGCTGGCAGTGTCTCCAGGGTCTTGATGCTAGTGGGAGAGAGTGCAGCCCCTCTGGCCAGAGTACTCAGAGAGGCAGATGTGATGTCTTCATCCCCTCTACAGAGACTCCCATTCCAGAGTTCATCATGGAGGATGAGGCCACTGTGGGGATGTTCAGCCAAGGAGCCCAGATTCTGGCTTGGTCATGAAGTTGGTAGATTTCCAGTTTTCCTTCCCCCTTCTCAGTCCCAACAGTCTTTCCAGTTTCTCATTGCACAGTGTTTGTGTGTTCAGCTCACAGGAGTAATCAACAACAGATACATGGAATGAACCAAGGCAGATGAAGCGCATGGTTGGTATGCTGTTAAAGATGCGGTACTGACTGCTTGGCCAAGCCCTGCTATCTGGGATCTGTTCACAAGCAAGTCTGCATCAGATGTTCCTGGCAATGTGGTGGACATATTGCCTTGATCGAGACAAACACCTTACCATGCTGACACACTGGAGAGGTTTATTATGAAGGGAACAAGGGCTACTGTTGCTGCACCGGTGGATATCTCAACAGTATGGTTTCAGAAACAAGACTTGTGTAATGACAGCACCAGTCACATGTCAGCATGGATGGAGGAAACCTCACAACGCCCCACTCCTAGATGGAGAGCTACAGGCAATTAATGGCTGCTGAGAGTGGGAGAACCATTTGTCTCCAGGGATGAGCATCCTGACAGGTTATCCAATCCCAAGGGGTCAGGCTTAAATGTATTATATACAAGCAGCAATAAGTGGACTCAGTAAGTTGTGTGGGTGTGTAACAATAATTAAAGCAATAGTAATTAAAGAAAAACAGATCATGAGGGAGTTGGGGAAGCATAGGAGGAGATCGAAGGGGAAGAAGGACAGTGGACACAGTACACATGCATGACATTTTCAAAAGAAATTTTAAAAAAGAAATGAAATGAGGGTTTGGGGATACAGCTCAGCCACTAAAGCAGTTGTTGTGAAAGCATGAACCTGGGTTAATAACTCCTCACCTTCATCAAAAGCCAAGTGAAGTTGCACTCATTCTGTAAACCCAGTGCTGGGAAGGTATTGTTAGGAGTGTCTCCCCCCATCCCTCTTTCTGTCTCTCTCTCTGTCTCTGTCTCTGTCTCTCTCGCTCTCTCTCTCTCACACACATACCTCTCTTCATATACATCATCCATGCACACATACACTCTCACACATTCTCATCACAAATGCACATTTTTGCACACACACTTACACACACACACACACATAAGAACTGGGAAACAGCTTTCCCCCCAAAGTGACCCAAACACTTCCTCCTTATGAAAAGAACTAGAGAATGTTGATTAAGTTATCCTAATCCCCCATCAAAAAGCCAGAAGCTTCCAGTAGGAAGAAGGATGCTGGGCAGGCAGGTGCTTAAAAGCAACTCAGAGCGAGAGGACAGTGCCCAATTCAAAGTGATGTAGACTTCAGCAGCTTTTAATGACTGCCACGGCCGGGAACCCCTACGGCTCAGCTGGACAAAGTGACCAATTAACTGTGTAGGGCCTGGTGGGTGAGGCCACCACACTAAGCTGCCATTGCTGTTATCTCAGGACTTCACTCTGAGTTAATACGCCCAGATAGCGTTGAGATAGACACACATTTGAGTTGCAGGATGAAACAATATTCGACGCCTTTGGAGGCTGGGAACACATGAACGGCAGGAGCCCTGTGATTTTAAAATTTCATTACAGAGTTTTTGGTTTTCATTTCTTTTGCCCTATCTTCCCTCCTTCTGCTGTGAAAAGCTTTTCATAGGCATAATTAGCAGAATGCAGGTACATGGCTACTAGGAGGCAGGGGCCTTGGGACTAGATTGTAGGCAGCCATTTGCAAGGAGAGATGCCACCAGCCCCAACTGCCTGCCAGGAGGAAGGGGACAACTTAATCAGACATCAGGGCTTCCTCCAGGGCTCTTTGGCATTAGGGGCTTGGTGTCAACCAACCTCATTCCCCTATGTGCCCAGCAGATGAAGCTCTGTAGTTGCTGGGCATTGGGTCGGAAGGGCTGTACCTCAGGTGACTCTCCTGCTGAGAGAGTCTGTAAATGGACCACGGAAGGTCCATCTGCACTAGCCCCATCCTTTTCTCACACCCTATGCTTGTGAATCACAAACCTGGGACTTCTGAAAACATTAGACCTTTTTTCTAAGTGAAAATCGGAGAACACAGAGGAAGCAGGGGCCTGTTCTGTGTTCTCACCCTTCCCCTGCCAGAGTGATGCTGTTGCCTTCAGTCTGATGACTAGTTCGTTACCAGAGGCTATGAAGGAAGCAGCGAATCCCCAGAGAATCTACCCATTCCTCATTTTAGAGCAGCTAGGGGGCTTCGTCTGCTTTGGGGCTTGGTGGAGAGTACAAGGGGGTTGGTTAGCAACAGACTGAATGTGTCTATGTGGATTCCCTATCCTCCTTCTACAGCCCCTCTTTGGAGAGCTCCTTTTCCTTCCTTCTTCATCAGAAGCTGTGTGCCCATCTAATTGGAACCCTCCATAAAATTGCATTAGACTTGACATGAAGTCTTCTCCTGCACTAGGTTATTTGTGATTTTTAGATGTTCTTTCTTATTACTTAGCACAGCACAGCTACCTGGCCTAGGAAGGAAGGGTGGGGAGGAGAGAGGCTTGGTAGGCACAGCAATTAGGAACAGTCGGAGTGGCTTCTATGTAAGAATGGAGTCTTCTTCCTTCTCTGAAGCATCTCTTTCTAAATAATCCACACTTTATAGTGACCCTACTTGCTACTGTATCCATGTGCCAGGTTTCTCTGAGGACCAACTCCTATGTTGTTTTGGAAGACTAAGACTTCAACACCATTGTAGCTTGAAGGACAGCTGAAGCAGACTTTGGACTACAGAAGACAGAATTGGGAAGGAAGCTTGTACCAGATTCAAAATAGGGCTTTGCCTGTTTCTGCCTCTTGACAAATAGGTCCAACATATTGACTCATAGGGAGGATAGAAGCATAGGATCTTTGTGATTCCAGTAAAACCCATGTTGTCAACAACAGCAGGTTAAAGAGAGACATGAGGGATGATCTCCCAAAGGGTGGCTGTGTGGTGATGAAAACTTACCATTCGAGGTGGTCAGTCTCCCATCCAGGACCTCATTCACCTGGACTGGACAGCAGAAGGCCTAAGGGTCTGGGACTCCCAAGCAATCAGTAGTCTGGTGACATCCTCTCTGGGAACCACAAAACTGGTTCTTCATGCTTTACTAGGTTAGGATCTGCCTTCTGAAGACAAGCACTCTCAAGATTACAGTATGTCACTGTCAGTGTCAGTGGATTAAATGAGCATTATGGATCTGTCTATTGAAATCAAACTGAAAAATACAGGGAACTGTGTTGTAAGAAACTTCTTCAAAAAGTCACTGTGAATTGTAAAATGTGGCAGCACGTTCTTTTGTTTCTATGCCACTCTCTGTCTACTGCTTCCTGCAACTTCACAATGATCCTGCAAGGTGGTTCATGCCATCAACTCTATTTTGCAGACAAGGAAAGACCTATTCAAAATGTTAAGAAGTCTTCCCAAAGCCGTAGACCTGAGATGTGGTCATACTGTTTCTTTAAACCACAGGCATACAGCTGGCTCTAATGCTTGCATGTCATGGTGCTCAGTGCCCAGAAGGCCTGAGCTGATGCCACTTGCTCACTCCATGATCTCTGCCTCCTTCTCAGATGGTCTGTGTGGTCTCCTTTCTCCTTCTCCTGCCTAACTTCCCCTGACACTGCAGTGTCTTTGAGTAGACATGCAAATATCTCAGGACCCATTGACAGGCCACAACAGCCACAGGAATGGCTTTCTTCATGCCCCCACTCTATGCAGGAGCACCACTTCATACTCCCTTAGGTCTTGGTGTAGGAGCTTAGTGTAGAGAACACAGACGGGTCTCTGCAAGCAAGATGGATGGGCAGTCTTTCCTCCTCTTCAGACCCATCATCTGTTACCAAGGTTGCAGATCCAACGCGCTAGGAAAGCCTTGAATTACTCACCCACATTTCTCACACTGACCTGCCTCTGTCTTTGATCCCCCAGAGAGACAAGTATGGCAGCTTCACCAGCCCCTCCTGCAGAACAGGGGCAACTGATTCAACAGCAGTGGGAATCTCAATCTACTGCCTGCTCCACATACTACAATCACACAGAATCCCTTTGTTCTTCACCTATTTATTATTTAGCCATCCTGTGAATGATTGGAGAGTGACGGCCTAATTTTCTTTTCTTCCTGACTTCTTTAGAGAGAGTGAGAGAAATACTGAAAAATGTCTTTGTGTTCTGTGAGCTAACAAAGGGGTCACTCTGGATTCTGTCTGTTCCAGTTGTGAACTGCAGGTATACACATCTGTCAGTGAATGTGATGTCCACCAAGCCATATCCACCAGCAAGGACAATGTCACTTGTCTGTCTTGGGTCAGTCTGGCACTCTGGCTGTTAAGACCATTGCTCAACTGAAGGACTTGAAGGGAAGAATAATAGATGGTTGGAATGTCCTTTTCAGCCCTGAAGGTCTATGGATGAAAACTGACCCTCAGCAACTAGTCTGTGAACTACAACATGAGCTAACATCTTTGCTCTTCCATTTCCATGTCTTCATCCATAAAATAGGATGGATGGGTCTAGCCCATAGGACAGCCATGAAGATGAATGAAGACACACAGGTCCTTATGGTCCTGATGAACACCAGAGTCAAGTACTGAACAGAACATGCAGATAGGAGGCTGTAAGAAGTGGGTAGACTTCTAGAGAGCTATGTCCCAGCTGCCTGCCATCTCTGTATCTTGGAAAGCAAGTGCTGGTGTGGAATCAAGTGATTTTCTCTCTGTGTGCCTGCTGATGCTGTGTCTGCCATCTCCCAGGTGGCCTGAGCTGAGAATTGGGTGCGCCCCTGAACTTCAGAGGTAACTTGTTCTCCATTCTGGGTCCTCCATGAATAATCTGGTATCCAGGCTGGGACACCAGACTTGAACAACAAAGGCCTGATGAGGCCCCAGATCTTGCATCCCTTGAGATTGGGCATGGAAGACCCCAGTCAACCTGGAGTTAGGGGAGACACAGGGCAGGTGTTTGTGCGTTTGACAGCCAGCCTGGGAATGTGACAGCCTGGCGAGGCAGTGGTGACTGAGTCCAGGTACAGTCATATATAACTATACTCTTGCTTTTGGTAACCATCATGCTGTAATTTTTCTATGAAAAGGGCCATAAAACAACAATGGTAATAATAACTCTGCTTGTTTGGCAAAGGAAGGAAGACGGTATATTTTTTTATTTGGAGTTTTGTAGTTTAAACATCGCCATCTTTATTTCTCCTGTCACCTAACTTTACTATAACACTGCTCCCTGAGAGATGCCCCATAAACCACCCCTGGCTTCCTGAGCCAGTAGTTGAATTCCCAGTACAGAACCCCAAGACCCTAGATTAGAGGAGGAGGGGTAATATTTTATGGCCAGTTTGAAAATCTTGTTGCTGCAGCTATAAATTAAGAAGTTAAATTGCTCCCATATTGAGTATTGATATATTACGCATGGTTGAGACTTTTCTCTGAAACAGCATGCTGCTGATGGAGGGGCGCCAGGCCATGTTGCAGACCACTATGGAGGTCCTGCCAGGGTGGAAAGAGCTGGGATCCTGGTAGAGCCTAGCGAGGATGGGAACAAGGGGGTGTTATCCTCACAGAGGCCAGACTTCCTGGTCACAGGATCTCTCCTTATAGATGTCCCCGTTGGGGTGGGAGGCTGGTGTCTTTGGCTGGGGTAGTGCAACAAGGGACTGTGCCCTAGTGGCTCCAGACTCCATTCAAATTGCTTTGTTTTTCCAATTAATATTTTTATTTTTTGATAATTTAATACAAGAGTGCTGTGTTCATATTCTTTCTACCTTTCTTTCCCTCCTCCAACTCCTCTCACATTCCTCCCTCCATTTCCTCTGTAACTCATGACTCTTTAATTATTCTCTCTCTGTGCCTCTCTGTCTCTCTCTCTTTCTCTCTCTCTCTCTCCTCTGTATTTCAGGCTTGTAACTTACAGAGTTTATGCGCTTAGGGTTGATCACTTGAGATTCGCTAATCTGTCAATCAGTCACTTTTTGGTTGATCTGTGCCACGCATTGGGTCCTTCTTATCCTGAGCATCCAGCTCTTGAGCAAGTTATCCTTGGTTTAGAATGGCTCAAACCTGTCTGTAGGCAGGGAGCTGCGATCTTTTTGGAATCTTTTCAGACAATGGTGGACTATTTTCTAGGGCACATGACCAGCCACAGCACAGAGGGTGACTTGTGAGTCAAGCAGAGTTTCTCTACACACAGCCAGGTCATTTGCATAATTGTTTCAGTTTAATCTAGGAGTGGAAGGTGTAACTGTACCACTCTCTCTTCTTCCTCCCAAGGCAGCTTCACATGACGTGTGAGTGACAGGTAGAATGTTCTCAGAGAAAGTACTCAGGTCCAGACCAGTTTATCTCAGTAATGAAAAATGGATAAACATGCACAGAGCACTCTAATAAATAAAGGAACAACAAATCCACCACTGGTTTCTTGAAACAGCTGATGGACACAGTTCCTAAGTAAGTGGATCTATGTTCCCAAGATCATGTTGCTTTCAGTCTGTAGTGGGCCTCCTTGGTTGAGTTGCATCAGCTAAGCTCATAGCTCACCAACTGCGGGACTGTCTCAGAGCTGAGGTGAGGTAGAAGGTGTGCCTAGAACCCCAAAACTCTCATTCTGAGAGCAGCAAAAGTTCGGATCCTCCCTTCTGCAGCTCTGACAGGTCACAAGCTATGCTGCCTGCTAGCAGCAAGGCACTGCCCCTTCAAAGGTATGGGACCAGGCAAAATTGCTTATCTGGAGCTGTAGAACTTCTCCCTATATAACCATATAAGATATCTCCCTCTGGTCCCCTGAAAAATACCTAGGTCCAGGCTGCAACCCCCAATGTGCAAATGGGACTGCTATACCTGTGCTGTTCTAAGCCAATGCACTCCCAATAATGTCCCTGGATACCAAAAGCCTGTTCCTTTCGATCTATATGTAACCCTGTTTCCCCAATAGAGTTGAGTCCTGTGCCACGCTCCCAGAAATTGTGTATATTTCAGTTGCCTCACAGATTCTCCAATCCAAGCCAGCACGGATCCACCATAGACACAAGCTGCTACTTGGCTTCCTGCCCCAGAGCGCTGTGTGGGCCAGCGGGGCTACATGGCAGAGATGGGAAGCTGCATTGGGATTTTTTTTTTAAAGAACTATAACCAACCCAAGATAAGGGCCACCCTGTTGACCTATTGCAAACTCCCCCATACACTGTGGACTAAAACTCACCACCAACTGTGGGCTAGTAAGTACTTATAGCTATTGCCTCTTCAGTCTTCACACTATGCTGGCAAAGAAGCTGAGTACTCAAAACCCTGGGTCCTGCAGCCAACAGTGCTGGGACTATCTGTGTCCATGCAAGGTTCCCATGCTTTACCCGCAGCAACTACAAACACTATTTCCCAGCCTCCAGTGTCTGTAAGCCAGTGATTTTAACATAGAGATGCTAGCATGTGACAAGTATGATCTATATGGTCTAGGGCACCCCTGGAGCAATCTTAAGGGGAACACTCACTGTCCATTTTGCAGTTTCATCCTCCACTAGCCCAGTTCAGCTCCCTGAGTACCAGGGGTTGATACATGTTTGTTTATATCATGGTTGGACACAGGGAAAGTCCTCTACTTCCATGCTTGCTTGCTTGGATGTTCCAAGAATGCCTCCAATTGGTGCGTGTAAACTCTTGAGGCTTACCAGGGTCTTAGCAGGGCACTGCTGAAAACACCAGTAACTCCCTTCTCCTTCCAAAGGGCACTGTGTAGTTCCTGGAAGGCTGATTTTCAGAAGTCTTCCTACCCTTTGAGGATCTGTCCTCCATATACCTCTCTTGAAAATTGATTTATGGTACCCTTAACTCTGTCCCTCAAAAATAACCTCTGAAGAAGTACGGCATGCAGAACATCAGTGTGACAGCGCTAGGAGGGTCACTGCAATGCCTGGTTAGGCTGTTACCATGTTTGGATTGATATCTACTGACCCTGTCAGTTCTAAAACACATGCTTGCCCATCGCATGCCTGACTCACCAAAACCCCCAATTTCATCCTATTAAAAGGAGGGACAGTGGGACCTTCCCAGTCTGGAACCTTTTATTAAGAGGACACTGGGACATAGAGAAGCCAGGGATTGGACCCAGGAGGAGACAGAGCTTAGCTACAGTCATCCTTCACTTCTCTTGCAACACTAATTCTGTCAGAGTATGGACCTGACATTAAGGTCAGGCAGGTAACTTGGCCATGTTGTGTCCTGAGTTTATGAGAACCCGCGGAAAGGCAGTGTACACACAGGCTGAGTACAAGGAAGAACAAATGAAGCAGGCTGCCAGGTAGGCCTGATCTAGGAGGAGTACGGCAAATGGAGGCATACTTGGGCCTCCAACAGCCTCATGACCAGCAATGCTGCCCTCCCTAGAGCAGCAGTAAGTCCTATGTCTTTTCATGTTATGAAGCTGGGATTAGTGCCACTCCGTCAGTGCAGAGGCAAGGATCGAGAGCCCAGCATCCTTACTTTGTCTCTGAGAACTGTGACTCATCCTGCCCTGGACACAAGGACCCGAGGGACAGTCCAAAGCCCCCCCCAGGGACCCCAGCATGTTGCTCCCCATAAGAGTCACTGACTCATGGTTACTTCAGGCCATTCCAAATGGGCTGCCTAATCGGCCTGCATCCATTATCATTAGCGGCTCTCGGCACACAGGTACATGAGGGGCAGCCAGGCGCTGGCTGCGGCTGGCTGAGCCAGGGGCCACGCTCCACTGCAAATGAGGACGAGGAACACCTGCTCCAGGGCTGCCAGGCCGCCACAGTCATCCTTCACATCTCATGCAACACTTGTTCTGTCAGAGCAGGGAGCTGGCGCAGGTGGGGGCAGCTTGCTGCCAGCCCCATCGTGTCCCCCGTTCCCGCCTGTGCTCCTATGCTCAAGTTCAGCTTTGAATGCCTTTTCAAAGAAGTCTGTTAAAAATGTATCCATTTCATATCAGCCATTCAGCCATTATGTTAAGGGTTTGAAAATAAAGATAAAAAAACCCTTTGCTTCCAAAATGAACTTCTTTTTTTGGGGCAATTAAGATGGGATCCTGAAATATTCATTGCCCACTAATGGTCTTCATCCTCCATCATGCAGAGTTGATAAGCATCTTTTTCAGGATGCCTTGGCAATGGGAAGTGAAGGGCCAGTTTATGGCTGTGGGCAGTAGGGACCTTTCTAGGCACGCATGATGTCCTTGTATCTTAGGAATGCTTCAGTTTTCTAAACAAGGGCCAGCATTCTGGCATTCCTCGGAGTCCTAGTGTGACGAAGACTGCAAAAAATGAGCAAAGACAGGACTGGATGGCACTTTATCATCCTAAGCCACTTTCTACCCGTCTGTGTGGTAACCGAACCTAAAAAGTACTTGTATGCATACATCCCCACACTTGCACAGTTTCTTCTTCCAATCGAGGAATACCCATCCTGGCCAATCTGTCTGTGAGCCAGGGACCAACAAGCCCACGAGGACTTTATTATTGCTTTCCCAGCTTCTACCTATGGCCTTATCAGACCAATGAGGCATTAGATTGACCTAGGGACAGAAGCATCCTTGGAGAATTCTGGAAACAGTCCTTAGATTTCTCTAGGAAGCCACCAAGAAGAAATGTAACTCCCACTGAGTTGTCAGATTTGGGAGACCCAGGGAGCACCCCAGCTAGTCATTCAAAGGTACCACCATCCTGTTTCTAAAGGAAGCCACTGTGTGTCCTTATGTTCTTCTAGCAAAAATCCAGAGAGGATTTTCTCTCAGTGCCATGATCAGGCCCTGGCATGGCCATGGGCCCATCCTGGTTGATTCTAGCAGGGCAGGAAGGGACATCTCTGTACCATATTGGTGTCATCTGCACAGAGATATAAGCCTTCTCTCTTGGGCAATTCTGTCCTAATCTAGCACTGAAGCACATTGTACTGACTTGGAGACTGGATGGCCGTGCCTCACACAATCCCAATCTGGGACCTTGATGGGTCTCTTCCATGGCATAAAGGTCATTCTCTGTAGCATGATGGGTGTCGAATTCATTAACTCTGCCGAGGAGCTTCCAGACTAAGCTGGGCAAGTGTGTAAGCAAATGACAGAAACCAAGCATGGGGGTGCATGCCTATAATATATAGTATTTGAGAGGTAAAAGCAGGAGGATCTTGAGTTTGAGATAGCCTGGGATATACAGTAAGATCCTTCCCCACCCACCATCCAAATCTCTGAAAATCAAAACAAAAATGCCTCACCTCTATCACCACCAACCAACAGAGGACATATCAGGTGTTTAATAAAAGAAAGTCCCTCACCTCCAGCTTTCCAAAGGGGAACTGCCTCTTGCTACATGTATTTTTTCACTAGGCCTGTTCCCAGGATAGAAGCTAAGATTGGTCATTTGCACTTTAGCATCAGATGGGGAGGAGACTTTATGTTCTTAATGGGAATTGGAGTTTGGAGGTTGGTTTTTCTGTGCAATGCAGCTTGTTCTCTGAGACCTGGTAGACTTTGCCTTCTAGGGCAGGGAGAGTGAGTTGCTGGGCAGAAAGTCTGTTATGCCTGGGAGAACACTTGGTCTTTCAAGCTAAGGTCTGAATGGACGTCAACAGAGCGTCCAACAAACTCTTTAAGAAATAAGAGAGTAGTGATCTGGGGACTTGACAAAAGGTATCTCAGAGGTGAATGCCTGCTTGTGATTTGAATATGAAATGTCCCTCATAGGCTTGTGTGTTTGAACACCTGGTTCTCATCTGGTAGCACTCTTTGGGGAGGTTCTGGAAGCATTTGGAGGTAGAGCATTGCTGAAGGAAGTACGTCACTAGGGGTGGTCTTTGAGTTTTATAGCCTGGCCTCACTTCCTGTTTTCTCTGTGCTCCTCTCTCTGTGTCCCTCTGTGCCTCTCTAAGTCTCTCTATTTCTCTGCCTCTCTGTCCCAATCTCTATTTCTCTGTCTCTCTCTTTCAGACCACTTATACAATGTGGCAGGCTGATCTCGTGCTCTTGCTGCCAAGCCTTCCCTGCCATGACAGACTATATCCTCTCTGGATTTGTGAGCCATAATAAACACTTTCTCCTTTAAGTTGCTTTTGTCAAGATATTTTATCACAGCCTTTCTAATAGTGACAGTCTCGGGTTCTTCTGAGGACCACAGGGGGCAGCCCTCTTAGGACCTTCTCCTCTGTCCCAGTGACTACCATAGCCTTCTCCCATTTCTATTTTGGTTTAGGAAATACTCATATTCATCCTAAGAGTGGGACTCCCTGTGACCTTCTGAAGCTCAGAGGCAAACGTGGGGGTGAGGAACCACCTGAGAACAGTGGCTGACTGCCAGGCCAGTGGGCGTGTGGCCACACAGCACACACTGTATGATTTAAATGAGTGTGGGTCTGTGTACATGTTGGAGCGCCAGTGTGACGATCCAAACACGACTTTTCTGCCAGTGAGCAGAGTCTCTCTTGGCTTTCCCAAGAGCACTGTCAAGTTTAACAAAGGGCAGGACCCTTTATTCTTGCCGCCCTCCTCACTGTATGAGCAAGATGTTTTCGTTGCTTCAGTACTTTGTCACAGGACACTCAGCACAAGGAGGCACCACGTTGCATGCTGGATCGGGCAGGGGTGACTTTGGAAAGCAGCAGAAAGCATAAGGCCACCTCATCTTAGGGGAATGGAGCAGATTTTTCCACGGAAGGCATTCTCGCCTCCAGCCCTCAGCTCACTGTGGAGACAGGGACATTAAACAGCCAGCAGAGCTTTGCCTCAGCCAACAACCACTGCGTCTTCAGACGTTCGATCCATGCAGCCTGTCATTGGAAGGCTTGACTTGGCCAGGAAGAGCCCAACACCTCTCCATGGACTGGAGGAAACATAATGCACTAGCCAGGTTGGCTTTTGCATGCCATTTTCATAAATTAATTTAACTATGCTGGGGTAGGGTTCCCCTCCTGCCCAGAGTGGTTGGCTGCTCCTTAGAAGATGTGTGAGTAAATGAGTGAATGGAACATTCCAGACCTTTGCTTCTGAAGCCTAGACTCAGCATGTCTGACATGAGCCACATCTCTGTAGGTCTCTGAGTAGGGCCATATGGGCATGGGATTTCACTGGCTTCCCAAAGTTGAAGTCTTAGTAGCAAGCCAAGTGTAGGTGTGTCTTGTGAACAGGTATGTGGCAGTTATACTATGCTAGTTTCCTTGGGTGGGAGAGTAAATTTAGCTGGATTTGTTTAGATCTTGTTTAGACATAGCGTTCTATCTAACATTAATCATTTTCTTGGCATGATATGGTGTGTTTGTGTGTGTGTGTGTGTGTGTGTGTGTGTGTGTGTGTGTGTGTGTGTGGTCAGTGATGTAATCACAGTTCTTCAGGAAATCCAACCCCTTTGTGACCTAGGGAAGCCAGCCACCTTCTTCAGCTCCCACAGGGCTTCCATCTTTTCTGCCCTTGAGGCCACTCTGCATACTTACATATGTTCACCTATCAATAATGGCTCGTAGGTGAGAAAGTCACTGCAATTTCATCTTAGAGATGACAGTCTTGAGCCTCGAGGCAGGGCCAGGGCCCAGCTCCTTGTCTCCCTTCCCAACACTGTGCCCTATGGACCGCACGGGGCCTCGTGCTTTGTGTTTTTTGTGGCCATGGCAAGCAGTCAGGACAGGAGCTTAGCCTGTGGACAGGCTGCCTTGTGAATCAGTTAGTTGTCCTCCCTCTGACCATCTAGGTCTCGTCTTCATGGGCAGAGTCAATGCTGACTCTGTGCGAAGATAGAAGCAGTCTTCCAGGAAAGACTCCCTGGAGTCTTTATTTCCTGGGCCAGGGCTCTGGAAGCGCCTTCTTGCTTGGCCATCAACACAATGAGTCAGTGTGACTCAGTCCTCACCCAAGTAAACCGATGCCTGTGAAGAACATCCCTGAGGCTGAGTTGGCTGTGTGGTCACAGAACTGGGATTGGGATACTAGCAAGGCCTGGTTCTCTGTTCTGCTAGGATGTTTCTGGAGAAGAATGCTCAGGGCCCTTTTTCCCCCATATAATTTTCATCTCAGTTTGGCTTTCCCCTCCCATAAAGAAAAAATTTAGACTAATGAGGGGTCCTATGTCTGTTAAAAGCTGAAGTCCTTCAGCTGAGCTCGTGGATTTGTCTAGACACCTGAATGAGAAAGATGGAGGCCCAGGAGTCTGGCTAGGTAGTGGCTGGGTCCCCCATCCACAGTCCCCACCCCACATAGCAAGCCAAGTATTGGTAAACATCCCAGATGCCTCCCTTCTTGACCTGTGTTCTGCCATGCTCATCTCTCCAAGCATTTTTCTTTCTTTTTTTCATTTTTTAAAATTTATTTATTTAATTTATGAGTGTTCTATCTGCGTGCATACTTGTACACCAGAAGAGGATTTCTGATCCCATTATAGATGGTGGCAAGCCACCTTGTAAGTACTGGGAATTGAACTCAGGACCTCTGTAAGAGCAGTCAGTGCTCTTAACTGCTGAGCCATCTCTCCAGTCCCTGACCCCACACCCAGGCATGTTTCTTAAATCAGCATAATCTAAGGAGAAAAGGGAGATGACATTGGTAGTTAGTGTTGGGTTATCCCTTGCTTTCTTTATGTCTTAACTGGTCCGTGCGGTCAGCCCAACCTACTATGAAGATGGGGCTTTCTAGAATATAATCTAGCTTGCTTTGAGTGTTCCCGAGGAAGTTAGGGAGAGTAGAGAGTGCTGAGGGCCTCTGGCGTGTGCTCTGATTCCACCGCACTCATTTTATTGCTCTAGCACAAGGCCAAGGAAACATGACCTCAGTAGAACTCAGGTCACACATTCTCAGATCCATGTTGAAGTCCTCTGTGCACAGGTGTGGTGCTTCCTACCAGGGTGTCCCTGGCCATGGTGGATGCTGAGCCCCGTCTTCTCACTCACCTCCAGCATCCCAGTGGGTACAGGCACCTTCTGGCCCGCTGCTGCTTGTGTGGGGTTGAATGTTCTTGGTGTTGAGGGGCGGTATGGTGTGAAAGGCCAGCATTAATCGCCAAATTAAAGCCCAGCGAACCTGGGCAGGTGAGAGGAAGTCTCTGAGCTTGATCAAAAACACATTTCAGTTTCAGCTCTAAATAATGGGCTACAGCGAGGCACATCTGTAAATTATACAGGAAGCCTTCTTCAACAACTGATTCACCCTGACAGTTTTACTGGAGTGTATGAAAATGAGTATTAAAGATGTGATCTGTAGGCTTCCTTCCAGGAATTCCAATCTGGTTTCAATAAAATGGGAACACTGATTGGAAGTGAAGCTGCCTTCCGGTTTTGCCTTTGGCTATTACGTGCTCACTCGTGAAACGACTGAATTCCACAACTACTTTTAATATTCACTTTTGAGTTCATCTCCCGCACTGGGCACATTGGAATGATTAAAATAGCACTGCTCCCCACACCGGGTGCACTCTAATTTACAACAGCCCAGGTGCTGAAGACAAATGAGTCCTCCTGGTAAGTCCATTCTTCCTTTGCGTGAAGTTGCTTTGCAGCACATCGAGGGCAGAATATTAATAGTAAAAAAAATTAAAATAATATAATGCTGCTTGAGCAGATGCCTGGGGGAAAAGATTAAAGTTTGGTGAGAGGCAGAACTTGTGTGTTGTGTGGAATTGCTCCGGATGCATCTCTTTCTGGGTGTTTTCTCTTCAATACCGCGCCTGCAACTGCAGCAGTAACTGAGCAGGGACTTTCATTCCAAGGCTGCTCTCTTCTTGGTCAGCCACGTGCGTGGAGTTGGCCTTGAGCTGGTCTTTCCCAGTAAGGGGAGGCACCTGCAGCTGGTATTCTCTACCACAGGGTCCATTCTTTAGAGGGCACGATAGAGTTGAGGAGTGTGAAGAGCCACCAAGAAGATAGAAGGTAATTGACTGGTTCATCCAGCATAGTCTTATCAAAGCCCACTCCCACTCTGTGGTAGCCACTGGACCCGTAGGCCACAGGCACCTCTCCATCCAGCTTCCCTAAGCTACATTTACTAGGGAAGGTGGGTGAACGCCTTGTCTAGGTAGAGGATGTAAGGAGTGGGCTGCTCTGAATCCATTTTTGTGCCAGAATACTCACAGCTAGCAGAGGACAAGAGAAAAACAGTGCTGGTATGTTTCGCACTACCTCCTCATTCATTTATTCATCCGAAGCTATTATGGGACTTTGAGTGGGGAAAAAATTGGACCCAAACCCTTGGGATACTGGGCACCACTGGGAGCCATGAATTCATTTAAAAATGTTTTTGTGGAGTTGCAAATGCTGGGCTG
This sequence comes from Cricetomys ansorgei, assembly GCA_026225945.1. Lineage (NCBI taxonomy): Eukaryota > Metazoa > Chordata > Mammalia > Rodentia > Nesomyidae > Cricetomys > Cricetomys ansorgei. Next base: position 28,070,040 of record JAMJFZ010000597.1, read on the forward strand.
TTTTATATGCAAAATTCACATTTAATTTTCTCTGATCTTTTAAAAATCATGAAACCAGCCTTCATGCATTTAATTTGGTACAGAACTTCATTGTGTGCTTTTATTTCCACTTAAGGATGATGACTCTAAGCTATTTTGGTTTAGGAAGCCTAAAAGTTTTTAATGCAGTTGGGCCTGCCAAGGATGTTCAAGGTAAAGCCCATTTCTTAATGTGATGGGCCCGGGATGCTTCTGTGGTCAAATTAAATATATTTTTTCTTTCCCTTGGTCACCAGTTGCTCATTCTTTAAAAAAAAAAAAAAAGAACTCATTAGTTAATTAATTAGTTAGAGTGGGTCTCGTGTGTTCCAGGCTGGCCACAAGCTCTTTAAGTATTTGAGGATGACCTTGAACTTCGAATCCTCTTGCTTCCACCTCTTAAGTGCTAGGATTACAGCCATGTGCCACGGTGCCTTTTCTCTGCAGTGCTAGACAAGCGCTATAACACATCCCTGGACAGTGTCTCCACTCTTGAGCCACCCAAAACTGTAGGAGAGAATGAGTTTCCTATTATAGAAAGTCACCAAAGTTATCAATATGGTAGCCACCTAGTTAGAAGGGGTAGCAACTTCATTTATAACCTCTGCTCTGCTCTGTGAATATGACCTCTTGCTTGTCATTGCCATCCTTTTTTTTTTTTTTTTTTTTTTTAAACATGGTTTCTCTGATGTAACTCTGGCTGTCCTGGAACTCACTCTGTAGACCAGGTTGGCCTTGAACTCACAAAGATCCACCTGGCTCTGCCTCCCGAGTGCTGGGATTAAAGGCGTGTGCTACCACCACCTGGCTTGTTTGCCATTCCTAAGGTGGATTACAACAGCTTTGGTAAGCATCTGCACATTCAGTACTGTAGCCATTAGCAGCTTGTGACTGTATACACTAAGGTCAGTGGAAATAGTAATTAAACTCATCCACCTCATGTGCCCACCAGACAGCAAGTAGCTCCATATCAGGTAACTCAGGTATAGAACATTTCCATCACTTTAGGATGTTCTAGCAAGCATGGCCAGCTTAGAGTTTTATCACGATCCTAAAAATTACCAAGAAGAAGATGCTGTCTCACTCCAGACCCAAGTTAATTGAAACCCTGTGGTGTGAGAATGGACCACTAGCCACTGACAACCTTTGATGAGAGTGGAAATTTCCCATGTGGGAACAAAGACTAACTCCGACCCTGAGTATTTTGAAGATGAGCTTGGCTAATGATGGTTCTGCCAACACACCTGTGACTGATAGGAGCAGAATGGAATTCTGAACACTTGCAATATCCAGGGTACTACAGTACTCAAGCCACAGACACCGAGAGCTCCGGAAAAAATGTCTCTCATTTCCTGAAATGTGATTTTTTTTTTTTAAACTTGATAACTCTTAGCTATTTCTTCCTAAGTGTGCTTATGTGCTTCACTGAGGGATGTACCTGCCCGTGGGTTGTGAGCACCCCATGTGATGGGACTGGGTGATGGGCCCAGGGAACTCATACATCCCGTCTCTGTGCTCTGCATGGAGAGCAATTTATTTCTAGTCATCTACATTTGTTCAAGGTGTGGAACCTGTGCAGACAAATTGCACCTTAGACAACAAAAAGCCCCAAGTCCCCACTTTTCAACTCCCTGACTGTCCCAAAGGCCATCAGAATTGAGCAAGGGGAAGAGGGCTGTTATAAGTGTGGTTCAGGTTAGTGGCTCAAGTCTCCAAGGAGTTCCTCACTTCCCTAAAATATGTTTCCCCAGAGGCCAGGTTCTTTTCAGGGACCTCTTAGCCATCAAAGCAGGTGAACCAAGAGACCAGAAGAGAAAAGAGGGCAAAGGTTATCATACTGGATGTACCAGTATAGGGTCTGGGACAGTGGCTCTCAGGGAAGATGCAGGAGAGCAAGGATGCTTTGCTGACCAGTGTTTTTGTTAGATAGGCATCACTGAGCACCTGCCATATTCCCAGAAGTGTGTTTGCCTCAGCTTTAGTTTTGTCAGGACAGTTATAACAGAAAGCCTTGATGCTGTGCCATCATACCCAATATACAAATGAGCAACGGAAGCTGAGAGGTTAAATGAGATTTAGGCCTACGGATTAGGAGCTGTTCATGTAAGGCCAAAGCCGAGCACCACAGTAGGAGCCATCTTAAAGGGCAATTTGGTTATCAAAGGATCCATGAATAAGGAACCAGTAATTGAGAACAGGATAATTTTAGACCTGGGATGAATTGTTGAGATCAGGCAAGGCACAATGTGGCCACAAGGCGTGACCACAAGGTGACAGCACAGTTGAAATCAGAGAAAGCATTCCTTGTACTGTCCCTCGCGTGTTAGGAGGGATGCTTCAAGACAACCTCCAGACAGGATTTGGGGTATCCCTATTGAGTATCTTTGACAGAGGAGTCACCTGTTACAGTGGGGCATGCCTTAGCTAAAGCCATCCAGAGCCAGAAACAAATTCTATGCCCGCTGGACCAATGCCAGGACCAAAGCAATCCACTCATTTTGTTGGCACTGAGTGACTTAGTGCCAGTTGGAATCTTCCTGAGAGCTACAACTGCCAGAAAGGATGTCCTGGGCCCTGCAAGTGGGTTTTTCAACATAGACAGGAGAGACTTGAGCACTGACCTCAACTTTCCATGGTAAGGACTTAGTATGTATTGTGGTTTGAATATGAAGTGTCCCTCATAGGTTCGTATATTTGAACACTTGGTTCCCAATTGGTGGTACTCTTTGGGAAGGTTATGGAACTTCCGGGAGGTAGAGAATTGTTGGAGGAAGTATATCATATATCATTGGAGATGTGCTTTGAGGTATCACAGCCTGGCTGTTCTTCCTGTTCTTCCTTCGATTTCCTGTTCGTCCTCTCTGCAGCCTGCATGTAGTTGCTCCCATCGCTGTATTATTCCTGCCAATACGCATTGTATCCTCTCTGGAATTGTAACAAAATTAACCCTTTCACCTTCTCTTCTCCAACTTCTTTTTTTTTTTTTCTGGGTATGTATATATGTTTTATCACAGCAACAGAAAAATAACTAATATAGGGGGGTGATGCCTGCAAGGGTAAGACCTGTGATGAGGTCAAGGAGAACATGACATCTCCATCTCCTTAAGACAGCAGGACCCCAGAGAGCATGGCTCTTCCAGTACAGGCCCTGCATGTGTCCCTGTAAAAAGCTTGAGAAACAAATCCTCAGCTCTCTTCTTTGTCTTTTGCTTCCTTGTGAGTGTCACATTCAGGGAAGAATTAATCATCTATTTAGGACTCTAACGTTCCTCCTCCTATCCTAGTCGCTGCAGAATATTTAGTCAAACCATCCTTGCCAGGACACACAAACACAAAGTTAAAGTGGTCTGAAGTTCTACCAGTCTGTTGGATGGAGATTCTATTTGTTGCCCTCCCAAACAAGTTCAGGATCACACATCCACACGTGGGCACCAGTGAGCTCTTCTTACCTCTGTCTTTTTCTTCTCAGAAACTGAAGATATTCCATTGTCTGTGTTCAAGAGTCTGCCCTATCGTCCGACCATCAGTGTTCACAGGCCAGGGTTGGGGTTTGACTTGCCTCTCATTCCGTGTTTGTGGGCACACACGGAGATTTCCCTAGTCTCGATGAGCTGTGTCCCTGACTGGCAGGGGTGGGGTGAACAGCATTCTGCACGGTTTCTCTGCTTCTTTACCCCTACAGATTCTATCCTAGTCCCTGGCATGAAGGTCTAATGGCCTGTTAGGTTGTATCAACTCATCTTTTGGAAACAGCCTCATCGCTGGATAGATATCTTTGTCACATTGTGTGCAAACCTTACAGATAGTAGTGCATGAGTCCTGAATGAAATCAATATGGGCAAAGGGGCTGCACACCTAATAGCCTATCTGCACAGGTGCCCAAGTCTGATGCATAAGAGACATGCTGAGAATGGTTTGTGAGGCTTCTCATTTCTTCAAAAGAAGAAACCCTCTTGTCTTCTCAAGTCACTCTGGCCACTTCCCGGAGATGCCAACACACAGTGAACAAGATGGGTCCAAGGCTGTGGCTGTAGCAGCTTCCACCCAGTGGTCCCGGTGCCTTATAGCAGTTGGCTTTCTAGACATCTTGGTGTGGAAATTTCATTCGGGGGTGACGGTATCTTCTCCCAAATCTTCTTCCCCAGTAAACACTGCTAACTACCAACTCATAAAACATATCATCTGGGTTTATTACTTTGAACCGTCTTTCCAATTGTGCTGTAAAATAAAGGCAGATGCCATTTTAAGATCTTATTATTGTCAAGGGCCGGCTTCTCCAGCAGCACCTGCTTAGCAGCAGCCTGCTTGTTTATGGCTCCTTTTTTTATAGGTGACAGTTTAAGGTGGCGCTTCTCTGGTTACAGAGAGTTCCTCCTCGTGCCGCAGAAGTGGCACACGCAGTGGGTGGGCTGCAGCTTCTGTGGCGGCACCAGGCAGGGTCGTGGGTTCACCTGGGTTTTCAGTTGACAGCCTCGCCACGCACGTCAGGCTCTGCCAAATGCTCTGCCATTAATTTATGATTTAAAGTAATTAACTTTTGCTGATTAAAGTAATTATTTCAAGTGCATTGCACCCGGGCCCAAATGATGCCCGCAGCCCCCTCTCCAGTCGGAGCCAGCAGCATGCCAAGTGCTTAAAAGCTGCACCGGGGATCCGAGTGGCTTCTGCCCGTCTCTCGGATCTGCCATGTTTATGGCTGACTTGTACTAACTGCTCATTTTAATGCTGCGTTCTGGCAGACCGTTGACACAGTGTGAAACCTTCATCCCGTAAACAAGACAAGCTTCAGCTTGGTGACACTGGTGACAGAGGAAGCTGTTTAAATGAATCTTGCCTCCAGCCTTCCAGAGGTGGCATGTTTCTATGCACTCCTGATTACCCAGACTATCCCTTAAGCGGTGTATGGCTTCATCTGTACTTTGCCAAGGGTGCAGAATTCAGCCTGGGTGCTGGATGTCAGCAGCTCCCCAGCACACAGCACACACCCTCTACTGACTTTATCAGGTGAGAAGAACAGAGCTGGTGGCCTGCCCTTGGGGGGTGGTGATGGCTTCATCCAGGAAAGCATCCAGAAGGTAACAAGATGGAGACAGAGAACAGTGGCTGACCCCACCCACCTATCTCATTTAATCCCCTGCCACTGGGGGCAGCAGATTTTTCACTGCATCTGTATCTCCTCCAGCAGGGAGCTGCTTAGGGCGGGAGCAGAGATGCTCTGTGTTGGAGTCTGAAGGCAAGTGAACCCTTCCAACTCACCTTCTCCCCGTTGCACAGAGAGCCTGGATACCAAGCCTCAGACTCCCTATTATAGAGCAAGTGGGAGTTTGGTACCATGCTGCAGATCCACAGGTGAGTGTTTAGGGTACCAGCCTGAAGAGGTACGAATGTCCGTCTTGTCCATATAACCTTGCAAAATGATGCTTGTCACCGTGTTTTGTGTACCTAGTGAATGCCAGGAACTAAGTCATGCACTCTGGTCTCACACATTCCCCAAGGGAGGAGATGGTGTCACATTGCCCATCCTCCAGGTGAGGCACCCAAGACCCAGAGCTGTGAGAGACTTGTCTATGTTCCATTAGTGGGCTTGTTCCTTTTGCTTTCCAAACCCCAGAAGTGTGGTATCTCCTAATTCCCTTTTGGCCATTAGAGTTTGAGGTGCTGGAAGATGTCTCAGGAGTAAACTACTTGCTCTGTGAGCACAAGGACCTGAGTTTGGATCTGCAACACCCACACAGAAGCTAGGGATGGTGGCATGCACCTCTAACACCAGAGCTAGAAGTCTGAGACAATTAGATATTGGGGTTCACTGCTTTGCCAGCAAAGTTCAGGTTCAGTGAGAGACATTGTTTTAAAAAATAAGGTGGAGAGTGACAGAGAAGACTGAAGGACATTGACTTCTGAACTCTGCATGTACCCACACAGGTTGAGGGCAGCTGTACACATGTGCACACACATATGCTTGTAAAACAAACACAGAGACAGAGACAGACAGGGAAACCACAGCAATAGAGGGAGAAAGAGACAAAGAGAGAAAGAGAGAGACAGAGACAGAAATAGAGGTGAGAGAAAAAGCACACTGGCCCCCTTGGGGAAAATGAATAAGGAGTGGCCACACTGGCTCTGGGAGAGTTAGGGAACCTCCCTGTATCTTAGCCTTGCTCCCTGGGCCACAAGAGTCACCTGTGCTGCTCCTGATGCACCCAGGGAGGGGTGAGGAGCTGCCACATGCCTTGGTTTGGAAAAGATGGGCTTTCTGGGAGCATGTGGTGTTTCTGGCTTTGTGCTATTTGGCAGGGCAGTTTGGGGGATAAACTTGTATTTTTATCTTTTCTCTAAGTAATTATTCCAATGCCCTGGGCTTTGGGTGAAACCACACTGAAGTCTAATTTTGTATGTAATTAAGTGCCTGGTGGGCAGCCATCCCCAGAAAATGATATTTCAGCTCAGTGCCATTAAGCAAACATCACCAAAAACGATGGTGCCAAGAACAATGATCTGTGTGTTGGCAGCACTCACCACCCCCACGATGGATGGCGGGGGTCATAAATAACCCACTTCACTTTCGGGGTGAATTAAGTGCTCTTGCAGGGTGCAAGAGAAAGAACATCAAAGGGAACATTCAGCTTCTATGCAGGCATCTGGGCTGCCAGGGTTGGGCAGATGCCCTGGCCTGTCTGGCACACCCCTAAAACACTCCGCTCACTGCTCTCTGGAGCACAGGTCAGAGTGCCAAGTGGCAGGCTCTGGGCTGCCTCCATCCAGAGGTGGCCTGAGGGAGCCTGGGAAGGAAGTTCCCATACCACACCTGCCTCTACAGCTAGGGGTTGCTGGTGCTGCCCTGGCTCACTAAGGATGCACAGAGTCTAGAAAAATGTCTGTAGAGCCATTGTTTTGAAGAACTGATACTGAATTAGATTTAAAAGCTAGAGAGTAATCTGGAATCTAAAGGTCTGCTTAAGGATGGCAGCTGGGCCCGAGGGCGGTGGACTGTGGTGGAGGCTGGAATCAGGTGGGCTTAGTGACTGGGACGCTTACTCCTTGCCAGGCTGGTCCCCAGCAAGGGGAGTTTAGGGCAGGGTCACCCTCTATCCTTTACTTTTTTGATTTCTTTGGATAAGGAGAATGAAAACAAAACAAACCAAAATCCTTAAAAACGTGTTTTCACAACCTAGCTGGTCAACCATAGTAGAGTCTGCATCTTGCCCTGGTTTACTGGGGAAATTCCAGGCTTGGAAGTTTTAAAGCCCCAGATTCAAATCCCAGCTGGACTACGTATCAGCTGAGTGGCCTTGGGCAAGTTGTTTAATCCACAAAGCCTCAATTTCCTCAGCCGCAAAGGGGACTAAAACATCCTTCTTTCTGTCGCCATGAGCTTCAGAAAGGCTAGGGAAGGAGCTGTGCCCTGCCACCGGTGGCACAAACTCCCCCTCCTTTCAAGGAGGCGTGTGTCTGTGAGGAAGGCAGGCACCCAAATACCAGGGGTTGCCCTAAGGACTGGACACACTATTCAACGTGCAGCAGGGGTGCCTGGGACCTGCGGTGACTTGTTCGACTCCTTATTGCATTACAGACACTTCACCCTTTCTCAGTCACTAAACGCCATCTATTCAGCAGGTGCAAGGCACTTGCTCTGAGCGAGAACATGTCTTCACACACACACACACACACATGCACACACACGCACACATATATGTATATGTATATATGTATATATGTACACACACATACGTACTTCTTTTCTTTTTATTTTCTGAGACAGGGTCTCTCTAGGTAGGCATAGCTGCTCTGAAACTCACTATGCAGACCAGGTTAACCTCAAACTCACACATACCCACCTGCCTCTGCCTCCCCAGTGCTGGGATTAAAGGCTGCACCACCATGTTTCTCAGGTCAAAGTTTCTTAAATTTTTCCACTCTAGAGATTTTTATGGAACTCCTGGTATGTAAGAAAAGAAAGTAACTATAAAAATCAAGCACTGACTGACAATCAATCATAAAGAAATTTACTTCGAAAATTTTGGAATACATAGAATGTTACCATTTATTAATGATGTAAGCAAATTTGCACACTGTTTTGAGATGGATGTCTCTGTTTATTTTTATAGGCAGAATTAAATTTTGCCTGAATATTTGATGCAGCAGGACAGAAAGCAAGTAACCTTAATGTTTTCAGTCCACCAGTATTTTGATACTATAATCACTCAGGTCCAGAATACCACTTCTCATAGATATGTACTACATAAATGGCAGATGTACATTTAAGGCTATTTCAGAAGCTATTGGAAGCTCATCGAGTGATTTTTCTATGAAACACAAGCTGCTAACTCAGACAGCCATGGTAAAATTTAAGCACTAACACAGTATTATCCAAAGAGGTGCTAATTTGGTGCTTACATGCTAAAGAATTATGGTGGGAAATCTTTGTTTTTTGCCACTTAATCATTATGTTTCTGTAAGAGCAGAGAGAGAACCTTGTGTGGGTGGTAAGAGCAATGCAATTCCTAAACACACAGTGATTCCTAACCCGAGCCAGGGTGTTTCCCTGTAGCATTTGTTGGCATTTCATGGTGGTGTGTGCACATGTTGCATGTTCAGAACCAAGGCTGCAGTGGGACCCTGCCTAGCAACATGGAGCAAGGCAAGTGCCAACAGAATAGCCTTGGATTAATCTGGCAATTGATTTTGAGTGAACTTTTGGATGGTGCACATGTAGAAGCCATTTCCTATAGCCAAATTTTTCACGACCCCAGCATTCAGTCACATGACCTCCTATGGATTTGCAAATCACAGTTTAAGAATCTGGGGTTTTAACCCACCCTAATTATGGCCATTTGCTCCAGCAGCCATAATACAGTGGGTCACTCTGGTATGATTAAAGCAGTAGTGGCTCATCGATGCTTGAGATGGTTTAGACAGGCGATGTCCTCGAAAAGGCTTGTGTGTTGAAGGGTGGGTCCCTAGCTAGTGAGTCCCAACATGGAGAGGTATTTGTTCCAGAGTCAGAGAGTCTGGTTAATGCAAGCCAAAGCAGATGAGGGGATAAAACTATTTGTTGAGGAGGTAGGGTGCCTGACAAATAGGCACAAGATTGAATAAGCACATAGGACTAGATTAAAAGAAAGGAGGAATCCATTCTTGGTTTAATTCACTTGACAATTACATAGTTGGCACTCAGTGATTTGGTTGTCTTTTAACCAGACCAGCCAGGTAAATATTGCACCTGCCAAGTCTCCATGTCCATGTGGATGAAGAAGTCACTGGCCTTTTAGTCTCCTCCCACCGACAACACACTACCCCATGTTAGTAAAGCCCTGGCCACGTGGTGGGTAATGAAGTTTGTCTTTGTCTACCCTGCTAAGTGAGAGGTAGAGCTGTAAGGGGTCCCTTACAAGCCCCCAGGCACAATGGAGACCACAATCACTGCCAATTGTTTGCCAAATGGTGGCTGCTGGCCTGAACTTCCAGCCAGGTTGAGTATCTTGGATGTGGACACGACTTGGCTTTGAAATTTCCTTTCATGGAGCCAAGAAGATTTAAGTAGGTATTCCTCAGAGTCCCAAGATGGACTGGCCATATTGTCCTGGCAAGTAAGATGAGGACAACAGGAAGAGTTGGCTGTCCTTAGTGGCTCCAGCCTCCAGCTCATTATGGTCCCATGTGGCTTTGTCCTATCATTTTCCCTGTGGAAGACACTTGACATCATCCCACAGCGTGGAATTCTCCTCCTTTTGCACATCTCACCATCTAATTCCTGAACTTGGTGAGATGAGAGGAGAAGTCCTTAAGACCTCCTTTGAGGGCCCGGATTTCCAGAGTAACAAAGGGTAGAGATTAAAGGTGGGCTCATTCCACCCTCCCCTGATGTGACACTGGTGACATCAACCTTCTAGAATGAGAGGCCCTGCATCGGCCTAATGCAGCTTTGGGAAAGTTACACTTCACGCGACTGGACTGAGCAAACTTTACTTTTGGAACTTGGGCCCTGACAGCCACTGATGTCATGACTGACTGTTTCCAGCACTGCCTATCTTGTTATCTGCACCCACAGCATAAAGCCTTACAACAGTAGGCCCAGGGGACACACAGATTAGGAAGACTCCCTCTACAGAGGGCAATATGGCCTCCCTCCCGACTAGCCTGACAGCTTGTTCTCTGTGACAGGGCCCGCAGGCAGCAAAGCCATTAGGAACAATTTGTTGTCACCCCGCAGGCTTGCTCCTCCTAAACTGTTATCAATAAGCTTGTCATCCAAGGCCTAACCTCCTTTGTTCTTTTCATCTGTTCTCCTCTTGGAGGCCTCTCCAGAGCCTGCAGCCTCCTCCGAGGACCTGCAACAGGCTGTCATACACCTGTTTGGCTTGAGGCTGGGCCAGGGGTCCAGGCGTGGTGGGAGAGAGCAACGAACCACCCGAGCCTCCTGGCTCCCAGTGCTCTTCTGTGTCAGGATGTCAGATGACAGTTGGTGGAGCTGCAGCTGGCAGATCAGCCGTGCCAGGGCATGGTGCACCTGCTGCATGCTTTAATGTGCTCTGCCCTCCTGAGAGGTGTGGGCCTCACCTCCTCAAGGCTGCTTCTGTGGCTGCAACTCCAAGACAGCAGAAATAAACGATTGTTGTTCGGGGGGCTTGTGGTAAGAAGGCCAAACCTCCACAGTGGTCCCCACATAGGCAGGACACTTCTTTGAGCATTCTGGAAGTGAGAAGTATGTGTACATGCGCTCTGGATGATCTGTAGAGGCCTGGATAAGCACCCAGAACTGCTAAGAATCAAGTTCTTCCTTGTCTCACTGATTTGAGAATCAGGCGGATGTTTCAGCAGACATTCATTGAGATCCGTTTGCAGCCAGCATCAAGAGAGGGTCCTGACTTGGCTGTCTTGTATCACTATGACAAAAAGACACCACTGAGAGGCTTGAACAACAGACTTTCTTGTCATGGTTCTGGAAGCTGAAGAGTCCAATATGAAAACATCAGCAAAGCAGGTTCTTTCTGGGCCTCTTGGGTGACTTTCTAATGGTGTACTTACTGGACATCTTCGTGAACTCTGAAAGAAAAAGGGTATAAGTCAGCTCTCTGATGCTGTTTCTTATAAGAACACTAATTTTGTTGTATTGGGACCCTATACTTATGGCCCCAGCTAACTTTTACCTCCCTCCTAGGGCCCCATTTCCAAATACAGTTACACCAGTAGTCAGATAATTCTGAATAGGAGTTGCATCTGGACACAAGTTTTTGATCCACACTGGACCCCAAGAATGAACCCATGGTTCATGGAAGGATAGAGCAAAGAGTCTTGATGTGTGGCTGACTGGAGGGTACCCCAGTGGGCTAGGATGTTCCAGCATTTAGGAGAATGGAAGATATCTATCTACGGCAGCCCACCCTCGTATCTCTCCATATTGCTTTTTATCAAATCCCTGCTTAAGCAAGCATGCTACAGGTAGCCTTTGGAGATAAGCAAAGGAAAGGGGAATTTTCAGGGGAGAATTTCATGCATGAGGGCTTCAAATCAGCTATCATTTCAGGATGCAGAGAACATATGTATGCTTGGCAGGCCTGAGAAAGAAGCTAAGCTCTGGGGTTTCCATTTGCCCAGAAGAAGGGCATCCTCAGAGTAGGGCTCAAATGGGCAACCCTTTGCCAGTGCAATGGTGCCTTTACAAAGTGCTTTCTCTCCTGGGAATCTCTTCAGCTACCCTCCTACCTCCATTATCAGGTGGGGACACCAAGGTTCAGGAAAATAGAGAGAGTGCTTCTCATCTTCCAACAAGGAGTTCAGAGCTGTGCTTCTCTGTGGTCTTACCCTGGCTGCAAGTGTTCTTCTCTGCCCATTCTAGAAAGGTCAGCTTTTAAAAGCACTCAGTGCTTATGAAGCCACAGTGTCAAAGGTACCCTGCAAGCCTGTAAAGCAAGTCTTGTGCAGACCCAGGTGGGACTGAGGAGTGTTTCCATGAGACCCACTTAGCATTGCCAAGAGGGGCTCCTCTGTTTCTAGCCAGTTCCATTTCCAGTTTCAAAGATGCCTCTGCCAAGGCCTAGCCTAGAACTCCTGTCTCAGCAGATGTGAACCATACCCACAGGCAAGGAAACATTATCCAACTGTTGCCCTGGAGGCAGACATGAGCTGGAAGAAAGCTTTAGCCATGGCCTCATGGTTGCTGTCTAGAATAGCTTCCTAAGAACTGGATTTGGCACTTCCAGGACCTTCCAGAAGACACAATACATAGGACAGCACCAGAGCCTGTCAACTTCCACACACACTGCAGAGTGACTCAGAAACCCATGCACCATGTGGGCATTTACTTCCTAAAGTCAGAGCATCACCCAAATTTCTGGATCACTTGGCCCCTTGAAACAGTGGCCCAGCCCCACAACAGATGGTGCCTCCCTCCCAGCCTGGGCTGCAGGACCAGCAGCAAAGAGGCAGCTGCTCACCTTCTCTCCTTGCCTCTTTCCTTCTGGACAAAGACCATTATGCTAATGAGGGCCATGGGTCCAGGGCAGCCCACGTTGGCCTCTGCAGGACAACTGTGAATGATGTTCAGCCCCAGAAACCTGGCTTCAGTTCTCTGCCATTATCTGAGCTGACACCAGCGTGCCAGCCGCAGACAGCTGGGAGGACCTGAGCCTCTGCAGATCCATCTGGAAAGCCGGTCTCGAGCCAGTTGCTTGACTTAGAGTGTGAGATGGCGGTGCTCCAAAGACAATGGGTGCCCTGTCTCTGTGACCTTGTCCTCTCATACCACTGGGGCAAGAATAAGACAGGGGTAGTTTTACATGGAGCAAGGGGTTGTGTCCTGGCTTTCCTATTCTCTAGAGTCCTTGATGCTGTTCCCCCTGGTCCACAGATGCACACACATGCAAAGAACATCTGTAATGCGTTCCTAGACAGGGTACTTGTCCTGGCCCCTGGCAGGGGCACAGCGCCAAGGACCCTATGTTACCTTCCTAGATCTGGTACAACGATGTACCCAAAACTATTCTGCTCAAAACGGGACTTGCTTCCCTTGCAGTTCTGAAGGCTGACAATCATATCAAAAGTCATTGGGAAGTGTTTTTTTCTTCTGGGAGATATGGGAGAGAATCCCTGCTTCTGGCCCAGCTTTCTTAGTGTTCCTTGGCTTGTAGGTATACCACTTCAGCCCTCTTAGCCTTTGTTCTCCACTCAATGTTACTGTGTGTGGGTCCCAGTAGTCTTATTGAGTACCGTACCTTGATCCAATATGACCCCCATTTTAACTTGATTACATTTTTAAAACTCCCACTACCAGATAAAGTCACATTTACAGGCTCCAGGCAGATGAAGATTTGGTTGGGAGGGTGCTGTTCAACCAGGCAGACTGACAGTAGAATGGTGGCATCCTATTCTTATATCCTGGCATAGTAAAACATCGGTCCACTTAGTGGCCCTGGTACCTTGTTAGTATCTCTGGCTCCCAGGATGCTACTTAGAAATAGTCACACCCATTGAACACATCCCTGAAACTACAGACAACCCTATGAATACTGTTCCGTGTTTATGTGGTTTAACCTGCTCCTGTATAATTTCCTTCCCTTTCTCTTCTTTGATATTTTTACCAACAGGGATGTTCAGGCTTGTGGCAGGAACATCATCCTTGAGTTTGGGATCATGGATGCAAAGTTAAAACTAGACACTCTTTGTTCTGGAAGCAGCCATCACCTGTTTTGGAGATCCATACCATGTTCAGTGTACTCTTCTTCCCACAGGACAGTATTCCTTGGGCAGGGGCTGAGTCTGGAGAGGACACTGGCCTAGGAGGCTTGGCTAACAAGGAGCAGTGTTGTTCCCAAGCAGTACGTGGGCAGGAGACCCGCTTAGAAGACACCCCCCCCCCACACACACACACAAGCTTTGCGGGTCACAGTGAGATGTGCATGAAGTTGTCTTGGGGAGGACAGATGCCAGTAAGGTGTACGCTGTTAGGCATACACAACCAAAGGGAGGACCTGAGAGAGGACAAAGTACCTTCTTGGGAGAAAATAGCTGAGATGTGCGGTGGAGCCACACAGCCACCTCTGTCTATCAGATACAAGGCCAACAAGTGTGCGAGCATGGCTTTTAGCAGGTGTAATTCACAGAAGTGTGACATGGGCTCGCTTCACCATTCCCTCCTGGCTTGCTTGGGTCTGAGGCCACACAAGTGCCAGGATGCCCGCCTCCCATCCACCCCACTGGGTTCTCTGTGGATGCAGAGGCAGGACGCCAGAGACAGACTTCATCAAGGGCACTGGAGTAAGTGGCTTTTGAAGCCCTGGCATTTACACAATTTAGGTATATTGTGTTCATTTAAGGCTTTCTGTGTAAAGGGTGCAGGGCCCTGAGCGGCCAAATCTGCTAATGCCTAGTGCTTTTTGCGTTTAAATGTGCCACTTCCAATGACTGTCACTGTTGATCTAAGTGAGAAACATCCCAACGTGTCTATGGAGGAGCCTCTGGTGGGCCTCATGCCATTCAGCTTTTGTTCTGTGGAGGAAGATGTTGCTAGAGTTGGCTCTCTTTTGTAAGTTGAGGTCTCTTCAGCAAGGCTTGTCACCGGTGTCAGTGTGTCTCTAAGAGCCCGGGAACTCTTCAAAGTTCCTCTTGAACAATATGGAAGGAGAGACCTTCAAAGGATTACCCAGTGGTTTGTTGGCATTGCCATACTGCATTCGTGCCTTTAATTGGAACATGTAGTCATTCTTTGAAGGAAGAGTGACTGAATGCTTTTGTTCTGCGGTAATATATCAGTACTCCTTGGAAATGTGGGCAGGACGGAAGGAGCCTCACACTAAGGGAGTCCACTGATGAGGACAGCTGAGGAAGTCCCAGCATCCTGAGTAACCCAGAGAGGGGGATAGGAGCCTTGGGGAGGTGGGGTCACAAAGTCCCTTCTGAGAAGCTTTCATGACAGTCCCTAGAGGGAGCAAGGGTCAGCCAAGCAAAGGCTAAAGGCAATGGATGTGGTGGCTTCTGGAGATAGACAGAGGCAAACAGGGTGGACAAAACATTTCAAAGTAGTAAGAGAGGCTAGACATCAGATGAACTGTTCCATGTGGTCATAGCATTTTGGTCTACACAAGCCCTAGAACAATCTGGAAAGTATAGAGCAGCTACAAGATCTAGAACAGTTCTAGTCATGGCTTCAGGCTCTCAAGGTCTTCTGTAAAGTGGGCACTTTCTTGTCAAGAGTCAGTGAGCTGAAGCAGGAATGAAAAATAGATGCAAACCAACAAAAAATCCTGCCTGGCATGCCCTGGGGCATGCTCTAGCTACAGTGGGAAGTCCCAGACCTACAGTCATGGGTGTACCTAAGGGCTTTTCTGTAAATCCCTCTGGATCCATGCCTTGAGCATCTTGACAGCAAGACCATGAGGTGTACTGTGGGAGGACCAGATACAGAAGAGCATTCCTGCCACTTTCCACCAGAGGCCGCAGGAGAAGCTGTCCGTGGAAGCAGGGGGCATAACCATGAGAGAGATGACTCTCCAAACAGTCCTCTTTGCGTTCTCTGGAGGATGGCTCTAGGGACTCCCCATACTAACTGGTTGTGGTGGGGTGGACACTGAGCTGGGAGGAGTAAAGCCTTATAAGCGGGAAGGTGGAAGCCACTTAGGAGTAAAGCTGACCCGTGTGTAAACGGGGCACCAGAGCAGTGTCAGTTTATATCCTAAGGACCTGGGGTGGCCTGTTTGACAGCAGCATTGCCTACCTGTTTGCTGCCTATCAGGGGCCTTTGCTAGATGAAATGAAGCTGTAATATTAGCTAGTTTCAAAGCCAGGCTGGGTCTGGGCTTCCAAGGAGTGAGACGCCTAGGTGGCTGCAACACTGCCTCAGGATCTCCTGCCCTGGATCTAGGGTTCAGGGGGAGTCACAGGGCAATGGGAGCTAACCTACTGTTGGACAGTATGGAGGGCTTTCCTTAAAGCTTTTTTATTTGTCGCTTTTGTTGCCTCTTAGCCACGTGGCCCCTCTTTGCCTGCTGTCTACTGCAGCTCAGTGCTTCCTGCTGTATTGACACACAGAACTCTTGCTACTTCCTTTACTTAATTAGGGTGCTAAGAGACTGCTGCACACTCAATGTAATGACTGAGTAAGTAAATTTCCCCCGTTAATCTGCACATTTATCATAGTCGCCTCCCTAAATCGACAGTGACTGGCAAAGTCTAAAGTAACTCTCCAGTTTATAGCTGGGAGATAAAATTCAGACAAATGAACCACTGTTGCCCAGTGACATGAAAACATCGTTACAGAACTGTCGGCACTAGGCAGAGTCGGGGCTCTAAGAGGTGGGACCAGTCCAGCGCCATCTGGACGTCCAACTGTGAAGTGCTTCTTGGAGTTAATACTAGCCCACCTGTCTCCTGGAGTGACTGAGTCTCCTATCTCCTTACCAGAGCTTCCGTTTTTCTGTCTTACCTCTACAGCCTTACTATTATTAACTAATGGTCTATTCTCCCTCTGAGACATAGGCTCTTGGGTAGAGTGTCTTGTCCTCTGTTGAATCTCCACTACTCAGACCACTCAGGGGTTATGTGTACCCTGCCCACACATACTGAATAAGGAAAAGGATGAATAAGAAAGCATGTCTAGACTGATTGACCATTCTGTGTCTGCAGTTCTGAGCTGTGAGCCCAAAGTCATAGGTTGAAGCTTGAGCCTCCAGTATCTGAGACATGAGTATATCATGTCATAAAGGTGAGACCTTTAAAGATCGAGTTAAAATAAGGCAATCTTGTTAGTCTTCATCTCATATGTCCTTAGCAAAAGGGTAGACAGGGGCACAAAGAGGAAGAAAGAGACACTGCGCTCAAACCTATACAGAGAGACAATCAGGTGGAGACTATTGTGTGGAGAAGTCAGAGGCACGAGCCAGTCTGAAAGCTAAGGAGAAGACTCCAGGAGAATCCATCACACACTACTTCCTTCTAGAATTTCCTGTCCCCAGAATGGAAAGGACACCAGCTTGAGTCATTTGAGGCAATCTGTGTTGTCTTCTCTGGCAGCCAAGCTAACAAGCGTAGAGGTGATGACCCAGCCTGTGAACATCTCACCCAGGACCCACACCCAGAGCATAACTGACCTGATGCCTGGCCTGGTGCTGTGCCCACCTGCTGGCCAGGCACAAACTTTCTACAGGCGATGAGAAGAGGTGTTAACGTGAGCCTAGCCAGGCCCCATCTGTCTCCGACATATTCCATTGTCTATGGGCTTCAGAGGCACCGGGCTTATTACTTGTGCCTGCCTTTCACGTGCTTGGTACTTTTTAATCTGAACAACAACACTCAGGGGCATCATCTCCATCACCATCCTAACAGGAGGCTGAGCCATGCTGTAGGTGGTGTGGTGTTGTGGTAAGGTGGGGAGGGGCTCTGGCAGGCTTGGGAAAATCAGACCCAGGCCTGCTAGGTCAGAGGCTGCTACAGTGAATATCCCAGGTGAAGGTGCTGACATGTGAACTTTTCTTCCACCTAGGAGCCAAGCTCCTCCCTGAAGTCCCCTGTGTCCTTTGGCTCCTCATTTTTGGAGAGGGGAGAGTGAGTTCTCTCTCTGCCAGGGAGCCTATTGTACCAGTTTCATTGAGAAGAGGGAGGTAATAGCCAGGTCCACTGGCCCCTGGGACCCAATTGGTGCTTAGGTCTAAAGTCAGGACATAAAAGGCAAAATATTGAATTGTAACAGGACAATTAGGTAGCCACAACAGATGGCATAGTTGGTATTTGGGATCAGGACTCCTCCAGTGGCCCATAAAAGGCCCTACTGGAGACCACTGCAGGGAGAACCTGGCAGAGGGAACAGGAGAGAGGGACCCTTTACCTCTAAAGTCTATCCCCTAGGTCTTGGTGGACAGCGGGTCACCCTTGTGCAAACAGCCAGGCTAGCTCATCTTGAGCCTGCATGTCTGTCTCCATTCTCAGTCTGCTCAGTGGCATTCCCTTCTTTGTGTAGTACTGGGAGTTCTTGCTTCATTATTCAGAAAGTCTTTAGGCTGATGCTCAACCTAGTTAGCCACATTAACATATTTAAATCACAATTAATTGGAAAATTACAGTAAGGTGTGAGGTGGGAGTCATTCTTTCAAATGAGGATCTTAACTTGCTGATGAAACCCAGCCATTTGTTTCTTCCTAGGAAGTCTTCAAACCCCCAGCCAGCACGTGTGTCCTGGCACGTGTGGTGTGTGGCTTGCCTGCTGTGAGCTAGGAGGTACCCCACTCCTTCACGGCCTGGAGCATCCAGACTGGCCCAGCAGAAAGGGGAGGGGAGGAGTCCTGGAAAGTGGGGTCCTGACCTCTGTGTCCACTGGCCCCGGACTCCACGGAGGAGAGATCCCCCGGTGCCAGCAGTATATTAAGATAGCAGAGATAGCAGAGTACTCTGAATATAATGAACACCCCTGCTTCAGCTGAGCAGAGCCTGGCCTTGTGCAGCTATACCATTCAAGGTCCTTGCCATCATAATGTCACTTCCCTAGAGAAAGACATTGAGCAGGGATGCAGCTGTCCAGCTCCTGATGAGATCTTACTGGATGCTGGGTGGACCCTGTAGGGAGTGAGCCCAGAGTCCTCCCAGCTATGGCTGGTCTCTAGGACTGGGCAGCTCTCTTTTTTGCTCTCCTGCTTTCAACTCTCCTGCTTCCTCTTTGTCCTGACCAGAGAGGGCAGCCAGTATGTGAGAGGAAGGGTGAACTAGCCTGCACCCTCTCTTGTGGTTGCTACAATGCACAGGATAGGGGAAGTGTCATGTGTACTCACTCACACACCAGCCTCCTGGTGGCAACAACCGTTATGACAACTGGACTGACTTTGTACACATGGATGCACAGGTCCTCCTGCTTATGGGGCACAGTAAGCACAATATCTACACTATAGACTTGGAAAGTAAAGCCTTCTTCAGGATGGGAGGGTCTGAAAAGTGCCATGGTTCTGTCCCCATGTGAGCCATCTGAGCTCCTGATTGGCACCTGACACCACTGGGTACACCTCAGAACAGGACTCTGTGTCATCACCACCACAGGTTTTCTGTTAAATGACTTCCCCCACAGTAGGCATTTAATAAATGTTTGCATGATGCACGTAAATCAGAATTAAGTGTGCAGAAAGAAGGCATGTGCCCTCAGTGGACGTAGGAGGCTGGCCCTGTGCAGAATGGAGTGTGGGTGGCCATAACCTGGTCTAAATCGCCCTCAAGTTTTCTCTGGGCCTTTTCTTTTCACATGTGACAAGGGCTATGAATGAGGCTCTGAGGACTTTTCCTTAAGTGTGAGGCTGCATTCCCGGGGCCCTGCTGATGATAGGAAGGTGGATTCGAAGGTAAGCAATGATGGAAGTCAGGAGCCCCCGGGAACCGCCTGCAATGGGAGTGCAGGGATTCATTTCCTCTCTTGCAAACAGGGTTGATAAGTAGCAGGCATTTGTTTTCCCGGATTTTCTGAGCTGCCTTGTGAGTTTGTTTCCGTCTGAAGCAGCCATGCCTCATTGCATAGCCGAAGGTCCGCTGGCATTTCTAGATATTTAACGCCTGCACAATTAGCCAATCATGTTATGTAATGTGTTCTTTAATGCCCCATTTATCTCGTAACTGAACATTTGTGCTTTCTGTTGGAGAGCATTGAGTTTCACTTTTAAAAATTCCATTTGGAAGTGGAAACAACACTTTAGATTTCAAATGGAGTGCAGAGGGGGCAAGAGGAAGCTCCAGAAGGGTCTGCAGCTCTAGGGCCATCTCAGCTGCCTTTGCTCTCCTTCTGCTGCCTGCATCTGCCATGTTTTCCTGGCTCATTTTCATGCAACCCTAGGCTCGACCTGCTTTGGAGCTGAGGGAAGGGGTACTGGGAGGGTAAGCAGCCTGAGGAAGGACATTAGGCAGGAAAGTTGATCCAGATTCAGGCCAGGCAGCGGGAGTCCAGGAGAGGCCACTGCAGGATACTGTATCCTACAGCCTCTGCACTGCAAGAGTCTGACACAAGCATTGGGTTCCTCCTCACTTTCAGAGACTCTTCACTCTGGCTGTCTGCCTTGCACTCACCCCCTCGTCATGGCAGGGCAGGATTCTGGCTGGAGGGAGGTCTGGCCCTCTTAGCGAGCTCTTCTTTCCAGCAACCTCTGCTCTCTGAAAACTGTCAGCTCCGGGCTTCCCACATGCAGGACCTCCGACAGAGTGCTGCAGCTCTGCCCCAACATACTCTCTGATGAGTCCATCTTGGTGCTGAGTGAAAGGGAAAAATCAATAGTGAACTTGGGGCTCCCTGTGCCCACAAGGCCCAGAAGCTGCCTTCTCAGCCGACTGTCTTCCAGGCAGAGCCACCTGTGGGGAGAGGTGAAAGATACATGAACTAATGAAACCTCCCGCAGGGTCAACCTGCCTGTGTGCGCGTCTTCCTTTGAGTGTGTCCTACACTTTAGCTTCGGCATCTTTGTGCATGCTTGTTCCTTATATAAGTGCAGATGCATGTTTGTGAGTCACTGTGTGTGTGCCCTTTAGTGTGGGTGGATTCATGCAGATCCATACAGCTGAGCAGATGTGTTTGTCTGTATACAACTACAGTTTGCAATGTGTAGGAGCGCCTCTGTGTACAGTCCTGGTTTGAGTGTTGGGGAGTGTGACTGGGTATATGTGAGGGGAAGTTGTATGTGTTGAGTGCATGCCTATTGCTGTGTGTGGTGTGCACATTTCTGTGCACAAAAGCAGATTGAAGGCTTGTCACCTTGTGAGCAGGGGGCTGATCTAGGAACTGCCGCCAACTTGTTATCTGCATTAGCCACATATCTGCTTGTCTGCCTCCTCATGTGCCCTTCTAGAACAAACCCTGCTCAGGTCCTTGCTCCCTGCAGCAACCATGATAATACTACAGGAACTGCCATACTGCCCAGACCTGCTTGGTTTAGAATAGATGCTTGATTCAAATCAGTGCAGTTTCTGTACCAGTCAGCGACTTCTGAGTCATAGAGGGGATGAGATAATAGGACTGTCCTGAAGTCATGACTAAGTACTGTCCAGGACAGAGCTTCCTGCTCTGCAATCACAGAGCGCTTCTGTTGCTGGCTGTGCAGTACATTGTCGATGGACATCAAAATAAGAAGCCATATTTGGCAGCAGAGTCTGAAATTCCTAGAAATCCTGATTCCCAGTTGGATGTCAGCCCTGGGAACATTCTCCTATTCTTAGTGCCCACAACATTCCCATAAGATCTTTCAGCACACTCTCTATATTTGAGCTGGCATGCATAGGCAGATCTTCCCCCTAACCTCCAAATACCCAACTTCTTGGGAACTTGTGCCCTGGTGTGCTATCCGGAGGACTGGGGCAATGCTGGGCCTCCATACAAGGGCCTGGGCTCACTGTCTCCTATCCCTCTTCTAATCTCATTCTGCGCATACTTGGTTCCCAGGGTCTGCAGTAAGAACGTATTTCATGGTGAGTGACTCTGATGTGGAAGAACTTCATGAATACACATGGGATCCCTAGGATACCACACACAGGATTGTGCCCATGTGTAGATGACCTTAGACTTAATAAACACCATTAATCTCTTTTATTCATTTCTCTTATATACTATATACTTCTCCAAACAACCAGCATGGTGTATATCTCCCTTCACATGTCTAAGAACACAGGCACCTAAACACATATCTACACACACACACACACACACACACACACACACACACACACTACTTTAAAACACAAATACTCAAACACATATTCACATATCTACACACACACACACACATACACCATACCACACACCGAAAATACTCTGGCTTAAGACTGGCAGCCAACAAGATCATTATCTCAGGAGAAATTCCATTGCCTATAAAAATTGCAGAGGATTGAGAAAAGCAGTTGGTGGCCTCCCTGTGCTTGGCGACCATTCAAGTGGAGCAGGCATGCTTGCCTAACAGAATACAGAAAGGCCTGGTGTGCCTCCCTCCATGTGATCCCAATTCTAGGAGCATAGGCAGCTGTGCTTCTCCAGTGTAGCACTAAGCTCACACTTGCTCGGCTCTTACTGTGCTGTCTTCCTAAACCTGTCATTCATCTGCAGGCAAAGTTACTTTCTTAGAGCTGCTGTAAAAAAGACGACAAACTGGGTTCTAAAAAAAAAGAGTCCCAGCGTTTCTTAGGGCAAAGGCCTGGAGTTCACAGTCTGAAACAACAACAGTGTCCACGCTGTCTCTGGAGGGTCTGGAGGAGGGTCCTTCCGGCCTTCCTCCAAGCATCCCTTGTTAGTAAGCATCCTTCATATCTGCCTGTCTTCAAATAGCCTTTGCCTTCTATGTGTCTCTATAACCAAAGCTCCCTTTATTCACAAGGACACTAGTCACATTGGATTAGGGCCTGCCTCTTCATCATTCCAGGACGGTCTCATTTTAGCTTTGTGCCATCTGCAAAGACCCTATTTCTATAGAAGGTGACACCTACACTCCAGGTGGGTACAGATCGGCAAACACCACAAAAACCAGTATAAGAACAGAATATCTCCTTTAAGAGAGGCATTCTGGGAAGCTATTAGAAAGCAGAGACCACACAAGACTGCCAGGTGATACAAAAAGTAAGAGCTGAGAAGTGCTGAGCTTGGAACAAACCACGTGTGATGGGATAAGATGTGTCTCTAGGAAGCTGCACCCAGGCTACCTTCTATGTTGTCCCTGGAAGGAGTGGGAACCACTGCGGGCTCCAGTCTGTCTCCTCTGGTCCCAGAAGTCCATGCGCTCCTAGGATGTCTGCCTCAAAGGTTGAAAAGCTACAGCATCTTCGGAGCCTCTGTGGACCTTGCAGTGTGGGCCTGTTCTGGAGCAGCTGCCACCAGCTATTAGAGTTGACACTCCCGGGACAGCCAGGTGAGACAATAGCTGGAGTTGGCAACCTGAAAGGACACTTAAGTTTGGCAATATGGCAGCAAGTTCCAGAGCAGGGGAGCACATGGGAGCATCACATCCCATGGCCCATCCAATAGCCCATTCACCTTCAGAACACATCCCCCTCTCTCTCGTGGACCCTCTCCCCAAAGGTGGCACCTGCACCATCCTCACACTCGCGTTCTTGTGCTGTGACTGGGGGATGGCTTGACCAGCCTCAGCTGAAGAAATGCCAAATGTTTGAAAATTCCACTTCCCTGCTTTGTATTACACTACATTTTCTTGTTCCCCTCAATTATATCTGACAGGGACAATAACTCCCTCCAGATGTCCAAATCAGAACAAGTGACCCCAATTTCAAGGAAATCCAGTTTGGTGTGATATATTTCCTCTTAACTTATTCAGAGTTTGCGCAGTCTTTGGAAATGACATTTCATCACAGCCAAGCACGGTGTGTCCTTCTGAGAGTGAAGAACAGACTATGCACAGAATCCTGTTCATTTCTAGAAACACATGTACCAAACATTTTAAGGAAACCAGCAAAAGAAGCTCATTTACACTAGGAGCCCTCATGTTCACATAGTTGACATGTTTGAGAAGACAGCTTGTATGTGGAATGGGCTTGGATTTTTATAACTTGCTGCTATTTATTCAAATCATGGCCAAGAGCAGTTGAGCTGATCTTACAGGTGTCAGTAGTTCACACAATCTAGTGGCATTTGTCACAGGACCATCAAATCACTCACCATTTTGGTAAGTCTCTTCCTTTTTTCAAATATTCCTGAGGGCTCAGAATTTAGACTGAGAAGCACAGAAGGAAGGAAGGTGCCAGGAGACTAGATGTTTTTACTAGTCACCTTCAAGTTCATTTTCCTCCCGTGGATATTTCTACAGCAGATCGCATCTAATTAAAGGGCACTCTGACTCACTTTTCTTCTTTCTCCAGATTAACAAAGGCTGGGGACCTGGAGGTGGCTGAGACACATGGTTCCTTGCCAAACCCAACAATATCCTCACTTGAACCTTCCACAGTTTGAACTCTCTGGGAGAGATGGAATTCTCTCTAGGATTGTGGTGGCTGAGTAGCGTCTTCCTAGGCAAAGGGACTTCTATGTGTAATAGAACTCTGACCTGCCTTGATTAGGCAAACATAGACAATAACCCCTAACAGACAAAGTATGCATATGAAATATTGAAAGGTAACCCACCACATCCAGAGAGGAGCCACTGTGAACATAGGTGGCATCACCCCATTGGTTGGGTTCTCAGATTAAATAGAAAGGAAAAATCAAACCAAGTACCAGTGTGTATCTCTGTTTCCTGGCTACAAACACAGCGTGACCAACCACCTGGT
Organism: Cricetomys ansorgei; assembly: GCA_026225945.1. Classification (NCBI taxonomy): domain Eukaryota; kingdom Metazoa; phylum Chordata; class Mammalia; order Rodentia; family Nesomyidae; genus Cricetomys; species Cricetomys ansorgei. The sequence goes on from JAMJFZ010000597.1 coordinate 28,094,271, forward strand.
GCTCCTGCTAGCATGCATTGTTTACTGCAATGGACGCTACCTTCAAACTAAGTCAAACTAAACCCTTTCCCGTCTTACATTTCTTCTTGTCAAGTACTTGGCAAAAGCAGGGAAACCAACTAATGTAGTATTTTGAAGCAAATTCCAGATATTATTTTAGGTCTACATACTTCACACTGAATCTCTAAAAGAATGCCAGCATTTTCTCACATAAAAACAGTGTCATTTCTTACAACAAAGAGAAATTTCTATGTGGTATCATGAACACAACTGAAAGATGGAGGGATTAGGTTTCTGGCATGGGCTTTGAGAGTTGTGGCCCCCAGCCCCCCAGCTCTGGTACAGACACACTGCTTCCCTGTCAGCACCACACAAGTAACTACCTCAGATCCTGCTGCTGAGGCTGAGTCACTCCTCCCATTCCTTCCCTGCCATTGACCCACTATCTCTTCTGAAACGTTGAGTCAAAATAAGCCCTTCTTCCCTTCATTCTTTCTGTAGGGCATACTGTTACAATGTTGAAAAAAAGGAACCAATGTAACTCCTAATTGGCCACTGCCCAGAGTTCTGCCCTCTTCCACAGGCAACCCACTGTCAAACTCTGTGTCTCTCTTAGAGAGGAGTCACCAGGTAAATTTGTCTACCATCTTAGATTTGGAGCCTGGTGGCTAGGAGAGATAAAGTGTGACACAGATGGAGAAAACATCTCGTTCATTTGTTGGAGGAGGGGGTTTTTCTTTTCTAAAGCCTGACATCTGAGAGATGACCATTCAGTGGAGGGAGAGCTGCAATAAAGGACAATGTTTGGCCCACCAATCAATCCCAAAGTCTTGGTATTCATCCATACTTGGACCAGTACTGCGATAAGGAGGTTTGAAGAAGCGACTCCACATCCACCCCTCTAGTCTCCAAAGTGGAACTATACTCCCACCAAGTCCAGGTGGGGCATGCAGTTTGTGGGAGTACATTAGTGACTTGGACTCCACTTTTATCTAGTTTACATGGCCTTTCTAAACGCAATAGCATTCAACTATACTACAGCAATTAGACTCGCCTTTCCTACTTAAACTGCAACTAAATAAACACGGGAACATACACTGAACTAGAGTGAGTAGGTCCAGTATGAATAAGGTTTAAGTATACACATGTACAATGAGACAACTGTGTGCTCAAAAATAAACTTTTAAAGAAAATCTCTTATCATCCTGTTCATACGCATGGCTGGGATACATCATGGGAACGGACATCCACAATAAATAAAGGCTTATGTAACCCAAATCTGTCAACCAAAACAATGAACCCGTGGTACCCTGCCCTAGCAGCCTGCTCCTCCTCCAGGATCCATAGAGGATGCCCTAGAAGTAACTACGGGTTCTTGAGCAATATCCCCAGAATCCACTGCTCCTTTGAGGGTATCTGCTTGGTATTGTTTTTTCCCTTTTGAATAAACCCTTTTGGAGTCACCTATGCATACTTCTTAAATTATTTAAGTTGCCAAGAACCTTGAACCTTTGACTCATCTCAGAGACCCTCAGTAGCACAAGCAGATTTCCTTTTCCTCCCCCAAAGGCAAAGACAAATCTGGTTTACCTGGTGAATATCGAACTTGCTCAACTGCAATAGAGCCACAGTTTTCAGGCAACCCCATTCTCAACACATCATAGGGTGTCATGTGAGAAGCAGTCCACACGGACAATCAGAAACTCATGGATCTGTCAGCCAATGGCATGATGAATCCACGTGGCTGTTTATAGCATTACAGCTAGCCTACCCAAATGCATGCTTATTCCCCAGACCTTCCTGTATGTGCTCATAATGCATGGGGGATAAATGATGATGTCTTTCCCTATCTCTCTTCTGGAACTGACAGGTTCTAGGCATTTAATCAAGCACATAGGGAAAGATGGACTTCCTGGTCTACGTAATGGAGGAGCCTGGTTAGTACAGATCACATGTAACTGTGTGTAACATCCCCTGCTGTTCAGAGATTCTTGTACTAAGCAGGTTAATTAAACCTTAATTTGAATCTCCCAGCTTATATGGGTCTGGCCTTAAAATTATCCCACCCAATTCTCTGTCTATGTATGCATTAGTGGGGGAGGGAGAGGTAAGGTAAGGCATTTTATATGCCTGAGTCATTAAATTGGCTTAATCTAATCAGCAGGTTGTGAAACAGTTGAAGAGGTTTGATGGACATGCCACCCCAGGAAAAGCCAATGTGTTTTAAAAATATTATTTTTCTTTGCAAAATATCAGCTGTAATGTTTTTGGTATGATAACAATTCATGGTAAAATTAAATTAGCCAACATGACCTAGAAATCCCATACAGACACATTGATGGTAGGTACACAGATATATCTGGGACTCCAGAACCCCTAGTTTCTGGAGACAATGGTCAACTTCCATCCGGCTTTGAGGCATTCAGCCAACTTTCTGACTCAAAGTGTTTGGGTATGTGTAAACTTTAAATTATTCAGCAAAAATCAGCCCCTGCATTCTTCTCCCACCTACACACACACACACACACACACACACACACTCACACACTCACCCTAATGCACTGGTGCCCCCTAATAATGTTTACTCTCCTTTCTACCTTTACAATTATAAATATAAATCAATCTGCTGTCGCTGATGAGCCCTCTGGGAAATTCTCTGTCTCGGCACAGGACTTTAAAAGATATTGCAAGAGAGATTTCCAAATAGAACTATACATTTGTCGCATGTCCAACGCTGGCTATGGGCTGCAGGCACTGACTTGGTAGTAGGTAAAAGCTAAGATGGCTTCCTCATACCCTCTCCTCTTGGTAAGTAGGTAGGAATATACCCAGTGGGTAAGGAACATGCAGTCCCCACTGTAGCCTGCTCCCTGAGTACACCACAGGAAAGTCTACACAAAGTCATGCATGCTTAGGATCCTGCTCTGCAGTCTCACCAGCGACAAATAAAATAAAGATAAGAACATCCTATGAGTTTTGTAACGCTGAAGCGTTGTTTGTGGTTGAACTTGAGAAAAAAAAAAGTACATGTTAAGAGTGGAACTCTATTTTCAACTCACTACAGGAGGCTGTGTGAGAAAATGGTCTTGAAAGAGGCAATCAATATTGTGTGTAGCAGACACAGTGTGTTGTTAAATGGTCCGGGCTTCAGATGGTTTTAGAGAGTAAAGGAGGGGCTGTAACAATAAACCAGAAGTAGTCAGTAGAAGTGGCTCCTCTTTGTGAGCAAGGGTCTGAAAAAAGGTACAGAACTCCGGCTGCCTGCCTGACATTCTACTGAGGTAATCACATGGGCATCTCTCACTTAGGACAAGATGGAAAGTAGGCATGGTGGCACACCCGTGAAATCTCAGCACCTGGGAAGTAGATACAGGAAGATCAGAATTTCAAGGTCATCCTTGGCTACATAACTTGCAAGCTTGAGATCAACCTGAGAAACACGAGACTTTGTCTCAAAAGGCCAAGAGCAACCAACAAATGGATCAAAACAAACAAAACCCAAACAAAGATGGGTCAGTTGCAGTCAAGCATGCTGGATGGAGGTAACTTCAGGACCATGGACGTCGGGTATGGCCCAAGAGGAGAGAGGGTGTTCTCCTGATGAGTGCTGGGCTCTTAGCTCTGCAGGGTTGATTTAGAAGGATGGTCACAGTCATGGTACTCTGCGGAGCTTGATGAAACCCTTGTCCAGCTGCTTCTTATCAAACGGCAGAGCTCTATAGTGGAATCCTCACAAAGATGGACCCCGAAGCCACTCTTTCTAGCTGTGTCACCGAAAACAAGTCACATAGCTTCTCTGTTTTCATAGATAAGAAAGAGATGATAATATTTCCTACGGCACAGAACTGAACTCCATGGTGGATTGTTTCCCAGTACCCATGTAGGCAGCACAGCCAGTAAAGGCTAGAGATTGAGGGAAACAAAACTCCTTACACGATGAGTTAAGATGCCTATGGGATTGTGTAATTGAATGTGGGGTTGTGCAAAGTTAATTTCTGAGTACACAACAGGCAAAATTAATTAAAAATCAAATTCATGGTGAGGGTGTTTCTGGAATGATCACCCATGTTGCACAATGGGATGTCACTGCAGGCTTGGTTCTGAGCACCATCTCACCACACAATGCCATCAAACAGCTCCTGAAACATTTGCCTCACTAAGGAAACACAATTGTATTTGTCACTTATCTGCTCCTTTAATAAAATATCTGACCAAAGCAACTTAAGGATGAAAGGGTTTATTTTGGCTCAAAGTTCAAAGGAACACAGTCCTTCACAGTGGGGAATCATAGTTGCAGTAGCTTGAGGCAGCTGATCACACTGTGTCCACTGTCAGGATGCAGAGAGGGAAGATGCTAATCCTCAGCTCACTCTCCTTTTTATTCAGGTCCCAAGCTCCTGCAAAGGTGCTTCCTACATTTAGGCTGACTCCTTCTACCTCAACTAATTTAATCTAGAAACTCCTTCACAGAGTTTTGTTTCTAGAATCTAGGTGATTCTAGATCCTGTCCAATTGACAACATTAACAATAATGATTATTTAACTACAGAAAAACAAAGACTTTCAATATTTTCCTCAGTATATGTCCAATTTGTACAACATTGGATTGCACTGGGTTAGACACACAAGCTCATCCATCTCACTGATTGGCAAAATTGTCAGTGTCATTAATAAATGGTAAATTATATGTATATAGAAGAGTTGTTTGAAAATAAACTTTATGATTTATTAACAGTAAATCACTTCTGTATGTATGTATATGATACAATATAGCTATAAAATATCAGGGTCATATAAAAATTTCTTGATAAAAGGAGATCACTAGCAAAGTCAATCATATTTACACAGTCAAACCAAGTAAAGTGCTAGTTGGTGACTTAAGAATGGTGTCACTGGCCTCGACTGGGTGAGGATTCACTTTGTAGCACAATGCAAGGGCCCCTGACAAGAGCCTCTTCCTAGAAGTCATCCTCTCTGGAAGTCCACTGTTGTGGAAGTTTATTTTTAGTTATGTATAAAATAATTGCTTTATGCAGTGTTGGGTGAGGGGCTCTCTAGGTCTTAGTATTTTGCATTGTTTGCAGGTATTGGATTTCTGTGGGGGTTGTTCGATTGCCTATGATCTGCACCCGAGGAGTTCTGAATCAATAAAAACACCTGAGCTCAGATGCTTGAGGTTTCACTGGAGTATGGTGCTAACCATGACGGTGGTTCCCTCTGCTGAGGTATGACAGGGTTTGCACCTATGAGGGCACCTCCTTGTCTCCTTGCTGAACTGCTCCAGCAGCAGCGTTAACTACTACAGTCCACCACACAGAGAATCTGAGCAGCCAGGAATGTGTGGTCATGGACTCCATAGAGAACTGGGTCTCTGCACATCTTGCTGGTGCCAGTATCAAGTTTTCTTGGTCCCCATCCCATCTGAGTGGGCAGCTGCCATGTGCTCAGCAAATTGACAGGGTCTTTGGAGGGAGGGCAGCAAGTTAGATGCTACTGAACCTCTTTGAATGTTCCCAAGATGGAGGAAGGGTGAGTTGACACCTTTCTGATTGGGTTTGCTTTTTGTTCGACCAATAAACAATGTGGGGAATTGATAACATGCCACATCTCTGGCATGTCCAAGACTTTTTAGAGAGTAGATGGCAGCTCTTGGCCTTGGAACCAGGGACAAGCTCTTTCCCATGCTCTCTTGATACTTCATATGGACCAGTCTCATGATATGGTCTGTTGAGAGCGTCAGAGGACATTAGTTGAGCAGTATTCATGCGTTCTACAAGACTGTTGCCGAAAGCACTCCCCAAGAAATGACAGATATCTTTTCTTTGCTGTTGGCAGAGGGAAACACAAATAGCCTTCCTGCCTGGGCCCACGTAGAAACAGAAGGTTCTGTCCACACAAAGGCAGGCCAGTATAGCCATGTCTCTCAGGAGATGGGAGGAAGTATCTGAGAAAAGGAAAGCTGGAGGGCTCCTTGCCTTTCATGATGAAGAGGCAGCCTCAGATTGACTTGAGAACATATGGTACAAGCATTCACAGCCTAATAACCCCAAGTGAATGCACTTGGCTTGTCCTCTCAGGGAAGGGAATGAGTGAAGGGTTTTTATTCTTAAAGTCAAACCAGATGAGTGAAACTGGTCTATTTCAGCTTCCACTTGGAACTTCCTTTCTGGTCAACTTGGGTAGAAAGACTCCTGCCTCACTTTGAACCAGCTCGTGTTCTCTTCCTTGTAAGAAGCCCTGCATTCAAGCAATCTGTGGATCCACAGCCCAAGAGCATGTTTGATTTAGAGGCGGCACCTGACGTGGATGTGTTGGGATGATTCTCCAAGATTTGCTTTTTTATAAAGTGAGGGATTCAATTGTCTTGTTCCACTTAATCATGCCAGGTGACCCTGGAATGGCCTTGAATTGATTCTACTTACAATTCTCTCCCCTGAGAAATTCTGGGTTTGTGTGCCCCTCAGAGATTTCTTATGGCTTTATAAGATGCCAGAGATGGAAGGTTAGGAGGTGGATGCGGGATGACAGGTACCCCAGATCTCAAGCGAGGCATCATTTCTCAGAGCCTGGGGGTTCCTATTAATTCTGACACATTTTTTTTTTCTTCAGCCTCTCTTACCCCTGGACCCAGTGCTCTCTAGGGACTCAGTGGCTGTATTCACCAAGGATGAAGTCCCTAAGTCAAAAGATAAGTCAAAAGAAGACAAGATATGGTTAGAAAGCACTGGGGTTCACTCCATCTCGAGGGTTCTAAGTTAACTTTGAAGGTTTGAGAGGGCCTGGACTTCCTTTCTTTGTGACTGTTTCCCTTCCCAGTTGCTCAATAGACATCCAGCTCCAGGCGTGGAATAGGAGCCCTGTTGAAGTGGAGTATCTAGCTCTACCGCTGTGAAAAGACTGAAGCCTCCTTATCAACGCTTGGTTGCATATAATCTATACTGGACCATGAAGATGTGAATCAGCTGTGATTTGAAACTCATTTTGGAACGACATCCTTCATAGAGTAGTTTTAGGAAATGAGGCCTTGAAGACGAATGAGCGCCATTCAAGCGTGGATCCATTCTTACAAGAGTGGGTTCGCTCCTCTGTCTTCTCATCTTTCATACAGGCCCACTGTCTAAGTCACTGTTCCTCTTGCTGTGAAGAGACACCATGACCAAGGAAATAGCAAGTTAGGCAGGGAGCACCAGGGATGCAACTTTCCTAAGTTGCCACTCATCTTCTGGGCTTTCCATGACATCATCGGCCCAGAAGTGGCAAGGGCTAGACCAACCACATTCTCAAGTTGGAATCTCACTGATTTCTCCTTTATTTATTTTATTTTATTTTTCTGGTTTTTAGATTTTAGATGATGTGACCTAGCAAACAACAGAAAGAATGAAAACAACATTGTGTATTATATTTAAAAATACCAGAAGCAGGCTGTAATGATGCAAACTTTAATACCAGTACCCCAGACATAGTGAGTTCCAGAACAGCCAGGGCTTTATAGAAAGACCCTATCTAAAAACAACAACAACAAACCCCAAATCTAGATGAACAAACAAACAAACAATGACAAAACCCCAGAGGCTAGGATTTGCTAGTATTCAAAAACTTTACTCGAAGTATGAAGAGAGGTCCAGAGACCTCATATCTCTTCCTCTGTCTTTTCCAGCAATGTAAAATTCAAATTTGCAAATATTAGGAGAGTGGCAGATTGTCATGTTTTGTGAAGCACTGTCCCAGTTAATTGAGACAACTAAAGACCACGTAGGGAGAAGCCGAGGGTGTCACCCAAGAAATCAGACTCCCTAGGCTGGCATATCATGAGCAGGCTGGGCAAGATGTAGGAAAGAGAAGCCAAATGTGTCCCACGTTCCTCGTGCCAATTGATTAACAGAGCGGCATCAATGTGGTCTCTAAGGACAGGCCTGCAGGGCTTACCCTCCTGGCTGCAAGCAAAAGCTGCCCTCCATACTGGTGTTGGCCAGGGCAGGGCTGAAGAAAGGGCTACCGATGCCTGGCATCCCAGCCCCACATAGAAAGTCACGGTGCTGCCTGCATGGGTAGAACAGTTTGGCAGAAAATATAAATGTATTTCAAAGGAGATGTTTTTGAACCAGATAGTGAATTTCTCTAAATTAAGTAAGTACTTATTTGATCCGAGTCCTGAAGGGCACGCACCACAGCTAGTATATTCCTGAAGCTTCGGATCACAACAATAGGTGGCCCCCAAATTCCAATGCCTAGAGAATGAATGTCCCTTATGTCTTCCTAGGTGAAAAACACTCATTTTTCCTTCTCTGAAATGAAACCTGAGACTCAAGTTGCTTGTGTGCAAGTCCTCAGCTGCTTGAACTGCCTGTGTTCTGAGATCTCAGTGACTCGAAAAATCCAAGTGTCCAAGGTCTCCAATGTGGTATTTTAATGCAACATCAAAATTAGGGGATTTGAGAAAGTAAAAAGGTATGTTTGAAGTGGTACTGCGGGTTTCTTCTCTGAGCCTCAAATAGTGCAGAACTGTGAAACTCAAGCCAGGGTAGCTCAGTTTAGGGAGGGAGGGACCCTCAAAGGACGGGTGGAGATGGCCAGGCTCGCTCTGCCTGGCTTTATTAACTCATCCGTAATTAGCCCATAGCTTCGATACAATTTAGCTCCTGCCATATGGGCTAATATCGTGCAGAACGGTACCCCCCGTGCAGGTGACAGTCTGTCACATTGAAGGCAGATTAGCATAAAACAAACAACAACACACCCTTAACGACAGTGGTGCCATTTGCAACACCAGAGTTATGGTTGTCTAAGCACTTCCATTAGAAACTCTTATTTTCAAAGATTTTATAAATTAGTCATTTAAAAAAATCGCTCCGGGCTGAAATAAAAACTAACCAATCAGTTCCCATTCAGGAAGGTTTATGTTCAATGACACTCAGAAAAGTTAAAAAAAAAATGGCAAACCCCCAACTTTTGGCTGCATGTTCTCTCTCTCTCTTGGAGTTAACGAATCAAATACCTAGTTTGTAAAAGAACGGAGACCGTTACTAGCATAGGAAGAGAAAAAGATGTCCCCTTCTAGGACGGGGCTCACCCAGCTTTGAAGAGTCTGCCCACTGTTGTTAGGACTTGGCGTTTACACAATAGGTGGTACTCCCCAGGTTCAGGTACTAGAGCCTCTCCCCTCACTTGAGTGATTCAGATGAGGTTTGGAATCTTTACGATCTGGGGTCCGGTGGAAGGTTATTCCAGTCTCATTTATTTTGCTGTAATAAAATACCCCCTGGCCCCTGGTAATAGCAAGCTACTTAGGAAAAAAGAGTTTACTTGGCTTATAATTCTGGCTACAGTCTACCAGAGAGGAGAAGTCAAGGCAGGAACTCAAGCAGTCGGTCATACCATTTTCCCATCACGACCTGAGAGAAGCAAATGTCTCCATGCTACCTGCTTGTTTATGCTCAGCTTTCTTCATTCTTATATAGTTCAGGACCCTCTGACTAGGGAATGGCACCACCCAGACACAGCCAGGTCAATTAACAATGAATATAGTCCCCTGTAGGTATGCTTATAGGCCAAGATGATCTGGAAAATTCCTCAGGTAAGATTCTGTTTCCAAATGATTCTAGGTTGTGACAAGTTAACATTTGAAACTAAGCAGCACAATGGTTGGCTGGAGTGTGTTCTGGAAAGAGGCTGTGTGCCTCCAGCCTGGGCAGTTTCCTGTCTGGCTATGATGTAACCCATGCTTTCTCATGCAGGCCCACAGTTGTAATATCATCCACCATAAGATAGGAACTTCAGAACCGAGCTGCTTGATATCATTAATTCCCTGGAACTGCGAGTCACATAAACCATCTTAGGTATTTCATTATAATAATGAAAAACTGACTCATGTTTCATGCTAGTGTTAAACGGACCCGCAGGCCCTAAAGATGGGTGTTGTTTCTCATGATCAGATCTCACCTGAAAGAGGAGGACTCTGGGTTTTACTCAGTGAGGATGATCACAGATTTGGAGAGCCTTGCTCAAGTGTGTGGGCCTTCTGTCTGACATTTCTCTGAGAGAAAACTTCAGTTAGGGTCCTGACACTGTGGCTTTCAATCATTCTGAGACCGATACTGTAAAAGAGTTGAGATCTCTATGAGATCCTTGGAGAACTCTGCACCAGGTGACTAGACCTCTCTGGCCTTGGCTTGTACTTAGTCTTGATGGTTGCAGTACCTGTTTCTTGCTCTAATTATGGTTATGGAATCATGGCTCAGCTGGCTAAAGGACACATCAGAGTCTGGGCCTGTTCTCTATAAAGGCATATAGTAGGATCTGAGGGCTGAGGAATTCCTGCCAGGTTCATGTGTGTTATGCTCAGCGGATGAGAGAACGCCTGTAGAAAGGAGAAAGTTCTGGAGAAAGGAATCTCCTAAGTGGGGTGAGCCACTGGGGTAAGTGTGGGCCCCTTCCTAAGAATAGGTGGGAAATGACCAGTCCCTTGGGCTCTTGGGATGTCAGTCACACTTAAGCTTTGGATTCAACTCATGAATCCTTGTAGGTCTCATTACTTGTGCCTGTGCATCCAGTTTCCCCAGTGAGGCACTCTGCCCGGGTTGGTGAAGAGGTCTTTCATTAGGGATGGGAGCCTCCTTGCTCTGCCTAGGGATGTGTGTCTTGCACGTTTAATAATGTTCAAGTCATGACACAACCTGGAAGAGGAAATGGCATTTCTTTATTAAAACTGCTTTATTAAGTCTGTTTTCTCAGCAGAGAGAGAGAGAAAGAGAGAGAGAGAGAGAGAGAGATCCTTTTATTGCAGAGAACTCAGTCCTGGTTTAACAGACTCTTCTTTTGAAAGGTGCCTCTGCTGCCTTGCATCACTGGGATGAAACGAATTGTGCTATGCAGACTGGAGTAAATTTTCCTACCTCTCATTGGCCATTTATGTGACTCCATGGCTTTCAAATGGTGGGATGGGGGAGGATGCCAAATGTCCTGCCATTTCATACCCAGCAGCAGACAGAGCTCTTTGCAAAATGCCACCCTCAGAGCATCTGTTGTTATTAAGTAAGATGATCAAATGTTGAATAGGACTTCAATTTTGTTTTTCCCATCACTTATCAGGCAAGAATAATATGCGGTCTGTGGACAAAAGGAATGTGCAAAGGCCATTGTGCCAATGGCTGCATTTTTGTGTTCCTGTTTATTACTGATTGTAAAATAAACTTTGGCCTTTTTTTAATACACGTTATAAAAATGCTCTGTGAATCGGGAGAATGTCACCCACTAAATCCGGTTAACATCATCAGAATTAAAAATGCAACACGGTCACTTATTTTAGACCAATGCCCATAAAAAGGCACATTGCAGATCTGTGGAGTTGCACAGCTACCTGGCAACCCTGCTGTAAAGATGGAGAGGGATTGGTCTGCCAGTCTTCCAGCCCACACAGGAGGGAGCATGTGCAGGTATGTACACACACACACACACACACACACACACACACACACACACACACTCCAGCACTCCTGCAAGGTCTCTGGAGTTCCCTGCTGGCTAGATAGCATCTCCAAAGGAATGCTTTTAGCTGCCTCACACTTCTTCAAGGAAAATGTGAGCAGTAACAAAACACAGGCAAAGGCAGTCACAGAGAAGATGATTTCATCTGGGTGGGAAGTCACAGGCGAGGGTTGAGCTGGTTGGAGCCATCTGGGGAGTGTTGAGGGGTACAGTGCTCTCTTAAGGCTCCACACTACTGACGCTGGCTGCTTTTGATATCTATACATGACACAAACCAGAGCGAGTTGGGGGCGGGGGCACCTGCCAGGGCTGTCTCTTCTTGTTTGATTGTGTGATTCCTTGTAGTTTCTGTCTTAAAACTCTGCCCCAACACTAAACTGCTATTTCCTCCTCGTCATCTTCCTCTTTCTCCTCTTTCTCATCCTTTTCTCCACCCTCCTCCTCCTTTGTGTATATTTGGTGTGCACGTGGAAGCCAGTGGTCAACTTCAAGTGTCTTCTTGAATCACTATCCACTTTATTTTATGAAACAAGATCTCTCAGTGTTTCTTAGAATTTGTTGATTTGGCTAGTCTGGCTGGCCCAGATCCTTCTGCCTCCACTTCCCCAGCACTGGGAAATCACAAACACCACCATGCCCCATACTTGTACAGGGGCTCTGGAGGACAGGGTAGAACTCAGGCCCTCACGCTTGCCATCCACCACTTTACCAACCGAGCTGTCCCCTCAGCCCTATTCTTTTGCTATGTGTGTTCTTGACATGGCATCCATGCACTGGGGGTGACTTTGGCCCTATGATGATTGATATAATGGGTGCTCCTAGGGTGGCCTGATGTTCAGCCTCAAGAAATCTAAGGTTTTGTTTGCGTCGGAATAGACTAGAGTTGTCAGGGAAGGCTTTGGTCTGACATGTAAACTTCACCTTGCAAAACATGAATCTTTGTGCAAAAAGGAAGAAGTAAGAACCTAGTAAATTGCTAGGTTTGTTTTCAGGGAGTTTTACTGTCCATATTCTTTATGGGAATCTTGCTAAAGAGGTAAGGGATGGGCTGGCCCTCCCTCCAGGGGCATAACTGTGATCTCTGGTACACAGGGAAATAACTAAAAAAGCCTGACATGACACTGCTGCTACAGCCCAACACTGGAGAGACAGCAGTTCCTTCTTGCAGTGTGTCTGGCTTGTACAACTCTCTGCTTGGAATCAATCTCATTTTATTTGGTTCTTGTTCATCAGCCAACCAAGTGAAACATTAGAGAAAGCTACCCCTCCCCTTTCTTATAGTCCTCACATTAGTCCTGGGCACCAAGGTTTCTTCTGCCTATCCAGAGAAAGTCAGACCAGAGACCATCATGTCTCGTCTATTCATAAGCACAGCAGGGCAGAGCAAAACCATGCCATCATAACACATGAGAGTCCGAGGCAGGAACACTATGAGTTAGATAGTATAGAGTATAGAGTATAGAGTATAGATAGTATAGAGTATAGAGCGAGCATCTGTCTAAGCTGAACAAATGCTGAGAGCATCAAGGTAGGCATCACTGCCCTTGCACAGTGATGTTGCTAAGTCACAATGAAAAGAACAGGATTGTGTGGCATCCTCCACCACCAACGCTAAGGTGGGTATGTCTCTAAGTATCCTGGAAATGTTGGTCTGGCCAGCTTCCTGTGGTACCCAGTCTTGGCCCTGAGAGTCATTCTCTCTAGGTGTGCAGTAAGCTTTGCTTTGTAAATTCTTAGTGCCCTTGGGAAGGCCAACCCTGAAGCATCTCTTATGCTAACACTGAGATTAGCAATGCCACTGGTAGACACTGTGGAGGAACATCTCACAGCCATGTCTTCCCTTCCCCACCGGAGGCCCCCCACTCTTTTGACATGCTTGGTCAAGCCAAGGTCTCTGCTTTCTCCTCAGCATGAAGTCATTCCACTTCGTGCACAGTGACTCTTCCAGTACACAAGCTGAGAAGGACCTCCAACAAAGCTTGAAAATGAAAACACCAACATTCAGAAAAATAAGAAACTGGGTTAGTATGAACTGGGTTAGTATGCATACATGCATGTTTATATGTGTGTGTGGGTGTGTGTGCAGGTAGGTAGAAGTACATGCAGAGTCCAGAAGTTGATGTCAGGAATCTTTTCTACTGCCCTGCCACCGAATTCATCAAGGCAGCTCATGTTTGTCCTTGAGATCTATTGTGGAGCAATATCTTCTCTCAAGATCTTATTGGCAGTTAGCAGCCTCTCACAGATGATTCTGTCTTTGGAAGGCTTTGGTATAAGATCTGATCTTTCTTCCCCCCTTCTCTGTATGAGTTCGCTCACGTTGAATATTTCTTGCTCCAAAGTGTAAGAATCCAGGTTTTGCCCATTCTGTCCCTGATGGATAGCTTGCGACTACATGTGTCCAGTGTGTTCACATCTCCACATTGCTGCGCTCTCTGAGCCCTGACATTTGTCTCTATCTGTAGAATCCTATCTGTCATCTCGCGTGTATCTTCACTCACTAAAGTGCCTCTCTTACTTCTAAGCTTTGGTTCACCCCTCACAGTCTTGTCTTCTCCAAGGTCCCATATCGTAGGGCTTTCTAACTGGCTTCCTTACATATTCCCAGCACCCTTCTCTCTGATACTGTATTCATAAGTCCCTGCAATGTAATTTCCTCTTTCCTTCTCGTGTGCCTCCATGTGAATGGATTGACTTTCAGAGGGAGGAGCAGAATGTACCTTGTGCCATGTGGTCCTCAAGGGCAGCTCCACAGAAGTGGCTTCCTGATGGAATAGTCATGGGAATGGATTTAGCACCCATGCCTGGAAAATATTTTCACAGTTAGGAACTGAACACTGCAAGTATCAGCCACTGGGTGGGACTCAGGCTTGGTGAGAGGCTGCACAGCCTCGTGGGCAGATTGCCACCCTCAGAGAAGATTGTCTGAGGATATGCATGACTGGATATTCTGCGAGGAAACCAGAGGTTTGGTTTCCTTTTTACTGAGGTGGGGAAGAAAAAACACGTTTGGGGGAAAGTTCAAGAGGCAAGGCTTGAGCCTAGCTTGAGAAAGGAGAAGTTGAATGGAAAAGAGAGTGGGTGCATTTGCATGAATGGATGAGAGAAGTGGGGGCAAGAGAATGAAGTGGATATGAGGCTAGTTGTTCTGCACCCCTCAGCATGCCCCATGCCCAGCTAGTAGCATGATCGGACTTTTCAGCCGTAGGCGAACTGGGCCTGGGGGTGCAAGAGTTACTTCCGTGTTCCCTCTTTGTCACTAAAATTGAACATGGTGACTGGTCTTGGGAAAGAATTTATATTATCCAAAGAAAGCACCCTCTAGCCAATTCTCCAGCTTAGCTTCCTTTTTATTTCTGCAGAGTAGAAAAAAGTCTGTGTTTTAATTTATTTCATTATTTTTTTTTTGAGATATTGCCTTGATATATAGCCAGGCTGGCCTGGAACTTATAATCTTCCTGCCTCAGTCTCCCTGAGTATAAGTATGTATGCATGCATGTTTACATGTGTGTGTAGGTCCATGTGCAGGTATGTACAAGTACATGTGGAAGTTAAAGGTTGATGTTAGGAATCTTCTCTACTGCTCCATTACCTTACTAATTGAGGCAGGGTCTCTGATTCAAATTCAGAGCTTACTTATAATCTGGCTTCACAGGTCTGCTCATTTTGGGCATACTCCATTTCTACTTTATCAGATGGGCTGTCACTCACGCTTGCATTTACTTGGGTTCTAGGGATCGAAACTACTTCTTATGCTTTCATGGCAAGTGCTTAATTACTGAATCATCTACCAGCCCGAGTCTTACATCTTATATACATTTAGAATTATAGATTATATTTTATATTATATTTTATTATATGTTTGTAGGTGTTTTGCCTTCATTTTATGTCTGTGTATTGCATGTGTGTCTGGTACCTGAGGAAGTATCAAAAAAGGTGTCAGATTCCCTGGAAGTGGAGTTATAAATGGTTGTAAGCAGCCATGGGAGAGATGGGAATTGAACTCAAGTCCTTTGGAAGAACAACTGTTGCTCTTAGCCACTGATCTGTCTCTCCAATCTCGTAAATATGTATTTTAATATGTGTCTTTTGCTCCCCTGATCTAGGTTTTGCTTTCTTTCCTTATGCCCAATGGTTTATTAGTTTCTCCTCCCTGATCCCACCTCTGGGCGAACCTTATCACTGTCCTCTATTTGAGACTGTCCTCTCTACGCTGGGTTACCTGCACACTCAGGGGACAGTCAGCCTGCCAGTATAGACCATTTCCTCCCAGTTTCATAAGGCCTGATGTTGAATTTGTCATGAACCTTTTGGCGTCATCTCTTTATTTGTAGTCAAAGATACAGCTGTCTGTGGGTTTGGTCTTCTGTTTGAGTTTGATGTTTGATTTTGTTATTTAGCAAAGAGAGTTTATGAAAAGTCTGGCTCACTGCAGCCTGCAGGAAACTTCCTGGGGGGCCCCTGGGCTGGGGAGGAGAGTGCTGACTGTGCTTGTTTTGTGCTGTGGACTCCACCAGTACCACCTCCCTCTAAAGGCCACACAGCATCTGTAGCTACAAAGGATGCTTCTTGAGGGTGGGAAAGCTGAGGAAAAGCAAGGGCTGAGTTGTCAGAACATATAAAGAAACTGTTACCTTGTCTATATCCCAGGGTATCTTTTGTTTATGGACACTAAGCAGAGAGAGAGATCAATATCTCAGGATCTGACCCAGCAACCCCTTTCTAAGGAAGCAGGCCTCTCTTTCCTGTGCTAACCTATTCAGGCAGGGCTTGGGGACAAGCTCCTCTCCATGGTCAATAGTCTGACCACATGCTCTTCTTGCTTAGCTGCAGCAAGGCTGAGCCCAAGTGAGCATGGCTCTCTGGTACTTAAAGAAACCAGAGAGAGCACACCTGCGAAAGCCAGAGGACCCAAGGCAGCATTCATCACATCTCTCCCTCATCATGTGCCCAGATGCCAATGGTGGGGTTCCAGAGCTGTTCTGAGTCAAATCCCCAGGTATGGAGAGATGGAGGTCACTTAGAGGTGATTTGTGATCAATAAAGCAATGAGTTTTAAAGTACAGGACAGACAATGGCAGGATACTCAAAGCATGGGGAGGGGGTGTGTGGCAAAGATAAAGATAAGGAAACTTATATCAAAGCCCTGGGGATGCTTAAGGCACTGAGAAGCCACTGCACCACACCCTTGCCATTTCCCTTTTCAGGGAGCCAAGGATGTATACCTCCTTTATCCTTTCCCTCCCCCATGCATAGACACACAAGAACACTGGTCCCTGGTTCTGCTACTCACATGGCCTATTTTAGATCCATTCCCCTTATTCAACATGACTGCTATGTCAGTGCTTCTGAGGCTCTTGGTTCAAATCTAATTGCTTTCTTCAGTCATCCAACAAATGCTAAGTGGGTACCCATTTTCCCTCTGGTAATACTGCTGTGGGCTACAGGGTGTACCCCAGAACCTTGCTGTTCCTCTATTTCCTTGAAAGTAAAGTTAAAGTAGGGATAAATGTAGAAGTACATAGAATGAAGAACCAAATGAAAGCAAGAGTAGGAGGAACAGGCATGGTGCCCAGGGGCAGGGAGGGACTGGCAGGATGTTGCTGCTTCTTATAGGAGGTTTGGCTCTAAATTAAGCAGATTAGGAGCCAAGAGAAGACTGAGGTGGTCCTTCATGGTTCTTCAATTTTGGCTGATATTTGTCTGTCACCTTACAGGATTAAAAATCATCTCAAGAGTTCCCTCTGAGGTCCATTCTCTTGATGTTGAAACAAGCTCTATCTAGGTTCTCTGCTAGGAAGGAAGCAATGGGATCCAGTGGAAGCCTCTAGATACCTCTGAAGACCCAACGCATGGCTACAATGGACAGTTTTGCTACCTTAACTGTCGAGAGCAACTCTGTTGCTTTTAATTATCTCCTACATTCAGCCTTATTAAACTTAGCAAATGTTGGGGTAAAAGGAAGGAAAGCTGTTCAAGTAATGACCAGGGAGTCTCAGGGATAGATACTAAAACCACAATGATTCTTGCTATCTCAGGGTCCAACTGGTCAACCAGAATTTTCAGAAACAAGCGATAGTGTAGCCTTCATCCCTTCAGACCATCCCTGCTATGACATGGAGTTAGGAGTCTTAAACATGAACACCATTAAATACTGAACCAGACGAAAGATGTGCAGTTTGTAGAATCTGATAATAGGAATAAAAATAGTTTTTCCCTTTTAAAGACTGTTCTACAGCAGCAGAAATAAAGAACATGTCACCTCTCTACCACTGGCAGTGGGAAACTTTCCAAGCTGGGCTAAAAATAAGGGATGGATGAGGACTTGTTCTTCAGATACAGCCAGTGAGACCAGACTGGGTCAACCCTGACGAGGAAAGAGACATGCTTAGTGGGAAGAGCTGAGGTTAGGGGACAGGGAGTTCGGTTTGCTTTTGTCTCTGTCAAGAGTCGGGATACATACTGTGGCAGTGAGTGGCCTTTCTTGGGACCCTACCCACCTAGATGCAGGCAGAGGGATGGGTCAGAGTATGAATGCTAAGAGCCTCTGGATTCATTATTCTCCTTGCTGTTGTGACCAAATACCTGGCAAGAAGCAACTCCAAGGAGGAAGGGCTCACCTGGCCCTGTTGAGTTCACAATGGCAGCATGCATGGAATGAAAACATGAAGGAAGGAGCACTTGAGGCTGTGGCAGTCAGACCACGAGGCTGCTGGCTCATATCTCAGCAGAGCAGAAATCAGAGGGTGCAAACTGCCGGTGCTCAGCAGCCTTGCTCCTTTCCCCATTTTTAACAGCCCATGTCCCCAGTACAAGAGATGGCACCGCCATGTCCAGAGTCCATCTTCATCCCTAGTTACTCCTCTCTTGAAATGTCTCTCCACATATCCACAGGAGCATGGCTCTCGGGGGAATCTACAGTCAACCAAATTTGGCAGGGAAGGTTAACCATACCAGCTATGCTTTTTGTGTTTGGCTTCTCTCCAGTCTTCGCGAGTAATCTGCTTTCTTTTCCGCTTGGCCACTGAGGGCATTGGGCACCTGGTGGCAGAGCCAAAAACTTCATTAGAAACACACACACACACACACACACTTAAGATCTAAGGCGGACACTGACAGAGGCAGAGGTAGAGGACACATGGATACAGGATAGGAAGGAGTGGGCAGCATCGGTGCTCCAACCCCACTGTGAAGCAAGGGACAGGGCACTTCTGACAACCATGGAAGGGGAATTCCCATCACCACTCACTTTTAACAAACTACTTCCAAAGCTGGTTTAAATCATTTACCCACTTTAATATCCCAACTGCCCATGTATTTTTCATCCATTCCCATCCCTATAGACTATCGTTCCCCAAATCAGTAAATCCAATTTGTCATGACTCAGATACGTTTTCAGGCTCAGAAGGAGCATTTTTTTTTTTTAAAAATACAAACCAAATGGGATTAACTTCCATCAGTTGTTGAACTGCAATCAAGACATGTTCATAAATGATGTAAATATATTTACTGCGTTCTTTTACAATAGGAATGTCCACCACCAGCCACAAAAGCTGGATAGCAGTGAGCCCTTCCGCAGGCTTTATGGAACTACTAATGCATATGGATTGCTGTGTCTCTTTAATTTTGCCTTGGCTTGAAGGAGCCTTATTTTCCTAGGGATTTAGGTTAGCTCCCAGATGGCAAAAATCAGGATCAATCTTCTTTTCAAGTTAAAAAAAAAAATTCACGTTCACATCCATTCTTGCCATTTTTCCTTTCGGCTCTCATTTCCTACTACTTCGCTAAAAATAACTGCCATCAGTTTGTGGAATTTGTTTGCTAATTCTCTCAGTCCCCAAAGGTACTTCACGCTGGTGACAAGCAATAAACTTGACCAGCTCAAATTTTCTGAGTTACCTTGAGTTGTCACCTGGCATTTCTGGGTGGATATAACCATTGATGAACTCTCAAGTTGTGTGTGTTCTCTCCTGATTGTGTGTCTTTGTGTGTGTGTGTGTCTCTGTGTGTATGTGTGTGTGTCTGTGTGTATTAAAAATGATGCCACAGTTTAGTTTCCCTAGATCCCAGTGAATTTTGCGTCTTTAATTTATGACATTTGTGTCTAAGGCTTCATTTACACAGTGCTTCCCATTTTACAGGCTTTGTTTCAGGTCCTGCTCTCCATCCGTGAGCAAGTCAGACAACACTCTCAAGCCTTTAAGGTGCTTACGTGATTGAAGACGGATGCCAAGTGTTGGTAGAAGGTGGTAAATGTGAGTGGGACCCTGCCCCCCACCAAATAGTAGTGTGTTGGTGGCTGTTCAGAGGGCACCTTTCCTGTCCTGGGTTGGCTGAAAGGGGTTTGGGGCACTTTTCCCCCACTTCTCATGGCAATCCTCCCTGTTCCCCTCTTTTTCTCTCTGTCCCTTATATCACTGCTTCTTGCTTAGGTAGCCTCTTGGGTTTCAGTCCCTTTTGCTCAACAAGCAGAATACATTTCAGGTCTCTTCTGAAATAGCTCAACAGCAGGGTCCAGCCCCAGATTGTCAGGAGAAAAGTTGGCCCTCACAGAAAAGGAGTAGTAGAGTCTGAAGTCATGTCTTTAAGACCAGAAGTAGCTGCTGCTCCACGGAGCCAAGTAAGTCAGAAACCCAGATAGTTCTTGTTAAGACATATCACACAGGGTTTTGTTCAGGATTTCCATTCTACTTAGCTTAGCTGAGTGTGCCCTAATTTGTGAATTTCCACAGATTGAGGCTGAGAATTATGGTGACGCTTGTCTTTGTGCCTTGAGACCCAATCGACATTTTTTCCAAAGTATTATTATTTCAGACACCTTGTCGGATGTTTGGTGATATTAAACGGCCAGGTTGAGTATGGTAATCTGATGCCAAATCCACTCCATCTGACCCGATTTTCTGGGCCACTCATTGTGACAACTCCCAGCTTTCACTGTGTTTCTGCAGCCTAGTGCTGTCTCCCCAGAATCCTTCACTGCCCCCCCTCCCCATCTTTATGCCCCATGAATCCTGGGCATCCTGCCATCCCATTACAGCCTCCTTCCGCTCTCTCCCCCTTCCAGCTCCACAGCCTCCCCCTTCTTCTGACCTCTCAGGCAGTTCCTGGCGCCCCTCCAAGACCCCCTACCTTTGGCTGTTAGAGTTTTGGTGAGCAGCAGCTGTGACCGCTGCTCAGCTGGGCCCTGACACTGGGCTGTAGGGAAACCTCAGACGCTCCAGCTTGTAATGCGCAGGGGAAGCCCACATGCAGATGCTGGGAGCCTGCAAGCCAGCACAGGGCTCCAGGGCCCTTGGGCAGCCACGAGACAGCACGACCTGGCAGGCTGCCCCGGTGCCACTTTTCTGAGTTATAAGCTTCCCCAAAAGACCTTGGTCCTTCTCCTTGGCAAGTTAAGCTAAAGGCCACGTGTATCTCCATTGTTTTATTTCTTTCTGAATAACTTCTGTTAAGTTGTAATCTTCAAATTGAAAGGCATGCTGCACACTTGTGGACACTGTTCATATCCAGTTCGGATCGTTTTCGGAGCCTGATTGAGGGAAGGAAGGAGCAAGGAAGGAGGTGGAATAACGATGGTGGCTTCCATTGTTCTGTTGCTTTAAGAAGCAAAAGCAAGCAATTGCCTGCTCACGTAATCGCCAAATCACCCAGCAGCGCCAGGTAGAAAAAATCAGGTGAGCTCAGAACATTTAGCACAGGGAAAATGGGCAGAAATGGACCCAGGGTCTGTGGAGCTGACTGCCCTGAAATGAGATCCTGCAGCCTGGCTCCACTCCCTTGCAGCAGGAGAGTATTCTTAAGGGCTTTCAAACTTTTTTTTTTTTTTTTTTCTGGCATGAACTGTGTAATTCTTCTCTTACTTTTTTTTTTTTAAATTAAAATAAAATGGAGGAGAGTAAAGACTGAGCAATATGATCTTCCCAGAGATAGGAAGCCAGGACACAAGGGCTCTTTGTTCCCACCCCTGAAGCCCCAGGACTTATGTCAAAGCCAGAAGCCTCGCTGAAATGAAGTCGGTGCAGGCATTATTCTGCCTCATTTACATTTGGCCTGTCTGCCTTCTGACCTGCACAGAGGAAAGCACCATTATATACAAAATGCAAATGCAAGAAAATAGAAATAATAGGTCCGATTAGAAAACAGGACCAGACGGTTTCCTTAATTCCACGTTCATGATTTTGAGCTGTGTTCCAGTAAATTCTGAGCCTCTGTTCATTGTCTCTAACAATTTGAATCACTGCTTCTGTTAGGTTTCTTTTTCCTCCCAGTTTTTTTTTTTTTTTTTTTTTTTTTTTAGTTCAACCTCCACATCTTCCAAATACTAACTTCCACCGATGTTAACTTTGCACCGACTGCAGGGAAGGGAGCCTCGGAAACCCACAGGAGAATGTGCAGCCTTCTTGAGCACAGGGAGAGCTATATTCCTGAGCACCTACAGCCACTGAGTTGATGAAGAGATTTTTACAAACAAGTAAGGAGCCTTTGCAGTGTCTCTAGGTCGTTAAGTGCTGGCCTTGACCTTCTATGCACTGACTGGAGCACAGCAAATTGGAACTGTGTATTTCTGAACTCCAATTTGCAACTCGCAATGCTTTGTGCATAAAAGTTCCCAAGATCCTTTCTCTTACTTGATTTACTCTTATGCCAGTTTACCCAGTTAAGTTAAACGTTCTTTTAGCTACATTATATATACTTTTCTTAATTTGTAGTATTCTATAGATCTTTATTTTCACCGCTTGAGAAAACAACACCCAATCTCTGTGCAAGGGTATGGGAAAGCAGACAACCTTATGTAGAAATAAAAGCTCCACAAAACTCAGAAATGAATCAGTGTCTTACCCCAGGCCAACAATGCATCACCTGGTTGGAGATACAAGTTAAAATAGATTTGAAGGAAGTATAAAAGAGCCTCTTTGAGTTCTCGGTTTTGCTGACTATTTCCCAGGAATTGATGTAACCTTAAGCTCCGTCCAGGGGATCCCTGAGCTCCATCCATGAACTCTGCTTGAATCACCACACTCCTGGAACTGTTAGCCAGGCTTCCAGAAAGAAGAGGGAACTAAAAAAAAATGGGGCCAATAATTCTCTATTCTACACTGTCTCGTGTAACTATGAGCTCACAGCCATTCTAATCTTCTGAGATGGAAAAAAAAATCACAGAATAAAATTAAAATTA
This sequence comes from Cricetomys ansorgei, assembly GCA_026225945.1. Taxonomy (NCBI): domain Eukaryota; kingdom Metazoa; phylum Chordata; class Mammalia; order Rodentia; family Nesomyidae; genus Cricetomys; species Cricetomys ansorgei. The sequence goes on from JAMJFZ010000597.1 coordinate 28,116,930, forward strand.
AAAAACAAACAACAAAACCAGTGGTTTGGAGAACCCGCAATATAGACTGAACAACTCCCCCAATCCATGCCCCCAGGGAAGGCTTGGGTCTTGAACTCGTTGTGAAATCTTCAAACACATAATAAGAATTAATCACCATTCCTTCTCTATTTTAACAGCTGCCGACTACCTCCCTCGCCCACTGCAGCTGTGCTGCGGTCCTCTCTCCCTTTGCTGACATCATAATCCCATTACAGCTGGGAACTTGCACACATAAAATGCAGATTTAAGCTTATTTTGAAATAACTTATACTTGTTAATTGTTCCAATCTATATCACAAGCAGGAACTTGCAGCTCTCATCTGGCAGTCGGTTGGGGCCTTCATGCCAGCAGCGAGAGAGCTTTCTCCTTCCTTGTCTGGGTATTCGCTGGACCCCCATTGCACAGCCAGATCAGGCAGCTTTCAAGCCACGGACACACTTGTGGACCGAACTCATCCAGAAGTGGCATCTGTCCATCTGCTCCTTGCTCATCTCTCTCCCCAGATGGGCCCCAGTGGGGTGGCAGAGAGAATGCCTTGCAATCAGGTGAGCCGCAAAAGGCGCTGCACAGATGCAGAGGCCACTCTGGACTGGGCTGGCTCCAGTTCCCGAGAGGACCTCCCAGCGCTGTTTTCTTGGCTTGCAAGTCAAGTGGGAGAAATTGATTTCCTGGTTTGGTGTGTGCGCTCTTTCAATGAGACACTCACTTGACCAATTCCACTCCACCCTTTGTTTTGACCTTCCTTTTCACACAGGTTTTTGTGTGGTGGCCCGAAACTTGACACATGGATTTCTTCAGATTGCGGTGGTGGGGGTTAATAAATCCAAGGAAAAATAATTTGCATGCTTCAGTGTGTGTGCCATGTTCGCTTTCAAAGAGGCTCTAGCTTGCAGATTCTCGGCTCTGTGCTATCCAGTCGGTGGGGCCGCTGTGACTAAGTCAATAACAGATAATTATTTTGTCTTTTTGGAAATTATTGTAACATGCTTGGAAGAACTAGGATGAGAAGTGCCTAATCAACTGCATTAATGTTAGAAAGTGACTTAGCCTTTTCTTTTTATTACATGATTACAGTCAGGCTCCTCTTCAATGATTTCCAGTAGAAACCAGACCCCACTGACACCTTAAATTACGAAGCAGAGACCTGCTTATATTTTGAAATGGTTCTAAATGGATTTTTTTTTTTAAGGTTAAAAGGCTCTCTTCCTCCTGTGTTTTTAATCTAATGGCTTTGGCAGCCCCATCTGCTGTTCGTTAGTGGAAGTGTCTAGTTAAGAAATAGGAACGAGCTGCGCTTCTCCTCCCACTCCCCCTTACTCTCAGTAGCCTTATGGATTTTATAGCACAGCTGTTGTTACAGAGGTAAGTTGCCCTGAGGATGACTAAACCACAGGAAGGGCTGGAAAGGCTTTGGAGAAGAAGGAACTCAGGAGTCCTCAGCCTGCCAAGTCAGTGGTGTCTATAATCAAAAGCTTGAAGGTTGCCAGGGAGAAGTCAACAGATGAGCACCTGAGCCAGGAGGATACCTTTGGTCTGGGTTTAAGGAGTGAAAGTTGATGTTCACCCACCTCAAATAGCCATGGAAAGGTAAACAGACAAACCTGCCTGGGAATCCCCTCCAAGAGGCAATCAAGTCCTCAGATTGATGTTTCCACCTTTCCTGAAGGTAAGGACCCCCTAAAGGTGAGCTCCACAAGCCCTCAGGTTCCCCTCCTTTGGCACCATACATCACTACCTGCTGCAGGCAGGCAGGAGTTTCTTCAGTGGTTTGTTGATTCAGTGCCAGGCCCATCATGCTTCCACTGAAGAATATGGTGCCCCAATTTGGCCAGCAATGGAATCGGGATTATTCCGCCCAAATTACCAAGTGTCACTTCCATTGACAATATTTAAATGGACCTGGTTGAGATCGACATCTATCAGACATCCTGCATCTGGGTGTCCTGTTCCCAGCCCCCCTGTCTGGTTTGTAGGATAGAGCTGCAGTTTACCAAGCAGAGGACATTCCACACACATGACAGACACTGATCTTTTGTATGCTTTCTGCAGAACTGCAATCCTGCTTCTAAAGTCAACCAGCAGGGCAGTTGAAGATCTTGAGCTGGAAGCCAGTTAATACACTTGATATATACACTTGATATGCACAGTTGATACAAGCATAAATATTTAGGATCCCGAAAGAAAGAGCACCCCCGCCCTACCTACCACTCAGCATTCGGTTTACTGTTTTTCTAATGGTAGTTCAGAAACACCTTAGCTCAGACCTGCCTTCCCCAAGCCTTGTGTGTTAAATGATTGAGCTCACACTATCCACATTTAGGATAGGAATGGACTTTGGACACATGAAGGCCGAAGGAATCAGGACTAAGAATACTGCTGAGATTAGTTTAGCAGGAAAACTCTCCATGCTAAACAAGGCTAGTAGACTTGGTCTTCATACAGGCAAGTCCACACTCAAATCTGCATGTATTAATTTGTGAATATACACTTAGCTTAGCTAGATGAACCTTAATGGAATCAGCTGCTGTTTTCTTAGGGCTGTGGAAAAACTTTAGGATAGTTGTATATTTGAAGTAGAGTATTCCTTGAATTTGCTGTGGTTTGTACTTCGTTCATGTGTGGTGGATTTCCCAGGCCTCCTAGTCCAAAACCCGAACCCTGAAGCATGTTCTTTCATCCAGTCAGTAAACAAGCAGTCCCCGTGGCACCTGTACAAATGCCAGTGCAAGCATCCACCATTAAGAGAGCCTGTTAGGGGAGGAAGTATGTCCCTATCCTGATGTCCTCTGCCTACCCCCATCCAGGATTGGGGATTCATGTGGCCCTGGAACCAGGTCTTTGGATTCTCCTGATACATATTCTGGTCACATCCATCTATATTCAGTGGCTTGTCTTGAAGTCTCCATTTATGTCACTGATTTCATTTCCCACTTAAGCAAACTGGATTCCCCAGTAGACCCAAGAAGGAAGAGGGTGCACTTTTGGCCTGTCACAGCCTGGTGACTTGAGTAGCTTCAGAGGTGAGACCAGGCAGGCAATGGGCTCATGGGGCTTCTCTCTTGGTGGTTTGAGGAATAGTGCCCCACAGACAGCTGGTGCTGTCATTGGGAAATGGCTAAATTGGGTCTTCTGTGCCATGTGGACTGTCCATCCATACAGGAACCCTGTGACAATCTAATACTAAAGCTTCTAGGCATAGTTGTCTGGACATGGGAAACATCAAAGCAGTTTAAGAGCCACCTGATTTTCTTGGCTTAAGTGAAACTTCCTTTTTGAGACCTTCATTTAATAAAGAAATTAATTATCCAGAAGATCATAGCCTAAGTCACAGTTTCCAAAAGAATGTAGTGACATTCTACTTAGTAATGACACCTGAATTTCACATCTGGAGCTGAGAATTAGAAAAAAAAGGAGGAAATGAAGGAAAGGGGAATAAAGTGGGAAGAAGACAAGAAGAACAAATGAGCTGAGGGAAATCACAGCAAGTAAATTAATGATTTTATATTTTATTTCTTCTGCATGTAGCACTTTTTAGTCATAGCCACTTTGTAATCCCACCTTACTGAAATTTATTATAAGGTAGTGGAATAACTCCCATACCTGAATTATTGTCCATATGTTCTTCATGCTATAGCCAAGGGTGTTGATGCATACTTAGTAAAACAGAGTAGTTAAAAATGCTTTCCAAAGCCAGGCGGTAGTGGTGCACACCTTTAATCCCAGCACTTGGGAGGCAGAGGCAGGTAGATCTCTGTGAGTTCGAGGCCAGCTTGGTCTACAGAATGAGGTCCAGGACATACAGAGTTACAACAGAGAAACCCTGTCTAGAAAAAGCAAAACAAACAAACAAACAAAAACCAAAATTACTTTCCAAACCAGAGTGTTCGATGGTCTCTGTGTTGGGGCTTGGAGTCAGTATCCCAAATAAGTGTTATGAACCCTCATACAAGCTGAACACCCTTAACTGCTGGTCTACCTGCAGCATCCTCAGAGGGGGTTCAGGCAGTGGTGCTCTTAGCCTCTGGTGCCTTCTCATTTTTTGCCAAGTACAGTTTTTTTTTTTTTCCTGAACATCTCTTGAGTTCATTTCCCGGACTCTCTGAACCCATTCCTCACTCACAAATGATATTAGTAAACACCTTCCATAAATCAAGTCTTCACGAATGCCCATTTTGCTATTTTGAGAATCTACATTTTGAGATATTAATGGGTGTAAAAACTTTGTTTTAATTGGTTTTATTTTGCCTGACTGTGTAACTACAGACTATTTAAAACATGCTACTTCCCACAAATGATCTAAAAGGTTCAGGTTTAGTGAGATTGTATTTAAAAACATATAAATAGATGTGTGCATTCATTTTGGCATGATTCTTTGTGAAACTGTACTGGCTCAGTCAGTGAGCTGTCACTTTGGTGTGTTTCTCTGAGAAAAGTAGACAATCTAGCAACATAAAAAACTCACCTGTTGTAGCATTAGGGAGGTCTATGATATTAGCCATGATTCATGATGTGAAGTACACTTAATTACCAACATGGAAGAGATCTTATAATAAACTCCAGAAACAGACCCAGAGGTGAAGGCCTGTGGTCCACTCTCAAGGGCTAATAAATCCAGACATGGGCCAGTGAGATAGCTCAGGGGGTAATCCTGAGTCTGAGCCCTAGAACCCACATGGTAGAAGGGGAGAACCAATTCCTGCAAGTTGTCTTCTGACCTCTACACACATGCTGTGGCTCATGCATACTCCCCTCCTCCTACATGCAAACAAATTGATTAGTTAATTTAAAATGGAACCCAGGCATCTACATGGCAAAGGCCTTCAAAGACTATCCCCTTACTCCTTACCCTCCCCAAGAAGTGATTGGATTCTTGGCAGCCTTATTTTGTCAGCGGCCTTCCAGGTAGTCTGTGAAAGAGGAGTAAAAGCCGAACAAGGTGTTTCTACTTGTTGTCAGAAAACCACCAGGACTTCAAGTTGGATCCAAGGTAATGCTGAGGTCCTTCCTACACAGGGAAACCAAGACGATATCCTTCATCCTTTCCTTCCCTCAGCACTCCTGAGCGAATTCCTGGAACAGCATCCTATGATTGAGAATGAGATCTGGAAGGTGCTAGAAATACAGAACTCCACCCTCACCCTGCCTGTGTTTGATGTGAGAAGCTCTTACCCTCCTCTCCTAGAGCCTGAAGTTGAGATTTTGTTCAATTGGATTTTTAGGAAAGGTGAAAATTAGTTCTCTTTATCAATCTCCCTTTCTTCTATCAAGAGAAAGTGATTGATGACAGGTAAAAATGTGTAAGGCGCCAAGAAGTTAGCCTATTTATAAACGGTCAAGTATTTTTCAAATACAGTTTCTATATTGTCTTTAAGGAACTGCAATCTCTGTTGGAAAGGGAATAAATGCCACTGCATGGGAAGGGCAAATGAACAAGGGCTGTTTCATGCAGATTTGGAGTAAGTCAGGTGACTTTAGCAAACGAGAACAGACTTGTCAATCAATGAGATAGTTCACAGCCACAGGCAACAGCCAGTTCTTTGTGCTCTAGTTGGTCTTGACCAAATGAAGACACAAAACAATGAGTACTCCACAAAGGTGGTAATCCTGTCCCTAAATAATAAATAGTCCATGGAGCTGTTGTCTTGGTTCTCCTTGAGTAACTTAAAAAAGAGACTTTCCTGGAGGCTCCATTAGGATTAGGAGCGTAGATTCCATGGCAAACGCTGTAGGATCTCACAGCTGCTGTCTGATCTACCGCTGCCGGGATAGTTCTTAAGGAATAGTCCGTGGAGCTTACTGCCTCCTACAGATTTCCAGAGCTTCTCGCAGACACATTACCGAGCACGTCTGCTTACAGTCCTTTGAAGAGAGCTACTCATGACTTCCTTGAGTGTCATCATGGGCTGCACATCATGTCACCTTTTCTACATTTAGAGTTGAAAGAGACCACCATCTGGGATTTAGGTATCCAAAGTCTGAGGGGAAGTTCTGGAATTTGCCCCACTGACAATTAGCATGTTGATGACATAAGAACTCTGTTTCCAACTTATTGTTGGCTATTTAAGCTAAGGCAGCCAGCGCTGTCGATGTTTCTGGAGAGTTGAACATTCAGCAGAAGGTAACCTGATGACAGTTGACTGGAGTCTCCTATTCAGTGGTGACTTTTCATTTGGTGAATTGGTGAATGTACTTTGGGAGCCACCTTTGCCAAGCTTTGCCAAGTCGAAGTATTCAAGAATTCCCAGCACACCGTTTCTCTGTAGAGCACAAGGGGCAGGAGTCGTCTCCAGGGTTCTAACCACCACACAGGAAGGACTTCCTGAGCTAGCCTGTGGAAACCTCACACGCTCTGTCAGTCTATGCAGCCTCTCTATATAGGCGTTGGTCTATGTGTTTGCACACACATACTTGCTCACACACATTTACACACCACCCTTGCCTACCCAGGCAGGAGTGTGCGCACATGGTATTCAGAGAGCCCTTCTAACAGGATTTACTTTCTTTTTAATATTTTTGGAGCCTGCTTTATGATCCTGTTGACCTGCTATTAGTGGAAGCTTAGCTTTCAGCAAAGGTAATTAAATTATAAAATCACTACTGCAATCATCAAACCACTCATAAAGTAAGAAATGAAAAAAAAATGAAATAAAAATCTTGCAGGCTTCTCTTGTAATATTGCTCCCTGATGTTAATTACATTTAAATGGGCGAGTACTATTTTGGTATCATTCACACGCCTCCAAAAGTACTTCCCAGTTTATCGTACCTGTCAACCTCAGCGCATCACAGGCTAATACTTTATTAAGAAAAAAATCATCAGGGAGCCGCTGATCCCATTTAAGTACATTGGGCAGAATGTAAGACTAATTAAAAAGCATATTTTTACATTATTAATTTCTGAGTTTCACACTTAATGAATGTGAAATGACAGGGCTACTATTTTTACATTCCAGCACTCTGGGCTTTCCAGTCTGGGGAATTAAATTCTGTTTTTTTTTTTTTTTTTCCCAAAGATGTTGCTTGGGAGATTTGTTTTCAAGGAAAGCTAAGTTTTTGTAGCTGTGCCTTTTCCTGGGAAATTACACTAAAGCACATAACAGCCACTTAAAAAGACTAGTTAAATAGATGTTATTTTTTTCATCATACAGCTATAAAAGTATTTTAGATGAGGTGTAAAATATGGTTTTTAAATGATATTATGATTTGCAAACACTAAAAAATAATTGCAGTGCAGTTGAGAGAGAGAAAACATCTAATCTTTATTGTGTAAGACAATGTGATAAAATATTTTACAGCCAAAAGCTCATTTTACATCTGGAAAATTGTGTAAACTGATGAAGGAAAAAAATCTCATTAAAACGAAAGGTTATTTTTTTTAATATTCTCAGAACAAAGGGACACATTACAACTGCCTTTTTCTTTTCTCTCATATTTATTAAATCAGACAAGTGCCCAACATTTGATATAAATAAGAGCATAAAATGACAAGACACTGCAGACCGACAGAGGTGGACTGTGTCAGGATGCAGAAGAGTCACGTCAAGAACAAGCGTGGGTGTTCTGTGAGCTTGTCAGCCATATTTGGTTGCATGGGTCCGTTATTAAGTATTAGGTGTTACATTACTTAAAACTTTGCTTGGTGTACACTGGCTGTCCGTTCCTGCCAGTTCCCTGCACACACAGCCTGTTTTTATAGGCCTATGCAAGGGGGAGGTGAGGGAGGGAAAAAAAATCCTTTCTTTTTTTTCCATTTCTTTTTCAAATGTGCTTACAATTACCTCTCTGTATTTTTATTGTCTTTTTACAAACCACAAAACTCACACTGGAGGCGAAGCTTAACCGCTGAGGCTTTCCTCCTGTAAATATTAGGAAATTACATTTGTACAAACTGCGGGGCTTTGTAAATGGGGGCTGGAGAGCCTCCAACACAAATTAATCAGGATAAAGTTGCCCTGTGTTGAACATGACCATAGTTTATTTTCTTAAAGTATTAATTTGTCAACAGCTTTCCTGCCTCAGCGTGGCTCATTTGGCGGGCAGGGAGGGAAGACACAGATGTGGCCAGCAAGAGCTGGGTTTTTCACCTTGCGGTTTTAGAAACTGATCACAGTTAATCAAAACAAAAGTGTGCTTAATTTTTCAGTATGAATGTCCATATAAATCCTGACTTATCACACGACAGAAATTCAAATATCCACATAGGTAGATGCCCCCTTTCAAAGGAAAAGAAACCCGTTGAATTCCACCCGTTGAAGAGTTGATGCTTCCTTGCATTTTTTTTAAAGGATCTCCAAAAGAAATGCTTTCAGATTCCAACTCTCTAATTTTCTGTTCCTTTACCCCCGCTCCCACCCCAGTCCCGACAGTGGCGTGCACAACCCTGTGTCTTCTGGGTCCCAACCACACTGTGATAGGTTTAATTATAGCTGCAATCTTCTTAAAATATCTGTTCCTTGTTCTGCTTTTGGAATGCAGACGTGTGTGTAACGACCTCCATTTTTCAGATTTGCCAAAACAAATTAAGGAAAATGCTTGGCTCTCCCCTTGCCAAATGTTTACTGCCTTTCCAGGAAAGCAAATCTTATTTGTAACGTATATTAAACCTGAAGTAAGTAATCCGTCCTGTCGGAGGCAAACACGTTTTGCAACTACCAACAGTTACCAATTTCGCTTTTGATAAAAATAGATCGAATAAAGGATTTCTTCTTTTAAGGCGGTCATCTCTGTGTGGTTGGGAACGGGCTTCTCATGAACCTGAGGTTCTTATCTGAAAGGACAGCCAAGCACAATAAACTAAGCCCTATTGAGCCACTTGTATAAGTATTTCTCAAATAAAACAAAACAAAGCAAAAGAAGAAAAAAAAAAAACCCAACCTACTACCACCACCCAGAATAACAAAAAACACCCCGAGTGCTCTATTGTCACATCTCAAAGCTGAAACAAATGAAATCTCTAAAATCCCACTTTTAATTTTTTTTTCACACCTAGGCATTATTATCATGGATTCATTTTAGGAATCTTTACTCCCTCCTCTCTCTCTGCACCAAGCACAAGGGCAGACGCAACAGGGCCTCCTATGGAACTAGCCTGGTAGGGGTGAGGGGCAGAGGTCTCCTTCCACCCCTTAACCCAGCCAGTGCAAATCATTTATTTTCCACACTTCACCACACCTCTTTTGAGTGCAGATCAACTTTAAGACGGTTTAATAAGAGCCGATTCTGAGCATCCGTATGAGCTGGCTTTCCCAGCCTCTCAGGTCTTGCTAGGTTGTTTACATTAACATACATCTTCAAATATTATTGACACTCACCTTGTTTTATTAGTTTGCATTTACCTCGTTCACCAGTTTATTATTCAAGATTTCCGCTGTTGCCAAGTATTAATCAATGTATGATACTGTGCAGTTGGGCAAGCTGCTCGCAGCCGAGCGCCCCTAGGGTTACTACAGCCAAGGAGGAGAAAAGTGTTTTAGACATGTACACAACATGTGGTTTACTGTTATCATTAAATGAGGTGAACTGGGACCCTATACATATGGATTCTGAATTGCATAAATTTTGATTGATATCATTTGAAGACTGAGGCTCTGAAAGGCAAGATTTTGTGAAAGACGATACACAGACCAGCTATTACCACATACACTCATACGGGGAGAAGTATCTGAAATGAACGAGGCAGCTGGCTTTTAAATAGCTAAAACATAACATCAGTACTTATTTTGAATAATGAAAAAAGAGGTAAAACATGTTGACCCCTGCCTGACAGGAACACGGCCCAAGAGTCGGACTGGCCCCTGGGGGCAGGTTCTGCTATCCAGTAGCTGCCAAGAGTTGCTTTCTCCCTCTCCTGCCTCTTTCTCAGCACCCCTCCCTTCCTCTCCTCTCCTCTTTCTCCCAAAAATAAAAGAAAAAAAGTAAATGTTTTTTGAGCATGAAGCCACTATGGACAGGCAGCCAGAGAAAGAATTTTCGCAAATTCAGGAAACACTTGAGAGGTAAAGCCAACATCCTGAGACAGAAGACAGGCCAGCTTTTGACACCAGGTCGGACCTGAGAGAGGCCTAAAACCTCCAGCCAGGAAGTGCGTGCCCGGGGTCAGGGCCCCTGAGACCGCAGAGCCCACCAGTTTCCACGCACCACCGAAACCAACAGACCTGGTCATGGGAGACTGGTTGAAAATGTGCTGACCCGCATAAAACTTTTCTTAGAATCCGACAGCAATAGGAGGAACTTCCATGGACTCACAGGCTGGGAGCAAGTGAGTAGCCAGGCCCAGTACTCTGAGCCAACCTCTTGGTGGCCCTGTTGTCCCTTTGGGACTGGGTGCATCTGGGGCCCAAGAGCTCTTTGTTAAGTACTCCCGAAGGTTGCAAGCCAGGATCACCACACTGTGTGGCTGTGCCAGGATTGGGGTGCTATTGCCTGAACCCCAACACCACTGGGCTGGAGGCCGGGAGTGCAAGCCCCCACTCATGCCGAGCTCCTGGGCCGGCAGACTTTCTGAAAGGAAAAAGGGACATAAATCAGGAAATTAAAAAAAAAAGTTTCTGCACATTTTCAAAACCCACGTTGCATTCTCTGAGGTCCTTTTCATTTTAACCAAATCAGGGGGAACTTGTCCTCACAGGGCGAGGCAGATGGAACGATAAATCACAGGCGCCGTTGACTGCCTGCAGTGCACTCTCTGCAGCTGTCACATTTTGTCTCTTTGGTTTTAGCTGACATGGTTTGAGGTCCACTGTGAACCGATCTGGACTTTAAAAAAAAATTTTTTTTTTTTAATTTTAATTTTTTTTTTTTTTTTAACCATCACACCCATCAAAATGACCAGTGGCCACCAGCCCTCTGACGTCATTGATCAAGTGGCTCCTGCCCCCCCACCCCCGCCAGCCCGGTGCCACCCTGCTTTTAGGGGTGAGGCTAGGGGGTGGAGAGAAGGTGCACCTCGTTTCGTGGATTTTCTTCTTCTTTTGGCCTCCAGCTAAAGCTGTGATTTTCTGAGCAGTCTTGGCTCCTGATATTAAAGTTGCATCGGGATAGAAGCGAGCAAAGCAGACAACAGCCGCTGCGCACCCGAGCTGGGAAGCCCGGCAGCCTGGTTCGTGTTGTTGTGTTTTTAAGTGCGCGGAGGCGCGGGCAGAAGCTCGGAGTTTCCAACTCATTGCTTATTTTGCAGAGTAAACAAGCAAATGTTATGTGCATAACCTTAGCTGTCTCGCTAAAGGTCAGAGCGCCCCTGCTCATTTCCACGGCTGCCTTTTGGGGGCACTCTGATGCCGGGGATTTCCTTGGGTGTTGGGGAAACAACAGGAGCTCGGCTAACAAAGACTCATTTTACAAAGCTGCAAAACAAAAACATTGATTACATTTGAACCCGAGTGCGCAAGTTTGCTTCCGTGTACGAAGCACATACCCTCGCAGGAGCGCAAAACAGCCTGTGGCTGGAGCCTAAGGGCCTGGGGGTGGGGTAGGGCTGAGGGGCAGCCTGAAGACACCTTGGAGAAGATTCCCTGGGGCCAGCCTCCAAGACAGGGTCCTGAACAGGTCTGGGTGCCCTGGCTTTGAGAGTTGCCTTTCAGAAGCGGGTTTCAAGTTTCCCTTAGCAGTACATTTTCTTCCAGGGCCAATTCACTTCAAAGTCTGTAAGAGTGCTCTTTTTAAGTCTTGATAATTTCGCAATTGTACACTTGTAATAGCAAATAAAACAAGAAACAATCAGTATGTGGGCACAGGGAACTTAGCTCAGATACACAACAACAACGAAAAGTCTGCTTTTTAAAAATCCCCAGTTAGGTCAGGTTAAATTTATTATATTCTTTTATAGCCGAACTCTATGGTTTTGACGTGAGGTGACAGCTGAAATGTACCAGAGACCTTTGGAATTTCAGTACTATATATTACCAAGAGGAAGGAAATAAGGTTCTGCAATCAGAAGCTAGGTGCTGGCCTTAATATGTTCAAGGAAAAATAATGTTAATTTTTTGGAATTATTATACTTTTTTTTTTTTGCATGGTGGATTGCAATACTGGAAAGGCAAGGCCTGAAACATAGCCACCAGACGTGGACACTGATTCTGTCAGGTCACTACAGTAGATGACAGAAGGATATGGCTCCTGTTTTTAAGTGAAACCATTTAATTGGGCTAATGTCCTGCTCTGTGTGTCTGAGACTGTTTTTTTTGTGTGACTTTTCAGCTGGGTGTGCTTGAGCTTAGAGTTCTCATATCCACCAAGCAGTGAACCCGAAATTTATGCAAGGGTGTCAGGGGCCATCTATCTGCTCAAAGTTCAGTTCCAAGTGGGGAGAATTTTTTTTTCCCAGTAAAATTCTTCCATGTTGAGGGGAGTGGGTTTGTTGTTGAAGTTCTCCTATTCAGTTCAGATGTTGGAAAACAGATTGACTATAGCATCCATCAGGGAAACTGTGTCCAGCTGCCAGCACCTTGTGCTATGTCAGGTGACTCCAGAAGGGTTTGTAAGCGTCTAGACTTTCTAAAGAGTCAGTGTCCCGAGAGACTTGCTCAGACCCTCTGCAAATGCCCGTGCTGCCTGGGGTCCAGGCTTGAGCTCAGCTTTGCTCTCTGCTGCATTGTGATCATGGTACAGACACAGAAACACCACAGAGGGGCTTCTGCTGCCCCTTGGCAGGGCAAGGGAACCACTTCCTATAACATTGTAGGTATGCTGCCTTCCAAAGATGTAGCTAGCTCCTGGCTGAACAAGCTGTTATGATTTTTAGGAGACGGTGGTTGTGTTTGGATAGCAGTGGAGAAAAGGCAACAACAAAAACTGGAAAAAAAAAAAAAAAGCACAGCACAAAAAAGTCAAACCAGAAAAGGTGGTACAAACCTTTATAAATGAAGACTGCATTTCTTTGTGCTTGCTAGTTTGGACTGAATGGAAATCTGGCAGAAGTGGCTAGTTATCAAAATACAGAGGCAGTCCCTTGAAAGACAGGTGTTTGGATCCCTAGTATGTGTGCATATGACTACAAGAAATTAATTTCCTATTCTTGGGGAAAGGCAAAACATCCCCCCCACCCCCGTGTGTGGTGCATGTGCGTGTGCGTGTGGTTTATTTTTTCTCTCAGAGTAGAATATTATTTGGCACAAAGAGTTGATGAAAGGAAGAGCAGGTCTCAAACTCTGCCCTAACCATGGAGGCACAGAACCTTCCAGCTGCATCCCCAGCAGACCCTGCGTGTTCAGTGGCAATTAAGGAGTCTGCTCTTTGGTTTGCATGACATATTTTTCAAATCATGCAAACTGCTAGGAGAGAAACCAAATACTTTTATAAGCCAGCGTCCCTTGTGCTGGCTTCTCCTCCACTCCCGTGTCTGCATCCTAGGAGGGAAAAGGCAGGGCTGACCTGAATAGAGTCCCGGATGCCATCAAAGAGGAGTTGGTCCATTGTACCGTTGGCTTTTTCCTATGTTTTGGTTGACTCTGTCTCCTTCTGAAATAGTACTTGTGCTGCCTAAATGTCCCCAGTCAAGCCTGGGGACATTTAGGCAGCACAAGTACTGGGGACATGCTGCATTTGTCACCTTGCTGATAAGACTCTTGCTTGATCCTTTAGCCAACCGGTTGAGGGCTACAGCAGGCTGGTGATGGTCTCTTGGAAGAGTGTCTGGGATGAGCACCATATCCAGATATTCAAATGGGCTCGCAAAAATGCATTGACACTGTTGGTAGCTTGTCTTTTTTTTATCCCTAAATTTACAAAAGGAGAAAAGGCACCATTTAAATGTTTACACTTCTATTAACCAAGACATAAAAAGAAAGAGACACATTCTTCTACTTTGGATCTTCGAAGGAACAAAAGGGGAAAAAAATCAATCATGGTATCATATTTTGTATTTTGTTGGGTTTCTCATGTCACTTAAATCACTCACCATTTGTTAAGTGTAACCCTCAAGGCATGCTTCCAGAAGTAGTACCCAGAAGGGGAAAGGGGCTTAACAAATAAGCATTACCAAGGATGAGAAACTAAGGTAAGCAGGCAGAATTCGCCCGACATGTTGCAGGTGAAAGGTACAGATACAAGAACAGTCTGTCCCATTCAGGAGCCACAGCCTGGCTCTGCAGATGCTCTCTAAGGGTGTCTCCTGGTAGCCTTCTGAGCATCACAGCAGTGTGTCCTCTATTTCTGCTGTCAGCAGTCACATCTCTGTCAATGAGGATTGTTAAAGAGCACCTACAGAAGAAATGTGGGTTCCCACAGTATCTTTACTCTGGACCGAGCAAGTGAGTCCACCATCAGAGCCACCCTCTTGTCTGAATGTTCCTCTCCTTCTCCATGAAGTTCAAGGTCTGTCATTAGGAAGAGAAATGACCGTGACACAGAGACAGCTGGACTTTCTCTCAGCAACATTTGACTATCTTAAAATAGTGTGGCTGTGAGCAAAATAAAAACATGTCATGTGCCCAGGTGACATTTTGTAGCAAACAAGCAAATCACAATCCAGGAAGGGTTGTATTTTATGCCCACAACAACCTGACAGTTTTCTCTGTAAAGAAAACATGACACTTTTCCAAATACCAGAGGAGGCAATCACTGCTCTTGGGATTCCTGTCCTGTCACTGAACTGGAAGGTCGCAGTCTGGCTTCATGCTTTCCATGGCTTCACGACGTGGTGGTGGAGGGTTTGCACATAAATGCTGTAGGCTATGGGAAATCTCTCGCTTCATCTCTGAAGAAAGTGGCAGGAGGAAAAGGTCCTGTGCTGACAGCAATAACCTCTAGGTTTTGACCCCAAGCAATGGCAAGGAAAACTCTCTGTGTCGATGTGTGATTGGGACTGTCTCTAACATGCAGGGGAAATGCAAGCATACTCACCCACCCAGGCTCTGTGGTGGCAGAAGGGATTCTTATTATGTTAAAAAAAATCATAATCACGTCTGGGTAGCCATCCGGGGTTCCATGTATGTCTGTTCCTGCTTCATGCTAGGGTGGTCAGATACTGTTTCTTGACTATGCGCCCTTCAGGTGGGGATTGAGCCCGACCTTCTGTACACTGCTGTGAAAAAGGTCTTGCTGGTTTATTTTGTTTTTTAAAGACTGTAGGTGTGTCTTGATGTGTCTGAAGGTGCTTGTGGCCATGCGGTCAGGTCATTTGTGAAATGTACATGCCAGGAGGGGATCTCCACATGTGAGTGGTGGATGTTGTCGGACCAGGGGAGGCAGGACCCGCACGGGTGGCCCAGAGTGCATCCTAGGAGGGGGAGGGGCGGAGGGAGAGAGACAGTGTTAATAAGAATACAAGCCTGACAATGAAGACACAGTTTGCTTCCCTTTCACAGTGAGGAGACTTCACTTTGAACCCTGATAAATGTGGATGCCCTGTTTTTATCTGGTCTCAGCTGTGCTGCTGAAATAAAAAAAGAACTCTTTCAACCAGTTTCTTTTAAGAGTGGGGTTCCATTTTAATTAGGAGAAAGGCAAAATGTCACTTGCCATGCCAGTACGTAATTCTTTGAGCTAAAGTAAAATAGCCTGCTGCCTACAACCAGGAACAAAATAAAATATAATAGAAACCCAAGCTTGAAAGAGGAGAACAGAGTTGAAACTGACTTGCTCTCTGCACCCCCTGATGCACCCCTGCCTGGGCTCCTGGGTCCTCCCCAGCCCTCCCCACAACCTGGACTGTAGGTTAGACACTTCCTGTTGCCCCTTTTATAAGCAATAAGAATTTAATAACTGAAGGCAACTCCATAGCAATATTTATATGGGTCAAGTGGCTTAAAAGTATGCAATAAATGTAAAGTTACGAACCACATTGCCCCTTTTTAAATAATGCAACGAGCGTGGAGATATTGTGTTTCATATTCTGGAAAAAAGGTGTTTCGGACTAGGCTCTTGGCATACAGCAGGCATGAAAAGTTATACTGAGCCCATAACAAAGTCACTGCCTGCTTAATACAGTGTGTTATGTCGAACTCCTCATCCTAATCTCAGCCCACAGCAAGACGGTCCCAGATGGCACCAACAAAACCTTAGCTTTCTCATTAGCAATCAGCAAATTCTCCTGGTGTCTGCGAGTTTCAAATCAAGGCAAGTGCCTCAACTCCTCGTGTGAAGCCCAGTAGGATAATAGAAATAATGTTGTCTAATCAGTGGTGAACACTTGAGAGCCCCCATTCATAATTGGCTTGGGGGGGGGAACTTGGTGAGTTTGCTGCTTTCACAAGTACCAGGAGCCCTGGGAATCCCAGGGGTACAGCGGTGGTAGGAAGAGGAAGCTGAGGCCACACAGCCCCTAACAGGGGAGGTCCCCACTCCCCCTGACACCCTCCAGGGTGCTCATGGGAGGCTGGCTTCTTGGTTGTTGGAAATTAGGGAGGTAGATTGCCCGAGATTTTCTTGACGAGTCTGAGCAAGGCAAGGAGCCTTGGAGGGTGCTCCAGTGTCAGCTTGTGGGGCTGGTTGTGGGGTTGGTTACCTTGTGTTGATGTGGCTGGTGGCTCTTTGTAGAAGGTACCTCTACATAAGCTCTGTGAGGAAACACATGGATTCAGAGGGGTCCTGCTCTGAATGGTACCTGCTCCCTGTCATCAGACTGCCTCAATCTCCTTCCCTGGTGTCTGTCCTTGGGGGTCAGCAATAAGCATGGCTTTATAATTCTTGCTGAAAGAGAGGGCTACACTCCTAATTTCAAGGCCTTTCAGGATGCATGCCTGAGGGCCCCTGGATCTGACATGTAAACACTCATCCTTCCCCATTGTGTGCTGCTGCTCCTCACCTGGCCCACATGCAGTGCCTGAGGTTAGCCCTGCATGTTTCTGTCTTATCCTCAGATTGTTGCCACATACCTAATCTCAGTGGTCTCCCATCTTGGCCAAAGACAATGAGGCCTGCCATGGAAGGTACTTCCTTTCAGTGAAACAATGAAAATGACCACGGCCAAGCTTTGCCAGAACAAGCGGCATCAATGGAGATACACTTCTCTAAACTGAATGGCAAATTTCTCCCCAGCAGGCCCTATGCAGAGAAGGCCTCCATCAGGACCTAACCACAGACTGCTCCAGAAGTTGAGCAGAGAGGCCCAGAGGTGAGTGAGGTTATCCGAGGAGACCCCTTGCACTTACTCCTCTCAGGACCTAGAAGGTGGCTAACCAACCATGCAGTGCTTTTTCCTGCTGTGACTTGGGGCACCCTTGCTGTGCTTGCCACATGAGGACAGATTCAGATCTCTGGCTTAGGTTTTGAAATAGGATATCATTCCCAGGCCCATGTGTCCATGCTTTGGGTCTTCTTCTCCAGGTTGGTGTGAGGGTTATTTCTGCATGGACTTGACGCTTTGTAAGTTACACTGTCAATTGCATAAATGACTTCCTTTCTTTCTAAAGTTTTTGTTTGGTGCTTCACTTAGCCATCCTTACCTGGGAAAAGAGGGGAGGGGACACACACACACACACACACACACACAATGCCTTATAGTTTGGGAGGCAGCATGAACCTGACATAATTAAGAGGGTGTCAGTGTTGACAAAAGTGTGACTTGCTCAGTGTCCATCTTCTCCCGACACATGCCGTAACTCCACATCCCTGAATCACTCAGGGTCAGTCTCAGACAGTGAATTGTCTCCACCTGCGCCAAGTGCATGTACACATTACCAACTTCTTCACAGTGACAGGAGGAAGGGGAGAGAGATGAGAAGGAGGGAAGAAGAGAGTGATGGAGGGGGAGAGGAAGGAAGTTAGTTCTTTGAAATTTTCATTTAAAGCCAGACCTGATGGTTCAGGTTTGTAATCTCAGTTACTGGGGAAACAGGAGGATGGCAAAGTCAATGTCTTCATGAGCTAAGAGTGAGTTCAGCAAATTTATTGAGACCTTGTCTCAAAAGTAAAAATGGAAAAGAAGGCTTGGGGTACAGCTCAGCTGTGGGGCATTTGCTTAAATATTGTGTCTGAGGCCCTAGGTTCAATCCTCAATGATATATATATATATATATATATATATATATATATATATATATATATATATATATATATGCTCTCTTGGGTGAGGGGCTACCCTAGGTCTTGACGTTCTGTATTGTTTGCAGGTGTTGGATTTCTGTGGGGGATGTTTAATTGCTTATGATCTGCACATGGTATCAGTAGAACACTGAAGTAGTTCTGAATTAATATAAACACCTGAGCTGAGAGCTCAGCGTTCCACTGTGAGTATGGCACTGGCTATGATGGTGGCTCCCTCTGCTGAGGTCTGGAAGGACTTCCACCTATGAAAATGCCTCAGTGTCTCTCTTGCTGAGCCCACACAGTGGCTAACTACAACATATGTGTATAGTCTATATATGTGTATATATGTATGTAGTCTACATATATAGTCTATATATAATACACATATACATATATATGTACTGGAAAAAGGGATTATATATATTATATATATAATGTAATATATGTAATATTATGTATAATCCCTTTTTCAGTACTTTGCAATAATTTCCATTTGTTCTGAAGCAACAGCTCTGTGCCTCACCACTAATTTAAGTGAGAGTTTGTGAAACACAATAAAAACCATACATTTAGTTTTAAATTGCCACCCCTTCCTTAAGGCAGGTGAGGTTTTACTTGACATGTTTCTCTAGGTGGAAATGTTCTCTGAGCTACAGGGGATGACATGATTGGTGAAGCAGGAACCAGAAGCTTCTCTGGCTTCAGTGTTCCTCCCTTTCCACCAGCTCACCGGCAAATCAAGAGCCCTATATGTGACCTGCCATCCTTTGCGTCTTGGCAAATCCCAGGGACCTCCCTTCTGCCTTGGTGATTCTTGCCCCTGAGCACCCTGCTGATAGACACAACAAATGCTTTCCCACTCACTTGGAACTGCTCCAGGCACTACAAGGTCCTTGTCCAAGTGTATGATGTGTATGCTGTGGGCAGACGTCATTGGAAGCTCATCCTACAATTATAAAGCTAGAGGCATAGATTTTTCTGGGTTTTGGGAGTGACACTCTCAGCCTTGCTTTTGTCTCCTGGAAATGTTAGCGTGTTTCTCCTCTGGGTATTTGGCTGTGATGCCTAGAAATTGTCTGAGGTTAGGAAGGCAGCTTGGTGGATGACAGCTGGGAGCACCACAGAGTTGCAGGTCTGCAGATGTGGCTGAGATGACAGAGGCTTTAGAAGGAGAACATCTGTCTTCAGCACTCGTGGTCCACCTGGAAGGATAGCTTAATTAGGGCACAGTGCCCTTGCCTGGGGCCCTGCCTTAGTTCTTCTGACTTCTCTTCATCAGATCGTGAGTAAGGCACACATTTTTTGAGAACCAGTTTCCGCCTGTGTAAAATGTAGACAGTGGTGACAGTGGTGACTTATCTGATGGGTTAGTAGAAAGATGAGTCAGGCTAAGGCATGGAGAGGACTCAGACAAGCCCCATGCATTGATAGCTCAGTATAAATGCTTGTTCTTAGGCTATGGTTGGCAAAGCTGTCTATGGAGGGCCAAGTGGTATTTTCAGCTTTGCAGGCATTGGTCCCTCTGTAACTACTCAGGGTTGCCACTTTAATGATATGACAGGAAGTGAGTGTGGTGTATTTCAATGAGACTTTACTTACATAAACAGTAAGGGAGCCAGACTTTCTGAAGATTTACCTGCTGTCTCCTGGTTGAGTAAAATATTCCTGCTGAACACTCTAACCACCTTAACACAGACCTATGAGCTGCTTTGTCCCTGGACTCACCTGACCTTGTAGAAATCCTGCTGCCAAGGGGATTTTAATCACCCCCTCCCAGAGATCAGCATTCCTTTGATCTTAAAACAGGTTCATTTCATGTCTACCTGGATTCAATATTTTTGTTCAATATTTGTTTTTGTTTTGAGATAGGGTCTCACCATCGTGGCTGGCCTAGAACTCACTATGTAGACCAGACTGACTTTGAATTCACTGAGCTCTACCTGCCTCTGCCTCCCGAGCTCTGGGATTGAGTTCACCATGCCCGCCCCCACTCAGTTCTATGAGCACTGTTGTGAACATAGACTCCTGTTACTGCAGATGATACAAGTTTCCATGAGGGCAGGCGTCACGCACACGTTTCTTTCCAGTGACCACAGGCTGTGCTGGTTCTTCATTCATTTGTGCATTCATGCATACTCATTCATTTACCCACCATTCAACAGGTGTTTGTTGAGTCAGGCACTAAGGACACAGAACTAGCTTCTAGCCCTGGCCAGTGGGACTGAGTCTGGCAAGGAAGAAAGTGCAGCTCCTTGCTTAGTTAATAAAGATTCTCACTGAGTTGAGTATCCACTGTGTGCCGGGCACTTGGTATACATCAGAACTAACCATGAAGAGCACAAGCCCCATATCTGCCCTCAACACCTGTTGCTGCTTGAATGGGAAATGCCCTCCCTCCCCACAAACTGGTGTGTTGTGAATCCGTAGCCAGGGTGCTGGTTTGGAAGACTGTAGAACATTCAGAAGGGACAGCTTCCAGGGAGAAAGTGAATCACTGTGCATGCGACTTTGTAACTTTATAAAGCTGGATTTTATAACCCAGCCTTACTTCCTGTCTACCCTCTATTTCCTGTGTGCGAATGCATGACCAGATATCTCACTTTCCTGCCACCATGATTTCCTAGAACAATGAACTGTGTCCTCTAGATGTCTGAGCCAAAATGGACCTTCCCTCCCTTAAGTTGCTTCTGGTCCTGTGTTTATTTACAATGAGAAGAGTAACACATTAGGCTTCTCACCTGGGAAGGTGGTGCTATGTTGAACAGTTCTCTCTTACTCTGTAACTTCCGGCGTCTGCCCCCAAGTGCCTTGAAGTCCCCATGAGGTCACTGTGTGCTCTTGCTCCCGTGGTTCGCATAAACTGTGCTGCCTTTGTTCCCACAGCCACCTTTGGCTCTGGGAGCTTTCATGGATGATAACCTCCACTATTCCATGCCTTGTTGTTCCAGGATCCGGGGATCCTCCACTTTCCCAGGAGGCCCTCACAGAAAGCAGTTGTATTCAGAAGCCCATACTGAATGCATAGGGCAGGAAGGTGTGGGCCAAGCCCAGTGTGGCTTGCTCTGCTTAGACACATGCCCTCACCACCTCTCCCGGAGGCCCTGGTAGAACTCTCCTGGAGTTAGCTTGGCTTGTCCCAGGCGGCCTCACAGAAGGGATCACCGTCAGAAAGATGGAGGCACAGTCCTTTCATCCTGCGGTGGTAGTGGAGTGGGGTACCAGCCGGCAATCACACCTGGTTTCACTCATGTTCCGCAGTCTCAGCTATCAAGTTGGGGCCTGGAATGTCATTCAAGATGACTGAGTGCAATGACCATGTTTCATCTCCCTGGGCCTTGGTCCTGTCTCCTGAAATGAGGAAGGCTCTAGTTGTCTGAGGGTAAGGGAGTGGAACGATGAATCCTCGCACGCTTTTCTAGCCTGTGAGTCTATAAAAAGATGCATGCACAGTATCTCAGCAGACATTCCCTTAATCAAATCTACAGAGCGCTTTCAACTTTCTCCTTTCAACATCGCCGTTATCATTTTGACACAAAACAGGCATGGAGGGGAAATGCTGTATCCAGTCCCGAGTACAAAACTCTACTGATGCTGGGGTGGGGTGGTGTGGGGTAATGGTGGTGAAACTTGGGAAGAAAATTTGGTCTGTTGAAGATCTGTGCCTGGAAGAGATGGGAGAGATTAATGACCAAGAGCGAAGTCTCTGGTTGTGACACAAAAGGGGAGCGTCTGTGAGTGTGGCAGGCAGAGCCCAGGGCTGGTACTCAGGCTGCAGAACTGCTGGAGCCAGGCCTGGACTGCCTGGCTGGAAAGCCTGCTCTGCAGCAGTGCACCCGATAGAAGAGGAGATCCTTAGCAAAGAGGGCCGGACACTGAGGGGAGCTGAGATCCTCTTCTTTGAAGGGAGACACAGAAGAGGGGGGTGGAAGGAAAGAAGTGGGAGGGTGAAAGGTGCCTTTGCTGTTCAGGTGCCTAGAGAAGTTTAAGGGGAGTGAAAACAGCACCCTACCCCCCTAACACACACACAAAGGGGCAAAGATCAAGTTCACAGCCCATTCATTCTTGGCTCACATTTGCCAACTTCTCAGCTCCAGTGTTTAAGGACAATTTGACAAAACATGGTGCAACTCAGAGTTTTCAAAGTATTAAAGTAGACCGTGGGCAGAGCTCATTCTCTCATGTGCTTGCCTTATAAACCTGAGAACTTGAGTTCGATTCCCAGGACCCACTTAAGAAAGCTAGGTGCGGGACTTGTCATTTCAGTGCTGGGGAGATAAGACAGTCAGGTCTCTGGGGCTCTGCAGCCTGTCAGCCTTGGTTCCTTGGTAAGTTCAGGCCAATAAGAGACCCTGTCTTGTAGAATAGAGTGGGTAGAGACTGAGAGATGACAGGGTTGACCCCTAACCCCTTCATGCACAGGCACATGTGTTCATGTGCATCCCCCTATGTACACTCAGGCACCCCCAGACCCTCCAGAGACCACTGATGGCTTGCATCTCCCAGTTTCTCCGCTTTTTAATTGTTGAAGGACAATTTGACATACTAGTCTGTACAGTTCAGAGCTTTCAAGGTACCAGAATCCTCCTCCTTCTGCCTAGGACACCAATTTGAAAAAGATACTTATATGAGCCAAGCCTGAGAAGCCTGGGCTAGCGTGCACTAGCTAGCTGTGGGTTCAAACAAGATGTAGCCTTTGAAGTCACAAAGTTTCTGAGTTGTGCATGTGTGTGTAATTTATTTTTCACTAAAGCCCAAGTAAGATCACCAGCAGCACACTGGAATGTGGGGATATTTGTTCCCCTTCATGCCATCCCTTCCCAATTCGTTTACTCTTGACTTCATAAAATGTCACTTTGGGGGCAAAAGAAACCTTCAAAACTCTGACCCAGAAAGACAGACCTTACCTGTTGAGCCTGGCTCCTCTCTGAGTGGAGGGTGGAGTGAAGCTATGGTCAAAACCCAGAGCAGCCAAGGAAGCCCTGGGAGCATGACTGCCTAAACTTAGAGGACTTGTTCTTATGGCCAGCAAAGCCACAAAGATGGTCTTTGCTTCTCCTTGTCCCCCCTCCTCCTCCCCTTCCTTGTCCTCCTCATTCTCCTCCTCTTTTCATCTGTGAGTCAGACCCCCCAGCTATGACAGATAGTGGTAGTTCTGGGACATCTAGGGACATCACTGTAGCAAAAGGTCCCACACAGGGATTCAGACTAGGGGGCTCTGTTGCCTCCTTCCCTTTTTTTTTCTAAGACAGAGTTTCTCTGTTGTAACCTGTCTGTCCTGGAATTCACTCTGTAGACCAGGCTGGCCTTGCCTCTGCCTCCCGAGTGCTGGGATTAAAGGCGTGCGCCAGCACCACCCGGCTAGCTGCAAATGTTTAGGGTGGAAGGGATAGCTGGGTGGATGCTCTGTATGTCCCTGAAATTTAGGGTTGTAACATGGCAGGCAAGGTCTGTAACACCTAAGAAACTAATGTTCCAATTGTTCCAAGTCCATTAGAAATGGAGTCAGTGGCCAGAGAGAACAAGCTCTTTCCATTGGGATAGGCAGCCATCGGATGCCAGGAAGTGCCTGTCTTGCATCATGTGAAATGGGGCGATCAGAGCTCCAAATACCGGGTATGTCCCTCTGTTCAGAAGCACCAATGGACTCTCACTTACAGAATGTCCTGGGAGGAGGCTTCACAAAGGGACACATCCTTTCAGCTCCGTTCAGCTCCCTTTTGCTTGGTACCCAGAGTTCCGAGCATGAACCTGCTTACCGAAGTCCCACATAAAAACACAAGGGCCCCTCATTACCTGGGCGGGTAAGTGCCAGCTGTCATTCTCTACCAGGCCTGCAGTCTTAAAACTAACCTTCCTGTCACCTCTGCTTGTCTCCCTCACTTGTCCTATTATGCAGAACCAAGCTGAGTCATTGTTTCAAGCAGGGGTGACATGTTAATGGCTTAATAATAGTATAATCTCAAATAATAATATGCTGTCACCCTGTGTGAAGCGCAGTGTTTACAGGAGACGTGGTAATGTATGATGACAGTAATTTGAATAAAAATGAATTTACTGCTCTTGTCTCATTTGCAGTAAATTTTCACATCTTTCATGCACAACTGGTGCTCTCTGACCTCTCTCTTCACGGCACAAGGAGGAGGGGAGGCGACTGGCAGCAGTTTTAAAGTGAAAGGCAGGCAAAGAAATCAGAGAACTGCAACTAACAACCTGTCTCCAGAAAGGAGCTTGAGGAGGCTTCTAGAAGAATCTCTTTACTTTCCAGAGGTGCCAGCTGGCAAGCAGAAGGCTGTAAAGTAGCAGTTACAGAATGCATGGGGTGTCAGCAGTAGACCGGGCTGATTTCCTGGGAAGGGTCCTCTCAATAGGATCGTTCCATGAACTTTGGGGCTTGTTGCTCCTAGGGAATTCCCTCACTGGAAACCATTCACACGTGTCCCAACCCTTGGGAACTTCCTTTTACCTACACGCCAGCCAGAGCCATACTATAGAGGAGTCTGAAGATCATGGGGCCGTCTGTGAGTACCTAGGGTTTGAGTTCCTGGGCATTTGTAGAGGCTTACGATGGGTCCCCTGGGCTGCTCAGGATTGCTGCATTCTTCGTGGTGAAAAATTAACATGTGAGTAATTGGTCTCAAATGAAGCTGGGAGTAAATTATGTTGAGTGTAGAGAGGAGAAAGTTATGACATCCGGCTGACATGCCGGAACTGGATGTAATTTGATGGAATGGGGACAACAAATTGGAATTTGCTGGGCTTTTCACGGTGACAAGGATAATGTTCCAAGCTTTAGACATGCACAGGGGACGGGCTGAGAAGGATGAGTCACTGCTGGGTTTTGTGTTCCTGGTGGATAAAGCTGGGCTGAGTACACCAAAGGATCCCGGGTGCCCTGCTTCTCCAGCAGCGCGAGGCACACAGAGGAACCCCCATAAGGCCCACTATGAGCTGAATAAAAAGCAGGAAGAATTCAGCCACACACTCAAAAGGGACATCAAAGGTTGGTGCTCTGTGGGGGAGCTGGGTTAATTTGTTAGCTCTGAGATCACACGAGGACATTAATGCATGTGTCACTTAAGATCCTTACAGTGAGCTAGCAGCAAGCAGTAGGAACCATTCTGTGAATGGAAGAAGGGAAGTTCCTTGAACTGTAAGATGGATGAGTGGAGAGACAACTTATCGATCTTAAAGGAGCAGGAAGCCTTCCCAAAACTGCCCAGACAAGCAGCATAGCCACAGCTTGTCTCTGGATGCAAAATTACATGCAGAATTACAACTTTGATCTCAATGGTACCCTCTACTTGGCCCACTTGCGAAAGAAGAATAGCTTCTGTGTCTATATGGCCAGGAAACGCCCAAAAGAAACCCCACTTAAGTGTTGCTGATCACGTCACTGTTGAAATCACAGTTGGTAATGACAGTCACCACCCAGGGCATTAGAATAGTTCCAGGTTTTCTTCTCTATTACCTTTCTTCTGGAAAGCTCCATAGAAGATTACCAGGTTTAACTCCCTATAATAAATTAGCTGAGCATAAGTATTTTTTTATTTTTAATAATAGCATTTATTAATTCCTTGAGAATTTCATACAATGTAATTTGATCATATTCACCCACTCACACAACTCCTCCCAGGCCCAACCTCACTTCTCTACCCACAAAATTTCATATTCTCTTAAACAATTTAAAATTCATCAACTCCAATTTGCATTGCCCAAACACTCTTGGGTGTGGAGCTTGCACTGGGGAGTGGTTGACCTACTCAGGGTCACAGCCTTAAGAGAAAACCTACCCTCCCTTTCCCGGTAACCACCAAATGTGTAGTTGAATGCTACGGTAACAGATTCCTAACTTGTAACTGATTCCTACTGTGCCTTTTTTAACCCACTAGCTCAGGAAAGAGAGAAAGAAAAAGAAATGTTCCCTGCCTTTTTTTGTTTCTTTCTTGGCTGCCCTTAGCTTGGAGAACAGGAGCTGCAGAGAGAACTAGCCCTGGACTGGCATCTCACAAACCAACACACCAACTGCCAACTGTCCCAACTTTCCTTTATATTCTAAGCAAAGTTCCCAGAAGTCCAAGCAGCATCCAATCATAAGGAAGTCTACACAGGACAAAAAACTTCTTCAAAATGTCCTGCTACACAAGTGCTTAGAACTTCTCACCTAGGGATAAAACTTCATGTCCACCTCCTTCATTCCATGGGATTCTGTCCAGGTCGAGCTTGCACCAGCCCTTATGCATGCTGTGCAAATCACTGTGGGTTCATATGTGGAACTGTCCCATTGTGTCTGGAAAGTGCATTCCTTGTAGTCATCCACCACCTCCAACTCTACAGCCTTTCTGCCCTTTCTTCCCTGAAGATCCCGGAGCCTTGGTGGGAAGGGTGTGATATAGATGTCTTATTTAAGGCTGAGCATCTCGCAGTCTCTTACTCTCTGCAGGCTCACCAGCCATGAGTTTCAGTGTTAACGGCATAGCATTAAAACCACTCCTAATGACTTGTTGCTATACCTGTTGTTAGTGTCTCTCAACCCTCTTTAGAGAAGCTTCTTCTTGACATAACTATTTTTAAACAAAAGGTAAAAAAATAAAATTGACCAAGAAGCATGTCTGTCTCCTCATGGCAGCAGGCAAGGTTTCAATTTTCTATTCATCAGTTGTCATTGCTATGACAACATACCTGAAGAACCACCAACTTAAAGGAGGGAAGATTTGCTTTGGTTCATGGTCTCGGAGGATTCAGCCTGTGGTCAGCTGACTTCATTGCTTTAGGAAGAACACTGTGGTGGCAGGAGTGTAGGGTGGAGACAAGGCGCTCATCTCACGGTAGTTAAGAGGCAGAGAGAACAGGATCGAGAGAGACAGAGAACAAGGTATACCACAACCATCTTCTTTTTCCGACCAGGCCCCACCTCCCTTAGCTCTTTGAGCTGTGAGCTCATCAGTGTACTGATCTGTTGATGAAGTTTGCACAATGTGATCCAAATACCTCTTCAGATAGCTCCACTAGCTGGGACTAAGCCTTGCACACACAAGTCTGGTACAGGGGGAGTTTCAAATTCAAGGTTTACCGAGTGCCTTTCACTTGACTTTGTTATCCTAGCGCTACAGCACTGCAATGTGTCTCAAGTGGTGCCTTTCAAGCCTTCCTAAGGGTGAGTTCCCCCTTAATTTTGGAGTGCTGTCCTCTATTGTCCTCCAGGGATCTTTTCACTTTCTGGTCTGACTCCTCTTGTCCCCGTGGACACCTATTCCCTAGGTTCTCTGCATGCTTTCCAAATTCACCCAGTCCTGTCCCCTGGGTGGCCTGAGTACTGTGGCACGGGCTCTCTCCTCTGTCAAGTGACTCACCCCTCGTGGATAAGCATGCTGAGAGGAGAGAGTGTGTGACGATGGAAGGTCACCCTCCTTTCCACTAGTGTTCCGGGTGGCATCTCTAGCTTGCCAGCATGCATCTCTCTTCCACCCATTCTTGAGGCAACTGTAGGATGAACTCCAGTTCAGGAATTGCTTTAACTTCCAGTTTACCTGAATGAAATGAGGTGAATGAGGACCTTTGTGTGTATTAAGGAGATCCTTGGGATTAGCTACTCCTGGGGATGTGAGAGTCTCCCCTCTACCCAGTGTCCCCCACTGCCTCTTGAGAAGCAGTGACCTTCCTTTCTGCCTCACACAATTTCTTCAGCTTGACTCACAATGCCAATACTCACGTCTTAGAACCTGGAGGATGGACTAATTTCAAGATTAAGCTCTCTGCTTCATGCAAAATTATGAAAAGGAAGAGCTGGTGGTTACACAATCAAATCCTATGCTCCTGTAACCGGGAGCCTTGTCAATCACAGGACCTTCCTGCAGAGCGGAGAGGCATGGGCATGTCTGTAGGACAAGATCAGGGAACTCATCCAAGTGCTTCTTCAAGGGAACTCTAGTTACGCCTTACACTCTCCATGCTTCCTGATGTTTAGAAAAAGCTAGTGGCTCAATTCCTTTACAAAAAAAGGATCTTTATTTTCTGTATCGATTGAGATGATCGTGCATCTTCTGTCTTTGAGTCCATTCATGTAAAGAATCATATGTCTTGAATCGGATATGTTGAACCATTGCCACATATTAGGTATGAAGCCAACTTGATCTTGATGAATGCTATTTTGAAAACTGATTTGGAATTTGATTTGCAGGTATGTTATCGAGAACGTTTGTGTATATGTTCAACAGGAGTTTGTTTGGTCTATAATTTTCTTTTTTGCTGTTGTGTTTTTATTTAGTGTTGGTATCAGTAATACTGCTTCGATCTCATTGCTTGTTATAGATCTTTCAAAATTATTTACCTCACCTTAGATTAATTTTGGTAGGTCCTATGCTTTTATAAATTCATCTATTCCTTTTAGGTTTTCTGGTTTATTAATATATGTATTTTAAAGATGTGTCCTTATGGGTTTTTTGAATTTCATTGGTATCTGTCCTTATGCCTTCTTCTCAGCTCTCATTTTGCTAATTTGTACCACCTTTCTTTCTCTTTTGTTTAATTTGACTAAGGATTTGTCGGTTTTGCTCCTCTTTTCAAAGAACCAGGTCTTCATTTCATTGATTCGCTGTATTGTTTTCTTGTTGTTGCTGTTTCTAATTGTATTAATTTGCAGCCATGTCTTAATTATTCCTCCCCATGTATTGATCTGGGGTTTGTTTTGTTTCTGTTTTCCCAAAGCCTTGAGATGTATCATGCCATTCATTTCACACTGTTAGTGTAGGTACCTAGAGCAATAAACTCTTCTCTGAGGACGGACTTCATTTTATCTAATAGATTTGGACTTCCTGTGTTTCATCATCATTCAATTCTAGGAATTTAGAATCTTTCTTGACTTCCTCGATGACCCACTCATCAGTCAATAGTGTGCTCTTTAATCTCCACGGCTCTGTGCACTTCTCTTGGTGTTATTTCCAGCTTTATCCCACTGTGTTCACAGGGAGTGGAGTAAGCTGTTTGTGTTTCCCAGTATGTGTTGAGACTTGCTTTGTATCCTCAGTGATATATTTGAGAGGAAATTTCATGGACTGCTGAAAAGAACGCACGTGCTGTTGTTTTGTGGAAAGTGTTCTATGGATGTCTGTTAGGTCCATTTAATTTATGTTCTCACTTAATCTCAATATTTTGCTGTTTATGTTCCTATGACCTGTCTATTGATGAGAATGGGGTATTGAATTCATCTACCATTACTATGTTGGGGTTATGTCTGACTTCGTATCTAGTACTATTCATGAAATTAGATGCCCTTGTGCTTGATGCATATATGCCTAGGCTTATGATGTCCTCTTGTTGGGTTATCTCCCTAGTGAATGTGAAGTGATTCTCTTTATCTCTCTGACTATGTTTAGTTTGAGGTCCATTTCGTCAGATTCTAGAATAGCAGTACCTGCTTGCTTCCTGGTGCCAGTTGTTTGAAATAACCTTTTCCATCCTTTCACCCTCGCTGCTGCCTATCTTTGAGAAGGAGGTGTGTTTCTTGAGAGACATAATAAGATAGATAATATTTTCTATCTAGTCTAGCAGTCTGTGTTTTTTGATTGTGTAGTTGAGACCATGTGTTCAGAGTTATTGTTGAAAAGTGTGTATTAACCACTGCTATTTTGTTGATTTTGTGGCATTTCCATAGTCCTCTTTTGCTTACTTGCCTGAGTATTGTTTCTTCCTTAAAGTTCCTGTTGTGTCCCTGACCTCAGACATATCTGTATTTAGAGACATACGGTAACTAGCTTTGGTTAAATGAGTTCAGCAGAATGGGTCAGAGTGTGGTATGACCAGTGTTCTAATAAAGGGAGGAGATGAGACGTTGATAAGATCCCTCAGTTGATAAAGGGATTTCTATACACACATGAGGCCCTGAGTTTAGATCCCCAAAGAGCCATATGAAAAGTCAGGCTTAGGTGGTGTGTACCTGTAATTCCAGCACTGGGAAGGCAGAGATGGGCGGATCCCTGGAGCTTCTAGCAAGTCAGTCTAGCCAAATAAGTGAGCTTCTGGTTCAGTGCGGTGAGGGGTTGTTTCAAAAAATGTGCAGAATGATGGAGGAAGATACCTTATGTCAATGTCTGGTCTATGAATGCATGTGCATACAACACACACACACACACACAAACACACGCGCGCACGCACACACACACACACACACAAACACACGCACACACACACACACACACAAACACACGCGCACACACACACACACAAACACGCGCGCACACACACACACACAAACACACGCGCGCGCACACACACACATGGACACACACATGCACACATATGTAACACACATATATCAGTACACTTGCAGATAAAGAAAAGAAAGAAGAGATAAGGGTACAGACAGACAGAGGGACAGCCCTGTGAAGACCTAGAGAGAAGAGATTTTTTATTTACTAGTCATAGAGAGAAGCTTCAGAAGACATCAAGCCAAAACCTTGATTTGGAATCCTAGACTCGAGAATTAGGCAGAAGTTCCGCTGGTCGCTTCATTCCGCTGCCTTCCGACGGACACTCAAGCAGACCCCCCGTTTGTGGGATCTTGCGCACTGTTCTAGACATCTCTGAGCGCTGGAGAGTCTATCTATACGACGGGAGTTTAGATCCTTCTGGTTCTTGTATCTCATGCTTCTGAAGTTTCGCTTTGCAAGGCACTTAACCACTTTTCAATAGACTCTTAAGAAAATAGGAAGAGTCACCCCACCCTTAGGATGGATGACACACCCAGAGGCCACAGCATCCCTTCACAGGCTCTGAGTCACAGAGAAGGGGTCTCCAGTGACCTCCAACGGAATAGAAAAATTTAGTTGCTCTCCATAAGAGTATTAACTTATTTTCCACATCCTATTTCTAGGCCTTTGATGTAGTCCCCGGTATCTCCAGCTGACACCTGCACAGATATGTCTTGTTTGTGTGTTTAGTACCTACCAGTTTTTACAGCGTAGATACGCTGCAGCGCTGGCGTCGGGCTTGGGGTTCTTGGGCACTTGGGGTTAGTTAGTGCTCATTCTGAATTCCTGATTTTCTAAAGGAAATAGACACTGAGCAGGAGCCCTCTGCTAATGCATTCTGGACCTTTTCATTACAATGTTTTGAGTGGCACCTAAATAAATTTCATTTACACTCATATGACTGCTTGTCAAAACTCTGTTGATAATTTTATTATTGTAATATACTTTCTTCCTTAATTATTTAGTTCCAGTAAAGTAGAGAATATTAATTTTTATGGAAATTACCTGCCCTGGCAAACCTAAGCCACAAGCCTACTCTTATTTCCATATATGTATTTTGAGAGGTATTTTAATAAATCAACCCAGAAACCTGTCATCATGGGTTCTTCTGGGACATTCAGTACTTCTGCTCATCTTGACTTTTTGCATGTGAGATAGAATGGAGTAGAGTATGTCCTGATGATTTGGAAGCTTGCCAGGAAATATCTGGAGGAAGACTCATGCAGAATCAGCCACATACCCCTAGCTCACAGGCATGAGTGCACACGTACACACACACACACACACACACACACACACACAAGGGCGCGTGTGTCTTAGTGGACTCACTCTGAGGGATATTACGGCTGTGCAGTGGAGCCACTAACTAACTGTTAGAGTTCTGGTATCATTAATGAAAGTGACCTTGAACCTGGGCCTGCTGGATAGCTGATCGGTTTCAGCCAGTGCTTCTGTGAATTAGCTCTCTATACTAGCTCTTCACCTCTGTCCACTTACTTCTCTGTGTGTACTCTGTTTGATCATAAACAAATGTGAGTGCTGTGGTTGGAGCCTGGCCTTGGGGGAATATTTACCTAGGCTATAAAATACCACAAAATTAATACAGCTGCTCTCTGGTGAGGCATCCAGTCTAAGATGCCCTGGGCAGTGCAGAGTGGCATCTCTTCCCTTGTACCTGTGGCATCTGACCCAGGGAACAAAGCGAGCCCATCTCGTTCCTTCACCGGGGAGATTTCTTACCCTCTTGTGGTGGCTCTGTGTTGCAGACGCCTAGTGGAGTGGGACTCACGTGTATGCAAAGCAGAATGTGTCCTTAGGGCTCCACCAGAAGCCAGGACTGGGAACATGTGCACATGTGCCTCAGAAGCACGAGCATGCCAATCCTTCTCATATTCAAGCAGGGACGTAGGGGGCGGGTGGAGTCTCAGAGCCCAAGGTTGCCCTCACCTCTCCTTCAGCCCCTGAAGTCAAGGGAAATGAGGGGTGCAAGTGACCCACACAGTGGTGGTAATGGAAGGGGAAGTCACCTGGGAGCTCACTGTGCCCCCTCCTTAGACAGCAGGGGTACTACTGCCTGTCATTCTCCTACCCTTTGCTTGTCTTTCTGTATTCTACTCTCCAGTGCAATCCCAGCAGCTCGGAGGATGGTGTTCAGGACTGTGTGTACAAGGTGTGACTCATTGGGAGCTTGTATGAAATTGTGCTGGGACGCTGGGCAGCTGCATGAGGCTAGTGGTCCCTAGGCCATCAGAGTGACTCCTGGGGTCCCCTGTGCAGAAATGTCCAGGCACGACAGGCCAGAGATGGCAGAGCAGTCAGAACCTCTGTCTCCTCCACAGGCGAGACACACTCACCCAGGGCTGGGCTTCACCTCCAGGATTAAAGGCAAATTCCTACTTTAAAAATAAAGCCAAGCTGTGTTTTGCACCTTTTGACACTTATTAACTTAGGTCATTAAAAAAGAGGCTAATTAAAAATGAAGTAAAACAAAAGAGTCATTTGTCTAGTGTGAAGCCAGCTCTTCCTGTGCAGGCTCCCAGCCCTAGGGATGGAGCACCCCTCCCTTTCTTCCCTCCCTCTCCTGACTGCTCCCTCTCAGCTGAGGCCGGGGGCTGCCTCATTATGCACCTCGTAAAGGAGAGAAATCATTGTTCTCAAAATTAGCCGAAGCCAGAATTTACATTCCCTGAAATTTTTGGTTTCTTCATTGTCCTTGGAGATTTTTTTCCCCCCCGCTACAGTTAAAGTACGCGAAGTTCGATAAATGCTTAGTACTTCATTAAGCCACTTCTGAGCAAACCCGTTCCTCTGAGTGATATTTTGCGGGCATTGACAAAGGTTGCTTAGCTCTGCTTTGAAAGGACAGTCCGGCCCGCGTGACCACATGGCCAAAAAGGAAGACACAGTCGCAAAACCGATGCTTCAGAATCGAGAAGGTTGTTGTGGGTAGAGGCAGCCTC
Organism: Cricetomys ansorgei; assembly: GCA_026225945.1. NCBI lineage: Eukaryota > Metazoa > Chordata > Mammalia > Rodentia > Nesomyidae > Cricetomys > Cricetomys ansorgei. The sequence continues at coordinate 28,150,120 of JAMJFZ010000597.1, forward strand.
TCTTTTAGGGACAGGATGACTTCACTAAAGAACTGTCAGACATGTGGTGTCTCTAAGCTAGAGACAGGAAGAGGTGTACTCTTGGGCCTGAAAGCCTGCTCATTTGTCACACCAAGAAGTTACATGCCCTGTCCTGACTCAGCGCAGGTAGTCCATGGCTTTCCTAGCTCTTGTCCCAGCCTCATTCTTCCCCCAACCCATGCCCACAAGGACTCCAATCTGGCCTTTCTCTTGCATTCCTGGCACCTTTGTAGCAAACAGTGCCAGGTCTGGGAGGGTTCCAGGTCTGGCTGGTGGCTGGTAACTCCCCATTCTCCAGTTTGGAGGTGTGCTGATGGCAATTTTGAGGCTCTGGGGAAGTTAGCCAGTGGCTGCACTTGGTACCTTTTTATACGTACTTCTATCTAACAGGGCAGGAAGGTTGAGTTTTGATCAAGTCACCCTGAGAAATCCAATAGTGAACACATTGTAAAAGCCATTCAAAGTCTGTGTTGCTACACTAAAGCCCATGGCAGCCCAGCAGTGCCAGGTGGGAGAGGGACAAAGAAGGACCTAGGATCATCCAGAGGAGGAGCTGTGGCTCTTGGTCAGGGGACAGAGGTTCTGGACTCAGGGGCAGATGGGGAGGGGCAGATGGGGTAGCCAGGCTGTCCCCCAGTTTGCTGTAGCCTCTACTCCAGAAACACTGTGAACTTTGGAGGGAAGTGTTAATGTTGGCTATAAGATTAGCTACTGTGGATGGTGACTTTACTTTGTGCTGGGATCTGTTCTACAGGAAGAAACCATGTCTAGTAAATCCTTTCTGGGTTAACTAATATAATAATCACACCGGGTCAGGCTCCAGCTTGCCAAGGGCGTGAGTATGACACTCTCTCTTCCCCGATGTGTTAGGCCCTTCCAGGAAACCAAGTCTGACTACTATTTTGTCAAAGTAGCCCATTTAAACAGTGGCCCTTCATATCTGTCTGAATATTCATGTTGACTACAAACAATAACATACTACTGTCATTGACATCTTTGGAGATAGGCACTGCCAACCTGTGGTGGGTTAGGGAAGGCCTGTACCCACTCCTCCTCATCAGAGCTCTGGGGTAACTCCACAGATGTAGAGACCACATTTTGTTGCCTCTGCATGTGGGTTTTCTCCAAAGTCATAAACACGCCAACAATTCAGTCCTGCTCGCAGAGATCCCCGTTTTGCGTTGGTCCCCTGAAGCTGCCGAGATGACACCACCTTTTACAGGTGGCAGAGAGGATGCCGTGTGGCCCTGAAGTGTCAAGTCGCAGCAATCATCTTCAACTCCCAAATTGTCCTGAAAGGAGAAAGGCTTTGGATTTGTCTTAGGCTGTTTGGCCAAACTGGGGCACAGATGGGATAATGACTTTTACAAACAGCATTTTGATGAGAGGAGGGGAGAAAGAATCATATGTAAAATGCACAAAGGCTGCATAAACACACTGATGCCTGCAGCTGGAACAAACTAAAAAGATGTTTAATAATTTAGAACCAAGCAGGCAGGGCCTGTGCAGCTGTTGTGTGCAGGGGACCATGAAAGTCTTCCATTTGACAGCTGGCCCCATCTTTCCCCAGTTGCTACGTGAAGAAGAGAATGCAGATCTGGGATTAGCCAATCCCCGTTACCCTTGCCCATCTGCCACCAAGACCCCCAGCTCTGCCTCCCTCGCAGAGAGGCACACACATAAAGAAGGCCAGCCTTCGCAAGCATATGCAGGCATCGCTATTAGCCGTCAGGGCCGCCGATCCCAGGATCTGTTGACAAGCCGCCAGTACATGGCTGCTGTCGTTTTTGCTGGAGGGCACATTTTGCATTTCACACATTTGCAGAAATACAAAATGCTGTTGGGTGCAAACAATTCAGGGCCTAATTGGCTGAATTACTTCAATGTTACCTCGTGTCCCCCACCTGATTAACATAGCTCAGCTGGGAGGGCCCGGGAAGGAGGAGGAGAAGGGATTTGGAGGGCAGGTGAAGCTGTGTTTGCCCAGGAAAGCGAGATCCTTAGCGAAGTCCCAGCTGAGCTCGGCCTGTGCCAAGCAGATAGTGGAGCTCAGGAGGGCTGCCCGGCTGCATTCTTCCACAGCAAGCCGGTGGGAGTGGGGCTGGGTAGAGGAACAAAAATATTTGGGGGCACAGAGGAGACAGGCTGTCATGAAGGCATGGGGAGGAGCATTGTCCTTTTTGTGAGATGTCCAGGGTTGAGTCTTCTTATGGTTCCCCAGGTAGGCACATCACAAGGCGGCCAGCCCGGGCCTGCTGGCTCCAGTGCCAGCCTGCATCATGTTGGCGGCACAAAGACCAGCAGGAAAACCTACAGCCCACCTTGCTCCTTGCTATCTCCTCCTCCCCTACCAGGCTTGAATGCATGATTAGACTAAAAATGAAAACTTCCTCCCATTCATTTGACTTACTTAAAAATTGAAAACCCTGTTAGTTACGCCACAAAGTAAAAAAAGAATCAGAGTGACATAAACTACAGAGGAGGTAATGATGATTATTAGGGAATATTCTGCAATGTATCCTGTTATTAACGAGGGAAATTTTATATATTTGTATATGAAAGAATTTGGGGAGCTGGAAAAGAATGTAAAAAATAATGAAGCTGAAATAGATGCTATTTTTCTCAAAGACTAACTTTCGACAGTGAATAATAGTACTTGGGGGTCTTTTCAATAAATTACATTCTACCTCAAAATGTTCCTATCCATGATTGCAGGGAAATATTGCTATTGATCAGCTGGGTTGATCAAATTAAGATTGTTATGTAGAGGAGAGGAAGGCTTCCACAGAGAGAACCTCAGTCAACTGTCCAGACATATTGTATCTGCCTTCTACCCCCAAGCTGCCTTGCTTTGGGAAATTACTCTGATGAGGGCTTTTTTCTCTGGGCTGGATAAGGGCCTGGCCAGCTCCAGTCAGAAAAAACTACCAGCAGCTGATGAGCTACCTCCTTGCCAGCTTGTGTGCCTTCACCAGAAGTCTTGGCAGACCCCATGGATTTGTCACCTGCAAACACCTAGTACTGACCCGTGCTCCAAATGTTTTTCTACTCTTTATGGAGGAATTCCTTTTTTGTGTCTTATGTTTGGAGACAAATGGTTCAAGCAGAGGTGAGTTGCAAGCTTCAGCCTGTGCCATTAGGGTGACCTGTGGGAACCTCATGCAGAATAGTCAGTTTGCTCCTAGTAGCTGCACCCTTGGAGCCTGGAGGCAACAGTGTGGTGTCTGAATGTGGGACTTGGCAGTCCACTGGGCCCCTGCTCAACCAAGTATTTATCAAGCTATGTGCTGTGCAGGCGGGATTCGGAGTGGGAGCCAGGGACACACAGGGTAACAGGCCCTCGGAACACACAGGCATGGAGCCAATGCAGCCAGTATCAGCAAAGGGCGGGCACTGCAAGGGGTGCTGTAGAGAGGTGGCTTACAAGTGGAGGTCTGAGAGCTGGGATCTCATACATACCGGGATGATTGGCAAAGAGTGATCCAGAAGGTTGGCATCCAGCTCAGACTGCCCCTGGGCACATAGCAACATAACTGCATTTCTTCTAGATGGTTCTGGCTCCAATTTTGCACTCTTCTCGTCTCTGTTTCTGTCTGCTTCCTAGCTTCTTCTCTGTTGTACTGAACTTGTCTTATTTATGTATGAAATTCATCTTCTTCATGTAATCAGTGTCGGAAAACCTCTTCTTCTCTCAGGGTTCTGGCTCAGGCAGGTGATGACTGTCGGGAGTGAATCTGTCACTTGATTGTGAGAATCACCTGCCTCTAGGAGCACACAGGTCTATGATCACTATTTTGGAGAAGCGGAAGGGATAGAAACATTTTGCATGTTCCACAATTATCATCTAGGCGAACACTGATCTGTGTGGCCATGACCATCAGGGTTTGGATGATAGGCCACTTTCCTAAACGGCATGTGCCCTCACTGCCTCCTTGCCTCCTGGCTGCTGATTCTGCTATAATTTTGGTTCTTCTTGGATTTACAATTGCATTTCCCCTAAGCTATGGCTCAGATCTGAAGGTAGGGGCAAAGCTCCATCTGGAACTATTGTTGCTGCCTCTTCCTCCCCAAAGTAGACACAGGGTGGGACATCACTCCTCTAAGCAGGGAGACCTGAAGTAAGATGAGGTGCGGGCTGCTGCTGCAGCTCCCCTGTGCCTCCAATCCAACAGAACATGGCTCTGGAAAGATCCCAGCCTCACCCTGCTCTCATTCTGTGGATATGTCATCCATCAGTATAGAACATCTAAGTCAGTTCCAAAGAAAAGTTCAAGGGGAGAGGAGAAGGAAAGAGTAAGAATTTGAGTTTGGCCAAGTAAACACATGAATACAGAGTGGTGACGGTGATGGCATCGGTTACTGTGCATTCATTCTTCTATTCATTCACCCAAGAAACACATACTTAGGGTCGGGAGAGTGATTCAGTGGTTAAGAGCACTTGCTGCTCTTCCAACAGACCTGAGTTCAGTTCCCAGCAACTGCATCAGGAGGTTTACAACCACCTGTAACTCCAGCTCCATCCCCCACACACATGACACACAAGCACACAGACACACGCTCATCCTCAAATAGAAATGTCTTCTTTTAAAAAGATTAACCATCCGATATGTGTGAATATACGCCAAGGTATAGGCTGAAGATGTAACATATTTGGACTTCTCAATTAGCATATGTCATGCTGACATGTGCAGATAGGCCTCATCTCCAGCCAGGTCTGTCACTGTCTCTTTTCCTCCTTGTAATGGAGCAACCATGGCCTTGCTCATCTGTTCTTTCTCAGAGGCCTGGTGAGTGGCCCTGAGCACATGTTTCTAGTGACTGTATCTGCACTGCTTTAGAGTCAGGCACAAAGTGGGCTTTCAGAGAGGTCTCTATGAAGGTCACACCCTCTAGGTCCCACCCTAGTTCTTCACTCGGCCTCCTCTGTCCAGCATCTCTAACCCTTCTGAATTGAATCAGAACATGTAGACAAAGAGCCAGCCTGGTTCTGGGGTGGCCCTTGACCTCAGGAACTTTCTCTGAGGATGACCCCAAGATCTTCATCTGTCTCTTGAATGAAGCAACGAGTAGGGGCTCAGGTAAGCTGGCCCAGTACGGAGTTCATAGCCATAGATAGCTCACTGGGCTTCTTCTGTGGACCTGGTTAGCAGGCTGCTTAGGGTCTAACCCTGAACAGGGAAGAGAGGCAGTGGATGCCCAGGTCTCCCTGATCAGAAAGGCTTGGTTCTGGGTCCCTGACTCTTTTAGACATCTAGGAGCCCATTCATTGTTCCAAGAATGAGCCTGTGGAAGGGAAACAGGTGTGTTTTAGGTTATGGAAAAGGAAGACACAGTAAAAAGGATGGTGAGGAGATGCTGATTTCTAAGGAAAGAATAAAGAGGGAAATGGAAAGGAAATTAATGAAGTAGAGACATTGGAAGTCTCTATCAGATTTCTGGACAGGCACTTGGGCCTTGAGGTATGAGGCAATGTAGCCATGCAGCAGTATGGAGACAGTAGCCTGGCAGGGATCTGCTGCAGCCAGAGAAGTTGTCTCTGAGGTCTCAAGGAGAAGGGCCTAAGTAGAGGAACCTGCAACACCACTGGCTTGCTGCCTATTATGTTTTGACCTAGAGGGAAAACCCTCCAGCCAGTCAGTGGACACGCTGGCAGCCTGGCTCCCCACGGTACCTGGCATTGTTGGAGCAAGCGTACTTGAAGTTTCAAGAAACAGCTGCAAGTCTACTAAAAGCCTGTCATTGGCCCTGCCTTTCCCCATCACAATATTTACAGCTGGGCATAGAGAGTTGCTGCTGTATCGATTGGAGCAGCCCGCAGAGATGCCTCGGGACTCTGCGATAAAGAGGACAGGGTCACTGCCTAGCTGGATCATCACTCCATCTGGGTTTGTAAGAGAAATATTGAAATGTAAACTATGGCTGAGGACTTTTGGGTGCTGGCGGGCTGAGCACTGACATCACTTCTGGTCTCAGATGGACTGGGTTGCTGTGAGCCCATCTTGAAGTGGTGTCAGGCAGCAGGGATGTGGACGGGACACACAGCCTTGCTTGTCTTAACGTGAGTGCAATTCCCTGGATTCAGCTACAGCTTGGTTTAAGTTGGCTTATATTTCCCCAGAGAAAGTGGTCTCTAGGATGTTGGCATGCAGGTATTTGATCAGGATGCTGGTTGTGATTTTCTGGGCAGAGCCTTAGTCACCATCTTCCTACCATCTTCCTTGTAGGTGGTGGGGGTGTGGATGAAGCCTGAGAAAGAAGCACAGGCGATTCTGTCAGCTTCACCTGGATACCACCTCTTCAATTGTTCATGCTTGCTAATCAGTCCCCAGCAACAGGCTCTCCTGGTCCTCCCACATCTGTAGGAGACAGTTCATGTTTTACTTATCCAAGTGATCTTAACTATGACTGTTTCTTGTGCTGTAGAAGATTAAAAAGAAGAGAAAGATGAAAAGCAAGGGTGTGTTTCTCACTCTCATGCAACTATAGTTTCACTTATAAATGAAATAAGATGGCTGTGATTGTACGTGTATCCGCAGACTCTATGTAAATATACCTTGCCTGCTTGTGTGTAAATATGTATAGGGGGCTCATGCAAGCGCTGGGGGTGTATTAAAAAATTCCCAAATGCTTCCTGAATCTCATATATAACAGTTACATTTTTTTCTCAGGCTTTGGAGGAGAAAAAAAAAAGTGAGAGAAAATGAAATCCAGATCTGTAATTCCTAACAAGAGAAATGTGATCCTTTTCAATGTTTAAGTAATATTTCCTGTAAAACATAGGAGGCCATCTGCAAAGTTGTTTCCAGACACATTTCCAAGTGGCAAGGGCAGGACTGGGAGACAGAGGCAGTGCCAAGCCCACCTTGGGGAGTGGATGGCTGAGACTTCGGGAAGCCAGCATGGCGATTTGGCAAAATGTCTGAGCTTCTGCGTGGTTCCTAATTTGTTTCATTTACTTCCATTGTGCATACCAGAAGTGGGGCTGAGGTAGCCAGCAAAGAAGCCTAGAAAGTGTCTGGCATTGACCTCTTTCCAGAATGAGGAACTGTAGGGAAGCCCGCAATGAGCCTCTTTGGTCATTTGGAGACTGTGACAAGAACCATGCCTGAGAGTCTTGGACTGTGCAGCCAGGGGGCAGCCATCCGGCTTGGCATCACAAAAACGGGTCCTTTCTGGCTTTCTAAATCTGCTATAAAATCCCGTTTTATTATTGATCTCCAGGGTCGCCCTATGAATTCCTTTTAGTAAATGTTACAGTTCCTGTGAAAGGTCTTCATTTCCTCCAGAATTGCTAATCTGACTAATTGCATTATACACATCCCTCCTCTAGAAATTTGTTTAGTTCTGCTTATCCTAATTTTAATTCTAACCTCAAATGATCCCTTTCTTAGAGAGTTAACTTTTCGTATTGATACACGACGGCTTTAAATGACTATTGTGAGTTCCGCAGAGTTATACCAACACATACCTGTGGTTTGGTTTTGTTTTGTTTTCTTCCCAAGATCTCACATAAGTTTTGACAGATCTGATATGGGTACCAAACTCGCAGCTGGCTATGATTTATTTTTTAATGAGCAACAGGAAGTTTTTTGGATCGTACATTTACAATTTTAAAATAGAACCTTAGACGTGGTACATGATGCTTGAAAATCTTCTCCCAGGTAGACACGGCTACAAACGTGCCTATGATGCTCAGATCGGTCTTCTCGTTTGAAAACCATGTTTGTATAAACAACACGACAGAGGTCCTCTTCCCAGGGTGCCGATGTCTCTCCAGTATTTTTCCATTTACTTCTCCGCCTACCCTTTGGCCTCTTATCCCCCCTGAGTTTTGATTATGCTTTCTCCCCTGCACACATAGTCAGGGCTAGGATAAGTCACAATGTTTAGGATAATTCTCTCCAGAAACAGGAATGCTCCTCAGCTCCTATAGACCCTTTCAGCCACTCTCTGATGGCCACAGAATGGGTCATCTTCGTTTGATGCTACATTATGAATATCCGTATCATAGCTTAACGTTGCCCCAGAGTATACCCTTAGCAGCTGAGAAGTGTGAAAATCAGAGCATGTTGAGCTGGTAGAAACCAAGTGTAAATTTACTGGAGGGCTCATGCATGGTGGACAGAGAGTTGTTTAACACTCTCTGGCAATAAACATGGTGACACATCACTGCTCAGAAAAGGACCCTCTGACATATTTTTTAAAGCACACACCCTGATTCTAACACCTAGAAGAACAGCTTTCTCCCTCAGGGTCTGTCTGCTGCAGGCTGTGTGGGAGGGCAGCCGTGGGACAGATCTTTGCTGAGCTCTCCTTTAGAGACCTATGCATAAGGCAGAAGGATGCAGAGGGCACAAGAAGAAGGGTGGAAGGAGCTATTAGCTTTCTGCATTGTCTCTAATCGAGTTCATTACAGAAGAGCCCTTCTGCACAAGTCAGCTGTGACGGGATGGGACTGATAGGGGGAGCTTTGAACGCAATGCCAACTCTCACACAACTCTCATTCTGGAGAGGGCTGATGGAGCTTTCAAAGGAAGATATAATTTTAAAGGCTTAGATTCAGCCAACAACAGGTCCGTCTTGATCTGGGAAGGATTGCTACTGCATTACCTGCCTTCACCAACTGTAGAGGCCCCCGGATTGTAGGCCTGTGCCCTCCTCCATCCACTCTGCCTACATAGCATCCCATTTCGCCTCTTTAGAACAGCATCCAAAACCTAACCCTCCAGATGAAAGAGATGCCTGAAACATCTAATAAAAAGAGTTCCTTGGATCTAGAAAGAAGCAATCCAGGCATCATTTTGTTGTTCTGTTTTTTAAGAGCCTTTTAGGACATAAGAGAAAGATGCTGAAGTATGTGAGTTATCCTTACATTGGCAGATGACCTTGACTATGACCTGAACTTAGGAGACACACAATGAGTGTGTGATTATGACCAAATCCAGCGGTCCCTCTCTGCTCCACAGAGCCTTTCTCCTCCTATAATTCTACAGGAATAGGCTTCAGAACAACCACCAAGAAAATTAAAACTCACAGGTTAGCCTCCCTTTTTTTTTCTTTCTCTACAAAAACACACGTAGAGAAGCCTAGAAATAAGTAGTGATCTGGCCTCCATTCATTGAACTTTATTCTGTGGGCCCCTAGGGAAAGCCAAATGTGACATTTGGTTTGACGTTCACTGGAAGGGTGTGTTCTTGCCTCCCCAGTAAGTATGGGGTGAGTTTAATTGGCTGACACCCTAAGTGTCACCAAGTGAGCCAAGCCATCTCAACCACGTGTCAGACAAGGTCAATCAGCAATTTTAAGACAGGTGAAGAGTAAACAAATATAAATGTAGAAAGTGGTGATTTATGGCTGACTCTCATTAAGTTCTTCCTTGGTAGGGGAGTACTTTATGGAACATTGGGGACCTTTGTAATGGGTCAGATGTAGTTTTAAAGTAAGACATATTATAGCCATTTTCTCACATGCCAGCCTCACAATAGTAGAAAGGACATTTCCCTGAAAAGTGTCACCCAATTACATGAGTGGCACTTCCCAGGCAAGAGGGGTCAGGAACTTCAGGTGTTTCTCAAAGTTCTCGGTCATGCAGGCACTCGGCTGGACAGGGACCTGGGTGGCCTTTGTTATGTGCCTGCCTAGATTCCAAATGGGATCTTAATGGAAATTAATTCATTTATTCCATCTTTATTTGGCACCTTTTCTCATTTGCTTTCAGGACTTGTCTGCTAAGCAGAGTCACAGAAAATCTCCCCAATGCCAACTGCGAGGCTCAGTCGACAGAACTGTGGTCAGAAAGGCCAGAAAATGGCACTTCAGCCTTGACCCCGGAGCCCAGCACCTACGAGGCCTGGCTGGGGCAGCCTCTTTCCTATGCCCAAGTGTATGCTTTACCACATCACCTGCATGGAGGGTCAGAGGATGCATCTCTGGAAGCTTCTACCTCTGTGGACTTTCTGGTGGAAATATGTTTGTTGTCTGGGTCCCCTTGAAGCCCTTAGTCCCTTTCCTGCCTTACTTGGCCTTCTTGCTGGAAGGCCAAAACTGTCTTTCTGTCCCACAGCAGCCATGGGTAGTCCTCCTTTGTGTCCCTGCCTCATTATCCACATGGAAAGAATCTCAACTCTCCACCAACCTCTCCTTGACAACCAAGCTCCAGGTGGGGAAATATAAGAGTTTACCCAGGATCCAGAGAAGGGACTCAGAGTTACTCCCTAATGGCTTCACCACCTACTTAGGCAGGTTGAAAGTTCTGCAAGTAGATAAAGTGATGGCTGTGCACCATTATGAAATAGTAGCCGTGACATACACAGGAGGCTGGGGAGAATATCCAGCCAGTAAGAGCCCTGGCTGCTCTTGCACCCTAATGGCAGCTCACAAACACCTGTAACGACAGTCTAAGGGGATATGATGCTCTTTTCTAGCCTCTGTGGGCACCAGGCACAGGCACACATGGTACACAGACATACATGCAGGAAAAACACCCATGCACATAAAATAAAACTAAAATTATAAAAAGAAACAATAAAATACACACTTAAATGGCAAAATACATTCATACATGCATCTCTCTGTGTCTGTGTATGTGAGTGTGTGTGTGTGTGTATGTGTGTGTGTGTGTGCATACAGAGCCCTCCAGTCCCACCCACTCCATCTATATTAGGCACTCTGGCAGATGACTAGGCTAGCCAGATAGCCAGGTTCCTCTGGAGCTCTTGAGAAATCACATGTCAGAATTCAAGCTCCTAGCTGGCCTTCAGGGTACAGATGCCCTTCAGTACTAGGGATCTTTTTAGAACAGAGGGGCCAGAAGATGCCACTCTAAAGACAAAGACAAGAGGGTAGAATCCCAAGTCAAGGATGGGTTGCCTGGGGTGCTGAAATCCCAACTGTATCACCACTGTTTTCTTTCAGTTTTGTCTCATAATTCCCAGCAGGAAAAGTGATGTGCCTCCACACAGCCCTGGAGAAACTTCCTCTGTGGCCCCTGGAAAGGCACCTGTCATATGATGGTAGCTTAGTGACGAAGGGCAGGTCCCCACACAGCCAGCACTTTGACCACTCACATTTTCTTGTTTTGTTCTCTCCTTTCTTCCAGTCTTGGTCCATCTGCGTAACTGACTGCAATCTTATTAAAGGCCACCTTCGTGGGACTGCGGCCGAATCTGTCCCAGGTAGGCTTGTTGATAACAGACTGTAAAATCCTAAGAAATATAAACTTTCACTTCCATTTCCAGTTTATAGAAAACTAGGAAAGGAAAAGGGAAAAAGAGAGAGAGAGGTGACAGAATATTTGAATAAAGAAATCAGTATTAGCTACTAGCCAAGAAGACTCGGAAAATATGGCAAGAGATTAGATCTCCTTAATTAGATTCACTAACAGGTACTCAAACAGCTTAAATGTAGTAATACTTAAATTAAAAAAAATAGTTTGCCTTCCAGAGTCTTGGCGCAGAAGCTTGGCTTAAAAATTGTTTCTGGTCCCACAAGTCAGCTAACCTCTCAAATGGGATTAAAATCTTTGGGTTTGGTAAAGTTTGCATAAATATTTTACATGGATCCATCTTTAATTAGGTTATAACACTAGAAATTGCCACGCGTGTTCTCTTTCTGCAAATGAGACTCTGAGCCCCATAAACAAATTAATTTGTGTCTCAGGGTTTTGATGGGGGTGGGCTTCAGCTCCCCCAGTCTTCTCACAAGAACTACTGACCCTCTGGATTTCAAATGCCTGAGGGGAAAAAGCAATTATAGAAACACGACTCTCCCAGATCAGCTTTCGCCCCTGCCTTGTCTCTGTTTTATTGATGGGAGATTGAAGGAAGATTCAAATCAGCCAATCAGCCATCCTTCAATTCTTTACCAGCAGCAAAATGCAGAAATCATTAGCTTTTCCCGTGTAAAAGACTTTGCCGTGCCTTATTATTTCAAGCTGCCTTGCTTGTATGAGTCAAAAGGGCATGTTGAATATTTATTTCTAATTTTCAGCACTGGTAAATATTATATCGCTTTGTTCCCAGTGTTCTTTTTATTTTGCAAATTTTATAGCAATTAATTAATGCAGCCCTGTTATTAGCAATATCTCCCTGGTTTCCACTGCTTGCATTTAAGATGATGTAGCTCGTAAGGGCTTCGCTGGAGAGATTTCACAGCCAGACTGTGTTTGAATTACAAGATCAGTTCTAGGTGAATAGGAGCCCTTGTTCTCAGTGGAGAAAGCTTTTATTGCAATTAGAACAAGTAATGCAAACCTTGCCTCATGTCGTCTGCTAATTTTATTTAATGATGGCCCTCTTATCAAAGGAAAGGAAAGAGACTTTTTGTGAAAATCGCCACTGCTCTGATTTCAAAGGAAGCTAGAACTAGGGGTCAGCAGAGTGACATTTGGAAAGCTGATGTCATTCGCAGACTCCAGTGTCCACCCTAGTGCAGAGAGAAGAGTTGGGGACTATTTTTGTTAGTGAGCAACATGATTTTACGTGACTCTGTTTACTCACAAAGTTCATTTTAAATGCTGCTGTTTAGATTTTATTGCTGATATGACTGTTTATCTCACAGGGTTCTGAATTCTGTTGATCAATAAAAAATAATGACTATATTATGAGTAGGAACATGGAATGTTCATTTGGCCAATGCATTTGATCAATGTCTGTAGCTAAATTCTGTACTCCAGGCAAACACAATATACCTTGTTTTAAGAGTAAATCTTAAATGGATCTTTTGCTCCCATATTCATCCCAGAAGCAATCATCGCTGAAGGCTTTTTGGAGAGCAGGGCAGAGGATTTGGGGGAATTTAGAAGTGGTAGGTTGTGGGCAGACCACAGGAGAAAGGATACCTTCTGGGAGCTTGACGATGGTGGCAAGGCGTGGGATCAGCTGGTGGCTGAGGGTTTGTTGTGGCTGAGAGTGAGTGTTCGAAGCTAGAGGGGTATTAGGTAGGTTTTGTGGCTGTGATCAGATACCCAGATAAGCCATGTAAGGAAGGAAGGATTTACTTTGGATCAATTTAAGAAGTGACACAGGCCATCATGGTGGGAAAGGCATGCTGAAGAACATGAAGCTTCTGCTCACATTGCTTTCCCAGAGAGCAAAAAGGAAGTAGGGAGGGCTATAAAACCTCAAAGCTCTTCCCTAGTGAGCCATTGCATCCATCCAGGATCTGCCTTCTGAAGGTTCTGCAACCTTCCCAAAGAGCACCGCCCCTGGGGACCAAGTGTGCAAACACGAGACTGTGGGGGCTATTTCACACTCAAACATACAACAGGGGAGAAAACAGCTGTGTTGGGGGAGGGCGCAATGCAGACACAGACATTGATACTGACACTGACAGAGAGGAAGGACTTATCTTCCTCTTTAGCATGTAGGGCAGCTTGTACTACCATGTGGTGCCCTTATCGGAGAGTCAGTACCTGTGCTCCAAGACAGAACCCCTGCTAGTAGTCCATGCTATGTGGATTGCCTACTTAGTGAAGGTGGTGTGGCCCAGGGAGAACAACAGGGCCCTGCAGGTCCCCAGCAGTGACACAGGACTCTGCATTCGAACCACCTCTGCAGTCCACAAAAGGACCCAGCACACAACAGATCTGCCAGTGTCAATCTGCAAGATGGCAGCTTGGGGTGTGGTAACCAGCACACAGCCAGTCAGGACACACAGGCCAACCTAGTTTTCTCATTCATGGGTGAGCATAGCAGAACTCATCCTTGGGGGTGAGCTTAGGGACTGCCAAGGAGAGCTTGTGATGGGCTGTCCCCATTGGGGTGAATGCATGCTGCTGCCGACATCTGCATCCCGGGGTGGAGTGTGAGACTTTCCTTGGCCCATCCCAGGTCAGCCCTGTAGAGAGATGAGGGCAGCCCTGCGTTCACTGGCCCCCGATCTCCAGGGTTTCATCTGCAGCGAGCTCGTCAAGCTGCAATTTTAAATAGCCAATGCTTTATTTTTGGAATCCCAGAATGTGAGCCGGGTTTAATGAACCTAAAGCTATAACATTTTACTTCTCCTTTGATAAAAATTTGTATTTCATATTTTAAAAATTGCACTCATTCTGCCAGTTGGCGTGACCAGCCAAGCATAACCCATCCGTGCAGCATTCACAAACTACTTCTTCTTGGTCACAATGTCTTTGTAATAGTTTTGCCATATGCTGAGGAATTCGGATGTGGCTGGAATCCTGTCTAGGTGGCAGTCCTGAGTTAGAGACACATGACACCTGGAGTTCCTGAGACATCAGGCTCACTGGCTCCTGGCAAATTTATTTATCCATATGTACAATCTGAATGTGGGCAGTGCTCATCATAGACAGGAAGGCCTGAGCTCACTTCTGAGTCCCACAGAAAACAATGGAGAGAGGCTTTCTCTAGCCCTCAAAGCTATTCTCTTTGTACATTATTGTTATCAATTATTATTATTATAGATTATAAAATTATTATTATTAATTCATAGGAACCATGTTCAAGAGCAGGTATCCGTTGACCAAGCATATGACATTGTTTTCCCTTGAAGATGTAATTTTTGATTTTGCAAAGATGAAATATAATCCAAGCTGCCTTACAAGGTTCGTTTGATAGTGGACTCTGGCAACTTCTCGATGTTACTAGGCTTCTCCTTTACCACTCTTGCCTCCGTGACAGACACTTGCTGCCATACCTTCGCCCTGCTACGTAAGATCTTATTCCTTTGGGACCATAAGCCAAAATAAACTCTATCTTCCTTAATTTGTTTTTGGTCATGGGTTTTGTCACAGCAGGAGAAAAGTAACTAATGTAGTGTGTGTGCGTGTGTGTGTGTGTGTGTGTGTGTGTGTGTGTGTGTGTGCGCACGTGTGCTTTGATTGGGTAACTGCTAGAATTTAGATGGCATTTAAGCTTTATTGCCAAAACGTAAAGATAGGTCTTTTTGCTCTAAAAATGACAACATACTAGAATGTTCTTTCTCTTTACCATCATCCTCACCAACTCTTATCTATCTACTTATCTATCTATCCATCTATCTAATCATCTGTCTATCTATCTGTTTTTCTAACATCCATTCATCCATCCATCTTGAATATTTCCTTTTCTAACAGACAATGGTGGTGCTGCTTTGCTATGTTTAACTTTTCATCTTTGATCATTATGGTCCCTCTGTGTCTGTGCATGTATGTGTGTGAGTAGATGCATGGGAATGCATACATGTGTATACACAGAGGCCAGAGAAGGACGGCAGGTGTCATTATCTATCACTTTCTATCCTGTTCTTGGAGACAGGTAGCCAGCAAGTCCCATAGGTCCTCTTGCCCCATCTATTCTGCCCCCACAGAGCTAGGGTTTCAAGGCACAAATGTGTCGACACCTAGCTTCTTACCTGGGAGCTGGGATCCCAACTTAGGTTCTCATGCTTGTGCAGCAAGCGTTCTTACCCATTGGGCCATAATTAGCCCCTATTATGGTCTTTAAATAATATGTAGTTTCTCTGGGCAAATGCCCTTGACTCATGTCTCCATGGCATCCTTTGCTTCTCATCCATCTGTAGCAGTTCTGCCTTTACACTTCAACTTTTCTCAAGGGCTGATCTGCACTTTTCAACACCACAGTGTGATGTCTTTATATGGCCCAGTGTGCTGAACCCTTCCATTGTAGGCGTTGCTTCCTGTGACATCCTCTGATAGACTCTGCCCCCTCACACACACATTCTCATTGTGTACATAGTTGTGTATTTCCTTTGTTCTTTTGGTTTTATGATAAACTGGAATCCCACTGGTACCATCTGAGGCATGGTCATCTAATTTAGACTTTTCTAGACCAAGTGGTTGTCTCCCCAGTGCCAAGCATATCACTCTGGCTTGAATGTCACTGTGGTCTTCTTGACTCTGTTTCAGGATGCTGTGTTCTGCTCTCTATCTGCCGATCTAGGAGCTGATCTCGGAGCTGACCTCGGAGCTTTTTACTATGTGTTGGCTTCTGCTTGGACAGGCTCCCACCATTTCTGTTCTTCATGTAAAGATGCTGACATTTTTCAATGAATGAGAGGTTATTCTATCATAGAAAAATATGCCTGTTGGAAATTTTATTGTGATTACCCTGAATTTATAGATTAACACTGAGAAAGGATGAAATTCTCTAGAATTCCTTGTCTTTCCCAGAAACACTTTGTTTGTACAGGTTTTAACCATTTTGTATTGGTTCTTGATAACAGTGTACAGTAAGGCTCTCCTCCAGCCCATTCAAAGTGGAATTTTCCACACTTGATCTTTGCATCTGAGTTTCACTCCTCCATCCAATGAGCATCTTTGACTTTGTTCTTAGGTTATTTTCTACCATCTCTCCACCAGGAAGATGGCTTGAGGTCTTTAATCTGTGATGTTCTTTTGGACATCTTTCTCTGACACAGCTAAATGCTTTGGTTTTCTCCTCTCCCCATTTCTACATGGTCCATTTCCACTTTGTCATGCACTCATTCTGATTCACCTTTCAGAGTACTCAAGTCAAGCTCAGAGTGGTTTTCTTTAGAAAAACATTGTGGTACTGTTTATAGCTCTCTCTCTCTCTCTCTCTCTCTCTCTCTCTCTCTCTCTCTCTCTCACACACACACACACACACACACACACACAAATGGTAAGCTAGATGTGATGGCTGGGTCCTGTAATCCTAGTTCTCAGAAAACTAGGCAGGAGGAATGCCAGTCTGGTCTAAATTGTGGGGTTTGGGCCAACCTAGTTTATGGTATGAGACTTTCTATCTCAAAAACCTAAAACTTAAAGACCGAAATAGCACTTTAAAAAAAGAAAGAGAGAAAAAGAAGATAGACATCAAGGGTACTGTGATGCTTAGTGCTAATTGTCAATTTGACAGAATTTAGAACCATGGGGGAGCTGGATCTCTCAGCATGCCTATGAGGGAGGGAGCTCAGCAGCAGCAGCGATCACCCCTCTCTGCTTCTTCCCTGGGGATGCCAGTGCCAGATGCTTCAACTCTTGTGCCTTGGCTTCCTCACCATTGACAGACTGAGCCCTTAAACTGTGAGCCAGAATAAGCCCTTTCTCCGTTAAGTTGCTTTCATCAGGGTATTTATCACAATGACAAGAAAAGAAACTAGGGCACAAATTCTCCCAAACTTCTCTAGATAATGTTCTGATGTGGTCTGGAATTTAATATAGTTGAAGAAAAATTTGACTTATTATTGGTAACAAGCAATAGTGTATTTCTTTTTTTCTCTGAGAATAGAAGACAGAGGAGTTAGAGTTTTCACTGCAGAATATTTACCAGGTGATGCATTGTTGTTTTGATTATTATTGTTTTGGTACCAAGAGTTTAGTCTCTGTAAAAACATTCGAAGGGAAGAATAATTCTTATCTAGTGACTGCACTGCACCGGTGCCAGTGCTGACCCTGATGCTCTTAAAGACCTGGGGTATGGATTCTGACCTTCCCCAAAGTCAACTGCATGTAGCTCTTTTTCTTTTGCAACATTGGCCTCTTTACTTTTCAGTTTTAAACTCTAGAAATGAAAAAAAAAAAAAAAAAACCAAAAAACAATGGAAAGCCATCGGCTGCTTTCTGGATTCTCCAATATGCTTTTATTCATCCATCACTGAAAAACAGCACTCACTCCATGGATACCATGCTTCCCATGCTTTCATTGGTCGATGCCCTCCATGGTGCTGACTGTCAAGTGCTAGACATTTTGGGGTGAGCAGATAAAATAGTAGCCCCTGGCTCTTGCCTGCAGGCTTCCTCTCTTTGACTGTGAACAGGAACTATGGCACGTGCATGTGTGTGTGTGTGGCGGGTGGGATCCACCAGAGTGTGGACAATCTGCTAGCAGCCACACCACCAAACAAAAATGACTCTGCCCTTGGCAGCAACCATCAGTTGCCAGTAGCTTCTCAGCTAGGGGTGGAGCCTCATGAGCCCCTCCTCATCCATGATGGCTTGATTTTGTGCAGCTCTAGTGTAGGTGACTACACAACTCCACCTTATTTTTTGATACATGGTCTCTCACAGAACTCACTGAGGCTCTGGTATCTGCCTGTCCCCACCACCAACAGTGCTCGGGTCACAGATGCTGGAAGCCAAACTCAGGTCCTTATGTTTGTGAGACAGAATCTTTACTAGCTGAGACATAGCCCCGGTCTCCCACTATGTATTGAGCTTTCCAGATTCAGATTGATTCCTTCTTTGAACTATTTAGGGGTTTGGGCCACTGCATGACAATTTGCAGTTTCATATTCTCCAAGGCATTCTGGAGAGTGGCTCCGAGACAACAGTCCAGAATCAGAAAACAACAAGAAGCTTGCAGGTGCACAGTAGTTCAAGCTTGTACAACTGGCACCAAATCAGTGGCCAGCTGAAAGCATGTGCTCTAGATTTAGCCCTCTCCCCCATCCCACTCCATTCCCGGTAAGCTTCTTTTTAGTGTTTCTTGAAAAGCCTAAAGTTACAAAAAGACCGTGCTGGCTAGCCAACAGGCAGCATTGGGAACCTGATAGCAGTGTCTGTGTTGAGAGATAGTGTCTCCCAGAGCCTTATGGTGGGGACTCCCTCAACCATGATCACTTCTAGGAGCAGTAGAGAAACCTGGGATGTATTTGTAGCTAATTCATCCAGGGCCCTGGACCCTGAACACAGTAGGAGGACCGGGCTGGAGGATTGAACCCCAATACCCTCCTTAGGTCGTAGAACATACCTCAGAGGAGATCTTAAAGTCTCCTGACTTTGGAAAGAACCCATTTCTATTTTCTATCACAGATTTTCTCCCACTTTCATATTATTTTGAACATCTTAGTGTGAAATGCATGAGATAAATTCCATCACTTAGCAGATATTGTCCAGAGCTAGGAAAAGGAATCTGAATATCCATCTTGTATTTACATTTCTAGGTTTTTTTTTTTTTTCTGTACATAGCAAATGAAATGCATCCGTGAACAAGGATGGACTGTCTGCTTGTTCTTTGGCCATGCCCTTAAGGCATGGGCTGTGTTTTAACAGTCTAGGCAGAGCAGAGAAATCCTTGTTCAGCTAGTCCATCTTGTGCCCTCACCATGGCTTGCATTTCTTGGATCCCATACTTCTCTTTGCTTCAGGACTCTTGGCTTCTGGATCTTTCCCTTCTGCTAGGCTCTGCTGTATCCATGGACAGCAGCAATGACTTTGGTGGGAACTCCCTGACATGCAAAAGTCTTCTCTTCCACCCTTCCCTACCCATTTCCAAGGCCCCTCTCTCTCTGGATTCTTCATCTCTCTCAAGGGTTCTGTTTTGTAATTTCTCTTGAAAATTTCTCACCTTTCCTCTGGCAACCTTAGAAAAGATGGCGCAGGGCAGATCCTCTCTTACCCTCTCCCATTAAAAAGAACACAGCCATATTCCTACCTTAGAGTGCCTGTCTTTGGTTATTTCCCCCATTTACCTCACCTTCCAGATAAAGACAAGGATGAGGAATCATTTTGTGATCCTGGTAGAAGACAGCCTGTAGAATAGAACCTGAGAGTGGGCAAAATCTAGAGATGCCTGTCTGGTCCACACGGGGGTGGGGGTAGAGCTTCAGAGACAGGGATGCAAGCCTGTGTAATATTTAACTAGTGAATTCCAGCCTGTTGAGTTTAACAACTGCATGTTAAACTGAGTTTAACAACCTTTGCTCTTAATGTCTTTGAGAATTCCACCCACGGATGCTGTATTTTCATCATGTCCACCCCCACCCTTACCTCTTCAACTCTTCCCATGCCACTTACTCCCTTTCGAATTCATTGCTTCTCCTTTAAGAAGCCATTATTGTTATGTGTATACATGCATGCACACACACATGCACACATATAAAAATGTGCCTGTTGAGGTAATTTAGTGTTGCTCACATGTGTATGCGTTTAGGGATGACTACTTGGGATTGGATAACTCACAGGGGACTCATCCTTGGAGAAAATTAATTCTCCCTCTCTCAGCAGCCAATTAATTGCCTTCATCTAGGGGTGAAGTCTCCCATGAGATTTCTCCCAACCATATTGACCTGTAGACTGATGTTGTCATTGTGCAGGTCTTGTTTAAGGGACCATGTTTTTGAGATTTCACGGGTGAAGCTCCCCCACCACATACGGAAGACACTATCTCACAGCAGACATAATAGTCCTCTGGCTCGTACAATTTTTCTGCCCCCTCTTTCTCTATGTTCCCCCAGTTTTAAATGTAGGAGCTGTATTTCAGATGTATCAACTGGCATTGGACACCCCACGGCCAGATGTTCCCTGGATTCTGACCAGTGTGGATTTCTGTAATGGTCTCCATCTGCTGCAAAAAGAAGCTTCTTTGTTGAGGAGTGAGATTAGCACGTATCACCTTTGCAATGATTCTAGTCATTGCCGTCTACTGTATTCTACAAGAGCTCCCTGTTCAGAAAGCTGAAAGCCATTTGTAGAGCAGGACATCTGTTTGCTCTCTGTGAGGAACGGGGAGCTGAGATACATCTTCTAGAGCCTGTCACATAAGAAAGAGCCAAAACTTAAAAGCACTGACCTTATATAATAACCCATCCCATTGGCTAGTTGAACACTGGTTAGCTGAAAAGGACGATGTTGGGGAATGTAGTCATGACAAGTCTATGACCAGGCAAGGACTATCACTCCAGAAAGGAGAAACAAGATCCATGTTCTCACCAGAGCAAATGATATTTACAATGCAAATATTTTAAAAATGAAATCTGCTCTTACTGAAGCCATATAAGTTGTGTCCCTCTGACACAGTCTTTAGAATCTTTGCATGTCATTGAGTAGAGTCAGCAAGCATGTACATTGTTGTGTATGTAGAATGTATACACTTAGTGTGTGTGTGTGTGTGTGTGTGTGTGTATGAATATATATGTATATCTTTGACCAAATCAAAAATTTAAAAATAAATTTAATCTCCGAAACCCAAGATCATCCTCCTTTAGATAATCTTTAAAACTTAGTTTTAAAAATTATTAGTCAAGAAAAATTTATTTAAAATTCCAGTCACATCGTTGCTTTTTAGATTCCTTGTATTTCTAGTAGCTTTCAAGGGAAGCACTTGAACTATTTTTTCAAACTTTCATTATCTGTGTTTTGTTCTGAAATTATGCCTTTTGGTATGCCATTTTGGGGCATAAGAACAATTAAGACAGTTAGAAATGTATTTAATAATTTAAGAATAGTTAAAAACATGAACCAGTGGATGTAAGACTGTATGTTATATAAACAGCAATTGGTATGATTGGCTGATTAAAGATATCAAAATGTCTAGGTAGGCATTGATTGTTTTTATTTTAGGCAGCTATTAGCAGATGACTTGAAAATGATTGATTCCACAAAATTTGAAAAAAATAAATTCTTTTCTTTAGAACTTTATAAACTTTATTATAAAAAAATCCTTGCAGGTAAGTGAAAGCATCACACACTACAATTACCTAGACCCAAAGTCTACGCATCTCAGTGAGCTTCTATGCAGTTAGAGTAGGCGTGTGGACTGGAAGCTGTGGGGCCTCACATTGGATTGTACACGTTCAGTACTAAGTATATTTGGTACTTAGTACCAAACCCCCTAAATTAAGGACAGAATTGGAAGTAGAAGAGATATTAGCTTTATGTTCTCTTTTTTAAAAAGGGCTGTTTCTTGCTTTCTCCTTTATGGTATACTGTACCCACATGTACATTTATTTACATATATACATGTTATTGGATAGATTCCATATATGAGAGAAAGTGTACTTTTTTTTCTTTCTGGGATTATGTGACCTTGTTTAATATTATACATTTTATATCTATTTTTCTACAAATTTTTATCTTAATTTTTCTTTAGAGCTGAATAGTATTCCACTTTTTATATATACCAAATTTTTTTATTATCCATTCACCTGTTGATGGACAACTAAGTTGACACCAGTTCTTTGTTATAGTGAATAAAGCAGCAGTAAACACGAGCTTACACCCAGGATCTTCCATACACTACCAGTAAATTCTTGTGTATCCTTCCTTCTGTCCGCCTTTGGTCTTTCACTCACATGATTCCAAAAGGTCAGGGTACCATGGAGAGACACATGACATTTTCCAGCTAGAGGGAGTGATGCAGTTACTCATCAAGGATGATGGCCTTGCTTCACTCTGGCCTTGACCTCGGGGGCATTAAACCAGGATGATTATCTTATCTCCGCAGCACAGTGACCATTTTCTCTCTGGGCCACATCTCCAAAAACCACCCCAGAAATCCTGTTCCTCCCATCAGGGATTCCAATGGATTGTCCTCTCAGTCACAGGCAGTCTGTAACAATGCAGTCAGATTCTCTGGGAAGAATATGCCTTTGACACTTTGGAGAGAATGAAACCAGCTGACACCAGACTTCACTGAGATATTTGAAGTCAGCTCAAATCTAGCATTTCAGTTCAGAAATGCTTTTCCTAGGAGGGACAAAGCTTAGCCTGTCATCACAAGATGGAGTGGGCGATTCTCAAGTGATTTTCCAAACTTTCAAGATCACCAGGAGTCCATTGATCTACTCTCCTCTCTTCTGCTCTTCAAGAGTGGTTTTCTGCATTCTTATTAGTCTTGACATTAAGAGCCAAGGCGAAAAATTCTGTGAGGTCTCCGGCTCTTAACATGGTGGCCAGAAGAGGCTGTGGTCACAATCGGCAGAGGCCAGCGACACCCTCTTAGTTGCTCAGAGTCATAGGACTATAGGGACCTCTTCAGGGATACCTTTAATCTAAGAAGTTTCCAGTTGATATTGTTGTTAGTTAATAATGGGCTAATTCTGTCAGATCTACACACCTCTGCATTTTATAGAGAAAGATGCGTGCACATTTGCTTGTAGCTTCTACCAGATAAACTCTGCTGAGGCTTAATCTTTCAGGTCACATGGAGAGGTTAACAGTGGGTGATGACGGAAGGACTGCACCAGCGTCCAAATCATAATAAAGGAGTTAACCTTTGGCCGGCGAAAATGACATTTTTATAACACCAAAATTCTGACACATTTACAAAGTCTTGCTGATTTTTGAAACTTGTTTTTCCTTTCATGTCTGCTAGGGCAGGAGAGACACCAGGAAAAAGAAATCTTATCAAACTGCGAGTTAGTTCTTTTCAGTTCCAATAATTGTAGAATTCAGAGTATCAATTTCTGGTGCTCTAAAGCATGTCCACCTTTTTGCTTCTACAAATTGATTAAGCTTTTTATTTGATATCAGGGGCCTCTGGAGGGTTCTAACCTGTATTTCAACCTTTGAAGAAATTCATACCCAAGATATTGCTGCCGGACATTCTTCAAGGTCATTAATATAATGCTTAGAAATTTTCAACTGAAAGTGGATTTAATCAGAGCCTATTTTCTGTGTATCTCCTTGTGGCATGATTCAGAAAGTGTTTTGCCTTTCAAGTGTCTGAGGAAGTCAGCTTTTATTATATTTACTTTGCACCTTTAAATGCAGGCAGCCAAGAGGATTTGGGGACAAAGTATGATAAAATTGATACCATAAAATAATAGCAGACTAACTGAAAGAGCTATAAATGTTGATGAGGAAAATGTAAAGAATAATTTTTTTATAGTTCTTTAGATTGTCCTATCTACAAATATAACCTAGAAATGCTGATGGGAATTAGAAACCAGTAGATAAGAAAGGTCATGTAGATGCCACTGTAGAGTAGAAAGGCTTTAGTAACGAAAAAGGTGACCGATGTTTTTCACTGTTGAAATGGTGTGTTGCCCTGGGAAACTGGGAGAAGACACTGACGAAGACATCAGATGACGATGTCTGTTCACTGGGATTAGGAATGTTCTTTAGTATCTCAGATACAAAATGAAGTAAGCACTGTCATTCTCCTGGGGTCAGTACATCTTTAAAAGAGACGTGAGTGGCTGGAGAAATGGCTCAGTAATTGAGAGCACTGGTAGCTCTTACAGAGGTCCTGGCTTTGTTTCCCAGCACCCACATGATGATTCACAACCACCTTTAACTCCACTCCCAG
This sequence comes from Cricetomys ansorgei, assembly GCA_026225945.1. Taxonomy (NCBI): domain Eukaryota; kingdom Metazoa; phylum Chordata; class Mammalia; order Rodentia; family Nesomyidae; genus Cricetomys; species Cricetomys ansorgei. The sequence continues at coordinate 28,174,086 of JAMJFZ010000597.1, forward strand.
GTAATCTGACATCCTCTTCTGTCTTTGAAAGGCACCAGGCCCACATGCGGTGCCTGTGGTGTCAAACACATAAAGTAAAAGTAAATGCATATTTAAAAAAGAGACGTGAGAAACAGTCAGTTTGGACAGCTGCAGCCTATACGCTAATATTTATAATCATTTACATACCAGAAAGAGGGCCTTTGCACAAGAGTCAAGCCACCAACTGCTGGGTGGCGATGCTTGAGAAAGGACTGTGCTTGGAGCTGCTTCATGTTCATAAGGAGATGCTTCTGTCCCCATGTCTTTCATCACTTGACTCCCAGACACCTCCAGGTGAAAAAGATCAAGACTCAGAGAAAATGTACACACAAACGCTACATTGTTGGTGAGAAAATTAGTGGCATGGGAGCTGGGATTAGAAATGGTTTTGTCATTTTCTGTCTGTGTTATTCATAAATTTTGATGTTCTGCTAGTAGATACACCATAGTTAAAGTTTTATATTTTCCAGATGGAAAACAAGGCAAATTTTAACGTTATGTAATGCCCCTCTTTACCTTGAAATGCTCCTTCTACTTTACACCAACATCTTTGTACCTGCTCTGAACATGGCATCATTTCTTCCTTTTGTTTTCTTTGTGTTGACCTGTCTTAGTATTTAACATGAATCTCTTGCAAAGAACATTTAGTCAATTATTGTCTTCTGCCCAGTCTGACAATGCCTGCCTTTTACTTAAAGGTGTTTAGTTCATTTACTCTTAGTGTAATTAGAAGTTGGATTTCTTGTTCATTTTGCTTTATGCCATATTTCTGTTTGCTTGCCTTTTATGTTAACCAAATGTTTTATAGCTATATTATTCCTATATTGGTATCTTTATGCTCTACATTTTATTTGTTCATTTGTGAGAACTACATTTCCCTTTAAATTATTTGAACATATGTCTGCCAATAGTTTTAAGGAATTTGTCTCCTAAGGTCAGAATCTAGGTCACCTCAAATTAAGTTGATGCTGCTTGGATTGAAAGGTTTTGTTTCTTCCCATGTGTAGTGATTTGTTTTGATTCTATACTGGACACTGTAAATTATTTAGCAACCCTGGATTCTGTTATCTATCTTTGAAGAGAAATGACTGGTTTTAGTAGGAAGTTCAGTTGTCAGATCATTGTGCAAACTTGGTTTTATGCTCTGTCTGGAAATGTGGAAAGCATGTGCTCATTCCTAAGCAAACTAGCTTATTGTAATTTGTGCATTCATTGTTCGCAGTGCTGGAGATCCAACCCAAGATCTTGTATATATATGCTGGGCAAATTATCTACCACCAAGCTACATTTCTAGCTCACTTGTTGGAATTTATATCTAAAATAAAATTTAATGCCTGCATTTAGTTTTATAGTTTCACTTGCATGTTCCAGAACAGCTCTTTAAAAAAATTTTTTATTTACTTATTTATTTTGGTTTTTCAAGACTGGGTTTCTCTGTTGTAACTCTGGCTGTTCTGGAACTCACCCTGTACACCAGGCTGGGCTTGACCTTACAGAGATCCACCTGCCTCTGCCTCTTGAGTGTTGGGATTAAAGGCATGTGCCACCACTGCCAAGTCCCCTTAGAACAGCTCTTATTCCTAGGTTCCTCTGTGGTATCTCAGAGGTATATCCACGCTGTTAGAATGTGCTCCTCTGGAACTTTCTGTCTGTTGAGGTTGTAACTCCAGTATGCTCAGCTCGATATTCTTACTTTACTGCTTGGCCACTGATGCTCTCATGCTGTGCCTGATTGCATTTCATTTGCTGCAAGTGAGCCTTAGTTATTCTGATCTTAAGCATGCTCAGCCCCAGCCCTCAGACACAGACTTACAGGGTGGTTAACCATATTGATTCTTGGAGTCCCTATTTATACATCTTCCTCCCATCTGATGCCATTCCTTGACCTGGACTCTGATCCATTTCCCTATCTCAACCTGAGTGCTTTACTGTCTTCCAGGATTGGACAAATGTCCCTTTGGAGGAAGCCAGGGCAACCACAATGAGAACTTCCTGAGTCTCTGCTCTGAGGGACCATCATCTTCTGCTACCAATGGCGCGGGGCCTGAGAACTAAGTCTTTGATGATCTGTGCAACATAGTGGTTGTTTCCGGATGTAGGGTGAGTTTGGTACCAGTTACTCCAGCCCAGCTGGCAGCATCTTAGCTTCCTTCTCCTTTGACACATTTTGAAGTTATTATATATGCAGACTGAAATTAGAGAAGATACATCATTATCTAAGACCTAATATTGAGGATTTAGATCCATACTATTAAAGTCATTAATGTGTCTTTTAGAGAAAAAAATATGGGCAATTGAAAGAAAGAGAAAGGTCACAAAAGTCAGGCCAATTGCTAATTTTGTCCAATAGGACAGCAGATACTATATATAAGGAGAAAAATGTAGAACAAGAGGCTAACAGCTTTGTTTACACAGGTGCCTTTGAAGGAACAACAACACTGAAAGTCTTCCAAGTGACCCTTGGTGGGGAGTGGGGACAGAGTGAAAAGGAGTAGGGCTTCTTTTGACTTGGAGGTTCTCTATGGTTTGGAAGGACACTATGTAGTAATTATCTTCTTGTTGGCCAATACACATGCATTTATTCCTTTTAGCGCTTAGTGCTTTACAGAACTTATAGCATCATCGGTCGTGGATATTATTTTATTTAAAATACAAGAGGGCTACTATCTAAGCCCACTCTGTCCAGTTCTCATTGTATGTGCTAGGAGTCCCATTTAGAGCTGGATCTGAACACATGTATTCACAGGTATTTCTTTGTATTTCAGTTTGCTGTCACGTCATCACAACCTTGCCTGTCTCAAGGAAGCTCTGCAAACCAGCAAGGCACCCGGACAAGCATGCAAATTTCAGGAAATAATAAAAACTGTTAAGAGAGCACATCGTGTTTGAACTAGAAGACAGACGGGGTGCAAATCCCTAATTTCGCCGTCTTGGCTCCTTCTCTTTTTTTCCTTTCTTGCATGTCACCTGGTTTCTTGCTATCATGGAGCTTCTGCAATAATAATAAAAAAAGGGGGTGAAGAATCAATTAGAAATGCCTTTTACTGTGTGCCTGTCCTTGGCAGGGGCAATGTGGCACTCTGCACTCAGCAAAGACTTTGGAAGGGTTTTGCGGGTTTAGAGGCTCAATTAAACGTTTCTTCTCTGACCATGTGCTCAGTGACTTGGTCTTTAAGACGGCATCAACATTTATGGTTTGGAACTTTGTGAGAAGCGTGGGCTGTCGTTGAAATAAAAACTGCCTTCCCTGGCTTTATTAGGGAGTTTTCGTTAGGGTTTGCTGTACTTTTCACCTTGACATTTATGCCAAAATTTAGAGCGTTTGATCTTTCCTACTCTGCTCCCTTCTTCACTCGATGGGGAGAATAATAAAAATCTTTGCAATAGTTGTGAAAAGAGGAGGAAAAGACAACTTTAGAGATGCTTTCCTGTAGCTCATTTCAAGGCAGATGCAATTTTAAGCAGTGGGAGCATCCTTTTGGGGTAGATACGAATAACACCAGAGAGGCCAGTGCCTGTGATTTTGATTATGAAATTAAAAATGCAATCGTTCTGCAGGCATTTCAACCCAAGCCCGTGTCGTTAGTTGCCTTTATTTTGATAAGATAGTACAAAATTCTGCAGCTTTCTCTAGGAAGAAAATAACGGTACCCACGTAGTCACACATCCAGCATTTGTTATGCTTTCCAGAGACTGGGCTAAATTTGGCTCTTGGTGTCTACCAGCGTGTTTTCACTTGAATCTGGTCATGCCTGGGGCTGTTGGATAAGGGAGCACTGGGTTATGTGTAAGCTTGTCACAGGTAGAGATCTGGCAGGGAAAGCAGGCAAAACTGCCATAACAGAAGCTGCAGTATCACTTCCAAAGATTCAAAACAAAGACGTTGGGAGCGTTTCCCTTCGAGGACACTGTACCAAGAGAATCAACCACGGCCACACAGTATTGACAGAAAATTGCCCTTCCCATGGCATGGCCAGATGTGAGTGAAACCTTTGAGTTCAATGTGATGAGGATGATGTGTAGAATTCAGCTCACAAATAAACATGCACATGTACACACATGCGAGCATGCGCATACACACACACACACACACACACACACACATACACACACGATTCTAAAACATAAAACACAAAACTTTCTGCACACTGAGACATATATCATTTCTTTTCTAACTGAAAAATTTCTGGGTATATTCATTAAGGGTCTCGGTGCCCCTACCCTGTCTCTCTTCACATATTTGTCTGAGTTTTTGGTAAAACAGCAGCCAGTGTGGGTTGCTGTCCATAAACTGGAGACAGGAATGGAAAGGCGAGAGCAGACATTTTGCAGGCACACTCGTATCTGGAGACACTGATAAGCATCCACCCCAGAGAGGATGGTGTGCAGGTGAGAGTCCCGGCTGAGGCCCCCTTGCCTGCCTTGGCCTTCTGGGGACAGGGTAGAGTCTGCTTTAAAGGGGAATCAGGAAATGGTACCTAATCTATCCCAGGGTTCTGAGAAGGAAGCATGCAGAATGTCCACTTCACGGGACAGATAGATAAGGAAGGACATTTGGAAATAAGAATCAAAGCTGAACAGGAAATGGTAAGAGGTTAAGAGCCCAAGTGTGCTTTAAATTAGAGACATGGCATCTGCAAGACAGTATTTTAAAGCTTCAATAAATCTATCTCATTTTTATTCTAAGTCTTCACATTTTAGAATCACTTTATCATTAAATTTATAATGTAAAAGTAACATTTGGATATGGTTCAAAAGTAAACCCACAGCCAAAACAGAACAACCACCCTAAGGGAAAGCCTGCTATCTACAGAGCCTAGCCTCACTCTGCAAATTTAATCACTATAAATTAACAGCTGTATTTCCTATGTAAACACTTAGCCATTTTATTTTCTTACAAACACATGTGACATGTACATGCCTATTCTGTTTGGCTTTTGGAGATAAATGAAAGCGCGTGCTGGCGAAGGAATCTTCATAGCCTACTTCACACGGGATCCCATCTCTTAAAGGCATTACAGATGATAACGTGCACATTAGCCTCGTGCCTTCAGCAGTCTGTCTGTGCTTTTTTTTTTTTTTGCTTTTTTCAACATGGAGAACATCCATACATGTGTCTTTGTGGACTTTTAACTGCAGAATAAATTCTTGAAAGTGGAACTGATGGTCTAATTTCATTTGAGAATAGTAATCCTATTTTTATAATCCTTTTAATCCTCTCTGCCGGGCCCATTTGAGAGGGCCTCTTTCTCAAGCCCCCTGGCCTTGATAGTTAATGATTGTTTTTTAAAGACCGTTTCAATTGGCATTTACTTAATTGTATATTAAGTTTAAAGTCTTAGGATTTATTCACTGTGTGCGTTGTTTTCCTCCCTGTTATGGCTGCTTTTTTTTTCCCCCCTGTTCATTATTTTCTTTTCCCTACTGATTTACAGTTTTGGGCCACATGTTCTACAAAAGCCTTTCTCAAGAAACAGCTTTTGCTTACATTGTTTTGTTTTTTCCTTTACTCTTGATAAACTATTCAGTTCCCGTGTCATATATGCATCTAAGGTCACCAAATTTGTCTCCTATGCTTGACATTCTGTGCGTTAGAGATAATACAAAAACTAAAGATCCTATCCTTTTACTTTCAACAGTTCCTTACTTTGATTTTTACATTTGCATGTTTGATCTATCTGGAAATAATTTGGGTGAGAAAAGAGAGGTAGAAATGCCAAATGTCTGCCCTTTGATCTGTTCCTTGTGGATCTGAAAGGCTACCTCTATCTGGTTTAAAATTCCCAGGCGTATTTTCTGCTTGGCCTTTGGGCGCCTCTGCCTCTCTGTCTGCACTCATCTCTGGGTCCCAACCGAGGCACACAGGTCTTTGCGGCTCTCACGCTCATTTCCATGACTCTTATTTTGTTTGATGCGGGGATTTCTCTGGGTTTTCTTGTGCTTTGACCGCGCTCTAGAATTTCCAGGAGTCATCTTCTTTTCCTCAAACCCTCCCTGGTGTTCTGATTGGGATCGTGAAACTTTTAACCCTAACTTTTAAGATTGATCTCACACCGTATGGAAGCCTCGCTTCCAACAGCAAATGCACTCTGCATTTCCTTGATGGCCCCTGGTATTTTTGTTTCTTCTGCCGTTGTTAATTTGATTGGTAACTTTTTAAATATCGTCCCCCTCATTGTCTTATTAGGTGGTTATTTTTCATTTATAAAAATGCTGTTGATTTTTTACATATACATTTCTAGACAAACTGAAAGTTTCTTACGGTTTCTATTGAGTTTGAAAATTCCTTTGTGTGTGTGTGCATGTGTAATTTTCACTTAAATAAGATCTATCACCAATTAATTTTGCTTTTTTCCCTGATTTTTCCTCTTAACTCTCTGCTACGCTGGCATTTTCAGAACTATGTTTATCGTATGTTCATATGTGTATGAATCCATTACCTTGTTCTCACTGGGAGATGGGATCATGAAGAACTGAAGTGCTCCAGCCGGTGGTACACCGACTGGCCCAGAGGTGGCACTCAGTCAGTCACAGTGGACAAGTCATGCCAGGTCCTCCCCATCCAGTGGCACAGAGAAAGCTCCAGCAACACCTTTGTGCTGAGTGCCTGCCTCCTGGCAGCCCTGTTCTTCCTGCCAGGCTCCAGCCACCTCTGTGAGGCTCACTGTGCAGCAGCAGCACCGGGGAAAACTTACAATGTCTCTGAAGAGGCAGATTCTGCTTTATTGAAAAAAAAAAAGGACCAAGTTCTTAACTTCTCCCCAATGTAGAATGGAAACAGAAGGTATGCTCCTTACAGAGTCAGGGCCAAGGCCAGGCCATGGGACATCGCTCTTACGTGCTAATGTATGAATTTCATTGTAGGGGTTGGGTGGGTTGTTAGGCATCCTCTTTTCGCATTATTAAAAACTTACATTTTTTTTTTCATTTTGAAAGATCATAGAGTTTGTTGAATTTTATTTTATTATTTCCTGTAAGATAATCATATGGATATAATTTCTTTCTCAGGAGTTTGTTTGTGAGATGAATAACATTAACAGATGTTGTAAATAACATAACAGATTTGATAAAAAGTAAATAAATTGTTCTTGTGTCTCTCAGATAAATTCTACATTCAAAGGCAACATTAGATACAATGTAGCCATTTTTAACTATTATGCTTAAATTTCTTTTCCTTTCCTTTCCTTCCTTCTTATTCCTTTCTATTCATTTGCATCATCACTATATGATTACTTTGTTTCTTTTTTGATTTGTGCTCTGATACCGGAGTCCAAGCAGGCTTTGAACTCTAAGCAACCCTCCTTGCCTGAGCTTCCAGAGACCTGGCATTGCAGGAAGAGCTGGCCTGCCCAGCTTATACGTAGAAAATTTGGATCTGTATTAATAAAGAAAACAATTTGTTTCTTCTTTTACAATGCTGTTTTCCAGTTAATTTATAAAGTATCTTACTGCTATTTTTAATTTGTAACTATCTATGTATATGCCAGTGTTTGATGTTCACTTGAGTACTGTGCCTGCCATGGCCAGAAAAGGGCATCAGATCCCTTGGAGCTGGAGTTACAGGTGGTTGTGAGTCATCCGACTTCGGTGCTGGGAGTTGAACTTGGGGGCCTCTGCAAGAATAGCAAACAATCTTAATAAATGAGCTGTCTTTCCAGCCCCACCAGTGGGGTTTTTAAAGTTTTTCCAAGCATAGCTTAGAGGTTTTTCCCTCTGTTTCTATTTTCTTAAAAAGTTCATATAAAATGCAAAGAAACTGTTCCTACAAAGTGTGGGAGTAAACAAGAAAGTTGTTTTGATGTTTCTCATGTTACTAAAACTTTTTGTTTGTATGTATTTATTATCTTTTATGTATGTGAGTATTTTTCCTGTTTGTGTGTCTGTGCACATGTGCCTAATATCTGCAGAAGCCAGAAGTGGGCACTGGATCCTCTTGGGACTGTGGTGCTGGGTTCTGGGAATTGGACCAAGGTTCTCTAGCAGAGCAGCTAATTCTCCTTACTGCAGAGCCACCTTTCTGATCCCATTTCTTATGTTTTTCTTAGGACAATTTGTGGCCCTTTATTTCTATTTTAATGACTACTGGCCAATGCTCCTATGACATTTAGATCACAAAATCTTCCTGAACAAGACAGAAAAGCCCTTAAGGAGATTAATAAACATGACTGAATTGAAACAACATGATTATAACAAAAGGTTCCATAAACAAACTTAAAAGGGAAGCCACAATTGTGTAGGTGAGATTTGCAATTCTCATGGGTTAACTTAAGGTCCTGTCACTAGAGATGAGGTCCAGAGTCCAGCTCCCAGAGTGTGGGTTCATTTGGAGAAGGACCAGTTGCAGATGTATCTTGTTGCTGTGTAGTCACAGGGTTGGCATGCTAGCCTATGGGGACTGGTGTCCTGATAAAGACAAGGAGGTTCAGAGGCAGACACAGACTCATAGGAAGAGGCTGTGTACACAGAGACCAGGCATAGACTGGCATGATACTGCTGCAAGCCAAGTATACTGTGGCTATCCAGAAGCCAGAGGAAGTAAGGACTGTTTCCCTGTGTCTCTGGAGAGATTAAGGCCCTGCCAACATCTTGACTTCCTTCTGAACATCTGGAATGGTGAGAATAAGTTTCTGCTGGTTTTTTTTTTTTTTTGAGACAGGGTCTCATTATGTAGCTCTGGCTGTCCTGGAGCTCACTATGTAGGCCAGAAAAACCTCAAACTCTGCCTGCCTCTGCCTCCTGAGTGCCGGGATTACAGGTGTCCATCACCACACCTGACTATGTTTCTGCTGTTTAGCACATCTACTTTGTGGTAATTCGTTATGGTTGCCCTGGAAAGCTGATATAAGAAATTATATAATTTCCAAAGGATGAACATCCAGAATACACGAGGAAGTCCTACCAATCATCAAGAAAGGGGCAAAGCACCCCATATGAAAATAGATGAAGTGCATGTGTGCAAAGTAGCTGATGCTTATGGCTTCTTTCCAGACACAGGTTGCTATCTATTCATTTTTAAGTTACACATTGTACTGCATGAGACTGTTATGGTACACTGCTGTGTGGCTCACCAAGGAAGACATGGAGGCTTTCTCCTGGGTGCAAGCCCTGCCAGACCTCAGTAAAGGGAACTACCTGTCATGGCATGCACCATCCTGGACAGTGGAACCCTGAGCCTCTCATCTCAGGGGTTTTTATTGAATCTAGTCTCTCCGGGTGTTCTGTTGATAGCACATGCAGATCACAAGGAATCAAACATCCTGTACACACAAAGCCAATATCTGCAGATAATACAAAAACACCAAACCTAGGCATCCCCCTCCCCCAAAATGCACAAAACAACCATTTCAAACATAACTAGAAATAAACTTCTGCAACATGAGACAGTGCGTGAGGATGATATCTTGACTGTTAATTAAAAGTAATTTGGTAGTATGTTTCGATCAAATGTGAAAAGATTAGAGGGGCAAGGGTAAGCCGGCGGCTGTGCTGACAATCAAAGTCAGAGTCTCTACTCACCTGCAAATAAGCAGGCAAATGGGTGGGCATGCATTATGGCTGGGCACTGGAGAGGCCAGTGTCACTGGAGATGGTGCATCCAGACTCCTGTGTGCTCCTTCTGTATCCTTGCAGTCTGGTGATGATTCAAGGTGACAGAGAAGCTCCCCTGCAGATCTGGGTGGAAATGGGAGAGTTTTTATCACAAGGCGCAGGGATCCTTACCTTCTCCTAGCCTATGTCTCCATACTGTATGGCCTGCAGTAACTCAAGTATATGGCCCGCAGATAACAGAAAACAATTCTACTGTCCCATATTCATTTGGGACTCTTGAACTGAGCTTGTTCCATTTTCAGATAATATTACCAAGAAGTGTCCTGCTTCTGAGCATCTCACTCATCCACAGCTCCCTATGTTCCATGAGTTCAGAAACACCTCCCTAAAGGGAGGGATATCCAGGCAACAGCACCCACCAGCTCCACAAGAAATTGGTGGGACCGAAGCCAATTTCCTCGGGCTGTTCTCATCCAACTGCCATCCCAGAGAAAGAAAGAATTAATCTGCTAATAGGAACCTGTTCACTGCCTGAGAGACCAGCTTCTGGGATGAACTACAGGTCAACATCAACTCCGTGCCTATGTGCTTTGGGTGGGGTCAGCTCACCTGGGGCAGCTTCCCTTTGCACTGTGCCGACAGCAGGAGGTTCCCACCAGTGGCTGGAACACAGTGGAAGATCCAGCAAAAAGAATCAATCGCTGCTGTTTAGAGACGTGTACTGGATACCTGGAGGAGCCAGCAGGAGGTTTCTGGATGCATCTGTAGCTCATGTTCACAAAACAGTCCCTGTGCTCGTCTGTGTGAGGCGAGCTCCATCTACTAAGTGCACAATTTCATGATTAAGTGTGCAAAGTCTAGTGGAGCAGAGCTGTAGCCTGAGTTCCACCAGCCTTGCTTGGTCTTAGATAATTTCCCACATTTTTCTGTGCATTCCAAATTCTCTTTGATGCATCTAATGGGCCAATGTTCAAAGGGTATTTCGATAATTTATGTCGAGCTTTGGGGGGTGGGGAGCGACAAGACCTGAATCAAGATGCCTACTCACAGTTCATTGAGACATTCTCTACTGCTAAAGGGGGTTCCCAATATGTATCCAAGGTGGGAAGATGCTTCAGGGAGGAAGGAGGCTGCCCTGGCTCTGACTCTCTGGAGAGACATTTCTGCTATAAAGGAGAAGGACAAATAGGAAAGGCTACATTTTCAGTCCCTACCCCTTAGTTTAGTGGCATTTTTTTTTTTCAACAAACAAAAATTCCTGGAAAATTTAAGCTCTGGTACTCTCATCTCTCTGATAAGTTTGCATGAGATTTTTATCAATTACACTCATGCTTCAAATGTGGATTTTTACTCTAGGCAGCCCTATAGATTCTTCCAGCCAAGTACGAATTTAGCAGAGTGCCTGTTCATTTTCTTTGCTAGTAATTACCTGGCTTATGTGTTCCTTTCTCATTCCTTCTGGACCTGGTTGGTGAGGTTTCTGCTCTCTTGGGCTTCAAGCAGCTAGGCACAAAACTCTACTGAGCTGTTCAGCTGTTGGTTAAGACAATGTCCTCAGGGCTGTGGGTTTGTCAGATCTTTTCAGATTCTTTCTTTATATTGGTCAGGTTCCGGTGCCCCATTCTGGACTCCTGAGCTGTCTTGTATCTCTTTCGGGGCCATCCAGGTTCTCAGGACAGGGACCACAAGTAGGTTGGCTTCTTTCCTCATTAGGCAAGGGGCTGAGAGGACACTTGGCTACAACTCTCATTGTGGCCCCTTTCCTAGTATGCATTTAAAGATATAGTTTTAGAGTCTGGGAGTGAAGGACACTTACAAGTGAAAAATCTTTCTAGATTAGGAATGGGCATTTTTTTTTCAGTATAAATCTTGAGTTTGGCCAGCTATGGGGCTACAATCTGGCTAGATGCTTCCTCTGTGTACTATCTGTAGACACTGGGGCCACAAGGGACATGGCTCCCTTCATCTAAGAATGTGGCAGAAGCCTGGAAGATTCCATCTATCCTTCTTACCCTCCTCTCATGTATACATTCTACTAATCACCCTTGGCCTCTCCTGGCCTCTGATTCTGGAGGGAAAGGCTGCATTTCATTGCTATCTTTCCTAAACCCCTTGGGTTTCCAAAATTTAAATTTCTGACCTCAGTTTTGATAGAGCCACTTCAGTTGCCTAGTCTATATGGGCTCAGAATGGCATCCAAGAGCAGTCCTATTCCTCTTTGAAACACCTTGAGGAACATTCCTGGCTCATGGGCTGGAGGGAAAAGCTCTTTAGAGAGCTGTCTAGCCAGTGAGACACTGCTCAGGTCCACACACATCACCCTATCTGCAAGGTCTTTTTAAGCTCTTTATGAAGAAAGAAACCGTGTCATAGAAGGCTAAAGCCATGGACTGAAGCATCAAAAACCCAGAGCTGATAAACATTTCCTCTTTGTAAGTTGATTGTCTGGGGTAGTTTGCCATAGTGAGACAGTAAAAGGACCAATGGCTTACCATATTCCCTTTACGTGGGGGCACAGAAGGTCACTGCCTCCACTTCCTATAGACAGAACTCTTAGAACTCTTTCTGCACACCCCCCTCCCTTCAACTTCCTAGTCTAAGTTCCTCAAAGACAACCACAACCATTCTATGTCATATCCGAGTGCTACATGAGCGGTCCAAATCAGTTTATGGAATGCCAGGTTCTCCTGAGTCCTTACCCAGGGTAGTTCTTGGGCAGAGAGGTCAAATTTCTACCAGTACTTTCTCTTTTCTATTACACGAAACTTGCCATGTTTGATAAAAGCACAGTGACCTTTGACATCACCTGTCTGGCTTTCAGTGACCAGGGCACTGAGCAGAAACTTGGTCTGTGAGGACATAGCTGGAGGCTCCAGGTGAGCCTGAGCACAGCAAGGGAAGCAAAGTGTGGTGATGTACCACTCTCTATGTGCACCCTCAACAAGCTCAAGTGCTCAAACACACACTCATGCAGAAATACACCCTGGTGTGTTCATGCCTGTTCTTAAGCACACACCTGTATGCCCTGGAGTTGCTCAGTTTCTAGACTTGTGATCTCCCTTTTCAGAGCCCAAAAGTGAAGGCTGTGTTTGATGAAGATCAGGGAGTCTCTCTGACTTCTTCATACATCCAGATGGGTCCAAGAGGTGTGAAGAGGGGCTACAGAACCCCACACCTCTGAGATTTTAAACGGGTTTTCTTAGAGGTGGGAGCATTGCTGGTTTTAGACCCAAATATTTGGCTGTTGCCATAGAGACTGAGACCGAAGCCCTAGCTCATTATCCATCTTTCTTATTTTGTCATGATTGGAATCTGGACTTTCACTTTAAAAACAGGCAGTCTGAGGTCCAGATGGGGACAAAGAGGACTGGACAATCGTGTCCGTGGGACTTCCACTGGATTCTGTGAGATGCTGAGAGTCAAAGGCTGACCTCGGTGGAGTCGTAGCTCTAGTCTATAATGGTCTATTGAAGGTTCCAAATGGATGTTCTTGCCCCCAAGGATTAACCAGTTGAGCAAGAAGGTGCTGTTTTCCTGCTCTGACACTGTTGTTATATGCTGGGTGGGGAGCCTGCAGGTCATTCCTCTGTGCCTGCCCTGTGAGTGTGGAGGGGGGGCGGGTGTGGTGTGTAAATGTCCTTTCCTGTCCTGTTGCTGATGTGAGGCATGGGGATGTCCTGTAGTTGTGACTATGCTGTGGATAAGACCAGGACAGGTTTGAGGCAAAATCAATGTGCTTCCTTCGCAGGGCTGCGGCTGCCCCCTCCACTGGAGCAGCCTGTGTGTTCCTTCTGAACTCTCTTCTTCTCCATCTTTTCCCACTGATACAGTGCTGGATTACAGACCTGTGCTTGCCATGGGGCTGCAGCATAAGTCATGAATCCATCCTGCCTTGTTCCTCCAACAGGTCTCTTAACTGGCCCAACAGCTCTAGACTAATGACTGATCTTCAGACCAAAAAGCTATTGTAACTGGTAGATTTGCATCTATCAGAAAAACAATAAGAGGAAATTTAAGTAAGGAGGAGCCAGGAAACGGACTTGAGAGAGAAAAAAAAAAGCATATAGGGAATATGAGAAGCCTGGTCACCAAAGGCCTTCTCACATTAAAGCTCTGAGCAAAGGTTTCTTCTGAGTGTGCCCTGGATGCTCCGAAGGAGAGTGTTCTCTTGCTCTTCCCACAGCTCTGCATTCTGCCGAAAGACTCGGATGTCAGGAGAGCCAATGGCTTTCTTTTCTTCTGCTCTCTTGGCAGGGCAAGTTTTTCTCTGAAGTTGTGCTCAGGTCTGGAGAGCAGATTTGGCTCTGGTCAAGGAAGCCCCTGGGTTGATGCTGGAATCCAGCCCAGGCCTGCGCAGTTGGAGTCTCCTGGGGCTGAAAACTTTGTTCCTTCTCTGATGCTGCCATTTGTGAGTCTTTTGCTTGACTGGAGGATGGGAAGGATGTGTACAGAATCGGTTGAAGGATAGCCCACTTTGTGAATCAAGAAGGCTGTTGGCTCCGGGGAATGTCATGTCCAGTTGAGATTGGTGCCCTCAGCAAGAACAAGATGGGAACCTTCTCCAAATGCTGAGCCAGTACCCGAGCCTTATCCAGTCTGCAGGACACCGTGCTCAGCTGTGAGGCTGTGGGACCTGTGTCCACCTGTCTAGTGTGTGGGGCAAGGGACCTGCAGCTGTACCTTGCCCTCTCCTAACATACTGCCTTCTTGAATGATGTCCGATTTGCACTGTGAGATCTTTCTCTAGCTCCCTGAGGGTTGTAAACCCTTAGAGGTGGATGTCCTAGCCATTGGATCTATTGCCTTACTTGCTGAGGTGACTAAGTTGAGGCTATTGGTGTGGGAGGCAATTCTGGATGGATTGGGGAATCGATGTCACCACAAGTGTCCTTCTAAGGATACTTTACAAGCTTCTGACTTGGCAAACACAAGGATAGCCAAGCTGAATCCTGGTTTCAGGAACCTAGAATCATACCTCCAGCCTAGATGGTGTCCTTTCCTGGTTACCTCAGAGCTGACCCCTCAGAGCTCAACCTGCTGCCTCACTCAGCACTGCTTGTCTGGTTCTCACCTCAAGGCTGCTACTCAGAGCGGAATACAGGCAACTGCTTGCTTTTCCCATCGCATGCGCAGTAGCTGAGGAACTGGTACATTATTAACTTCCGGTTCTAAGGAAAGTCTGGAACTTCTCTTCTTATTAGGTGTCAACAGGGCTCTGCTCCCTTGCCAAGCCCTGAAGAGAATCCTCTCCTTGCCTTGGCCAGTTCCTGGAAGCTGCCTGCACTCCCTAGCTCCATACCCTGTCTTGCGCTTTCTTTGGCTTCTCTCACTCAATGCCCTGGACCTCTTATAAAGACCCCTGTGATGACATTGGGTTGCCAGACCAACCAGAATTGCCTCTCACACCTATGTGTTTAACTTAGTGACCTTAGCATGTAAGGCAATAGATTCAAAGGTTAGGACACCCACCTCTGAGGGTCTACCTAGGACGAAGACACAGAAAACACAAGAAAATGAGGTGTTCCCAAAGAAGATGAGAAGTCTTCTTCCCTGGGCACCTGGACACCTGGTCGCCATGAGGACCAGAAGCATGCCAAAATTAGTCCCAGCACCTTCTGTCTCTCTGCTTTGTTAGTTCCCTTTTTTCTTCACCTCAGAGTTTCAATTCCATAATGCATGGTGCACATGGGCATCCACACGTGTACACACACACACACACACACACACACAGAGGAAAGAACATGCTTTCTTTCTTTTTCTTTCTTTTTAATTTGGCATTTATTGAAGTTGATGGAGTGAGCTGGATCAGAATGCCCAAGAGTAACTGATGTGCCACTTAAAATATTGAACATCCATTTAGAAAAAAAAGTGTACTGAACGTTTGGTCCCATCACAGCCCACGTGGTTCTGCCCCTGCACTCTGGGGTCTCAGCCAGAGATCAAATCCCCCAACTCCAACCATGAAGAGCTGGGCCTGATTCTCTGCTGGAGAAACACTAAGTCCCAGAGAACAAGGTCATTAAGCAAAGTTAGTGACAACAAGAGCAAAGAGAAAGTGACAGCAACCACGGGTCCCAGGGAGAGGCCGCCTCTCAGAGAGCAGGCCATGGGCCTATCTCCACTCCCAGATGCCCAAGTGAAGCCCTCCCTGGGCGAGCTCAGAGTCTGAAACTTTCTGGCTGTGGTGGCCTGCTTTTCCATGAGGACCCAGCAGTATTTGAAGCACGTTGTATAACTCAGCAACTGAGGGGTTAGGTACAAGCATTCTGTTTTCAAATCAAGGGACACAGAACTTTAAGAACTGAAGTCAGCCTTCCAGAGCATGGAAGCAGCTTGTGTGTCTAAGATCTTGCTTCACATTTGATAAATGAAATGCCTGTTATTTTATGAAAGACCTGGTGAACAGGGCCATTTGGGAGGAGGGTGACTTTAGGATTCAGCTGACCTAAAACGTGGGAACTGCTGTTGACTCCTTGCGCTGCCGAACACACATTTAAAAGCCTTGCAAGAGAGGCTTTTGACTTGAGATTCACATCACATGCAAATGCGTTTCTGGTGAAGAATCTGATATTTCCTCCCCTGGTCTGGCTGGAGGCATTTCAAAGGCAGGCTTCCAGGCCTGGCATGCTGCTGGCATTCCCAGATCTAAAGAGAGACTTCACCAGTGTCCTGGGCCAGCCAGAATAGAAAGACATGGAGAGGCCTTGGAATACAGGGACACAGAGGTGCTGTGGTATGTAAAAGCAGGCAGGGCTCTGGTTTCTCTGAGACTCTTTTGTAGCTGCAGTAGATACAAGCAGAGCAGATAACGATGAAGTGACAACCAGAGTCTCAGGAGCTGGGGGAAATTGAGTCAGCTTGCCCTACCCAGGAAATTTCTAGGTCTTGTGAATTCTGCTCTGCAGAGGACAGAGGAGATGCCCTTGCTTCTCTGATAGAGAAACTCCAGCCTCCTCCATCTGACCTGCTTGCTTTGGTTGGGGCTCAATGATTGCTTAGCTTCTAAGGAATCCAGCACTAAGGATCCAGGCTCCCTGTCTGGAGTTATTGCCATATCAGAGACTTTATGCTTCCATATTCAATTGGAACTCAATAATTCCCCATCATTTTGTTGCCCGGTATATGGCTGAACCCAGGATAATCAGGTTGTCCTAGACGATTTTAATCGTTATTAGTAAAATATTAATGTACGCGTTTATTCAGAAACTTAATCAATGACACCTTTCATCTTAGATGCATCGCTTAATGAGTCCAGCAAGGAAACTCTGGGGAGTAACGAGGGACTAGTGGAAAGTTCCAGAAGATGTAAGTTAATTCTGTCTACATATCTTCTCTCTGTACCTGCGTCAGTCATGGGACAGGTACCCCAGGGAGCTGTCTTTTGGCCTTTCGAGTCATCTTTACTTCTGGTTTCCATGGCTTCCCTAGAACCTTGCCCACATGCTCAGTGAGCTTGCAGTTAGCACCCCCACCGCCACCACCAAACTCCGTGCCCGACTCATACTTCTTGGAGAGTTTTAATTTGGGAATTTAGAAGGCTTAGCCTGGAGCATTTTGTTCATCCAGTGCTGCATCTCTTTCTTTACAATTCTTTATTTCCCTAACCTGAGTTACAACTTGGGCTGTTGGCCACATAGCCATGCTGCAGATTTTTGGGGTTCTCTGAAGCAGGATTTGTTAATATTGCATGCTGGGACCAGGCCAAGTCCCTAATAAAGTCTCTCTGGGGGGAACTCTGCAATGAAGGTCAGAGCCAACCTCCACTCTTTATATTTCTGAGGCTTCTTTAACCTGTCATAAAATTGGATGAAGTCAAACCAAAGCTGATAAAAGCATAACCAGTTTGATGAGCTTGATCAATGTGAGAAAAAGGAAACACATGTCCTGCGTAGTTTTAACTGTTGTGAGAGTGAACCCCAAGGCTTCTCCTGCGATCTCTGATGTACATCTGGGGCTTGAGGGGTCACTTATCGAAAACATTCAACTAACACTTGGGGAAGCTCACAGGTAAGTCTGAAAATATTAGTTTAGAAATTTAAAAAAATGTTTCTTATTAGCCTTTATTAATTATAAATAAGAATTGGTCTTATCATGATATTTATATGTATGGATGTAATGTATTTGATAAAAGCAACTAACTACCCATTATCCGCTCTCGTCCCTCTCACATTTCAGCTTACCCCTTCCTCTTCCCAATTAGTCACTCTCTATTTTCATCTTACTTGGGGAATTAGGGGGACCCAGCGAATTTTATTAGGGTTGTTTATTAGCAGAATAAGGCGAGAGGTTGTTGGCAAGAGCTGGGCAATTGACTAGTGGCGACACAGCTGAAGAAAATGTCTGTCTTCCAAACAACCATTGCTGTCTATGCAACTTTTAAAATTATTTTGAATTAACTTTTGTATGTGTTTGTGGGAATATATGCACATGTGTGTGTGTGCAGGTTGGCAATGCACCTGTGTGCATGTGTGTGTGCATGTGTGCGTGCGTGCACGTGTGTGCCCACGTGTCAAGGCCAGCGTTGGGCATCAGCTGTCTTCTTTTATCACTCCGTAGTCCGTCGAGGCAGGGTCACTCTCTGAACTTGTGGCTCCCATACTGGCAAGGCTGGAAGCCAGGAAGCCCGGCAATCCTCTTGCCTTCACCTCCCGTCGAACCTGAGGTTGCAGGCATTTGTGGGGATGCTTGGTTCGTAACGTGGGTCCTGAGCTCTGAACTCCTCCAGTCCTCATTGTGTGGTGCAAGTGTTCTTATCTGTTGAATCATCATCTCTCCAGTCCTAGATTGTTTTTTTCTTAATGCAAGATTGTGTGACTTAAGGGCTTAGGAACATTCCCCAGTGATCAGAAATGATCCATTTTCAAATGATATTATGTCTGTCTGGGAGTGTCCCACTCACTCTTCTTATGGCTTAGATAGGAAGTGTGTCCTATGTGTAAGTTGTTTGGTTCCCAGATGGTGGTGCTATTGAGGTGTGATTGGGTCATGAGGATGGCATTTCATGCACAGTTTAATCTGTTTGTGGACTCACACCCTGATATCATTAGCAGGAGGTGCTGAAAATTAAGAGGTACGGCCTGATTGGAGGAAGTAGGTTGTTGGAAGTGTGTCTCTGAAGGACATGCCTTGATTTTGGTCTCTCTTTGCTTGCTGGCTTCTTGGAAGTGAACAGCTTTCTTTCATTTTGAGCCATGATATTTCTTCCTCATAACAGGCCTACAGCAATGGAGCCAGACATTATGGGTTGAACCCTCTGAAACCCTGAGCCAAAGCCATTGCTCTTTTAATTCGGCTGTTTCAGGCGTTTTGTCATAGTCAAGGATAAGACCATCATACCCGCTCAGAAAGGATGGTGGTTTTCTGTGTTGCTGGCTTTGCCATCATCCTTCACAAGGCTATAACCCAAGCAAGGTTGAAGAGGAACTCCAAATCACAACAGATGGATCCAGAAGAAGCCAGTACAGCAGAACAAAGCTGCATGGTGACTCCATAGGCTCTCCTTTCCTGAGTCCCTCGGGATGTGACATCTGGGCAGCTGCCTGCTCCACTTTCCTGCTGGGCATATCAGCCAATGACTTATCTGTCCGATCTCAGTTCATTCATCCCTAACACAGAGGGAGTCACATCTCATCAGCCTTTGATGTTAGCGGTGAGGATAAAATGTCCTAACGTGAAAATTGCCTGGCGCAATGCATGTTTAACCTGGATGTGCCCTTCTGCCTACCCCAAGGTGATGAACTTTGAGCACTGTCTGCCTGTGTCTTTTCCTCCCTGTTTATGATGCCAGTATAGTCAGGTGGCAGAGTGGTATGCAGATTTGAGGATGCCATGCCCGAAGATGGGCTCTCTGTTGGATCTGGGCTTCCAGTCTGGACTCTAATATTGAAGCTTTTCCAGTGATCTGGAATGTTTTGTGCAACCATTTCTCATGACTTTGTAACAGGTCACTGAAATCTTAGTGACTAAAAAAAAAGGACTTATAATCTCTGTGTTTTGAAAGCCAATAGTCCAAAGTCAAGGTATTTACAAAGGTGGGTTCCTTCTGGAAGCACTGAGAGAAAATTAATTTTCTCTGTGCTCCTAGATTCTGGTGGCTTCTGGCAACCCACGTATTCCTGGGCTTATAGCCAACAAATCCCAGTCCATATCTCCATCGCCTCATGGTTTTGGTTCTGAGTATTCTCAATGCTGTCTATCTACACTGCTCATCCAAACACTTCTGCCAGGTCCTTACATCAAGCTGTCTGCCCGCCTATGTTGGTAGCTGCAGGACATCTTTGCTGAGAGCTTTACCAAACAAGACCTTTCAGGATAAAATCCTTCTAAAATCTCATGAGCTCTTCATTTTCGCAGCAAGCAGAGATGACCCCTTTTATGAAGGTGGTCTCTCACTCACATTGATTTTGTTGTCATTGCTGGAATGTCACATTAATTTGTCTTCATAAAATTCATGAACTCTACCATTTCCATTGTAACTAGGATAAAGACCTTCTAGAATATTTCTGAAACAGCTCACAGTGTGTTACATGGATATTCAACTTACACTATGTTGTAGATTCCTGTCTCCTGTATCTCATACATTTCTTATAGTTTGAAGCTTGCTTCTAAGTACCCCAGGCTGGCCTTGAACTCACAACCTTCCTGACTCGGCTTTGCTAGTGTCACTACTATGTGTGCTATCTACAGATTATGACATTGTCTTGTACTGACATGTTGAGTGTGACATTACCACTGGAATGTCTCCCACACCGGAGAAACATTCTGGGGACCCAGGCTCCTTTTCCTCTTAAGATTTTTAACTGGCGTGGTAGACTTGAAACTGCATTTTCTGCTTTTGAAGCAGCTTGGCATTGTGGCTGATCCTTGGTGGACAGTTCTGTAAAGCTGTTCCCACCCGCCCACAGAGGTGCCGCAGAGACGCTTTTCTTCTCTTTCTAACATTTCCCCCCAGAAATGAGATTCAACTTGGGCTTCCAGTCCTTGGGAGTTCCCAGCAGACCCTTGATGATACAGAACTAGAAAGGCCTTTTCAGAGACTTGGATGCTGAACTATTTTAGCAAAAGTACAGGGGTTAGTGATTGTACCTGGGGGAAAAATTTAAGAGCACTGTTTATTTAGAACACTAACTAAATAACAACTAGAAGGGGGAGGGCAGTTTTCCACTCCACCAGCTAATTAAGAAATAAACATAGGCAAGAAGCTGGGGTCAGGAGTGGCAACAGGAGACCCAGAGTGAGATAAAAATCAGGAGAGGGGAGCAGGGCTCTCCCTGTGCAGATGTGTGGTGCATCCAGAGCTCAGGCCTAAGAGCCTGGTGTGCTTACAGAAGAAGGAGACTTTACCTCCGGAGCATGGGACTGGCCTTACAAATGAAAATGAATGGTAAATAGGGTGCATGACACAGCAGCTGAGTTTAAAAACAAGAGGGTCCTGCTTAACATGCTCCCTGAGGCTGTGCTTGCAAATTGCCTGTGGTCTCCCCTAGGCTTCCCTATAGCCTTTGTCTTCCCTATAGCCCCAAAGTTGGAGCCACCACCAGGCTGAGACCAGGCCTTCCAGCTGTGGCTGTGTCTTAGGACTCTGTCTTCTGCCCCTTTCCAGTCCCGATCCTTACTACCACCTGCCACACAGAAATCAGCCAGGCTTTATCTGAATGAAGCCATCCATTTAGATTACTTTCTTCAGATGACTAAGGAGTCAAAAAATAACCACATATAGAGTAAGAGCAAATGACATCCAGGCTGAAGTGAGCCCAATTCGGAGAGATGGCTCCATGACAACATGTGGATGGATTGCAAAAATGCTGTGCTGGAGAAAGGGAGCCAAACCCGCAGCTATCCACAGGATGGTTCTGATAGATAAAACTCAAATCCAAGCAGAATCAACCCAGTGCAACAGAGTCTAAATGATACTTCTTTGAGGCATGGGATTAATTGGAACATCAGGGAACTTTCTCAAAGAGCTGGCAAGCTACTTGGGTCTGGACTGTAGTGACAGAGGTGTATACAAACTCAGAAGCTCACTGTACTTTATACCTATTCTTGCTTATATCCCTCTTTATAAATAATGCCATAATATACATTTATTTATATATGCATATATGTATGTATGTATATAACATATGTGTGTATGAATATATGATTATTCAATCCCACCAGAGTGAGCAAATCAAATATGTGCCAACAAAATTATCGTTTCCCAAATCTTAACAAAATATTTCCTATGACCTGAGATTGCACCTCTGTGGCCACTCAAATGTAGATAGGAGATGTGGTTTCATTCTTTTTTGCAAGTTTATTTTTATATATTGTATTTTATATTTTTACATTTGCATATTTATTTACGTGTGTGTGTCCACTCACCTGCGTGAGTATGCAGGTGTATATGCCACAGCACGTGTGCGGAGGCCAGAGGATGACCTGTGGAAGCGAGCTTTCCTTCCACCAAGTGGGGTCCAGGATTAAACTCCGTGGCAGATGCCTTCATCTGATGAGCATTTTGCAGACCCCAAAATGCATCTTACTCTCCCCTATGCTTTATTTTACATAGGGTTGTGAGCTTTGTTTTGTTTTGTTTTGTTTTTTGCTTTATTTTTTTAATCATTCTTTGAAGGCTGTAGATATGATCCGATTTCATTATATACATGTGTAGACTTACCCAGGTATGCTTTTAAATACACACACACACACACACACACACATACACACACACACACACACTCTTTAAGTTAACCAGATCTCTGACTGTTAGCTCTACACTGCATGTTCTGGCTGTGTTTAACAGAGCCAGGAGAGTTTCACAAAGAATGGGGGTTCGCTGTAAATAAATCATTCTTCAATTCCTTCAATGAAATTAATTTCACGTTCCTATTATCACCTGCAATTCCATAGCTGCTAATGTGGGTCCAGCAAATATCGTTTTGCTAATGAACACGATTGTTAGTGTTGTTTTCATTTTACAGTGAGCCATTATTATTCCATGCTTCCATCTGAAAGCTTATAAAGTTGCAGTAACTTTGCTTCTTTCCCTAGAGAATCCAAACACCGAGATCAGCTTGTGAGGTGCTCACCCCCCAGGGAACTATCTCCTCACAGTTCTTGGCTAAGGCCTCTCTCTTCATTCTTCTCAAGCTGCTCACTGCCTTTGCAGACAACATTTAGGAGAACGCTCTCTTGCTACCACACAAAGGCATCAAGAACCTACCACATCAAACTGTTCACTACTTCTGTCTGCATGAAATCAGCTTTACCTGACGCCACCAATTTGGCGCGGTAGTTTGTTGTAAATAAAGCTCCAATTAGCCAGCAGTTTGAGCATGGCTTTTGGGGTGGTGATGGTGCTTCCCATAGCTCTGGATTCTGGCATTTGTCAGGGCACACATTGAGGCTGTGAATGCCTCCTGCCCTAAAATTCCTACACATAAGTTCTGTGGGAACAGCTGTGCCCCAAGTGTGTTCAGACAAAGCAAGGAGTAGCTTACATGAGCCTTGCCAGACAAGCTACTTAGCCTGGCTCTGCCTGGAAAGGCTTATCACTCACTATCAACCCTGGGATGAGCAGGAATCCTTGGCCGCACAGGGGCACTTCTGACACAGTCTACACAGTGAGCTTCCACTTCATCCTGAGCCCTTGCCTATGCATTGTACTATTTACCTGTCCGGGGAGCGCAGGCCTGGACCAGGTCTTCCTGATCTTTGTTGTCTCAGAGCAGGGTCAGTGCTCTTCAGGGAGTCTCCAATAGCAGTCCTTAGAGCAGTGGTGGATTCACTTCGAAGTGAGCTACAAAGGCTTTCAAAAGAGCAAAAATACGACCACCCGTAGATTAGAACATGGCCATCAAGAAGATAGGCAGAGGCTGGGAGGTTGATACCGTGCTTTTAAAGGGCACCCACCAGGCACAGGGGAGACAAGTGGACTGAAGAGTGCAGTGCAGACCCCAGGAAAGGTTCCTGTTGCCCGTCACACTGGATCACCTGGCCTCTGATTTTCAATCATAAATGGTCACAGGAGTAGAAAACAAGACGATGTCTAAGTGAGGGGTTCGCTGTTTGTCACTAATTGGTGATCTAATTAATTTGGCCTCCTGGTGCAGACAGTACTGCTGTTGATAGTGGCCTTGTGCCATGCAGAGATGGGGTGTGGCATGAGGAAGGAGCTGGGATGAAGGCCAAGTGGGTCCAAAAGGTGTCACAGAATCGCAACCTAGTACCCTAAAAGCAGGCATGCAACGCTTCAGACACAGCAAGAGGCATAGCTATGCAGGGCTCTGGGGACATCTGGTGTACCCGGTAGTCAGAGCAGCTTTTGCTTCAACAGGGTGGCATCCACAAGTACCCCAGGTGGTTATGCCACTTGAGGTGGGATGAGGAAGGGCTCTCTGCGTGGGTAGGACACAGCAGAGAGGGACAAAGCTGGAGCCACATGTCAGCAGCAGCAGCACCCACCAGCTTTAACCAACTGAAGACTGCAGGACAGTCTACAGTAGGCCATTGCAATGACACCGAGGACCCAAGACATGAGTTGGCAGGGACCCATCTACAGGTGGGGATAGAACCAGTCAGCTCTGAGGCACATAGACTTGGAACCCCACTCTCAGGAGCCAAAGCTATCTCTCATCTCTGCAGCCACACTACCCTGTTGCAAATGCCCAGGGTTCCTGGCAGTAAGCTGGTGTCTCTACCCCACCAGGCTGGTGAAATTTACAGAATGAAACACAACAGTAATTTTCCTTTTCGGTCCCGGCTAACTCCCAGGGCAACAAGAAAAAAAAAGACAAATGAAGGGAAGTAAAAAGAAGGGGGTGGTAAAAAGAGGCGACCTAGGGATATTTAGCAGATGAAGAATAGTTTTGGTTTTAGCTTTCTGAATTTGGAGAATCAAAGAACCCGCCTGGCCGCACTCAGTGTGAAACTGCGCTGCTGGCAGTCGGTCACGCGGCCGGACTGGAGGCTGCGGATTACATCTTCAGACCTCCTGGGCTTTGGTTTTGTTGAAAGGGACAAGTAACTTTGTCCAGCTTAACCCCCTCTGGCTTAGAACTTCACAAATGCCAAGCCCTTTATGGAAGACACTACACTGCAAAGAAGCGCAGCCACCAGACCTTGGTAGTGTTTTAGAGCAAGGAGAATCCTCCCTCAAAGAAGTCAGAGCTCTGCTCATTGCTGCAAAATGATATTCTAGGGACCAAAACACAATAGAAATGCCATTATCATCAAAGCAAATCCATCACAGACTATCCAGTCCCATGAGGTGCTGTCCAGAAAACCAGGGAACTTCATTTAGTAAGAAGAAAATGAATTATTCCAATAATTAAATCTCTTAATAGTTGATGGGTACAAAAATCATTTAAATAGCTGATGATATAACCCCTTGGATGCTGTTCATTGTTTTCAAATGTTCTATACCTGAAGGCTGCTTGAGTGTTGGTGTAGATGAGTGTGTGTTAGATGGAGTTGCAAAATTATCTTCCTTTTTCCTTAACTTTCAAATGCGTTTCTCAAGCTAAAAAGTTCAGTTTTTCTTTAAACCCCATCGGTAACAATTTTGCTCAGTTTCCACACCTCCTTTTCTGAGGACCAGGTTCCCAACAGAGACTCATAGCTCACCTGTGTCTGCCAGGGCTCTGTCCATAGGGCAGGCTGGTAGGATACCCCAGCAAGCTTTGTGAGTCTAGAAAACCAGGAAGCCCTTCAGCTAGGCTTCCAGGGGCAGAGACACAGGGCGGAAATCAGCTAGCTCTGCTCATCTGAACTAATAAAGCACAGCCAGGATGTTTTGCATAGTCATAGATGTCTGGGTCTTGGGGGATTCCTTTCTCTCTATCCACTCCCCTGACACCTGTATTTCTTAAGCTTATTCATGCCAAGGCATCTTTGAGCTACCCAGTGGGTTGGTAGCTCCCTGTAAACTGTCAACTTAGACCAAGAAAACAAAACAACCCAGGAACAGAGGGGCCAGTGAGCCTCCCTAACACCCTAGTTACTCGATGGGGACCATATTTTAAAAGTCTGTCTTCAGATATAATTTCGTGACCTGTAAATCCCGGAGTCCGCGGGCCCCTTCCTTTTTGAAGCAGGGTTTGAGGGCTCAGGGGGATACACACACAGAGACCAGAAGGAACAGAAAGTCGTTTTTCAGTTTTGACTGGCAAATCGGATTTGCGATTCCCCGGTGTCTTAGTTGGCTTTCTATTGCTGTGATAAACACCATTAACAAAAGCAACTTGAGGAGGAAAGGGTTTATTTCAGCTTATACTTCCATACCACTGTTCATCACTGAGGGAAGTCAGGGTAGGAAGTCAAGACAGGAACATGGAGGCAGAAGCTGATGCAGAGGCCATAGAGGACTGTTGCTTAGTGGCTTGCTCTACATTCTAGAGCTAACTAGTAGCCCAGAGCAACATCTCCTCAGAATATTGGAATCTAGGGGTCTGTACCCCCAGGAAGGGACAGAGAGGCGCCTTTTCTGGCCTGAGACATTGGGGAGACAGATCTAGGGAGGAGAGGCACATGGCTGATTCTCTGGTTTGAACTAACATGCAGTTGTGGCAGTGTGGTGCACATGGGGATGGGGTGACACTCTAGACAGTTCCGTCATGCCCACAGTGCTGCTCCTCCCTGGGAAAGGCTTCGGACTGCTAGGAGTCTGGCATGGTGAATACAGGGAGCTATTGTGAGCTGGAACATCCATTTAGAACAGCATTTCTCACTTGTGGGTCACAACCTCTTTGGGGGCAGGGTTCAAATGACCCTTTCACAGGGGTCATCTAAGACCACCTGCATATCAGATACTTACATTATGATTCATAGCAGTAGCAAAATTACAGTTATGAAGTAGCAACAAAAATAATGCCGTGGTTGGCATTAGGAAGGTTGAGAGCGACTATTCTAGGGAGTACTCTGGACTCTGAAATGCTCACAAGGCTATTTCATAATGCTTGGGAGACACAGGGAGGAGTGACCAATGAATGGCAAGGGAGTTGTGGGTGCAGAAAGATGCTGGTTTGGGACTTCAGCGAAGCCCAGATGCATGCCTGTGTACAGCCGCCAGTAGAAAGACAAGGTTTCTCTAGCACAGAGTAGGGAGGACCACATGGTCAGCCTAACACTCATAGGCTGACCTCTATCCAGCCACACACATACATAATGCTTAGAATACAGGTACAACACACATGCATATACACACCACATACACCATGGCAACACATACACATGTACACTTGCATGCACATACATACACACAATACATATACACAAATATCCACATGTACTCACACACGCACACGCACACTGCGTGTATATACATAGACACACATGAACACGAGGAAAGGCAAGAGTTTCAAAACTGTAAGTCTTCTCTAGAAGTTCCCCAGTCACCCTGCTGGAAATGATCTCTGAGAGCAAACTTTTACTCCCCAGAGTACTCCACAGAGAGGAACTACCCAGGCAGGGAAAGGAAGACATACTTTCTTTCTACATCTGCCTCTAGTTCAGGCAGACTGTGGTTCAGTATCATGACTACGCATAGGGACAGCTTTCCCTACTGTCCATTCCCTTCAGCTTCAAAGCTTAGACTTGCTTATTGGGACAACTTCCATTCTGGGAGTGACTGGCCAATGAAATGTTCTGAGGTTCCTGGACTTTCTCTGTATTTTCATTACACCCTGCCCTCCCTGCCGCCATGTGCATGAGTGCGCACACACACACCACACTGTGGTGAGTGAGTCTAACAAACTCCTCCCCTCAGCCAAGACTGCAGTCTGCAGTCTGATAGCTGATCACCTCAAGATGAGCACTTGGAATGAGAATGAGCAAGACCTTGTGCCCCTTACCCCACAGTCTGATGTCATCCTCTTTTTCACATGGTTGACTGGGGGCCTCTGGGAAGGTCAATGTCACACATGACTTGAGGCCTCTTCTGATTCTGGCTCCTGTAGGATCAAGGGCTTTGATTTCACGTAGAAAAATGAGAGATGTAGAAATGAAAATATTTATTCCCTTATGCCAAATTTGAGCTTCTCCTGTGGTGATCCAGGGTTACCTGCCCAGACGAAGGAAGGGAAGAGTCAGGAGAATTTGCTGGAACATGACTGGATTAGAGTTCCCAGCCACCCCCACGAGGGTAGCTAAGTCTCCTTTCATGCATGGATACTAGACAGGTCTCCTGAAAGGGTTAATAGTCTGGATTTAACTGGAAGAGAAGAAAGGTTTCCAAATGTTTTCAAAGTCATTGGGTTTTCAGACTCTTTAGGTAGCACTGTTGTCTGCTATCTCTGCTCTGCTCTGGACCAAAGTAAGAAGTACCCAGACAGTGATTGCTTTGATCAAGGCTAAGCAGCCCACACAGGCTGACTGGGAACTCATGCACCATGATAACATGAACACACCAAAGGAGCCTAGACAGCATGCCTCCCCTTAACACAGCTTTTCACCAAGCGGAGGAATGACTCTAAAGTATGGTCACGGGACCCTGGCTAAAACAGAATTAATCTGGGTTGGAGATCCTGACTAAGTTGTCCCATCACTGGAGACCTTGCCAGCTCTCTCAAATAGCAGAAGGGTTACAAGTTAGAGAGCCAGAGAGGAAGGGCTTTTGAGTTTTGGGTTAAGGGTATAGAAGAAGCAGATTAAAGTAGCTCTATGAGACCAGATGGCCACTACCACCAGGCATGATGCTCTTATTCAAGGTGGTTATGTAGCCATCAAAAGTGTGAAATTTGTGTCAGAATTCTGCACTGAAAACAAAGGCAGCCATGCTGTGTGAATGGGAAAGATTGTGTACTTTAAAAGAGGCTGTAGCTCAATGAACAGAGGAACATGGATGGCATTTATAGCTGTGAGTTCTCAGGGAGACTTACTAAAACAGATAAGCTGGGGAAATGGTTCAGCAGGGAAGAGCATTTGCTCCATAAGCAAGAGGATGTGCGTGTGGATCCCCAGCATCCATGGAAACCCAGGCATGGTGAGTGCACACACCTGTAACCCCAGCTCTGGGGAACAGAGACTGGTGGATCTTGGGAGTTCATTATCCTGCCAGCCTAGCCAAAATGAGAAGCTTCAGAATGAGAGACCCTGTCATAAAATAAACAAGGTGGAGAGTGACTAGAGGACATCCAATGTCTTCCTTTGCCCTTTGCAGATGAGAACTCGGGTGCACCCAGCTGCACACAAAGAAAGAAAAGACAAAGAAATTAGACAGTGATAAAATATCAACTCAAGGAAAGACTGAGTATAATACAGATTAAAATTACTTTCTGAGGAACTGGGAAGATGGCCCAGTGATTAAGAACACTGGCTGATTTTCCAGAGGAACCAGGTTCCCAGCTTCTACATGGTGGTTCACAACTACCATAACTCCAGTTTCAGTAGATTTCTGATGCCTTCTTCTGGCCGCCATGAGTACTGCACACACATGGTACGCACAAACAGACAAACAGGGATATATACATCTACGTAAATGAAAATAACATTTGGAGCTGGAGAGATGGATCGGTGGTTAAGAGAACTTGTTGCTCTTTACGAGGATAAGGTCTGATTTCCAGCATCTACATGGGGCCTGACAAGCATCTGTAACTCCAATTCCAGGGGAGCTGATGTCTTCTTCTGCTGCTGTAAACGCTGCAGGCAAGTGGTGCACAGGTGTGCAGACAGACAGAACACATATACATATAATTTTTTTAATTTAAATCTAATATGAGCATATGGGATGGCACTTTGGTGACGCATAGGATCAATGACAATGTCATTGATTGTCATTGCTGACAATCAATTGTTGAAAATGTCATTGTTGCAGAAAGAAGACCAAAGACTTGCTTTTACTTATCTTCTTTTAGAAGGAGGATAATATCCATGAGTGCACACAAGAATTAGTGTTTCTGGGAAGAAAAAACAAAGAAATGACATGTGCTGGTAAAGAGGGACTAGCTGGGTGGAGACAGGGCCTTGGCACCAAGAAGCATGCACTTTACCATTAACCTCTATTTTCTGCCCTCTTCTTGGAACTTTTTTTTTTTTGGACAGGTTCTTGCTAAATCAGACAAGATGGACTTGAGCTTGTTTTATATGCAGGCAGGTCTTCAGCCTGTGATCCTCCTGCCTCAGTCTCTCCGAGTAGCTGAGATTATAGCCCTGGCTGGTCAAAAGTGTCCCTGTGTGTGCAAGGGAAGAAGCTGGGAACAGTGATGATCCACAGGCACGCTCAAGTCAGCCAACTCGCTGTGTGAGGCAGATTTTCATAAATATTGAGAGCGGAATGGGGAGAGAAGGAGAGGGAATGAGGAGGAGGAAGAGGTTGGGTTGAGGGGAATTTGTTTTGTAACAAAGAAAGCAGCAGCAACCGTCTCGGCACACAAAAGAACAGCCTGGTCCTGGGTGTCTCATCGCAATTAGACACCAGCCTACAATGGAGAAAACACTCAATATTTTCAGAAAAATGGCATCTGGGCCCCAAATGTTAATCCCAGACATACTGTTTATGTATGAAAAATGCTTAAATATGTATGAACTCTTGAGGTGGATAAATTAATTATTGATTCAATAAATATTTACAGAGTAAACAATTCTGGAAATTTGACTCCAAGAGGTAGTAGTCTCATTTAATAAGTAATGTTTAAAAAAATAAAAAAGAAAAGAAAACACCTCTCCTTAGGAGAATGAGTCACAGCAGAAAGAGATGGGCAATAATGACCAAGGCTTTACAAATATAAAATCAAATATTAACAGCTCTAATGGGGTTGTAAACCCAGTTTAAATGCTGTGACTTTCGAAAGGGAAATGATGTAATAGGCAAGGATGATGATGTCATTGCCGAGCTGGGGGTGGGGGCGGGGGCGGCAGTGTCTTAGCCCAGCCTGGGAGCAGAGCAGGAGGATGTGGGTGAAGCGAGGGTGCAGACTCCCTCAGCGCTGCAGATGGACTAGGTGTTTGTTTTTGGTGTTGATAAATGGAAACAGGTTTTAACACATGCTATCTCAAGTTGCAAAGCAATCACTAGCAAGATTTAAAACAAGTCATATATGTTGGCATAAAGAAAGGATAAAAAACAGTAAATATACTCAGACCATGTGACAATAATAAAATAACACTGATCTTGGAGGCATTGGAAATGATCGCTCAAAAAGAGAAGAAAAATCCCGATTTCTCAGAGGCTCTTCGGTGGTTAAGCGCACTTGTTTCTCTCAGTTCCCAGCATCCACACTGGGGTTCACTACCTTCTGTAACTCAAGTTTCAGGGGATCCAATGCACCAGCCACACATGTGCCACTTTTATATACATGCAACAAACATTTATACACACGCGATTGTAAAAGAAATGAATATATAGGTAAGAAAAATAAATGTAAGGAAGTCAGCACCTGTTATGAAAAACAATACTCTCATTGCATTGGGGAAGAACAGCAAGGTACATTCTAAAGAAAAACCAAGGAGAAACCTGTTTTTTTTTTTAAATCTGTTTGAGACAAATATTGAATAGCTAAATATGTACAAACACGTAGACAGTGAATTCAAATTCTAGTATAAAACACTTGCTTTTTGCCAGGCAGTGGTGGCACAAGCCTTTAAACCCAGCACTTGGGAGGCAGAGGCAGGGAGATCTCTGTGAGTTCAAGGCCAGCCTTGTCTTCAGAGTGAGTTCCAGGACAGCCGGAGTTACAATAGAGAAACCCTGTCCAAAGGAAAAAAACCCTTGTTCTCGTTCTCCTGGTCATGAATAGACCTAAAATGGTAAAAAATTAAATATTACAATTAGTAAAATCATATCAACAAATATAGGCACCAAACCCTGTGCTCTAGGAGACAACTCACTGCTATAGAAAGATTGTGAGGCTGAACTTCGATTGTCAGAAGGCGCTACTTTCACCAGATAGTTCCAACTCTAAATGAGAAGAGTAGGGAGAAAGCACTTAATGGAAAATTAAAATGAATGATCTCTTAAACGTCTCACTGGCCAATGAAGAAAGATGAACTACAGTTGCGTGTGTGTATAGCAAGAACATAGCATCCTGAAAGGACCAGGAGCACCTTAAGCTCTATTCACAGATGTGACAAGCTGTCTATTCTTCTACTTGTACCAGACTAAACATAACTAAAAGTAGCTGAGTGATAACGAAGTCAAGAAACTGCTACTGATTATCTGAAGAAGAAAGCAGCAGAATAAAATTAATGATGGGAAAAAAGGGAAAATGAAGGAATTAGAAAATCAGACAAAATGAAGGGATTGCGATAAAGGTGCCAAACTACAGCGTATCTAACTGATCCTGAAATGAGAGAATTGACAAATAGGTAAACCACTCACTAAAGCAATTAGGAAAGACAAAGTACAAGTACATACACGCAGGAGTGATAAATTAGTTATAATTAGAAAGAGAGGGACCAGTCAACACCTAGGATAGAATGCTTCATGTAGCGCCACACTCATTAACCATCCACGTGACATCGCCACTTGTTAATAGGGGAACTTGGAAAAGTGACTTGATGGATCGTGTTTTTGTTGTGTTAGGAAAGTACCCTATGCTATGTGAGTTTTTTGTGTTCACCTAATAATGACGGGCAGATATCGCACACACATACATGTATGTGTGCACACACATGCAGACATGCACATGCATATAGACCTGCGCATGTGTGCACACACACACACTCACACACACATACTCACATGCACATACCCACATCCCAGCAAGGCACTTACTTTCCCCATAGCTTTCTAGATTTGCTCCTAAAGTTCCAGTTAACGCACTTAGACAAGTTTTCCTGTTTGCAAAGTCAGCCCAGAATCCGAGGAACCTGTCAATATTTTAAGTCTTAGCCACTACTATTGATGATTTTTCCCAGACAGTTGCCCTTTGCCTTCTAGTGACCACAGAGCACTTTTCTAACTCTGGTCTAAGCACTCCAGGAGCATGCATGGAGGGTCTTCCCAGAGCTCATTTCTGCCCCAGGCAGCAAGTTTGGGGAGGCTGAGCTCCCAGGTCCCAGGCATCTTCCCGAAGCCTCCTCCACCCTCCCCAATCCATCTCTTCATCCCTTGCCCTCCAGCCCCTGGTCCTGGCTCTTGGTTCTTACTAGCATCTCTATGATGCTGGCATTTTCCTAGGCACATGATTGGCTGTTTGAAAACAACACCATCCTTCCCTGGGAACACAGGAAGTCAAGTATGTCATTGCTACATAGAAAGAGAGGGGAAAGCATGCTCACCACAATGCCTCACTCCGAGGTCTCCTCAGTCTGGTCAAGAATACAAGAGCATTGTTGGTGATGCTGGTGCTGCAGAGATAATTCTAATTGGATTCCCTGAGTGGGCAAAGAGTGGTTGAAAACACCCTTGCTTACTATTTTTAGATGGCCTGGTGCAGACATAGATCCAGAATGACTACTGAGAATAACAGCCAAAGAAAGGATATGCAAAAATGGTTTGGGGCAGGAACAGTGCACTTCATACTGGAGAACATGACAGAAAGAATGGTCCTTCACCTGTTAGAAAACACTTCCCCGGGGTCTACACACGTCCTCGGTGACATGCGGGCAAGGTGCTCTGAACCGTGGCTAGTCATTGAGGACTCTGAAGGCGTAATAAAGTTCTTCAGAAAAACGGAACTGCCAGATGAAGCCACACGGACTCTGTACAACTCAGCCACATAAGTAGAACTAATAGATCGAGTGTGTGTGTGTGTGTGTGTGTGTGTGTGTGTGTGTGTGTGTGTGTGTGTCTTACATTTTCTGTTCTGTAAGCATCAGACATTCTGCTCCAGTTGTCTCTGCATGGCCTTTTCGTAGGAGAAAAAGCTTGTTTTAAATGGGTAAGCACCAGTGCTCTATCTTTAAGGCACGAAAAGGAGGTGACCAGAGTCTGGTTTGTTACAAGACCAAACAAAGCCTTCAAACCAGAGTTCCTCCTAGCCTGTAAATGCTGTTTCTAGGATGTAGACAAGATTGTCTTAAACCACTCCACCTAACTATGGGCCCCCACCTGTCCTGCACCCTGAGGTGTGGGTCTGCCTGTGAAGAACACCCTCCATTCTCCATGCCTCCTTGAGCCTCCTTGTTCTTTCCTCCCTTGAGTAGGAGAGGTATGTTTCCAACTGAGGCGGGAGGGTGCTGCAGAGAGAAGCTGAAGTCAGGAGAAGGTAGGACCCACAGCATCTCAGTGCTCCGTTCTGTCCCGTATCATTGCTATTATGGTAAAATATTCTTAACATGACAGTCAACGTGCTGGCCACTTTAGTGACACATTCTCATGCAGTAACCTTCACCACTGATTCTAGAACATTCTTATCTTCCCAAACTGAATCTCTGCCTCTGCTTCCCACAGCTGCATGGTGAGGTGGGTTGCTGTTCAGTGCCTTTGCTTTCTCAGTCCAGCTATCTGGCTCTGACCATGGACCTTGGGCCAGGTGACTCCGCTCCAGGGTCCTGCCAACAGGGACTAGAATGTTGGCTCTCTAAGTTTGTTTTCTATGATGCTGTGGCTGACGAGAAGGAGTGCAGTGCCTGGTATTCTTGGTGTTGGCTGGTGTGGCTCTTGCTTCTCTACCCGGCTCCCCGTCCGATAGCACTGCTAACGCTGCCCTCTTCCCACGTAACGCCATCAGCCTCTGAAGCCTGCTTTGTTCTAGAACAGGCAGCCAGAGTGCTTCTTCAGCTTGCTCAGTCTCACCTTGCACACCGACCTGGGACTGGGAGAGGAGAGGAGTGACAATTCTTGGATTCCGGTGCCATCCTGAAGTTGATTACAAAGCCCATATGTTTAGGGGCTGGGGAATAGCTGGACAAGTGTAAGGACCTGAGTTCCAGCCCCAGTATCCTTGTAAAGAGCTGTACACAGTGGTAAATGTTTTAAATCTCTAATTCTAGCACTGGGGAAAGAGTCAGGTGAACCCTAGGACTTGCTGTCTGGCCAGACAATCTAACCCAAGTGGTGAGCCCTTAGTCCCTGAGGGTCATCCCTGTCTTAGAAAACAAGTGGAGAGTTCCTGGGGATCGACATTCAAAGTTGACTCCTGGCCTCCACATAGAGGCATGCACACGCAAGATCTGTGAGGCCTGGGCTGTCATTGCTCAAACAGAGGTCACCTGCATGGAAGGAAGGCCCCTGAATGAGCCCCTGGGCGCTGGTCCAAAGGCCCTGTCAACTGACCCCCAGGACTTTCCAAGGAGCCTGGGCGCAGTGGCCTCTGTCGTGACTAGTGTGTGGCCCTGGCTTGTGTAGAACTGAAACTCATGTAGGAATGAGTTATATGGAACTATCCTCCACACTGGCTCATCTGGAGAGGCACAAAACCCTAATTTCTTAAGCTGAGCAGCCCATGTGTTTATGTATTTAACACCTCAAAACAGCAGGGAATAATTAGTGGTTTGAAAACACGTTAACGAAACCAAGAGCTTTTTTCAACCTTCAGACTCATAATATATGTAACTGCGCAGTAACAAGCTTGCCAGAAGGAACAATGCTCTTTTGTGAGAGAGTTACCCTTCCCCCACCTTCCCACCCCTGGGATGACCACTTCCTGTCCCACTCAGACCTTAACTGGACTGGCAAATATTTAGACTTAAGGGTGTTCAGGAGGACCAGAAAAGGAATGGGGTTTTGTCTGATTGCAATTGGTCCTGGGCCCCGTAATGCATGGTTTTATTTAATTTCATGTGATTTTCTGGCAAGCCTTCCTTCTCATTTGGAACCAAACATTTAAACAAATTTTGTTACAGGCCTTAAAATACAAGTAGGTATAAGCAAGATCAGGGCAGTTTTTTTGTTTTTTTTTTTTTTCTTTGAGGGGGCAAGACAAGTAAGATGTTGAGTTCTGGATCCCAGCCAGGTGGCTCCTCTCTTTTATGTGTTTATTGATTGTGTGTTTGTCCCCAAGGTCAGCCAGGGCTTGGTGACAACTGATTTTTACACATTTTGTGTGCTTTCCCACTCCCCGGCTTTGAGTCAGGATGGAATTAACTATTCCCCTATTGAAACATATTCCTTTGCTAGTGAATTTATGGAAGTAGGAATAAAAACCTCTGGATAATTTTCAGTTCTTTGCAAAAAAAAAAAAAAAATCCCTTTAGCATTAGCACTGCTGTTGAACTTGAGGCAGCTATGGCCTGAGGGACTGGGGGATGGAGGGAGATTCTGTGTGCATTATTCATCTCCCTGGAGGGAAAAGGGTGCTGGATGCCAGGAGGAAACAGGTTTGTGTATAAGAAGTCAAAGGGAACACTTGATAGGCCTGATGAATCAGCAGAGTTTGCTGGGCATGTCCTCTGTTTACTCTGCAGTAACCACAAAACACCTGTAGGGGGAGTTTGCTTATTACTGTTTTCAGAAGCAGGCTGCAGAAAACTATTTGTGGATTCCC